>CM046882.1:79948192-81148192 GCA_025667525.1 Glebionis coronaria
TTTAAACCTAAAATTAATTAAAAGTTAAAACTAAGTCTAAAATAATATAGATAAGAATAAAAATTCAACAAAAATATTTTAAAACCTTTTATTAATTAAATATTCAATTTTAAATGCTAATTAAAGCCCTAAAATCAAATATCATTAACAAAATGTCCAAAATATTATTTTATTGAACAAATAACTTACTTATATTATTTAAAGACTAAAAAGTATTTTTCCTAAATTTTAAAAACTATTTTTCTATTTTTAAAACACTTAAAACTATTTTTAAACTAAAATAATCATACAAAATAATAAAATAATGCCAAAAATAATTTGACAATTTTAAAAATCCTAAATTATACTAAGGAACAGTAAAAAATGAAAAAGTTTGAAAAATATAAAATTTAACACTAAAAGACAAAACTGTTTGAATTTAAACCCTAATTAAACTAAATTAATTCTAAAAAAATAATTAAAAAGTGAAGAGTAAAAACTTTTTGAACTAAAAATCTTAAAACATTTTTCTAACTCTATAAAAATTTTTAAAACTGAAAAATAATAATTTTTGTCACTAAAAGACAAAAACAGAAATTAAAAAGTTAATTAAAATAGCTATTTAATCTAAAAAATATTAAATGAACAGTAAGAAAAAATCTAATTAAGCAGAAAAATCAAAAATTAAATAAGAAAAATATAGAAACTAATTTCAAAACCTAATTCCTATTTAAGACCACAAAAGACAAAAAATCAAGATCCTGATAGTGACATGTGTTAGGGTTTTGTTTTTCAGCAAAGCAGTGGTAACAATAATACTAGCAGTGGGAAATTGGTTCCCACTGGTAGTGTTAAATTTTGGTCAGTTGACCAATAAGCTTAGGAAAGCTTATGTGAGCTTTTTCTTGGGGCAATAAGGCACTCCCACAACCAGTTGGGTTGTGGGAAGTCAAATAAACAAGAAAATCACACAATCACTTCACAAAATCAATCACAAAATGCACAAGAAGCTTACTAATGAAGGCTAATGTTATTGATGAACAGTAACCTGAACTAACTTGCACAAAAATGGATTTCAAAGCCCAAGAACTTGCATACAAGCTAAGCAAATGACATAAAACTGATAGCAAAACCTAGATGGACCTATCTCCTAACAATTCACAAAATCTCAATGTCAAATAGGCACAAAATCTGGCAGAAAATGGATTGACTGTTTTATGTGCTATTTTTATCCAAGATTTATCAAACCAACTTGTTAAAAACCCTATCAAAACCAAAACTTGTTACTGATAACAACCTAAACTAACAATTAAAGTGTGTAAGAGTAGAATTGAACACCAAAATCTATCACCAACTTGGTTTAAACTCTATTCCCAAACACTCCTTAATTTTCTGAATTTTAATTTTAACAAGCAAATTGCATTCAAAACCTAACCAAACTGATCTATGACTGATTTAACATGCATATAATCATCAATAGAGCATAAACAAACAACAATCAAAGCACATAAACAGTTATCACACAAAATTACTAAATCACTTAAGGAAAAAGCATAAAAACAAGGAAAAGGTTTCAAGCCAAGTTACCTTGTGGGACCTACAATCCAGGTCCCACTATGGCTGAGAAGCCATCTCCAAACAAGCTCGGGCTTGTGCAGAACTAATTGGATGAGGTTGATGATTAAGTAAGTAAACTTCCAAACTCTTGTGATTTAAGAAACTTTCCTGCACAATCACAACAAACAGGCAACATACTTGAAGCTTATATAAGCCAGTGCTCATAAGCTAGTGTCAAAATAGCTTATGAGCAAGCTTATACAAACAGTTAGATTAGAACAAAAAAATAAACAGAAATCTTTTGAAAACTGATTTTCTAGAAACCTTTGAAACAAGCTTTCAAAAAACTGAATGTGGAACTCAGATTTCCCTCAAGATAAGCACCAACTTTTAAAATTCATAAAAAGGAATTTTATTTTAAAACAAAAATACCAACTTTTATTACTTCTAAAAAGGAATTACAAAAGCTTGGGAAAATCTGGAACGAAGGTATAAGGTTCACATGTCAAACCTTATATACTACTCTAAGGAAAATACTAGAATCATAAACCCTAAACAAGCTAATTCCAAAAATGCCCTTTTTGTTTGAATTCTTGTTGACTGATTTTTGGTCAAAAGTTGGCCTCCATGTGACTTGACAGCTGTGTAAATGATCTCAAACGTTGAAATAGTCCTTTATGACCAAGGAATTGGTATTAGCTGTTGATTTGCTGAGAAGATTCCTCTTTTGCTATTTTGGGTTGAGCAGGGGACTTTGGTTGGGGACCAGGAGTGAGTGGGTGGAGGTAAAAATGAGTGGGTTTTAATGTTGATGGGATGAATTAACCATCTGGACAATTAGGGGCAAAACCCCTTTGGATTGATCTTAATTTGACCCTGGTTTTATTTAGGGTTTATGGGTGAGAAAGGATGAATTTAATCTGTTTTTGGGGAAGGTTAATATTTAAATTTGTGTTTAGAGGGAAGGATTAATATAACTGAATAATCAGTTATATTAATAAAGTAGGGTGGTGGATTTCTGACGTGGAGAAGGAGGAGGTTGTGATTGGTGGGGAGGTAAGTGGGGGTGACGTGGCGTGTAGGGAGTGGATGGTAAGGGTTTGGTTGTCTGGACAGAATAGGTCCCTCAATTCCTTGCACTTCTTCAATTTGTATTAAACAGTTTTTTACCCATTTTCCTTTGTTAAATGTTTGGGCAGTTGGCAAATGTAGTCCTTTCAAGTTTAACAAGGTGAACATAAGGACTAAACTTGTAATCTTTGAGATCTTTAAGGGCCATGCTTGTATAATCTTGGAAATTTAGGGACCCCAATGTAATTTATGAGTTTTACAGGGGTATAAATTGCCAAGTCTTCCAAAGTTAAGGGACCATTCTTGCCAATCTTCAATTCTTCAAGGTAATTTTAGAAATTCTTGATTCGGGCCCGGTTCATTGTGCGGCTTCGTTTCCCGTGTTCGTTTTTGATTGATTCTTGTGATCTTTTTTGTCTTTTCCTTAATATTCATACCTAAAATACACAAGCAACAAACACGAGCATATATTTGGCAGTTTAATGATATTTAATGCATTTTAAGCCCAAATTGGACGATGAGACTATGTATAAAAGCAGTCTCATCATTCCACAAGTTGTGCAGCCAACCTTGAATCAAACTCTACTTGTGCTGCATCCTTTGGAACTTCTACTTCTACCATAATTCCTTTACCCTTATCTAATGGATCAATGATGGGTAAAGATGATGATGGTATCTGTGAAGACACTTCTTTGATGATAGCTGATGACTGGAATACATCAACCATATATGCAGGTCTGTCAACGCTCAAATTCTGTGTGTTAGCGCCCAACTTACTCTTGTTAGCGCTTGGTGTGTCAGCGTCCAAATTGTGCTTGTCAACGCTCACCTTACTTGTCTCAGTGCCTCTTGTGAACTGCTCCATCATAGCTGTAAAGGACAAGTTCAAGTTTGTAGGAGTAACCAAAGATGTAACAAAACCTGGTTGCTTCTTCAATTCAGTAAGGGCTTCAGCAACACCCAAAGATTCTCCATCATGTGAGCTTTTTCACTTACATGGATCTGCTCATCCTCCCCTTTGGAAGATTCCTCCATACCACGCCTAGTGTTAGCATCCTCCAAAATAACAATCCTCTCCCTCAATTGCTTAAGTTCAAGGCCTTGTGTACTGACTGTTTGTACCAGGTCTGCATTTTGCTTTTGTATGCTAATGCAGACAGCCGTCAATTCCATCATTGTGTATGGTTCCAATCTACCCTCCTCTAGAATGGGTATTTGACCTCCCAAAGTAGAGTCATGGGGCATGGATGAGGTCTTAAAGATGTTAGGACTGGCTTGGCCTGCATCTAAGCGAGTACCAATAGTCCCAACCTCATCCATAGCACCAAACACACTTGTGGTGGTGGTTCTCTCTGCAACATAGCTAGGACCACTAGAGGAGAATACTCCAGTAGTCCTTGGGCGGTTTTGCAAACTATATTCAGGGGGTGTAGAAGATGATGTGGATTGGGTGGTAGATTGAAGGTTAAGGGGTGTTTGGGTCTGTGAAGGAAAGGTGTCAACGTTTGGATTACTAGTGTCAACGCCAACATTTAATGTGTCAGCGTTGAAGGATTCTTGGTCAATTTCCATGTGTTGAGGTGATGGAAAAGGTTCTGAGATTGGCTTAATTTGTGGTGGTGGGTCTGGTTGAGGTTTTGCTGCTGCAATAACAGCAAGCATAGCTTGGGTGAGGGGTAATTCACGGTGAGGGGGTGAGTTCATCTTACTAAAAATAGCTTTCTTTTGCACAGGGATCTCATAAAAATCATCATGATCCCTTGTACAATACCCTTGGTCATCAAAAATCATTTGTAAAAATCTGGGATAAGCCAAAGTCATCTTATTCCCCTTGTTTTTACATATGCCATCAAAAATTAATTTTGAAAAATTATACTTTTGCCCATTTGTAATACACACAATTGCACTAGCAATTGATCTGTTAATTTAATTATGTGCAGTACATTTGGGACTCAAACATTGAAGGATGACATGTATGAGGTACTTCCAGGCTGGGGGAAATTCTTGTTTATGATATTTATTTAATGTACCCTCATCAGGGAAAGGATACCCCAAAGCCCGAAGTCCTTGTTCTATCTCATTAATGGGAAGAGTGGTTATACCATCTACATCATTAAGATGCAAAGCCTGGCGAACCAAGGCTTCAGTAACCACCCAATTATGCCCATGAACAATAGCTGTTAATGTAGTCACATTATTAAGCGTTGAGGAACTGACAGTGTTCCAAAACTATTTAATATGAGTGACAAGGATGAGAGGAGCATGAGAAAGTGCATACCTAATTGGAGATGCATTCAAATACACCACCATCTGGGTGTATTATGGAAACAAAGTATCATCAGCCTCCAAATAGGCAATCATATTGTGCTGACTCCTGAATCCCAATACCAAGTCACTTGGTTTAAACTTTGGTGCCATTGTTGAAGAAAGTTATTTGTGAAAAATTGATGAAAGATGAATTATAGGAGAAAAAGTGTTAGACAAGAATATGATAGTACCCTGTTTAAAAATAGGAGCCAAATATATAGGAGAGATAGGCACATTTGATTGGTCAAAAATAAGGCAAGTATTTTCAAAATATAATGATGAAAATATTGAAAAGAAAATAAGTTATCGTGTGCATTAATTAAAAGTTATCTACTCCCAAAATTACGGCCCCAAAATTCGTCAAAAATAACAACTGGGTAGGTCCCAATGAGTGTCAACGGTCAAAAATAACCCATCAACGCCCAACGGCTATATTCTTGTCAACCTTTGCAAAAGCCATGTCAACGTCTAAATTGGTCACAACAACGCTTGGAAAAATATTTGTCAGTGTCCAAAAATAAAAGTACTAAAAATGAAAAAGGACCTTAACAAAGTAATTTATCCTAGTGAAGATAACCTATAAACTGAAAATTATTATAGGGCGGCAAGCACTGTCCAATTATGCACACTTGCTTATGCAAGATAGACATAACTGTCCTCTAGTGTCCCTTTGCTAACCAAAATTCTTAACAGTTAAGATATCTCATAAAATCCCTTGTAACTCCCAGGTAAACCCATTATAAATCATTCCCAAGTCTCCCAACAGACCACATCCAATTCTAAGCCAAAAGGGTCTTGGCAGCATGCATAGTATATCAACTTTGCATGCTACAGTGCCTCATGAGATAGAAAACTAACTCATACTCACCTGTGGACACAATCTAGAATTGTGATAAGAGTATTATAAGAATACCCAAAAGTCCTAAAGGTTCCTAAAACCTCCCCTTAAACTGTGATACACAAGTTGCCAAATAATATGCATGTAAATAAAAATTTATGTCAAGATAGGAATATATATATTCCAACCATCATCCATAAATTGAAACATGCTCCAATGATTCTCCAAGGATCCATAAGCAACTCTGTATCCAATGGTACAATGCTAACAACGCCTGCACACTTAGATCAAAAACCACAAAACTAACATATTGTTGACAACGTCATGATAACACTTATCAGCGTTAAGATAACCTTTGTCAGCGTTAGACAAATATAGTGGAAAATCTAACTTCTCAAAAATACCAATAACAATGAATATCTTGTACATACTTTTACAATAAGACCCCAAAACACATATTAGGTTCACCTTGTTCAAAATTGGAAGAGAAAATATGGTCAAAAAAGTTGTCAACGCCTGAACCAAGGTTGTTAGCGTTTGAGCCATCAACGCCTGAAATAGAGTTGTCAACGTTTGAGCCATCAACGCCTGAATTTGTCTTGTCAGCGCCAGATTTTCCTTTGTCAGCGCCTGAAAGACCATGCATGTTGTTAACTGGTGATACTTGGGGACCACCATTTTCCTTTCCAGCAGCAGCAGCAGCAGCAAAAGCATCTGTCCATATGGGAATAGTGACATCCTCAAGTATGGGTGATGATTTGTCTACATGTGATCCAACCTCTTCATTAACCTGTGTACCTGAAACATCAACAATTGGTTCTTCCAAAACATTTGAAGTTACCTTCACAATGTTTGGATTAGCAACAGGCATATAACTCAAAGTCCTAGATAGAGGTTCCAAGTCAAATAACCAATTTGGACCACTTTCAGGACCACTAGGTTTACTTTCTAGAAACCTAACATGTACCTTTTCAAGTATACGTTTTTCCTTCTTAATGTAAACCCTATATCCTTTACTCTGCACTGAATAACCCATGAAGTAGCCTTCATCACCTTTAGCACTAAATTTACCTAAGGCATCACTAGTGTCCAGCACAACTACATGACAACCAAAAGGTTTAAGAAAACCAATATTAGGTTTTCTTCCCCAAAGTAACTCATAAGGTGTTTTTTTTATGTATCTTGTTGACTAATGCTCTATTCTGAACATAACAAGCTGTATTCACAGCCTCAGCCTAAAAAGCAATGGGAAAGTGAGCATCAGCCAACATAGTCCTGGCTGCTTCTATGAGGGTTCTATTCTTTCTCTCAGAAACTCCATTTTGTTGTGGAGTTCTGGCTACACTAAACTGTTTAGCAATCCCTTTCTTGGCACAAAAATCATCCAACAGCTTATTTCTAAACTCACCACCATTATCACTTCTAAGCATCTTAACTTCATTACCAGTCTTCTTCTCAATTTGGTTAATAAATTTAATTAAAGTATCAGAAGTGTCACTTTTCAAAGCTAAAAAGAAAGTCCAAGTAAACCTAGAAAAATCATCAGTAATGACAAAGCAGTAAGATTTACCATTCAAGCTTTCTATATTAGTTGGACCAAACAGGTCCATATGCAGCAAGTAAAGTGGTTTAGAACTAGAGTGCACCTGTTTAGACTTAAATGAGACCTTGTGCTGTTTGCCTTTAAGGCATGCAACACAAGAGTGGTCATTGTGGAAATCCTTTTCAGGCAAACCATCAACCAAGCCATGTCTTACAAGTCTGTTTATATTTTTAAAGTTAATGTGCCCTAGTCTCCTGTGCCATAGATTACTCTCATCAACTAAAGCCTTAGCATAAAGACATGACAAGTTATTATTCATCCTAATCCCATTAAGATTCACATTATAAATGTCCTTATACCTAGGTGTCCTATAATCAATGAATTTCTCATCTGATATTTTTAAATCCTTGCTCCACACCAAGCATTCAGTATCAGTGAAAAGAACCTTATTTTTGTTATCACAAACTTGTGATAAACTAAAAAGATTATAGTCAAGTTCTTTTTACCAGAAACACGTTTTCAAAACGCAAATTGTTGGTGAGAAGAGTTCCTTTGCCTGTGATGGTTCCATATCCGCCTCCAAAGTAAACTTTATCACCATCCTTAATGGGAGTGAAGTTTGTAAGATAATCTTCCTTCCTAGTCATGTGCCTAGAGCATCCACTATCCCAATAGCCATAATCATTAACCTGTTTTTGAATGCCCTGCACATAAAGAAAACAAATTATTTTTCTTTCGGAACCCAAGCCTGAGCAGACTTAGATTCATTTGGTTGTTCAACAAGAACAGACTTAGTCCTCATAACAACCCCTTGTTCATCCCTTTTTGGATTAAACACCCAGTTAACCCCAATAGGTTTTGTGATGACCTTTGAAATATAATTAAATCTGTTACAAGTCATAGAAATCCCATAAGAATTAGGGTTTTGATCTTGCTTAGGTCTCCATGTCAAGCTAGAAGAAGCTTTAGACCCCTTTCCCTGTGGTTGCAAATATTTACCATTATTTGGTCTGGCAACGTTTCTGTCAACGTTTGATTTGGTCTTGTCAACGCTGAAATTACCTTTGTTAGTGTTGAACCTAGGGTTTGCTACAGGAACCCATTGTCTATTAGACCATGTATTGGTCTTATGAAAAGGTCTTTGTCGATAAGTATTAGACCCTTTAGTAAAGAATGGGGCTGGTCTAACAACTTGTGGACTTTGCTGAACAAATGTTTTGGGTTTGACAGTGTTTGACTTTTTGTCAGCGTTGACCTTTGAAGCGTTGACACACTAATAGGCTAAATGTGAAAAGCTACCACAAGTATAACAGGATTTTCTAGACATAACTCTAGGTCTAGAAGAAAAGAAACCTGTTCCATCATCACTAACTTGGCTTTTTGGTGACCTAGTTTTTCTATACATTTCTGCATATTTAATGCTAGGTTTTCTAACAACGTTTGAGCCAAGGTCAACAGTCTTGCCAGTGATTGGGTTTGTTACTTTGATAGGGGTAGACTCATTAGGACTATCACTAAGCATGCCACCCTTAACAAACAAGGTAGGGTTGGCTTTCTTCCATTGGTACAAATCAGTCAACTTCTGCCTATATTCTTCTACTGGGGTAAGAATTCTCGGTGGAGGAATAAATTCCTCTTCTTGGAGTTCTGGTAAACCAGTCCAAGATAAGTCCTTTCTTTGGACACCATAGAAGTCCCCAGCTGGTGGTGGAACACCAGCATACTCTTTCATCCCAATCCCAGTCATATCCCTTGAATCCCTTTGTTTACTAACACATTCTCCTAGGGTTTGTGAGGCTTTATCAAATCTCTGAATTTTAAGATCTACATTATCCTTATTCTTAATAGCCTCATCTAACTTAGCCTATAATTCAGCATTGACCCTCTCCATGATGTTTCTAATATCAGTACTAGCATTTAAATCATGTTTTAAGATATTAATTTTATCTTTTAGGTCAAGATCCATTTTCTTATACTCTGTTACAGTCTTTTCAGTTTGAGTAAGAGCAAGTTGATAGTTAGACAACTTTCATCTCTCATTACTCACATCTGTTGACAATCTTAAAACCTCTTTGTTAAGTCTTTCAGTATTTAAACGACAACCGTTACTACAAAAAGCATCATCATATACCTCATTGTCTGATGAAGATGAGGAGTGTGCCATGAGAGCATAGTGAACATGCTCTTCTTCTTTCATCTCAGCAACCAAAGCTTTATTCTCTTCCTCATCCTTAGCCAAATAACTCCAATCCCATCTAACACCATCAATTTCTTGCATTACAACCATGGCCTTAGGATCCTAAGCCTTAACAATTTGGCTTGAGGATTTTCCAACATCACATCTTCTTGGAGATCTGCATTCTCTCATAAAGTGTCCCATACGATGACAATTATAACACTCAACCTTGGATTTATCAAATCCAGCAGTGTCCTTAGCATTAAAGTCATCTTCTTCTTGAATCTTCTATTCCATATGTTTGCTCTTATACTTGCAAGAGCCATATTCCACTTTATGTCATCTCCGCCAAATGCTCATCACTAATTTGCTCAAGGTCCTCATATGTAATCACTGAACCATTGGGCAATGAAGCAATGTATGCACACACAGTATCCAGATCAATACCAGCAGGCTTAACTCTTCGTGAGTCAATTTTGTATGTGTCAGCGTCTGAATGTGAGGCGTTGACATGATATGATCCAGCGTTGACACAGGTTGATCCAGTAACTGGATGCATGTATGAGTCCTTCTTATCAAATTGACCTTCACTATGTGAGAAGAAGGCCATGTTTCCATTGGTAGACTTGCTTCCATGATCCAAAAGAGTTTCATTCTCTATCAGCCTCAGTTTATTGTACACATCATCAAAATTAGAACTTTTGTGAGTGTTATTAGCAATTATAGACCTTGCCTCAATCTTCCATGCATCACCAAGGCTTTTAAGGAAAGTGGAGATAATATCAACATCACCAAGCACTGTTCCCATGCAGGATAACTTGCTTGTGATGTCCAGAATTCTGCTTCTCACACTGCTTAGCTTCTCATTAGGTTGAGCTTTAAAAACAGCATACTCATGCAAGAGTTGTTTCTTTTTCTCTTGCACAGTATCAGCATTACCACCATAAGCAACTTCAAGGGCTGCCAAAAGATCTTTTGCAGACTCATAGCTTCTGTATTTGTGCTGATTTTCTTGTCCCAAAGAGAGTTTCATAATGCTTAGGGTTTTCATATCAACCATTCTCTTTGCTATATCCTCAGTTGAGACAGCTCTACCATCTTCAGGTTTTTCTCTTCGTTCCTTTTTAGTAGAACCTTGAATAGCTGTTCTTGCAGATGCAATCTTTTGAGCCTTATTGAATGTGTTTCCATATTCAATAATTTCCCATAGAGTGTAGTCATGGATTTGTAGATATTGCTCAAAGTTTAACTTCCACAACTCAAAATTGTCTGGGTCTAGCATGGGAATCTTGATGTTGTGGTTTGAGGAGGAGGAGGAGTTTACTTCTGGGGTAGACATGATGTTTCTAGGGTTTTGTGAAAATTAGGGTTTTTGATAATTTAGGGTTCTTATGTTTTTTAGATCAAAGTTTCTCAACAAGCTCTGATACTACTTGTTGATCCCAAACTTAGATTGATTTAGCTTATGTAAACGAGATTAAATCAAGTTAAACACGTAGAAAAACTTTGTTGTGTATAAAACAATTTAAGTATTATGCGGAATTAATACTCAAACAAGAACACACAAACAATTATAAAACAAACTTTCACTTGATTGATTAGAATAAACTTTCTTACAATGAAAGTGTTAAACGTATGAAAACTTATATGAAACAAAACCTAAAGGTCTTCTTTTATAGACATAAGAAGCCTTGTACAAGAGTATACGTATCAGCTATTCTAGGTAAAGATAATTATAGAAAATACATTGTTGATCCTATCTTTACTAGAAACAAACTAGAAACATAATACGCGTAGACCATATCTTTCTATTAGTGCTTGACTTAAACCTATCAACGCTTGACTTCTTCCTGTCAACGCTTGATCTGTCAACTCTTGTTTTCTTTTTATCAACGTTTGTTTTCTTCTTGTCAGCGTTCAAGTGTACTGGCTACATTTTATTCCCAACGGGTCGGTTAGGAGACTTGGGAATGTTTTTATTGGGCTTACCTGGGAAGTTACAAAGGGTTTATATGAGGTAACTTCATTGTTAAGAACTTTGGTTAGCAAGGGACACTTGAGGACAATTATGTCTATCTTTCTTAAGCAAGTGTGCATGATTGGACAGTGCTTGCCACCCTATAGTCTTTTTCAGTCTAAGAGTTATCTTCACTAGGGTAAACTACTTAGTTAAGGTCCTTTTTATTTTTAATTATTTTTATTTTTGGACGCTGACATTTTTCTTTCAAAACGCTGATAAGACCAATTTGAACGCTGACATGGCAAATTTCCAATGCTGACAAGAATATAGCCGTTAGACGCTGATGTTTACTTTTTGACCGTTGACAAACATTGGTTCCTACCCAGTTGTTATTTTTGACGAAAATATGGGCTGTAATGTTAGGAGTTGGTAACTTTTAATTAATGTATGAGATAAGTTATATATTTTTCAAGATTTTAATGATTGCTTTTTTAATATAACTGCCTCATATTTTAACCAACCGTATGTTTTAACCTCTCCTATAAATTTGACTAATTTCTTTCAAAAAGGGTAACTGCTATTCTTGTCTAACTAAAAACTCCCAAACCTTCATATTTTCATATCACAGTTTTCTATCATCAATCTTCATGGCACCTACGTCTAAACCTGCTCAATTGGAATTACGGTTCAGAAGCCAACACAACATGGTGGATTATTTGGAAGCTGATAATACTCTATTCCCCCCATATACTCAGATGGTTGGGTATTTGAATGCATCTCCTTTAAGGTATGCACTTTCACATACTCCTCTTGTCCATATCACACACATTTAGCAGTTTTGGAACACAATTAGTTCCACAATAGTTAATGGAGTGATTATATTGACTGCTACAGTTAATGGGGTTCCATGGGTGGTTACTGAAGCTTTGGTTCGCCAAGCTTTGCATCTTGATGATGTTGATGGTATAACCACCCTTCCCCTTGCAGAGCTAGAGTTAGGACTTCGAGCTTTGGGTTATGTTTTGCCCCTAGTGGGTCATTTAAATAAGTATACCAAACAACAATTTCCCCCAACTTGGAAGTACCTTATACATGTCATCCTTCAATGTTTGAGTCCCAAATGCTCCTCACACAATGAAATTAACCGTTCTATTGGGAGTGCCATTGTGTGTATTGCAACTGCGCTAAACTATAATTTTTCAAAAATGATTTTTCATGGCATGTGTCACAATAAGGGTAACAAGATGACTCTTTCTTACCCTAGCTTTTTACAAATGGTTTTTGATATGCAAGGATACTACAATAGGGATCATGACAATTTTATACGATCCATGTTCAAAAGAAAACAGTTTTTAGTAATATGAATACAGAACCATACAGAGACTTACCACTCACCCCAGCCATGCTTGTTGTTATCGAGGCAGCAGCAAACCCTCAACCTCAACCACAACCTCAACCAGATCCATTACCCGAACATCCTCCATCACCCCGGCATATAGATATTGACCCACAACCATCCGTCGCTGACACTCATAATATGGGCGCTGACGCTTCCAATCCAAACCCTGACAACCTTTTACCACAAACCCAAACACCCCCTCACACCCAAATAGACCCTCAAACTACTTCCTCTTCTTCACAACCCGATTATAGGTAAGAAAAATGCCAAAGGACTGTTGGAGTGTTCTTCTCTAGTGGTTATAGCCATGTAGAAGAGAGAACCACCACCACACGTGCGGTTGGTGACATGGGTGGGTCTGGGACTATTGGCTCTAGCTTAGAAGCAGGTCAAGACAGTCCCAACATCATTAAGACCCCATCTATGCCCAATAAATCCCTTTTAGGAGGTCAAATTCCCATCATAGAGGAGGGCATATTGGAACTTTATATAATTTTGGAATTGACGGTGGTTCGCATTAGCTTGCAAAAGCGAAATGCAGACCATATACAAGTTGTCACAGGTCAGGGCCTTGAACTCAACCAATTGAGGGAGAGGCTAGTTGTTTTGGAGGCTGCCCATGCTAGGAGGAGGCAAACAAGAGTTCTTTCATCTTGTAAGGATTCTTACAAAGGGGAGGAAGATGCACCAACGAAACCTTTCAACTTGAGTGACAAGGGCTCACAAGAAGAAGAAGGTGGTTCTTTTGGTAGTAAACAGGTGGAAATTTCTTAAACCTTGACCAGTTTGAAGGAGACGCCTGTTCTTGATGTTTCATTACTCACTCCAAAGAAGTTATCAAAAGGATGATTCAACCAGATGATTCAACCAGATAAAGCAGATCCAATATGGTCGGATCTGGATGATATCAGTAGATTACAATGGCGTCTACATTCAGCAGCCGGTGTTTACCATCTAAGCACTATAAAGTTTTCAGAGTATCTTCTTGTGGATGCTCAATATCCTATGTCCAAGGATGTTTTGAAGAAGATGGTGTCTACACAGCTGGAAATGGATTATACTAGTGATGTTGGCAAAGATTTAATTAGATTTGTTTATTATCTAATTAACAAGTAATTTGTATTTGTAATAATCCTCCTTGTACTTATTTTTTATTCAGAAACTTGATTACTAGAGTAGCCATCAAGTTTAGGGGAGGATTGTTGGGAATAAAATTAACTAAGTCACTCAGACGCTGACAAGAGTAAAATGGACGCTGACATGAAGAAATCAATCGCTGACAGATCAAGCATTGACAAGAGATATCCAAGCGCTGACAAGAAGAAGTCCAACTACTGATAGGAAAATTAGTCAACACATTTATTATTTGAAGTAAAGATATACTCAATATTGTATTTTCTATATTTATCTTTACCTAGAATAGTTGATAGGTTATCCATTGTACACGACACCTTATGTTATAAAAGGAGGTCGTAGGGTTTATAGTTGATATACAATATTCAGTATTCAACTTTCATTGTAAGCAAGTTCCATGATAAAGGGTGAAACATAGTCATATAAGGAATACCCCAAGAAAAATCCACCTGGGTCAAACACATAATTTCCATCACGAAAGGAAATAAACCCCGAGGTGGTAAAATCACACAAGGCAAAGAAAAGTGGGGTACCCTTTATCAAAAGTCTCTCATAAGGAAGGGTAAGGTGATTTGGTAATGAAAGTACAAGAGTCTCTATTCCGGGATCAAACACCGGTTCCTTAACGGGAAAATAGCAAGAGGTGTTGACATTAAAGCTCAAAATATCATCATAATCCAAAGTGGGGAAGTCGTCCTCAAACTTGATGTGAAAACATAAGTATCATCAGAGTCATAGGAAAACTCATCCTCGTGAGAAAAATAGGTATTTAGAAAGATATCTAAATCCTCCTCAAATGGAATATCCTCTAAAGTAGGAATGATCTCTAAGAGTGGAGGATCCTCCTCAAAAGTCACGACTTCTAAAATTGGGGTATAAAAGTCAAAAGGAGTCTCCATAATGGAAGAATCACTCATAGAGATATGAGGTGCATTAAGATCATGAGGTGGGTCATCAAAATAATGAGATCACTTAAAGAAGTGTCATCATCGTAATCATCAAAGATTGGTGTATCAAAAGTGGGTGGGTCAAAAGTGGGTGGGTCATCTAAACCGAAGATAGTGTGATCACTTAAAGAAGTGTCATCACTATAAGTATCGTAAATAGGACTTTCAAAAATTTGAGGCTCTAAGGGAAGGGATGAAGTTATCACAAAATCATTTTGATTAGACTTTTGTATTTGAAACGGATTAATAAAAATCTCTTCATTATCATAATTAAGAACATCAATCATATTGACCGACTCTTTTCCATTTGATTTAGTTGTGATTTTTCTCATTTTAAAAATTTGTTGTTCATCCCTAACCCTAAGAATTAACTCCCCTTCGGCCACATCAACTAAGGCTTTTCCGGATCGTAAGAATGGTCTACCAAGTATTAACGGAATACGAGGATCCATCTCATAGTCGACGACGACAAAGTCCACGTGAAAAGTGAATGTACCAACTCGAACAAAAACATCTTCGACAATACCAACGGGGTATGCGAGAGTTCTATTAGGTAACTCGAGAGTCATGCGAGTCGGTACAAGGTCGGGTAATGATAATTGTTTCCATACCGAGAGTGGCATAAGATTGATGCTAGCGCTGAGATCCGCTAAAGCCATACAATCATCAATTTGAGGAAACGAGCAAGGTAACACGAATCGTCCGGGATCTCCTAGCTTTTCGGGAAGCTCTTTGAGAAGAATCACGGAACAATTCTCATTTAAACGGGTGTTAACGAGCTCATCATTTTTTCCTTCTTATTGAGCAAATCTTTGAACATTTTCACAAATTTAGGCATTTGAGCAAGTTCTTCAATAAGGCTAATGTTAACATTCACTTGGGAAATCATTTTCAAAAAGTTGGAAACATGAACGTCATCTTTGGTGAGCACTTTAGCCTTGTCCAACCTAGAGTGATAAGGGATATTGGGCTTAGACATTGAAGGTTGAGAAGGAGAATGACTCGCTTCTTGAACAACCTTACGGTTAGGCTCATTAGGTAATGGAGAACTAGTACTAGGAGTGGTAGTGGGAGGAATCACCAGATGGGGAGTAGGATTACTCATTATGACCTCCGGGCCTTGTCTCTCCTTTATGGGCGAAGAGATGGAAGGCCCCACTAAAGTGGCTCCACTTCGAGTAGTGATAGAACTCACATTAGCACGAGGTTTAATCTCGGTATGAGAAGGTAAGGCTCCTTGGGGTCTAAGGGCTTGCAACATTTGCACGAACTTCCTATCCGTGGACTCTTACATTTGTTTCATAGTTCTCTCATGTTCGGTCATTTTTTGTAGAACCAAGTCCATTTGAGGATTATGCATGTTCATTTGATTATACCCTTGATTTGGAAAACCTTGGTTTTGATATTGAGGTTGAAAATCGTTGTTATTATGAAAACCTTGGTTGAAGTTATTATTTTGAAACCCTTGATTTTGACCATTAAAATTCCCTTGATTTTGACCATTAAAATTCCCTTGATTTGCATTCCCTTGAAAATTTCCTCTTTGAGGAGCTTGGTTCCTATTTTGGGCGGGTGGGGTGGTCTTTGTGGAGCTACAAAACCCGGGGGAGCCAAATAGTTAGTACTCTTATAAGACAAATGGTTAACATCAACGTTTGGTTTAAAGTGAACCTTCTCATTTTCATTGGTGTTATAAGAATAAACTTGTTGTTGTTGATTGTAAACCTTTTCACAATTATAGTACGAATGTGGTCCACCACAAGTTTCACACGTTTCACAAGTCTCTTTTAAGGCATTCACATGTGTAGTGGGAGGGTTATCTCTTAAAACAAGGTGTTTCACAATTGAAGTAAGCTCCTTAATTTTATTAGTCACCTCATTATCACTAGCACTATCTATTGTAGTCCGTTCACTCTTGATTTGAACTTTTGCCTTGTTTTCAATTATTGCCCAAGCCTCGTTCATAGATTTCACAAGAATGTTACCCCGCGCGGCACTATTAAGTGAGTCTTAGTCATTAAGAGTTAAACCATTGTAAAACGTATTGATTTGATGCACTTTTGTAAAACCATGTTGTGGACATTTTCGTAAAAGCTCCTTAAAACGGTCCCAAGACTCACTAAACGTTTCCCCATATTTTTGTTCAAAGGTAATGATGTCATTCCTTAAAGTGGTGGTCCGTGATGGTGGGAAAAAGTAGTTAATGAAATTGGTCTCTAAATCAATCCATGTGGTAATACTTTTGGGTGGTTCCTTATCAAGCCAAATCCGGGCTTGTCCCTCGAGGTAAAAAGGAAAGAGGAGTAAACGAATGGCCTCTTGTGGCACCCCATTGTATTTGACGGTGTTTTCCAATTGTATGAAACGTTTTATATGAGCGTGTGGGTCATCATTAGTACGGCCTAAAAATGGTGTAGCGGAAACCATTTGAATAAAACCCGTTTTTAGTTTAAAATTATTCGCTCCAATATCCAGCACCACAATCGTGTCATCATTTCCTTCAACGTTAGATTGTAAAATCTCAATCATTGGTCGATTATCCGTTGTCATCGTGTTGTTCAAATCTCGATTCTCGGGATCGGCTTGATTGACGTTCTTTTTGTTCTTCTTTGAAGGTCTACGTAAATGATGGATTGGATTGATAAAGTGGGTAGATTAAAAGATTAATATGAAGGATGAGATGAATGGAGATGAGGGTGTAGAGAGAGAAAGGAGAGAAAAGAGAAGAGTAGAGAGAGAAAGTAAAGATTGAATGATTAGAAATGAAAACCACCAACCCCTCCTAACATGCTAGGAGGGGATATATATAGCCCACCCTACATGTGGGCTATATGGACTATACATTTACTAAGTGGATCACGAGCCCATTACATAATTATCGTTGGAGCGACCGATCCTTCATAAATACGTAAAACGTATTTCCAACAATCTCCCCCTAAGGGAGGTCGCTCCAAAAGACAAAGTTCTAAATAGTCTATATCTCGTGATCTATGCTAACTAAGATGTGACCGAGACTTTATTGGGAAAAACGTATTTCCAACAATCTCCCCCTAAGGGAGGTCACATCTTTTTACAAAATCTTAAACCTAGCATCTATGCTTGAGTCTTCGATCTTGTTCTTGTGAATATGCTTGATGTGATCTTTGACTTTAGTCTTGAGCATGTTTCCTTGCCTTGACCTTGTGCATTCTTCACTTGTGATATTTGCCTCTTCGTGACTTCATGTTCCACATACTTATACTTTTAAATTCTTGAAAGCTTCAGAGTTTGATACAGCGGAAGACTTGACCTTCAGGCTTTCTTGAATTTGTTGAAGTACTAATTGTATGTAGTATAAGCATGTGGTGACGACTTCTTCTGGATTGTACACCGCAATGCCACCTTCTTGTTACGCTGCATAAGACAGTTAGCAACAAACAATATATACGGATGAAATGGCCTTGAACATTTCATTCTAATTCGGTAGCATTTTACCTCCAGTCGGTGAAGAACGTTGGACGATATTAAATATCATACTTGTGGCAGGTAGTTTCAATAAAGAACCTCCTTGACAAGATTTCGCGGGTAAACCCGTTCTCTTTACTCGACCGTCCAAAGCTGACTGCGAACGTAAAGAGTGAATCATTTGGATAATCTTATCCGCATGATTTGAAGCCGTCAATTCATGTTCCTGGAACAAGTGAAGTTCAATTAAGAACCGCACCGTCGTTGCTTTCCAGTTGTCACTAGCTTGATTCATATAGAATCTTGCAAGTTACCTACCAAGTGCTGTTTGATGTTAACACTAGAAGGATTTCCATTCGTCACTGTAAATACTTAATAGTATTACTCTGAATGTTCTGGCAAGATCACTAAGATATTGCGTAGAGGCCTGGAACGTGTTTAAATTCATTTAAGAATTAAACCACTGTTGCTTTCCAGTTATCACAAGTTTGATTCATAAAGAATCGCACAAGTCACCTACCATGAGCTTTTTGATATTCGCTCAAGAAGGATTTCCATCTTCATTGTAAATACTTTCGTATTACTCGGATGTTCAGGCAAGATCATGAAGATTTTGCGTAGGACTCTTAAGATCTTTCTTACTTTTCATAGTGTGTGAAGAAGCAAGGAAATATGAAAGTGTGTCCTAATGAGATATTTGATGATCTCAAATGGCTCTAGACTTGATCGTGCATTTTGGATTTTTAGTGATCGGAGGCTGGAGAGGAGTGCCACCTTTTCAATACCAATTTATTTGGAGTGAATAAATCAATAGATAATGCGTTGTCTCCGTGTGATTAAAACAAATATCTTTTGAGAGATATCTGAGTTAGCTGGGATGGGTTGTGCATTGCATCACTGGGTCCATGATGTCTGTCTTCAATATTAAGAATCATTAAACAATGATCTTAATAGCATATGTATTGACCCGATTTCTGCCTAAGTTGTAAGGAGGGCTTCTTTCTTTACACCCTTTATCTTTACAATTCTTTTTCATTCTTCAACCCCTTCAATGCTTACCAATACGTCATCACTAGCACCTTATTGTGATTGTTCCAGTGCTAACTTAAGTACTTGGTCGGCATTCAGCTACGTTCACAATCTTTCTCCATCTTTCCTAAGGACTACTATTTCTAGCTATGGAATGTCCTTGGGAAGATTCCTCCGGTTCTAGAGGAATCATTGGACTTTAACCTATCCTACCATCCTTATGTCACCACACTCTTCATCATCGTGAATAGAGATGTTTTGGGTAAGTGTATGTCACCATGAAATTCATTTTGAAGTGCAAATCCATTTTGCTCCCCCTTAACATATGCCACGATATCCGAAAACATTTCGCACATGTCGGGATGAGCTAGCACGTTAAGTCAAACCATTTGTGATTAATCATTTCCCATATTAAATCACATTTTCTCCCCCATATTAAAAATATTAACTCAATCAATGTTTTTAATATCAATTGATTTAATAGCGTTTTAAGAAAATTTGGGAAGAAAAATGCAAAGCCAAGTATCTTCATGAGTTACACAAGCTCCCCCTCAAATTAATGAGGGTCTACTTGAAACGTAAATTAAATACCTTTTAAACACAAGTGTAAGGTATTTATCACGTGCAAAGATCATATATGATGATGAATTCACAATATTAGCAATTTACGAGGTTGGACCTAAATGATGAAGAACATCATATGAAAGAAGCACATGGTTCTTGTTCACGAATGTTGGTCTTCCTCGTAACTTATGAAATTATCTCTTGACTCCATGTGTACGATTGATATTGTTGTCTTGACATCAACATGTGAACTTGGCACATTCGGCGTCAAATATTCTGAATGCTGGACAATTGCTCCCCCTCAATTGTTGACCCGTGTTCTATTGAAAGAGCTGTAGTCGCCGTTTGAGTAGTCACATCGTCGAGTATGTAGATATCAATTGCAACGAACTTCGGATTGTGGAGTTGATAACTTCGGATTCTGAAGTCAAAGCTTTCCGGTGAAATGCTTGACTTCAAAGTGAAAAGCGGGTTACTATCGGAAATAATAGCAAACCATAATGGAGCATGTTTTAAATCATTTAAACTTCTGCTCGAACTTTATTTACAACCCCGTGTCATTATTGAATGACATTTCTAGGTTCGTAAATATTATCGATTCCAGAAGACATGCTCTTTTTATCAAAACGTTTTTGAACACACAATTTTGAAAGATTTAGAAAAACCTTTTGAGAAATTCTTGAAAAATTGTGTCCAAAGTTTTGAAAACCAATTACTTGAGCTTAAGATTTGGAATATCTTAGGAAAGCTCAAGTCCGAGAAGTTGTAAACTTCTCGTTGTAAGGATAAGTTACCATCGGCAATAACCTTTCCTTTTATCTGAGGAACGAGTCCTAAGCTGACATTTACTTAGAAGTCGTTTTCATGAGCTTGAAAACTTTGACTGTTTTAACGGAAAGCTCATGACCGAGAAAGGTTAACTTCTCGTTATGAGGAAAAATTCTATTATTTAAAAAATACACTTTCCTTTCTGAGCTTAAAACTTCGAATGTTTTAAGACAAGCTCATGACCGAGAAAGGTGAATTTCTCGTTAAGAGGATAAGTTATCATAAAAGATAAACTTTCCTTTATTTGAAGTCAGAGTCATTGTCTGACATTTAACAATGAACCATTATGCATGAGCTTGAAAACTTCGAATGTTTTTAATATTAGCTCATGCCCGAGAAAACTTAATTTCTCGTTGTAGGGATAAGTTTATCATCGGCGATAAACTTTCCTGCCTTTGAAGAGCGGGTTATAGACTGTCATTTATCTATAAGCCTTGTACACGAGCTTAAAACTTTTGAATAGTTTTAATGGAAGCTCGTGTCCGAGAAAATTTAATTTATCGTTTTGAGGGTAAGTTATCGTTGCGTAGATAACTTCCCTTTCTTTGAAGTGCGGGTTACAGACTGTGATCTGACTGTAAGCCATAGTGCATGAGCTTAAAAACTTCGAATGTTTTTACTATAAGCTCATGCCCGAGAAAACTTAATTTCTCGTTGTTAGGATAAGTTTATCATCGGCGATAAACTTTCCTTTCTTTGAAGATCGAGTTATAGTCTGTGATGTGACTATAAGTCCTTTACAGTATTGCAGCTTAACCATGAATCCCCTGAGACATTTGTTTCTCTGATATCTGCTTCTTCAGCAACCAAACTCTAAGAGTGTCCTTAGTTGAACGGTATACAACGATTGGACCGCTTCGTTCTTTTGGAACATCAACTTTGGGACCTGTATTCTCATTAGGAATTTGCATGCTTTGACATGGGTTAGCGATATCAATTATAGAAGCACGTGGGGGTTCACAGTTGGCTTTACTTATGTCAGAGGTGACCTGAGTAGATGATTCACTTATCTTAGTTGGCAAGCGTTTCCTTTTATAGAAAATTTTAAGTTCAGGCTTAAGTGATGTATCATCTTTTTCAATTTCCTCCCTAGCAGTCTTAGTAGAGTCTGAGATTATCCTAGTTAAAGGGCACTCGTTTCCTACAAGAGTGAAAGTTCTACCAGTGGGGCGCCACATTTTGCCAACGGGTTTGATTTTAGCTACCCACTGGGATTTAAGTCTAGCACGGGAGTTCACCTCATTAAGTAGTTTCTTGATACAAGAATCATGATTTGCCGTAAAGACACATTTCCTACATGTTTTACAAGTAGCATATTAAATGTCCGAGTAAGATCTAGAATTCCTAGATGATTGATTGATGCTCCTAGGATGTGACATGCTACGGTTAGCAGTGTTGGGTAAACTAGAAGGCATCTGACTAGGTTTGAAATTCCTATCTCTTACTTGTGTCTTTTGCTTAGCTTCCCTTAGACCAAATGTATGGCGAACGTCATTTGAACTAGTTTGAGACGTATTCTTTGGACTATGTCTAGGGAAATTAGAGGCAATCATGTGATTAGGTCTTGCAAAAGCTGTTTTAGTCACATTGGGCCTAGATGGTGGAGTGACTGGTCTAGGAATGTGAACCAAATCAACTTGGGAGGCAAACCGCGGTCTGGAGGATTGTGGTCGCTCGGATCTAAATGCAGTAGGTTGTCTGACAGTCGGTTGTCTGACGAACTGATTTGTAGGCGGTTTCCCTAAGATTGATGGTTTTTCAAGCTTAGTGTCCACACTAGGTCCTTTAGTTTTCCTTAACTCGTTTTTCAACGCAGCTATAGCAAAAACCTTTTCCTGTACTTGGGCCTTTAAAGTCTCATTCTCTTTGAGCAAGTTATCTTGGGATGTCAACTTAGATTCAAGCAGTTGAATTTGTTTCAAAAGATTATCCTTTTCAGCTTTAGAATCTAACACTTTTTGATCCAATTTTCTTTCAAGAACAACATTTGATTTTTCAAGTTTTTCAAAATATGTTTCAAATTTGTTCGTTTTCTTTGAAAATTCAATTTTGGCATCCTCAAGATCTTTTGATTGTTGAGCTACAATCGTTTCGAGCTCTCTAATCTTGGAATCAGAAGCAGTCAATGAAGCAGTTATAATACAATTATCATGATGTACTATAGCATTCTGAACAATCTCTCCCCCAGTATGACTTACATCGGATGAATCAGAAGTGGTATTGCTATCACTCGTTTCCATCCCATGTTTGTCATAATTAGGTTCAGAATTCTCAATATGCGGCATATCATCAGCATATACATCATAAACAACATTACATTGTACCATGTTTGCAGGCTCTGCGTCATAAATGGGTAAGGTGTCATCAAGAGAAATCTCGTGAACATTCCCTGACGTGCCACTGGCATCATGTTGTCCTCCTGATTCTGTGCTCGTGCCATCGTTAGGCTCCAAGTTGTCAACCGTATGACCATTCTCCTCTTGCATCCGCGTCATTGATTCTTGCACTCCATTATCATACACTTGCTGAAGTTGTGATCTTTGATAAATCGAAGACGAGACCGATGTCATGAGTTTCAATATTATATCACGAAAAACTCGAAGCTCGGTATGTGTATCTCGAAGAAAAGATTGGCAAATCACTGAACTTTCAGACTTGATGATATTGTATTGGAGGAAAGGAATGAGTTGTGTCACAAGAGTCTTATATGCAAGTGCCGATGCTGAGTGATTGAAGTTTTCATTGTTGAGTTGCTCGGCGAGTTGGGTCAAAGTGGTGAATATTGAATCGATGAATATATGACGATCTTGTCCAAAGATGGTCACAAATTCGCTCCCTCCTTGAATCCTCGAAAGAGTGACAAGATGAGACTGAAGTATTTGAAATGAAGTGATGCCACTTTTCCTGACTTTGTTTTGCATTGAATGCGATTCTTTCTCTTGAAATGTCGAACTCAACGAAGCCATTGAATGTCGATAAAAAGGATGATTGTGGATGTGGTTGTTTTCGGAATTTAACACTTCGTGAAAAAACGAAAGATCCGTAAATAACACTTAAAAATCCTCGATGGATGATATAAAATGTTACTAAAAACGTTAAAATAAAAATGTTACTAAAAAATGTTACTAAAAAATTAACCAAATATGTCTCGAAAAAATCTGTTTAAAAAACACACACGTGGCAGGTGCAACTTTGGTTTCTCCGTCATTGTTTTGACTTTCCCAAAGCCACTAACCTCAAAACTCTCAAAACTCAATATCTCTCACAACAAAATAATCCACCTTATCACTCCATTCGTTTCCTCCGCCTCTTTTTCTCTCAACAAACCCACAAACACAAATTAATCAAAACTCAATCACTTCGTAAACCTAATCTCACAACCCTAACGAATTTATCCTTCCCCTTTAATCAGTTGTCGAAGACCAAAACCCAACAAACCCACGAAGAAACTTACGAATGAAGGACCAAGACGAATTCAACATCTAGATATCTAAATAAGGTCTCGGGTAGGTTTACTTTTATTGTCTAATTACAATCTTTCTCTCATCTGTCGAGTCTTTCTGTCACACAATCTTTCTCTAAATGAGGGGTTTTGTTAAACGAATGTGAGGGTGTTGTGTTTGTGAGTCGAGAGGTGTGGGTGTGAGGTTCAAACGAGAGTTGAGTTTTGTCGAGAGGTGTGGGTCGATGTTGGATGTGAGTCGAATCAGTTTGGGTTTGGTTCGAGAGTGTATAGGGACGAGTTTTGTATTGTGTGAGTTTTTCGTGGGTCTCAGTTGGTTATGTCGAGGTTGATGAGACGAGAGGCTGTGTTGTTGTTGAGTTTGGATGTGTTGTTAGTTTGAGTCGAGAGTATTGTGAGGGTGTGAGGGTCGAGAGTACTGTGAGGGTGTTTTAGTCTGAGGTGTTGTGGTGTCGAAGTCTTGAGTCCTGGGGGTGCACTGTGTGTTCGAGTTTGAGAGGGAGAGGTCGAGTCTAAGTCTAGATTTTCGTTTTGTTTGAATCTCGTTCATTCGGAAGAATGTTCATTCGGAAGAATGTTCATTCGGAAGAATGTTCATTCAGAAGAATGTTCATTCGGAAGAATGTTCATTTGGAAGAATGTTCATTCGGAAGATTTGGTTCGGAAGTTTTGATCCGGAACTTTTGGTTTGATTCGGAAGATTTGGTCCGGAACTATTGATCCGGAACTTTTGGTTCGGAAAAAACTGATTCGGAACTTCGTTGATCCGAAACGTTTGGTTCGATAGAAACTGGTTCGGAACTTGATGAGACTGTGATTCGATGAAAGACAGTTGGACAGAAAGATGATGAATATAGATAACCAAGATACTTGACGGATTTGAGCAAAAAGGAAAAACAGAAAACTGATAAGAGATTGAGAAAAATAATAAGATAAAAATAAAAAATAAAAAAAATAAAAAAATAAAAATAAAAAATAAAGTTATTCAAAAGTTAAGATATGATTATCAAAAAAAAGGATAAAATTAAAAGTTCAATTTAAAGAATTCAAACAAAAATTCAATCAAAATAGAAAGGGTTTTATCAATAAAAATACAAAATTAAAAAGAGAAAACACAAACTTTTTATAAAAACACAAACTTTTTAAGATTTGATAATAAAAGTTTTTGATTTTTGTATAAAAATTTGTGATTTTTATCTAAAAAGTAAGTAAATCTAAAGATTTGACTATGATTTAAAGCATAAAAATACAAACTTTTTAAGATAGAAGCTTGATTAAATCAAAACCCACCAAAATCAATAAAAAATAAAAGCAAGAATAAACAAATAAAACCTTGGCTCTTGATACCAATTGAAGGTCTACGTAATCTTGGCTTATTCTACATGATGGATTGGATTGATAGTGTTGGACGGGTTAAAGTGATTTGAGGTCTTAGAGGATTAGCTGTGAGGATTAGAGCGGATGTGTGAGTCGAGAGTGTTAAGGGGAGAGGGTCTTTTGAGATGAGTCTATTCTGAAGGTTAGGGTGTGGTGAGGGTGTTAAAGGGTGTGGTGAGGGTGTGAGTCGTGTCGGGGTGTGATGTCTGAGAGTCGAGGGTTAGGAGAATGAGTCTGTCGAGAGTTTTTGTGAGATTGAGGGGGTGTTTGAATGTTGAGTGAATCTATGGATGGGTTGAAGATGAGTCTGTGTTGAGTCTTGGGTGGGTTTAGTGTTGTGGGTGTCGTGAGTTTGGGTTTTGGTGTTGAGTTGTGGCAGTCGAGACTGTTTGTTTGAAAAGAGGGGGTGTTGTGAGTGTTTAGTAATTGGAGTCCGAGTGTCCCGTTATATTTGAAGGTCTACATAATCTTCTTTTTGGAAGAATTAGAAGTATTTGGTACACCACTCAGAATGTGTGCACGCGCGCGAGTGCGCATACAACTAAACTCGAGGAATGAGGTAGGAGACCTCGGTCGATTTTGAGAGGAAAGGGATTATCCCTCTCGAGATTTAATATCAAAAATCTATAAAAAAATATATACGTAATACTACTTGAGTTGGCAAACCAATAATCGGTCGTCCCTCTCAATATACTCACAAGCAAGCGGGGAAACGAGGTGGCACAAAGCACTTAAAAACCTTTTTCCTTAGATGGCCTTTTATAGCGCGTCGCCTTATACCCACCTTATAGTTTGTATAAATCGAGTTCAAACTTTTTACTAGTATTTATCTATTTTGCCTTTTTTTCGTTTTGGATTCGAATACAATAGCTAGGTGATGAAATCCCAACTAAGGTCTTATTTGGAAGTAGGTAAATTGATTGTTCTACGTAATACAATATAGTAAAAGAAAAATATTTTTGTATTTTTTTAAAAAAATATATATATTCACAATAAAAAGCGAAAGAAATCGAAATAAGAAAATTAACAATAATATGTAATATTTTTGGTGTAATACTTTAGGAAAAGTATTACTTTTAGATTTTTTAAATTTTTTGGTGCAGAGCTTAGGAAAGAGTTTGCTTTTGATGATTTTTTATTTTTTTGTATTTTTAAGTTTTGGATTTTTTATTTTTTTTATTTTTTAACAAGAAAAATAACGTTAAAAAATGAACGGATCCCAAAATCCAAATCTTCTCACGAAAAATCGTCAATTGTAACGAGCAAAGCGGCAGCGGCGCCAATTTAATGTAGGAATTTTGCAATTCTTTTAAAAGTCTTATTTTTTTCGTTCCTCGACTCGACTCGAATTGACTTCCAATTTTAACACAAGATTAATTGTTTTTGGTGAATAGTACTTGTTTGGTATTTAAAACTAAAAACTATTTAATCTATTTAAAAAGAAAATACTTTTACACTATTTAAGATCTAATTAAACAATTTTAAAAATATTTAAAAATTATTAACTAATAAATTTAGTTTGAAAATTACTTTTACTAATTAATAAGTAAAATCTATTTAAAACTATTTTTTCTTTAAAAACTAAATTAATTAAAATTTATATTACTAAAAAAAACTAATTAATTTAAAAAAATTAATTTTAAATTTCTAAAAATAATATATATATATATATATATATATATATATATATATATATATATATATATATATATATATATATATATATATATATATATATATATATATATATATATATATATATATATATATATATATATATATATATATATATATATATATATATATATATATATATATATATATATATATATATATATATACACATATATATATATATTTAAAAACTTTATAAACGTATTTTAATAAACTAATAATTAAAATTAACTTAAAATGAAAACTTGTAAATAAATCTATTAAAAAAAACTGATAACTAACAAAGAGACTATATTAATTACGAATACTGAGTTTAAACATAAACAGAAAGCTAGATCAGATGGTTAACCCTCGTTGGGTGCATGAACAGGAGGTCATGCGTTCGATTCCAGTTGTGGACAATTTTTTGGATGATTATTTTTTGGACACTAAAAAGAAAAAAACAAGTCACAGGAATGACTATAGCAAGTGTATTTTGGACTGCTAGTGTTCAGTATAAACCATACAGACTAAAGGAGTCTGTTGGCTAATATTTCTCAGCAAAATTTCACAAATATCAGACAACCAAAATGCAGGCAAACTAAAAGGTCTACCCAATCCAACTCCTAAACAAACTCCAATAAGGTATGAAACAAATAAAAAATCATAACAGATAAAAAAACTGATGTTTAAACTCAAGTCAAAATCACAAATGAAACTATAAGCAAAATCGTCAGCTGAAAATATCAGAATAATCTTAATGAGTTCTAAACATCAACTTGACGCATAAAATCAACTACAAACATATTTCAGCAGATAAAAACTTACAGTTTTAAATAATAAAGCAGACTAAGATTATCTATATTAGCTAAATAAAGCATGCGTATTAAAAACTCTCTAAACATATTAAAATATTCAGCAAGAAACATAAGCAAAATCATAAACCTAAATCATATTAAAATCAAATACATCATCAATCTAAAACATATTATCAGTAAATCACATAAGCATAACAGAAAAAAAAATCTAACAAACATAAAATATATAAAAATAAAAGTGAACCTGGTGACGAAATCCTTTGAGCAGATGCGCAGTGCTGAGCTGGCATTTAGACCGAATCGAAACCACCGTTTTTCACCATCACCATCGAATCAGTCAATACCATTCGAACCAAACAGATTTGATGTTGAACTTTTCTAGTGGGGAAAAGTTTTATCCCAAACTTACTTATATTTAAATATCAAAATAGATTAAATGAAGACTAATTGCAAGGAATTTGACAGTAGATTAAAACAAGACAATTTTAAATCAAAATAAACTTTTATTAATAACTAAGAATCATTACAAAACTACTAAAAATGAAATTACAATTTTTCTATCTATTTAAACATTATAACTATAAAATAAAAATGGAATGATTGAAAATATATTTTGTGGGGGTTTTTATAGGCAAACCTCAAGCCTTCTTGGGGTGAGTCTTTTGAAGAATAAAATCATCTTGGCCCTTGAATCTTCATAGCTCTTTCTCTTTCTTGATCGAATGGCTGAAACGATGCCCCTCTCCCTCGGATCGCCAACGTGGCATAGATATGTGTTTGTTGTGCTTCTTTGAACCTGAGTTGGCATCTCCTTATAGGTGGATTGGTGGGAGTGATGTGTTTTATCCAATCAGAGAAAGGGAAGGAGCCAGTCACTATACATCCACCAATCTTCTTGATCCGGTAAAGTTGGGAATTAATTCCCAACGTGTGTGTTATCACGCCCTTAGAATCAAAAAAGCCCCAATTTCGTTTTTCTAGGGTTTGGGTGAAGAAAATGGTAACTGGTAATTTTTTTGGTGAGAGAGAAAGATGAAAACTTTGTTATTGTCGAAAGTAAATGTTTGTGTAGGGTGGGTAAGTTATGTGTTGACCAAGAATAAATTAGTGAAAACATTTTCACTTTGTTATTAACGAAAATCTTTGACAAAAGAATGGAAAGTATATAT
Source organism: Glebionis coronaria (assembly GCA_025667525.1). Taxonomy (NCBI): domain Eukaryota; kingdom Viridiplantae; phylum Streptophyta; class Magnoliopsida; order Asterales; family Asteraceae; genus Glebionis; species Glebionis coronaria. Next base: position 79,977,449 of record CM046882.1, read on the forward strand.
TACTTTCTTTGGCCATCATATTAAATGGGTCTTGACATGAATCGTCTAAATTTATACTTTGGGCTTTTCGTTTCTTTTGCTTAGTAAAATGGGCTTGGGATCCAATTCGTCTCATTTAATAAATTTGGGCCTTTGACCCAAAACATTCCATCCGTTTATTTTGTATATAAATTGGGCCAAGTAATGGGCCCTTGAACCAAAAGTAGATAGCACATGATCCTTTAATGGGCTTTTGGGCCCATTAATCATAAGTGGGACCCACAAGGCCCATTTACTAAATAAAGATTAAATCCTCGAAAACGAACTCGTCTTTTGGCTTCCTTGATCTTTCCTTTAAACCCGTGTCGATTTTGCCGGTTTTCGTGATCTTTGGTACACTTTTGGTTCTTTGACTTTGTCTTTGTCTCTTTCTTTGACTTTTCTTCAACAATTGACCGTGAAATCCCGTGTTTTCATTCCTTTTGATCTTTTGTACCTATTTCACACAAAAACACAAAACCACACGTAATTATGACTTTTACGATATTAAACACATGATTAGGTCTTGTTTTTCATTGATTTTAGTGACAAAAGGATAAGTGTTTACGCACTTATTATATCTCAACTGCTGATATAGCCAAAAGAAGGAATGACATGAAGACCTTAAGCATTCTTAAACTCTCTTTGGGTCCAAACAATCAGCACAAGTATAGGAGTTTTGAGTCTGCCAAAGAACTTTGGGCAGCTCTTCAAATCAACTATGGTAGCAATGATGACACTACCAAAGAGAAGAAGAAACAACTTTTACATGAATATACTGTGTTTAAAGCTCTTCCTAATGAGAAGCTAAGTGAGGTAAGAAGCAGGCTTCTAGATATCACTAACAAGTTGACCTTTATGGGAACCGAATATGATGATGAAGACATCATTACTACTTTCCTTAAAAGTCTTCGTGAAGCGTGGAAAATTGAATCTAGGTCTATCATTGCTACCAATTCCCATAAGAGTTCTACTTTTGATGACGTCTACAATAAGTTAAAAATTGTAGAGAATGAAATCTTGCTGGATCATGGAAGCAAGTCAACATCTGGAAACATGGATTTTATCTCACATAGTGAAGCTCAAGTCAATGAGAGAGAGTCATATGTGCATCATGTTACTGGATCGACTTATGTTAGTGGTGGATCAACCTTTGTTAGTGGCTCACATTGAGACGCTGACACATACAATGTTGACTCACCAAAGCTTAAACCTGCGGGTATTGATTTTGATACAGTATGTGCATAAATTGCTGCATTGCCCAATGGTTCCTTGATTACCTATGAGGATCTTGAGCAAATCAGTGATGAGAATTTGGAAGAGATGGATATTAAATGGAATATGGCACTTGCAAGCATAAGGGCCAATAGATGGAATAGGAGATTTAGAAAGAAGATGACCTTCAATGCTAAAGACACTGCTAGTTTTGATAAAACCAAGGTTGAGTGTTACAACTGCCATAGGATGGGTCACTTTATGAGGGAATGCAGATCTCCAAGAAGATCCGATGCTGGAAAGACTTCAAGCCAAATCATCAAGGTTGAAGATACTAAGCCAAAGGCTATGGTAGCCATGAAAGACATTGATGGTGTTGGATGGGACTGGATCTTTTTGGCAAAGGATGTGGAAGAGAATAAGGCTTTGATTGCTAAGAAAGAAGAAGAAGAGCATGTTCACTTTGCTCTTATGGCCAATTCCTCGTCTTCATCAGATAATGAGGTATATGATGACGCTTACTGTAGTAAAGGTTGTAGATTAAACATTGAAAAGCTTAACAAAGAAATCTTAAAGTTAAAGTCAGATGTTTTTGATGTAGAATGCAGGCTATCAAATTATCCAATGGCACTTATACAAACTGGAAAGACTGTAGAGGAATATAAGAAAATGGAATTTGACCGAAAAGATCAAATTAATGTTTTGTCTCATGATCTTAAAGTTAGTGTTGAACTTAAGGACACTCTAATGAGATCAAGAGGAGAAGTGCAACTTAAGTTAGATGAAGCCATTAATGATAAAGAAAATGTAGGTCTTAAGATTAAAAATTTTGATAAAGCCAGCCAAACCCTAGAAAAATGTGTTAGTGAACAAAGAAACCCTAGGGATATGTCTGGGATTGGGATGAATGAATATGTTGCTGTTCTTCCACCTACTGGGAACTTTTATGGTGTTCAGAGAAAGGATCTCTCTTGGAATGGTATACCAGAACTCCAAGAAGAGGAATTTATTCCTCCACCTAGAGTGCTCACCCTAGTTAAGGAATATCAACAAAAGGTGACTGACCTTGAGAAGTGGAAAGCAGACAACCATTTTCCCTTTGTTAAGGGTGGAATGCTTAGTGAGAGTCCATTTAAGCCTACACCCATTACTTTGACCAACCCTACCACTGGAAAACCTGTTGACCTTGGCTCATTTGTTAATAGAAAACCTAGTGTTAAATATGCTGAAATGTATAAAAAAAACCTAGGTCGCCACAAAGCCAAGCTAGTGTTAATGGGACAGGGTTCTTTCAAACTAGACCTAAAGTTATGTCTAGAAAAGCGTGTTACACAAGTGGGAGCTTTTCTCACTTGGCCTATAAATGTGTCAGTGCCTCAAAAGTCAACGCAAACAATAGGTCAACCATGGTCAAACCCAGACCTTTTGTCCAACCAAGTCCACAAGTCACTAGACCAAATCCTTTCTTTACTAAAGGGGCAAATACTCATGGACAAAGGCCCTTTCAAAAGACCAACACATGGTCTAACAGACAATGGTTTCCTGTAGCAAACCCAAATTTGGGCGCTGACAAGAACAAATTTAACGCTGACAGGAACAATTCCAACGCTGAGCTTTAGGTATGGCATGAAAATGCCACAACAAGCTTGTGTTGGATCTTGTGTTAGACCAAGTAATAATAGTTATTTACAGCCTAAGGGAAAGGGGTCTAAAGCTTCATCTAGTTTGAGACCTAAACAAGACCAAAACCCTAATTCTGATGGGATTTCTATGACCTGTAACAGATTTCATTATCTTTCAATGGTCATTACTAAACCAATTAGGGTAAACTGGATGTTCAGGCTACAAAGGGATGAACAAGGGGTTGTTATAAGGACTAAATATGTTCTTGTTGAACAACCACATGAATCCAAGTCTTCTCAGGCTTGGGTTCCAAAGAAAACTAATTTGTTTTCTTTATGTGCAGGGCATTCAAAAGCAGGTCAATGATCATGGATATTGGTACAGTGGATGCTCTAGGCACATGACGGGTAAGGAAGATTATTTATCAAATTTTACCCCCATTAAAGATGGTGACATAGTGTACTTTGGAGGAGGCTATGAGACTATTTCAGGAAAAGGTACTCTTATCACCAAAAATTTACGTTTTGAAAATGTTTTTCTGGTAAAGAACTTGACTCTAACTTGTTTAGTGTGTCACAAGTGTGTGATAACAAAAATAAGGTTCTTTTCACTGATACTGAATGCTTGGTGTTGAGTAAAGATTTTAAGATGCATGATGAGAAGTTTATTGATTATAGAACACCTAGGCATAAGGACATTGATAATGTTAATCTTAATGGAATTAGGATGAACAACAATTTGTCATGTCTTTATGCTAAAGCTTTAGTAGATGAGAGTATATATGGCACAGAAGGTTAGGGAACATAAATTTTAAGAATATTAATAGACTTGTGAGACATGATTTAATTGATGGTTTGCCCTTTAAAGCTTTCCACAATGATTAGTCTTGTGTTGCATGTCTTAAAGGCTAACAACACAAAGTCTCATTTAAGTCTAAACTTGTGCATTCCAGTTCTAAACCACTTCACTTGCTACATATGGACTTATTTGGCCCAACTAATATAGAAAGTTTGAATGGTAAATCTTATTGCTTTGTTATAACCAATGATTTTTCTAAATTTACTTGGACTTTCTTTTTGGCCTTAAAAAGTGATACTGCCACAGTTTTGATTAACTTTATCACCCAAATTGAAAAGAAAACAGGGAATGAGGTTAAAATACTTAGAAGTGATGGTGGCGAGTTTAGAAATAAACTGTTAGATACCTTATGTGTTGATAAAGGGATTACTAGGGAGTTTAGCATAGCTAGAACTCCACAGCAGAATGGTGTGGCTGAAAGAAAGAATAGAACCCTAATAGAAGCAACTAGGACAATGTTGGCTGATGTTAATTTTTCCAGTGCCTTTTGGGCTGAGGCTGTGAATACAGGCTACTATGTTTAGAATAGAGCTTTGGTCAACAAAATCCACAATAATACACCTTATGAGCTATTTTGGAATAGGAAATCCAACATAGGTTTTCTCAAACCCTTTGGATGTCATGTAGTGATATTGGATACTAGTGATGCCTTAGGAAAGTTTAGTGCAAAAGGTGATGAAGGATACTTTATGGGTTATTCTATGCAGATTAGAGGATATAGGGTTTACAACAAGAAAGAAAAACGCATTCTTGAAAAGTGCATGTTATGTTTTTAGAAAGTAAACCTAGTGATCCTGAGAGTGGACCAGACTGGTTTTTCGATTTAGAACCATTATCTAGGACCTTGAATTTTATGCATGTCACTAATCCAGACATTGTGAAAAAGGATTCAAATGTTGTGGAAGAACCTATTGTTGAAAGTACAGGTAAACATGTTGCTATGGAAGAAGGATCACATGCAATCAAATCAGACCCCATGCTTGAGTATGTTACCATTCCTATATGGACTGACGGGTTTGCACAAGCTTCTACTGCTGCTGAAAAGGAGGAAGAAGGGCCACAAGAAAGGCCAGTTGATAAAAACATGTTTGCATCTTCAAGCGCTGACAGAGACAAATCAGACGCTGACAGGTTACATTCAGACGTTGACAACTCAAACGCTGACAACCGGTTTCACTAGTACAAAAATGGGTTTCGGTCACACATACCGAAATTCGTGTAGTCACAAATAAATTTTTTGTGTGACTGAATTCGCCAGTCATAAATAAATAGTCACACTTGAAGTCAGTTTGCATGACCATTTCGTATTTTGTTTGTCACACATATGAATATTTACGTGACTAGGGCTAACAAATGCTTTATTGATGAGTCGTTAGTCACTTAATAATTTGAGAGTGTTACCGAATCAAAGTCTGGTTCAAGTAGTAGTCACATTATACGTATACATGTGTGGCAAATATTTGTCATACACCCATTGAATGTGACCAAAAATCATATATGGTCACATAGATTTATTTTACAAGTGACAAATTGATAAACAAGGTTGTCACACATATTATTTTAATGTGACTAGTATATTTTGTTAAATGTTAACCACACATGAATGTTGTGTGTGTGGCAAGTTGAAAGTAGGTATTGAAACATTTGCCACTATATTAATTTTAATTTGACAAATATTTTACAATTACTTGAAGAGTATGATCAAATATAATACATGATCATATTAAATTCTTAAACAATTATGTGACTATATGATTGCCAATAGTCACAACATTTGAGAAATGTGTATCTAAGTTATACTTATGGTCACATTATAATGGGAGTAACTATGAACAACACATTAAAAACGTCACACAGTAAAATATTCATGTGACAAATTTTTATAACCAAATGTAATCTCTATTTTCACTAATGTTAATATTAGTCACATATATAGAACCAAATATGTTCATGTGGCAAACTGGTTAAGTGTGTTAGTGTTTGAATGGAAGGTCTAGGGTTCGAGTCCTAGACCTTGTTTTTTGCTATTTTTTTAAAACACAATAAACCCTAAACACACAGAAAACACACACTTTTTACACGCCTAACAATGAGAATGCTCATTCTTGGAACTTCACAAAAATTAATAACATGCATGAATATGCATTAGATGTTTATGTAGGCCGCTGACCCTTTGTATTCCATCCTTGGTTATATAAACAAGGATTAAGTAATGAAATTAATCATATCAAAAACACAACAAACACTTAATTATCAGCATTTTAAGAATCAAAAAATGGCTTCTTCATCAAAAAGAACATTTTCTGCTGCTTTTGAAGATACTAGTGCAGTTCCTAACAAGTATGTATCATTATTTATTTTATTAACGGTGTATCTTTGTTATCATTTAGTACTAATAATCTTTTATGTTCTTCTCAGGAAACCTTGTGTGGTGCCCAAAGTAAAAGCAAATGCAGATGGAGAGTTCCCTGCTGATTGTCCTTACGATGATAAATATGGTGAGTACGATTGATATGTTGTGGAAGCTTACGAACAAAGACAATGGAAGCTGGAAGACGAAGAGAATGCCCGACTTGAACTACAATGCCGGAGGGAGAAAGCTGCTTCCTTAAGAAGGAGGAAACGGGAGCAAGAACAACGTGAGAGGGAGGAAGCTGCTTCTTTTAGAAGGAGGCAAGAGGAACAGCGACAGAGGGAGGAAGCGTATAGGAGGCAACTGGAGGAAGAAGGTCAAGTCATTGATGATGATGTTTATTCTTCTGAGCATGAAATTGAAGAAGACGAAGACGAGTTCAAAGAGGCTTTAGATTACGATGAACTTCATTTGGCTTTTGATCCTGAGAAATCTCCAAAGTTTGATTAGTTAGAGAAACAAAATGTTTGTTTTATTAAAAACCTATAATCCTTTAGTATTATTGAATTGAATTTATGTTTGATCAGTTTTCACCTTGTGTTATGTTTATTTTTCTTCAGTCATTTCAAACTTTTCATTTTCAGTTTAGTTAATAATTAAGCACATTGTTTGAACAAATTAGTTGTTTATGTGAAATTAGACACGAATTGGAATAAATACTTAGGAGGACTAGTGAAAATATATTAAAAAGATAAAAAAATCTTAACTTGTGCTTGACTAGATAATGATTAAAAACAAAATAAGCTGAAACAAGCAGCTTTTCAAGGAAATACTCAATATTAGCTTAGTTCTGAGTGAAGAATGGCCTAGCAGTATTGTAACAAACATATGCTTAGAACTTCAAAAGAATAAGGCAAGAGCCTAACAACTTTATATCCATTTAGAAAATAATTGCAGATGTAATATCAAAAACTTAAAAGCACCTTAGAGTTAAGCTAAGTCGAAAACATAAACTGCTAAAAGCTTAATTAGTTTTGGCGGGAGAATTATGGAAAAAAAATTGGGTTATAAGATCCACCGAAGTGGAAAGCTTTAACCGGATGTGTAACAGGTAACTTTGACACAAAAATCTTGGTTATATGTGTTATGCATCTAGGATTATACAACTCACAACATGAATAAATAAAATACAAGATGAACCATGTTTAAATCCATGAAATATAAGTCTAACTTCATAATATTGATGATAATATTGCAGGTTCATACAAAATGTGAATGACAACATATTTGCATTCCAAAAAATAATGGATACACCCATCCATGCAGATTAGTGTTTAAAATTGTTTACAGAAACTATACCTACACTTAACCGAAATAGTCTAAAGAAGATTCATCATAAACATCCATAAAACCGAGATAACAAGTTCTTCCATAGCCTACCCCCTACAGGTTCCTCCATAGCCTACCCCCTCTTCCTTTTTCCTAGCTTTGTTTCAAATTCTTTCAATTTTTTTGGACAAGACAGAAAACATACTGCATTTCTGATAGGTGGAGGCCTTTCTGTTGTAAAAAATGGAGACCGAGAAGATGACTCTACTTTTGGTGTACATCCCCTGCTAACCCTTGGACTGAGTATTTGTTTGGATGATCCACTCACCTTGCCTGCAGTCTGACTGGATGAGCTAATAGCTTTGCCTTTCTTCTTGGACGGTGAATTAGTCTCTCCCCAAGTATCGTCCGAACTACAATCATCTACAGAGGTGCTGGAATACTTGGAAGGTTCATCCTGGTCATCATAAAATGGGTGCTGGAAGTCTTTAGTGTTTACATGTTCAAAGATTTCATCTAATGACAACAGATCTTCCTTAGATCTTTCAAAGCTTTCATCTGATGATAGCGTATCTTCTTTAGAGATTTCAGAGGAATCAGTGATGATAACATCTGTAAATTACAAGACAAATTTTAATAAATTCAGATACTAACAGCCACCCAGATACTCGAAACAATAAAACATTCATATACAAACTTATTATAGGTTAAAAGTTAATATACTAACCTCCCTGCAACAGTCTCTGTTTGAAATGTTGGAATTCCCTTTCAAGCTTTTCCACCCTATTATGTAGGTTAGAAAGAGTAGCTGTGGTATCAGTTTCCATTGAACTGTTTCCTTTTTCTTTGTTTTTCATGTTTTTATGCTAAAGCTTCAATAGATGAGAGTAATCTATGGCACAGGAGACTAGGGCACATAAACTTTAAGAATATAAACAGGCTTGTGAGACTTGGCTTGGTTGATGGTTTTCCTGAAAAGGCCTTCCACAATGACCACTCTTGTGTTCCATGCCTTAAAAGCAAGCAGCACAAGGTCTCGTTTAAGTCCAAACAGGTGCACTCTAGTTCTAAACCACTTCACTTGCTGCATATGGACCTATTTGGTCCAACTAATATAGAGAGTTTGAATGGTAAATCATATTGCTTTGTAATCACAAATGACTTTTCTAGGTTTATTTGGACTTTCTTTTTAGCTATGAAAATTGACACTACTGACACTTTAATTGACTTTATTACTCAGATAGAAAAGAAAACAGGTAATGAAGTTACAATGCTTAGAAGTGACAATGGTGGTGAGTTTAGAAATATGCTTTTGGATGATTTTTGTACCAAGAAAGGGATTACTAGGCAGTTTAGTGATGCCAGAACCCCACAGCAAAATGGGGTTGTTGAGAGAAAGAATAGAACCCTAATAGAAGCAGCCAGGACTATGTTGGCTGATGCTCATTTCCCCATAGCTTTTTGGGCTGAGGCTGTGAATACAGCATGCTATGTTCAGAATAGAGCATTGGTTAACAAGATACAGAATAAAACACCTTATAAATTACTTTAGGGAAGGAAACCTAATATTGGTTTTCTTAAACCTTTTGGTTGTCATGTAGTTGTACTTGATACTAGTGATGCCTTAGGTAAATTTAGTGCAAAAGGTGATGAAGGCTATTTCATGGGTTATTCATTGCAGAGCAAGGGATATAGGGTTTACCTTAAGAAGGAAAAACGTATTCTTGAGAGAGTACATGTTAGGTTTTTAGAGAGTAAACCTAGTGATCCTGAAAGTGGTCCAATTGGTTGTTTGACTTGGAACCTCTATCTAGGACTTTAAATTATATGCCTGTTACTAATCCAGACATTATGAATGTAACTTCAAATGTAGTGGAAGAACAAGTTGTTAATGTTTTAGGTACACAGGTTAATAAAGAGGTTGGATCACAAGCAGACAAGGCACCTCCCATACAAGAGTATGTCACTATCCCCATATGGACAGATGCTTTTGCTGCTGCTGGAAAGGAAAATGGTGGTCCCCAAGTACCACCAGTTAACAAAATGCATGGTCCTTCAGGCGCTGACAAATGCAAATCTGGCGCTGACAGGACAAATTCAGGCGTTGATGGCTCAAACGTTGACAACAACATTTCAGGCGTTGATAACCAAAACGCTGACAACCACGGTTCAGGCGTTGACAACACTTTTAAGCATCTTTTCTCTTCTAACTTTGAACAAGGTGAACCTTCCAATATACATGAAGAGGTTCATCCTAATATTGATGAAAGAGAGTCTGAAGAAGAAGATATTGGCAACTTGGATAATGAGATTGAAGACAACAGACTTTTTGAAGGAGGAGTTCTCACTTCTACTATGAAGAATCATCCCCCATCACGAATTATTGGGGATGTTATGACTCCTGTTCAGACTAGAAGGTCTCATCAAAGTCTTGGTGGATTTATTGCCAATATTCACAAGAAGGTTGATACCCCTCTTGTGCAAGCATGTTTGTTTGCCTGTTTTCTGTCACAACAGGAACCCAAGAAGATCTTTGATGCTCTCAAAGAACCAAGTTGGGTGGAAGCAATGCAAGATGAGCTTCACCAATTTGCAATTCAAGATGTTTGGTAGCTGGTTGATTGTCCCAGATATGTCATACATATAGGGACAAGATGGGTTCTAAGAAACAAGAGAGATGAAAGAGGCATTGTGGTCAAAAACAAGGCACGTTTAGTGGCTCAGGGATATACACAAGAGGAAGGTATAGACTATGAGGAGGTCTTTGCACCAATTGCAAGGATTGAAGCTATAAGGATATTTCTAGCCTATGCTTCCTGCATGGGCTTCACTGTCTATCAAATGGATGTGAAGAGTGCCTTCCTCTATGGAACAATTGTTGAGGAGGTGTATGTGATGCAACCTCCTGGTTTTGAAGATCCAGAGAATCCAGACAAGGTGTATAGAGTCAAGAAGGCTATGTAAGAACTTCATCAAGCCCCAAGAGCATGGTATGGCACATTATCCACTTATTTTGTAGACAATGGATTCGAAAGGGGCACCATAGACCAGACATTGTTTACCAAGAAGGCTGGTAAGGATGTTCTACTTGTTCAGATCTATGTTGATGATATCATCTTTGGATCCACAAATCCAAAGATGAGTGAAGACTTTTCCAAGCTCATGACAGACAAATTCAAGATGAGTGCAATGGGGGAGATGAACTTTTTTCTAGGGTTACAAGTTCAGTAGAAAGAAGATGGTATCTTCATCTCTCAGGATAAGTATGTGGTAGAGATCTTGAAGAAGTTTGGCTTTTCTCCACATGAAAAGAGGGCTACTACTCCTATGGATAGAGAACACCCTTGGGGAAAAGTTGGTGATGGAAAAGATGTGGATGTCAGGCACTATAGATCAATTATTGGTTCATTGATGTATCTCACAGCCTCAAGACCTGATATCATGTTTGTTGTGTGTGCATGTGTACGCCATCAAGTGACTCCCAAAGAATGTCACCTTTATGCTGTCAAGAGAATCTTTAGGTACCTAAGATGTTATCCCAATCTTGGCTTGTGGTACCCAAAGGATTCACCATTGGAGCTTATTGCATATTCAGACAGTGACTATGGAGGTGATAAGTTTGATAGAAAATCCACAACTGGTGGATGTCAGTTTCTTGGGAGCAGGTTGATATCTTGGCAATGCAAGAAACAAACAGTGGTGGCCAATTCTACAACTGAAGCAGAATATGTAGCAGCAGCTGCTTGTTGTGGACAAGTCTTATGGATTCAGAACCAGCTGTTGGATTATGGGTATAATTTCATGCATACCAAGATATTTGTTGACAATAACAGCACTTTATGCATTATTAAGAATCATGTACATCATTCTAAAACTAAACACATAGAAATTAGACACCATTTCATAAGAGATTGTTTTGAAAAGGGTTTAATACAACCAGATAGGGTTGACACAGAAGAAAATGTGTCTGATTTACTAACTAAACCTTTTGATGCTGGAAGGTTTCAATACTTGGTAACAAGTATTGGAATGATCAATCTCACATAATATATGTTTTGGGGTCTTTTTGTAAAACTATGTACAGGATAATGCATTGTTATTGGTCTTTTTGAGGATTTAGATTTTCCACTATATTTTTCTAACACTGACAAAGGTTACCTTAACGCTGATATGTGTTATTGTGACGTTGTCAGCAATATATTTGTCTAACGCTGACAAAGGTTTCCTAACGCTGACAAGTGTTATCGGGACGTTGTCAGCAACAATGTTAGTTTTGTGGTTTTTAATCTAAATGTGCAGGTGGTGTTAGCATTATACCATTAGATACAGAGTTGCTTAAGGATCCTTGGAGAATCATTTGAACATGTTTTTATTTATGAATGATGGTTGGAATTTTCTATTCCTATGTTGACATAAAAAAAAATTTATTATGTTCATGCATATTTTTGGCAACATATGTATCACAGTTTAAGGGGAGGGTTTAGGAACCATTAGGATTTTTGGGTATCCTTATGATACTCTTATCACAATTCTAGATTGTGTCCACAGGTGAGTATGAGTTAGTTTTACTAAATCATGAGGCATTGTAGCATGCAAAGTTGATATACTATGCATGCTGCCAAGACATTTTTGGCCTAGAATCGGTTGTGTCTGTTGGGAGACTTGAGAATACTTTTATCATGGGTTTTACCTGGGAGTAACAAGGAATTTTATGAGATAACATAGTTGTTAAGAGTTTTGGTTAGCAAGGGACACTAGAGGACTGTTATGTCTATCTTGCATAAGCAAGTGTGCATAATTGGACAGTGCTTGCCGCCCTATAATAATTATCAACTTATAGGTTATCTTCATTAGGATAAATTACTTTGTTAAGGTCCTTTTTCATTTTTAATATTTTTATTTTTGGACGCTAACAAGTATTTTTCCCAGCGTTGTTGTGACCAATTTAGACGCTGACATGGCTTTGGCAAACGTTGACAAGAATATAGCCGTTGGGCGTTGATGGGTTGTTTTTGACTGTTGACACTTAATGGGACCTACCCAGTTGTTATTTTTGACAAATTTTGGGGTCGTAATTTTGGGAGCAGATAACTTTCATTTAATGCATGAGATAACTTATTTTCTTTTCAATATTTTCATGATTGTATTTTGAAAATAGTTGCCTCATTTTTTACCAATCACATGCATATTTCTCTCCTGTATATTTGGCTCCTATTTTTAAACAGGGTATCTATCATTCTTGTCTAAAAATTTTTCTCCTATAATTCATCTTTATCAATCATTCAAATAGCTTTCTTCTTCAATGGCACCAAAATTTAAACCAAGTGATTTGGTATTGGGATTCAGGAGTCAACACAATATGATAGCATATTTGGAAGCTGATGATACTCTGTTTCCCTAATACACACAGATGGTGGCGTGTTTGAATGCATCTCCTATTAGGTATGCTCTTTCTCATGCTCCTCTCATCTCTGTCACACATATTAAGCTGTTTTGGAATAGTGTTAGTTCCTCAACAGTTAATAACGTGACTACATTATCATCTATTGTTCATGGGCGCACATGGGTGGTTACTGAAGCCTTGGTTCGCCAGGCTTTGCATCTTGATGATGCAGATGGTATAACTATCCTCCCCATTAATGAAATAGAACAAGGACTAAGGGCTTTGGGTTATCCTTTCCCTGATGAGGGAGCTTTAAACAAATATCATAAACAGGAGTTTCCCCCAGCCTGGAAGTACCTAATACATGTCCTCTTACAATGTTTGAGTCCCAAGTGTACTGCACACAATGAGATCAATAGATCTATTGCTAGTGCTATGTGTGCATTGCTACTGGGCAAAAGTTTAATTATTCCAAAATGATTTTTGAGGGCATGTGTAAAAACAAAGGGAATAAGATGACATTAGCTTATCCCATATTTTTACAAATGGTTTTTGATGTCCAAAATTACTGCACATGGGATCATGATGATTTTTATGAGATCCCTGTGCAAAAGAAAGCTATTTTCACAAAGATGAACTCACCCCCTCACCATGACTTACCCCTCACCCCAGCTATGATTGCTGTCATTGAAGCAGCACAACCCCAACCAGACCTACAACCCCAACTTGTCCCAATACCTGAACCTTTACCTTCACCACAACACATGCAAATTGACCAAGAACCCTTTGACGTTGACACATTAAATGTTGGCGTTGATACACCTACTCCAAACGCTGACACCAATCCTTCATAGACCCAAACACCCCTTAACCAACCCACATCCACCCAATCCACATCATCTTCTACCCCACCACAATATAGGTTGCAAAAACGCCAAAGGACTACTGGAGTGTTCTCCTCTAGTGGTACTAGCCATGTAGCAGAGATAACCACCACCACAAGTGTGGTTGGTGCTATGGATGAGGCTAGGACTATTGGTTCTGGCTTAGATGCTGGCCAAGACAGTCCTAACATATTTAAGACCTCATCCATGCCCCATGAATCTAACTTGGGAGGTCAAATATCCATTTTAGAGGAGGGCAGATTGGAACCAATGACATTAATGGAATTGACGGCTGTCTGCATTAGCTTGCAAAAGCAAAATGCAGACTTGGTACATATTTTCAGTACACAAGGCCTTGAACTCAAGCAATTGAGGGAGAGGATTGTTATTTTGGAGAATGCTAGCACAAGGCGTGGGATGGAAGAATCTTCCAAAGGGGAGGATGAGCAGATAAATGTGAGTGATAAGGGCTCCAATGATGGTGAATCTTTGGGTGTTGTTGAGGCCCTAACTAGTTTGAAGAAGCAACCAGGTTTTGTCAGATCTTTGGTATCTCCTACAAATTTAGACTTGTCTTTTACAGCTATGTTCGAGCAAATTACAAGAGGCGCTGAGACAGGTAATTTGGGCGTTGACAAGAAAAATTAAACGCTGACACATCAAGCGCTGACATGAGTAAATTGGGCGCTGACAAAGCAAATTTGAGCGTTGACAGACCTGCAGATGAGGTTGATGTATTCCAGTCATCATCCATCATCAAAGAAGTTTCTTCATAGGTATTACCATCATCCTTGCCCACCATTGATCCATTAGATAAGGGTAAAGGAAAAATGGTAGAAGTAGAAGTTCCAAAGGATGCAGCACATGTTAAGTTTGATAGAAGGTTGGCTGCACAAATTGTGGAACAAGAAAGAAAGAAGGTTGGTGAATCACCTTTTGTTGTCACTTCAGAAGAACAAGAAGGAAGTGATGAAGCTAGTTCAGACTCAAGTGTGATGATTATAGAACAACCTGAAAGACTTGAATATAGTGATGATTTGGCAAGAGAGAAGTTGAATGAGTTGAAATTGCAAGTAGAATTTGATATGCCAGAAGTTGTTCAGATGTACCATGGTTGGGAAGATAGGTGTATGGAGAATCCACATTTGACTATTTCAGACCAGATATGGGGTTTGGAGATTCTTCTAAGAGTACAAAAAGACTGCAAGGTAATTCTGAAACACAAAGCTAGCAATATTATCTCATTGTTGAAAAGGGATAGAAGGGAGCTGTACTACATGCTACTCAGATGCCATGGAACAGGATGGACCTACAAGAAATTGATAGGATTGTCCTTTGAAGAATTGGAGTTCAAAGCTTATCCTATTTTGGCAAGAGTGCAGGAAGAAAACACTCTAAAACTTCTTTCTGAAGAAAGGAAAGAAGAACTTGCAGAAGAGATGGAGCTTAAGAAGGCAATGATTGTTCCCAGACCTTTGAAGAAGGGAGTCCCTCTTGAGTTTCCTAAAGATACGGATAAGTTGAATCCAAGTGAAGTTGTTATAAGAAGGAGCCTCAAGCTCTCACCATTGGAAGCTTCAGATATGGTACAAGTGTTACCTCTTGATTCCAGAAACCATAATATAAGCTATGAAGAAGATGAATGTGGGTTTTGGAAGATTGGCAGGTATGGGAAAGAGGTTCACACTTTTACTACACTTATATATTTGTTTGCAAGTTTTGATAGAGAAGACTTGGTAGACCTATGGAGGTTGTTAGAGGCCAAGTATGAGACTGAAGCTCCTACTTCAGTCAATGCAATAAAACTGTGGTCAACATTCAAGAGAATGTGTGGACCAAGAGATGAAGATCCTGCTGTTTGGAAGGATCTTGAAGATGACCTCAGTGGTCTTCAATGGCGTTTGTATTCAGCTGCTGGTGTATATTATTTGAGTTCTACAAAGTTTGCTGAGTATCTACTTGTAGATGGTCAGTATTCCATGTCCAAGGAAGTCTTGGAGAAGATGAAGACAACACAGCTGGAGATTGATTATTCAAGTGACGTGGCCAAAGATTTGATCATGCATATTTATTACCAATATGAACAAGTTTGTAAGATTCCTCCTAGTTCTTAATGTTTATTCAGAAACTTGATTACTAGAGTAGATATCAAGTTTAGGGGAGGATTGTTGGGAATAAAATATAGCCAGTTCACTTGAGCGCTGACAAGAGTAAAACAAGCGTTGATAGGAAGAAAACAAACGCTGACAGATCAAGCGTTGACAAGAAGAATTCAAGCGTTGATACATTGAAGACAAGCACTGATGGAAAGATTTAGTCTACGCGTATATTGTTTCTAGTTTGTTTCTAGTAAAGATAAGTTCAACATTGTATTTTATATAATTATCTTTACCTAGAATAGTTGATACGTAGACTCTTGTACAGGGCTTCTTATGTCTATAAAAGAAGACCTTTAGGTTATTGTTCAATATGAGTTTTCATATGTTAAACACTTTCATTGTAAGCAAGTTTGTTATATTCAATCAAGTGAAAGTTTGTTTACATCTTTGTGTGTTCTTGTTTAAGTGTAGATTCCGCATAACACTTAGATTACTTTATACATATACAAAGGTTTCTCTACGTGTATAACTTGATCTAATCTCGTATACATAAAGCTAAATCGATCTAAGTTTGGGATCAACAGGGAGTTCCCATTGAATTCCCAGCTCTTAATAAATTGAATCCTAGTGAAACAGTAATCAGAAAGACCATTAAGCTTTCACTATTGGAAGCTTCAGATGTTGCAGAAGTATTACCTTTGCATTTCAAAAACCCAATAGTTAACTATGAAGAAGATGCAAGTGGGTTTTGGATGATCACCAGATATGGAAAGAAGGTACATACTTTTACTTCTTTGATCTTATTATTTACAAGCCTGGATAGAGAAGACTTAGTAGATCTTTGGAACTTGATAAAGACCAAGTATGAGGTTGAAGCACCTACTTCAGTCAATGGAATAAAGATCTGGACATCTTTCAAAAGGATGATTCAACCAGATGAATCAGATCCAATATGGTTGGATCAGGATGATATCAGTGGACTACAACGGCGTCTACATTTAGCAGTTGGTGTTTACCATCTAAGCACTATAAAGTTTTCAGAGTATCTTCTTGTGGATGCTCAATATCCTATGTCCAAGGATTTTTTGAAGAAGATGGTGTCTACACAGCTAGAAATGCATTATACTAGTGATGTTGGTAAAGATTTAATTAGATTTTTTTATTATCTAATTAACAAGTAATTTTTATTTATAAGAATCCTCCTTGTACTTAGTTTTTATTCAGAAACTTGATTACTAAAGTAGCTATCAAGTTTAGGGGAGGATTATTGGGAATAAAATGAGCTAAGTCACTCAGACGCTGACAAGAGTAACTCGGACGCTGATAGGAAAAAATCAAGCGCTAACAGATCAAGCATTGACAAGAGATATCCAAGCGCTGACAAGAAGAAGTCCAACTACTGATAGGAAAACTTAGTCAACACGTTTATTATTTGAAGTAAAGATATACTCAATATTGTATTTTCTATATTTATCTTTACCTAGAATAGTTGATAGGTTATCCATTGTACATGACTCCTTTTGTTATAAAAGGAGGTCGTAGGGTTTGTAGTTGATATACATTATTCAGTATTCAACTTTCATTGTAAGTAAGTTCGATTATCAATCAAAAATGAAAGTTTGGTTTAATTGTTTTACTTGTTCTTTATTCTAAGTGTTAATTCCGCATAACACTTGGATTGTTCATAACAACAAAAAAGTTTCTCTACGTGTTAAACTTGATTCAATCTCGTTAACACAAAGCTGATCGATCTAAGTTTGGGATCAACATTAATGACCTAAAAACTCTTATATTAAGTATTTCACTTAGAATCAATACCTAGTCTTTTAGGAAAAGTCTATAAATAATCATAGCATTACATTTAGGTTATAACATTATATTAACACAATGTACAAGTTTCTTAAAGCACAAGGTACAACATTTCAATGCATGGCTTATAAATTAGGTCAAAATAGGTATTTTCACCCTTTAGAAATTTTTGCTTAGAATAACTTAGTAAAACCAATGTAGAGACTTCATGAACACACTGAGGACAATGTAGGATGTATAAACTGAGTTTATATCTATAGCTAAATCAAAGATAATGGATTTAACAAGAATTTATCCCTAGATCATTAGAAACCCTAACTCGCGTAGGTTTTCTTCCAAATTTCACTTCAAACCCTTGTTAAACTTCAAACCAAAGACCCAAACTTCTTAATTACAATGTATAAACCCTAATTATACCCTAATCCATCACTAATCACATTCCTAAACCTTTAATTACAAGAATTACAAAGTTACAATGTTACGAGCCTTGGAATTGAACCCGACTAGGTTTTTCCCTCCTAAACCCCATTAAACTCATTCCCTCCTAAACTTCAAACACAGGACATATATTTTGAGATATTTTGGGATATTTTCCAAGTAGGTGCATCACCTACTTGTAGATGAAACATGGCATTCCTATCCTTAATATTTTGTGGCTTAACATAGACCTTAAGCTTACATATTTTGTTAATAGACTCTATAAACTTGCATAGATCTTTCCTAGCCTTCCTTAGTCACTTATCTATTGAGATTACACGTTTCATGGCTAAACTTGGAGCCTAAGGGTTGAAACTAGTATAAATAGGCACATAAACCTTACATTGTAAACTTGTACCCCGTTTTCTATTTACCTCCATAACCATTCTTAAATCTAATTCTACAAAAGTTCTAGGACTCTTAAAAGACCAGAAACCAGTTCTAGGAGGAATCCATTGAAGCTCTTGAAGCTTTGGTAGCAAGTAGTGTTCAAAGGAAGCCATAAGGAGCCATTTCTTAGCTACCTAGGTAATCTTTATGTTTACTAAGCTTTGATCTTGTTATAATGCTTTCTTAGACCTGTTATAATTTTTTTAGGATGTTATAAAACTAATCTAAAAGAAATTAGATCATATGATCATTTAAAATGAAAGTTATAAGCTAAAAATGTCTTAAAATCCTAGTTTTGTAATTTACATGAAATAATGAGATAAAATCCATTTCAAAAGCTATAATTCTGAAGAAATGTTTTTATTATGATTATAAAAGTGTTCATAAACTTTGTTTTAAGTTTTTAGATCATTTGGTACAATTTCTAGGTTGTTATGTAATTTTAAACAAGTATAGGGACTAAAACAGTTATTTTTGAAACTTTTAACATTTTGGGCCAAAAGTGTCATTTTATGAAAGTTAAAACTATAAGTAATAATATTTTTAAGTTTGAAACCTTGAGGTTTATTAGAAGGTTGAAATTATAAATGTTAAAACTATACACTTTAGGGGTTAAAAGTGTAATTAAGATAAAGTATAACTAAAAGGGCTATTTTTGCCAATTTTGAAAATAAAGAAGATAAATTATAAATATGAGATAATATAAAAGGTATCATGTTAGTAGGAAGCTTTGTACAAAGATGTTTCATCTCGATATTACGTTCTGACTGAGTGGTTGGGTTTACGATTTAAAGTGCCCTCGCTCCTCAAACGTTTATAGAATAGCTTCTGAATATGATGGCCCGAACAATGATGCTATAATTACAACAAAATATTAATCAAAGAATACATAGATAATAGTATTAAACTTAAGATCAAAGACATGATACTATACAAAATGTGTTAATCCATGTTTGTGTAAGACCAAGTTGTGTGTTGTGTGACTAAGCTGTTTATCTAGAAATATATCTGATATAGCTCAGAACTTATGGATCGCAGGTGAGTTCATAGCCTCACTAGGCCTGGTTATTAACTAATTTGAAAACCCGTGAAGGGGATATATGCTAAAGTGGAATACAGGTATTTTGTATGCTGCCTTACATGATTATTGACACTACGTTTACTTATTGCCATTAAGTCCCTTTTTAATCTTGGCTGTTAATCATTCTATAAATGAGCGCTAATATTGTGAATAGTACTATTTGGGGACTGACATCCCCTATCTTGGTAAGTCGCACATGCCAGAATGCTGATGGTTCCTACCTAGGCTAAACGGATACACTTTATTTTGCAAACTCACGAGTTCGGCAAACTACTTGCATGAGGGCAGTTTGTTGGTTTTCTGTTTATTTAAAGTAGCGGTGCATGAGCTAGTGCAATAAGAAATTGATTATTTTATGTGAGCGAATAACAAGGTAGCTCAGGAAAAAGGATCCTTGTATTCAAAATGATTTCAAACCTATGAATTCACTCAACCATTATGGTGATTTTAAGCATATATCTCAGGTATTAAATATTGTTAAGCTTGGAGCAACATGAGTATGGCATGAAGAGGCACAAGCTTGAAATTATTATTCTAGATTTTGGGAACCTCATATTGTAAAGCTTTGGTTTTTAAATGATATATAAATAAAGTTGATTTAATCACTCTTTTGAGTTGTTTTCTATCATTATGACTTATGTTCTAGGAAGTAATACCCCAAATCAATGCTCTGCTGCGTTAAGGTAAAATGGGGGTGTTACGCGCGCTCTGACCGTATGCCGACAGGGTCAAACCGGATATTAGTCTAATTAGGATTATGATTCACCTAAGTTAAGAGGAATACACTCTCCTTATTTAAGTGATAAGGATCTCGATGTATATGGTAATTATCTCTTACTTAGACCGCAAGATTAGGGAAACCCAACTAGGGTTTTACTGGGTATATAAGGAATCCCCGAGATTCCACAAAGGGATGATCTATGATTTACTCAATATCCTAAACCCTCATTGATTATCTCAATCGAACCGATTACTTACTCTCACGCCGGAGTCTAATCGTGGGATGCATTCCCACAGTAAGCCTAACGACGTTTGTTCTTTAGTGTCCACGGTTTTCATACAAGTTCACTTGGTGCAAGAGCCGGAGTCCTCAAACACCCGAATTAAGCCTAATTCGGGTTAAGTGCGGTCCATCCAAATTTTGTATCAACAAGTTGGCACCATCCATGGGACCCTACACTAAACTCTCAACATGAATAAGGGCGGTACATTCGCATGTAACCAAAAGGGCGGAGGCAAGAAATCACAGCCTAATGACGCGCTTATAGTTACCACACAACCAAACTCTAGGACAAGCAACAACCATACCAAGGGCACTGGGGGGAAGGCACCTCAAATGCCGATCAATCCGCTCTTAAATCCCTCACCCATGGTAGTTTTCGAAACCCCGATTTTGATGGAAGAACTGAATGCGCCTCAAAAGGAGGCACAGGCAACCTTGGACGCCGAGGCCTCATTGAGCGGGACACCTGAAACTCCCCCATGCATGGTGGACAATTGGATGACATTGTCACACAGAATTACGAAGCCCTCGTCCCCCTCATGATAGAAAGGATAAGGAGTGCCCCGATCGATAACCTACGGGTCCACCTCGACTTCATGAAGCAAGTGGAAGCAATGAAAGGTCTTGTTACTAATAACGAACGTCGTTTGTCGAAACGTAAATATTGGACGGAAGATCGAATCAAAAACAAAATGTCTTTAAACGGATCAAGTATCCCGAAACACACGAAGAAGGGGAAGTATCGGCCGAAGAATCGGACAACTCAAAAGAGCGACTAGCCAAGGAAAATCTTGCTAACGTCGAACAGCGCCCAAGCGCCCAAGATAGAACTGGACCTCCTCCAATGGAGAGGGACTCATCCCCTGAACCACGAGATCAAAGGTAGGAAGGGAGCCTCCGAGAGAAGTCCAAGAGAGGAAGAGGATCCCCGAGCGACAAATCATCCACCTCTGACTCCGACGGCCGTCATCCTAGGGGTCGCAAATCAATTACTCTTCCTCGGAATCCTCTGACTATGAGAGGAAGCATCACATGACATCCTGACAAAACAAAAGGCGCAGCGACGAGGACCTATCTCTCTGATGGCATTGTGAAAAAGTTGATGCGTTCTCGAGACTCATTAGAAACTACATAGAGGATAAGAAGAGGCGTATGCCATCTAACGTCAAGACTTACTACGACACCATAGACCCAGACGATCATCTGAAATTCTTTGAGTCGCAAGCAGGGATTGAGCGGTGTCAGGAACCCATGTGGTGTCATATGTTCAACTCTACCCTAACAGGCAACGCCCGAAACTGGTTCGATAAACTCCCACGCAGGAGCATCGACGAATTTGAAGATCTGCGAAGAGCTTTCCAATCCATTACGTATGGGTTGTGTATATGCCTGACCCACAGGTACTACCCGTATCCAATCTATTACATATGGGTTGTGATAGACAGCGTTGAAGCCCAAGAGGCCAAATACACCGCTGTCGCACACAGTTTCGTAAGAATCACACTCTGTCCGTATGCCGACAGGGTCAAACAGAATCATAGTTTAACTAGGATTACGATTCACCAAATCTAAGAGTATACACACTCTCCTTATTTATGTGATAAGGATCTCGTTGTATATGGTAATTATCTCTTACTTAGGCCGCAATATTAGGGAAGCCCAACTAGGGTTTCACCGGGTATATAAGGAGCCCCTGAGGTTCCATAAAGGGATGATGTACGATTTACTCAATATCCTAAACCCTCACTGATTATCTCAATCGAACCAATTACTTACTCTCACGTTGGAGTCTAATCGTGGGATACATTCTCACGATAAGCCTAACGATGTTTGTTCTTTAGTGTGCAAAGTTTTAATACATGTTCATTTGATGCAAGAGCCGGAGTCCTCAAAAACACCCGAATTAAACCTAATACAGGTTAAGCACGATCCATCCAACTTTAATATCCACAAAGATCAAATAAAAAGACTGATCAAACTGTATACAAAAATCACAAGACAATATTGATATTAAGATGATAATCAATTTCAAAACACTAAAAAACCTTTGAGAGAGAAAATAACTGTTTTAAGAGACGTTATAAGTGCTTATATAGTAGCTGAGCTTATATGTGCAGTTGTTTCAATTCGATCATTCAACTTTCAAACATGACATTTCTAAACCAAAATAGCAACTAAAAAGAAATACTAACATAATTAGTTCTTGCACTATAAACACTAAATCTATAATCAACTTATTTAGATCAGTTGGCCACCAAGGTTCTACTAAGTGGTTTTTTTTTTAGGTTTCTTGGAGGTCTTGGGTTCAAGATCTGCCAAGGGTCTTTTAGCAAAGCGGATAAGTAGTCTAACATAATTAGGCGAGGGTTCAAAGAACACATTCTTTCGTTTAGATGTCACTGAACGACTCAACTCACTAACAACTAACATTTGTCGTTTTAAAAAAATAAAAAAATAAATAAACACTTAATCTAAATGTTATAAGTTTGAAACAAATAACAGATATTTTAACATGGTGATGATTTTTTTTTGTATGTGGGTGTGTTTCTTGATTATATATGTGATGTGTATATTTAAGTAAATGATATGTATATTTAAGTGATGTATAAATTAGTTAATGGTAAGAAAGTTAAAAGAAAAAATTATGTGACGTTCAAGTTACTATTAGGGGCCACTCCTCGGCCTTACTGCAATCTTATTACTTAGAATAATAAAATATATTTTCTTCATTTAATAATTATAATCCATCAATAAAAACGTATACAGTAATTTAATAAAAACATTAATGTTTTAATTTTTTATCATCTTACTTTACACAATAACAATTTTACTTTAACTAATTAATTACAACTTCTTTATTTTATAATAATACTAGCTTAAAGACCCGTGGAATCACGGGGTTTCTTAAAGAAATATTTTTGTAAGAAGTTATGTGTGTGAACAAAATAAAAAACAACGAACGTAAACATGTTACATTAATTTTTTCAAAAATAATGATTAAATTATTTAGTAAAGAATTGAGTTTGTAACAATTAAATAATAACGTTAATGATTGTCGTCTCCAAAGTTGTTGGTCATGAATAGCGAATGTATTTATTGAGCGTGAATAAAGTTAATAGTCATTTTCCGTTCCCTAGATATATAATACTCCCTTGGTCTCATAATTATTCTCAACCGACAAATAACACACGGTTTAAGAAACGCACTATCAATACAATTTTGTCTCTTACTTTATGCATAATGGCAATTTTACCTTTTACAAGATCGGGTTTTAAAATAAACACTTAATTGGGACAACTAAAAAGGAAATATGTACGATAATCATAGAACGTTTAAAACACAAATGTAAGACCGAATCAGAATCTTAACATCCCGCCATAATGTTATTTTTTAAATAGTCTTTTAAAAATTACGCATAAAATTTGAAAGTATGCATAAGTATACATGCTACTTTGACTAACACAAATGTTTTTAGTTAACATACACAAAACGCGAGACTACAAAACTAAAAGATCTACAAACATAACCTCATGCCATATAAACCAGCAATTGAAACATTTCAAGCTAAATAAAAAAAACTTATTAGGTGTACATGTTTTCAGCATGGATAAATCATAAACTTAGTACAATACTTTAATGAAACTGGATGTAGACCTCATCATGAAACATGTACATCTCACTCACATGTTAGTCGAGTTTTCGTGTATTTTATCTTTCAGTAGCTTAAAGACCCGTGATACATAAAATTACCCATATCGACCCGTTTTCACAAAAAATTCTAACCATAAACCATAACAGGTTTTACCATTAGCAGCATTTCTCGTCCATAAAAAAAACCTAGCGGTGATATTCGTGTGATTTTGTTGTACTAAATATGATTTGGACAATTTTGTAGCAAACATTGTTATTTTTATACGCTTATTTAGTGTTTTAGCTTATATACCCGTTTAACGTCGGATGCAGCTTATTGATTGATTTTTGTAATAAGTAATACAAAGATGAAAATATTAAAGGAGCATAAACGGATTCTGGTAAAAGATAAAAAAATAAATAAAAAACATGAAATATTCGATAAACATTTAATTTTGTAAGAATACAATAATAGAATTTATGACATGTGTAAGAGTGAATAAAATCAACAACAAATGCTCAGTATTACTTGTCGTGATCATGTGATAAAAATTTGTAATAGACAGTTATCGCAGTCATCACATAAGAAATATAGTTGTAATATAAACATAGTGTTGTGACCAGACGTTGAGAGCATATGTTGACCAAAATGAGCACCTGTATCAGCTGCAGTTCTAGCTCTACAATAATAACTATTTGGGGACCCTAAATGAACCAAAATAACCTATATTAATGTTGGAAATACGTTTTTACGTATTTAGGAAGATTCAGTCACTCCGACAATATACTAAGTAGTAGCTCGTAGTCTAGACATCGTTATTTAACAAACTAGCCCAAGTCTAGCCTACAACATGTGTAGGCCGGCCCAAACATGTAAGCCCAAGCCCATTACAAGGCTTGGGTATATAAACCCTCTCCTTTGATGAAGAGGGTGTGTGGTTCTTCATTTTACACATAGTTGAAAAGTGTTTTTCTTTCACTTTCTCTCTCTAAGTGTGTGTGTGTTCTCACCATCTCTCTATCTCTTTCTCTCTTTAAAACATAAGCAAGATTTACATATCCTACAAATGGTATCAATAGCCCTGGAATGATTGTATTGTTCATGTGTTTGTGTTCTTGATTCATACACCTATTTTGATCCTTTTTACACACGTCCAAAAAAAATTTTGTGTTCTTTATGGTTTTTTCTTGATACAAATCATCTACCTAGTTGTGGTAGTGATTTGGTATATTTACTTTGGCTAAAAACACAAAAAATTTGGGTGTTTTGATCATTTTTTGGCTTAAAATCACGAATTGGTTGAGTTTTGTCCGAGAAAAGTGGGGTTTATTCCGATCAGGTCATCGGAAAAGGGTTTATAGGTATTCCGATCAGTGTAATCGGAATAGGGTTTAGGGATTCCGATTTTGGTACATTCCGATTAGGTATTCCGATTTTGGTACATTCCGATTAGGTATTCCGATTTTGGTACATTCCGATTAGGTATTCCGATTTTGGTACATTCCGATTTGGTATTCCGATTTTGGTAAATTCCGATTAGGTATTCCGATTTTGGTACATTCCGATTTGATATTCGGATTTGATGCATTCCTATAAGGACATTCCGATTTGATATTCCGATCAGGGTATTCCGATAGGCTTATTCCGACAGCTTTACGATCAACATTCCGACAATCAAAAATTATTCCATAAAAAATTTCGAACAATCGTGTGTAATTTTGACTTTGAATTTTTGGTTTATCGAGAACATATTTTAGGGGATTTTAACACTGTTTCTCGACTTCAACTCACAACAACAAACACATTTACTTTCTCTCATTGATCGATCAACGTTTGTAAATCTTAATTTATCGAAATGGAGTACACATCTCTTACGGATAAGTCCATCCTCTCGGGTACGGATAATCATCCACCAATGTTGGAGAAGTCTATGTACGAGGATTGGACTTCCCGAATGGAACTTTACATGTTGAACAAAGAGAATGGACATCTCATTTGGGCATCGGTGCTCAATGGACCATTAGATTATGGTCACAGTGACGGAAGGTACAACTACTCATCCTCGCACAACGGGTGAATTGACTGGAGATATGAAGATTCAAGACAAATGTGATAAGTATGCTACAAACATCATTCTCCAAACCCTTCCTCCAGATGTCTACAAACTCGTCAGCAAACATAAAGTTGCCAAAGAGTTATGGGATAGAATTCGTGTTCTAATGCAAGGCACCTCCTTAACTAAACAAGAACGAGAGTGTAAGCTTTATGATACTTTTGATAAGTTTGCCTATGTGCCAGGGGAGACTCTCAATGATTACTATCTGAGATTTACCCTATTGTTGAATGAGCTCAATATCTATGGCATGGCAATTCCTACCTTTCAATTGAACACCAAGTATTTGAACACTCTTCCTTCAGAATGGAAAAAATACGTAACGGATGTTAAATTGGCTAAGGAGTTGCACAACACCAATGTGGATCAACTTCAAGATTTTATTCAACAACACGAATGCCATGTGATCGAGGCTCGGTTGTCTACACCTCAAGTTCATGATCCATTTGCAATGTATGCTTCTCAACAAAACATGGCTTATACTTATCAGCAACCATCATACTTGTAGCAGCCACCACCACACACCTATCAGCAACCATCTTATCAACCGCCAATGATGCCACAGCAAGCATTTCAACAAAGTGTTCATCAACAATCTTTTTCACAGCAACCATCATATCAGACATCACCATCACAAGCCTTCTACTCTAATGAACTTCCACCAATCCAAGCACCGGTCTTTACTCCAAATGATACGCCAGCTGATGTTCTAAACCATCTCACTGCCTACTTGTCAAAACTTGTTGCAACTAGGGGATTTCCACCAACAAACAATCAGCTCCGCACCTCTTCAAATCCTCGACAACAAGCTACTGTTCAAGATGGTCAAGTAACAGTGCAACCTATTTAGGGAAGGCAAAATTCATATGGACCTCCTACAAGGACTGTGAATGCTCAAGCTGTGAATTCTCAAACTAATGGAAATGGAAGCCCATTGGTCCTCAAAAGGTTGTGACTTGCTACAATTACCGAGGACAAGGTCATATGGCTAGGCAATGCACTCAGCCGAAAAGGAGAAGGGATGATGCATGGCTTCGTGAGAAGATGTATTTGGTTGATGCTCAGTCTAAGGGGAGATTTTGGATTCAGAGGAGTTAGCATTTCTTGCAGACCCCAGGGGCAGCAGATACTGAAGGCATTGCAGTCGTTTCCACTTCTAAGGCAGCTTATCAAGCAGATGATCTTGACGCATATGATTCGGATTGTGATGACATTCACTCTGCTCAAGCTGCTCTCGTTGCTAATCTCTCTCACTACGGTTCTGATGTCGTCAGTGAGGTACCAACCACATCTAATAATATTGATGATAACCAACATCAAGTTGGGCATGAAAATGACAACCTCGAACAGCATTCGGGAACTAGTAACTCAAATGATGTGGTACCCTGTAACATCCTATTTTGATAATGGAATGTCACGCGTAATTATGGCGTGTCATCAAAGCATACAAGGATAAATGTATAAAACATTACATGACCATAGGGATAACCGAAATTAAACACCGGTTCCCAAACATAAGCCCAAAACATAATAAAGCAAAAGAAATGAATGAAAGACTAAACAAGCATAAGTATATGAAGGCAAAAAGGGAAAGAAGTCTCTAGCAGCTTCCATCCTATGCACGTCCTCCAAATGCTCAAGTCTTTCCTAGGGTACCTTCCGTTTTGGGACATGGAAAGGAAAGTAACGGCTGAGCAAAACGCTCAGTGCACGGATATAGACATAGTATAAGTGACTAAAACATAATAGAGACTTAATAGCAGCGGAAATGCATAAGTCCTGGAAAACCTGGAGCATGTTCATAAAACTGGTTTTATAGTTTGAAAAGCCTTATGTTTATCTTATGAAAACTGTTTAACATATTTTACCATTAGCCAATATAGGTCATGAAAATCCACCGTGCATGAATACTTGGAGGGGTGACCTCATCATGCAAATTAGAGGGGCTGCCTCTAATTTAATATATTGGCTTTGGGTAGGAGGGATCAACTCCTTGTGAAGGATGCAAGGCACACACCACATTCACCATGAAATCCTAACTGAAAACATGTAACTAGGATGCACCCATACGCCCCACATGATAAATATAATATAAATGGCCAAAAGCTGAAGGGATGCCACGAGCAATCACTCCGCCGTGGTGAAGTCATAACATCGGTGCCTCTAATGTTATGGTTATGGTACCTCCATAACTAGGTGAAACTGGTCATGCATGTATATGGCAATAGGTAATCTTAATTAAACATAAGCAATCAAACACGTAACTTATACTATGGGAAAACAGTTGGCTGCATACGGGAAATCCTAATAAGGAAAGAATGTCCATACTGAAAGGACGGGAATCCGTACCTTATGTCCAGTGAACGAAGAAGATGAACTGAGAGGAATCCTACTTCCGAATCACTAGTGCTACATAAATACATACATGAATAAGTATCTGCTTACTAAATACGTAGCTGGTTTTATGTCATGTCTTAGCTTATTTTATATGTTCTTACCATGTTTTACTATTTTTAAGCCTTAAACTGTGTTTATCTTATATTCTGTTTAATCTGATTAAGTATTTATGGTATTTCATGTGTTATTATACTTACTGTGTAATAATAAGTAACTTTCCAAAAATAGCAGGTTTCCTAAAATAGATAGTTTCCAAAAATAGAAAGTTTCCAAAAACCGAAAGTTTCCAAAAATAGAAAGTTTTTAAAAACAAAAAGTTACCAAAAATAGAAAGTTTCTAAAAATAGAAAGTTTCCAAAAATAGAAAGTTTCCAAAAATAGAATTACTGCTTAAAATAGATAAGTTTCCAAAAATAGAAAGTTTCCATAAATAGATCAGCTTCTTTAATTAAATAAGTTTCCATAAATAGATTAGCTGCCTGAAATAAATAAGTTTCAAAAAAAATAGAAGGTTTCCATAAATAGATTAGCTGCCTTATTTAATTAAGTTTCTAAAAATAGAAATTTTCCATAATTAGAAATAAGCTGGTTAAATAAGCTAAGTATATAAGCCTAAGTGTTTTCATGATTATTTCTAAGTCATATGATATAATGTATAGTTTAATAATTATTTCATGTAATTAAATTAAACTATAGGTTAAAATATTTAATTAAAGTATAACATATTTTTAATTAAATAAAGTTAAATACTTAGGTTAAAACATGTATTATTATTTATTAATAATATAGCCTAAGTCATGTTAATTAATTAATTATAACCATGGTTTTTAAATAATTAATTAATTTATAAGTCTAAAATATGAAAATACTTAGGTTAATAATTTCATGATTATTAATAATTAGAACAACCTATGTCATGTTATTAAATTAATCATGTCATGTTATTAATTTAATTTTAACATAAGATCATAAAAATAAAAAAAACTAAACATACACCATGAACCGGATCTTGACTAAGAACCATGAACCGGACATGAAATCGACACCGTACCCCGAACCACTCCGGGGTTCCCTTTTGTTTGCTGCTGCCGTGGGACCCACACCACCAAACCGGGACCTTGAGGTCTCGGTGGTGGTCCATGTGCCAAGCCAAGACCCCTTAGGGGTTCGGTTTAGGCGTCGGCTAGACAAACACCCCTAAAAACCCTTGTTTTGATCTACCCCATAATCATAAACATGTTAGATCTATGTTTTTAATTAGGTTTTTAAAAACATCATGTTCTTATTTAATTTTTAAATCCAAAACAAAAGAAAAAGGATTAAAAAGGTATACCGAATACGTGGATCTATAAAGGATGAACACACACGAACTCTTGCATAAATTCCAAGATCAAACTCAACCCGAACACCCATCCATGGTGTTTTATGGGTGGCGGCCAAAAGAGGAACAAAGGAAGAAGGAAGAAATCTTTTTAGGGTTTTGTAAAAATTCTCTGTAAAGAAAAATGAGTAGTGTAATTTTCCTTAACCTCCTTTTAGTAAAAATTGATGGGCTAAGCCCATCCTCCCTCCCTAATTTCGTGGTAATGGGGCCCACAAGGGGTAACCCGAATGTTTTTCCGTGTCTAAAATATTGGTGTGTTCTCGTGTGTTCTCGTGTTCGTGTTTTACGTGTTTTAATTAGTTATCGATCGTGACTTAATATATTTATTCGTGTTGGTAATAAATATATATACGTAATTATTATTAGCCCGTGATTTAATTACGTTCATGATTTCATGATCGCATGTTCGTGATTATTTATTGTTTAAATAATTATTGCGCGTTCGTGCGTAATAGATACTTATCGTGTTCTAACACGTACGTAATACGTAAAATCCTAACACGTAATCGTAATCATGCTATATTAGGAAAGTTTTAATCTAGTACGTACGATCATAAGGGTACTATTCATGGTAAAAGCATGCGGGTTTTACAACTCTTCCCCCCTAAAAAGAATAATTCGTCCCCGAATTATAGATAACGTAACTGAAAGAGAAACATACTCGAATCAAACTAAGAGGGTATGTAAGGTAAATGAACGTACAGGTGACCTGGCAGAAGGAACGCGGAACGTGACATGTCTTGAAAGGACATGAAACGTGACGTGACTGAAAGGACATATCTAATTGATAAGAGAAAAACGGATAGGAAGTCCGGATGAACTTGTCCGTTTCCAAGTGGCCTCCCTCTTGGAACGTTTCCTTCAGAAGATCTTGATACTAATGATAAATCTTGGTCCTCCTAACCTTGACTTGGAATACGAAGAAATTCTTGGTTATCAACGGAAGGTAGATCCCCTAAATTCGATCGAGGAAAAATAAGAGTTAACGTGCAAGGGTAACTGAAACGTTACGATGAAAGACAATCTGACTTAACTGTTAACTAGAAACGATGCGCGAGACATAGAGAAACGTAGTACGTGAAAAATTTTGAACGTGATACGTGAAAAATTTTGAACGTGCTACGTGGAGATATGGCGAGTGTAGTATGTGTAAACATATCGTGATCCATGATACGTGGTAACATATCTTGATCATGATATGAGGAACGTGGAATGAACATGACATGTGAAACATATCGTGAACATAGAATATAATGGCGGTAACGCCAAACGCTACAAGGTGAGACGTGGAATATGACGTGATACGTCTATCTGATGATGGAGAGTTATACTAAACTTGGGTCTGGTCTCTCAAGTTCTTGCAAAACTTCCCAGAACGAAATGAACGTAAAATCTTAAGCCAAAATACGATCATGAACGTGAATAGTGTCATGAACGCGAGCGCGAAAACAAGTCGTGAAATTAGGACAAGGACGTGAAGTAAATAAGGGGCACAATTACGAATATTTGTCTGACCCGATAACTGAGAAATTGCCAAGTGATCGGATGAGCCTTGGCTGGAACATGTCCGATCAATTTGTTGGTTCTGAAATCCTTGCGGATGTAAGGATTCTGCAGACTTGATCAAACTGTTTGTAATAACTCAGATAGCATCCTGCTTCTTCTGAGTTTGCATTTATCTAGTAACCAAAATCCGTGAAGATCTTGTCCCATTTTAGTTTACAATTTCAGATAATGAAACATCCCAGTTTGTTGGTGTCCTATCTTAGCCTGTTGGTATGTCAGGTACAAAGATATGGATGTAGTTGCATCTTGCTTAGTAGAAACTTGATACATAGAAGGTTGCGAAACTCTGAGTCTCTAAATCTAGACTTCTCCTAGCGTAGGATTTCCTAGAACACCTAATGTAGTGTAGGGTTCTCTCCTTTACGCATAAGCTGAGTCATGGTAAGATTAACCATAGAAACCCATGTGATTCAGTGTGTTACTGTAATCAAACAGAATTGATATTGGAAAAATTTCCAGGGTAGAATTTCTCTTGTCATAGAATTTGTAACATAGTGTAGATAGGGTCTTCATGTTCTTCTCGAGGCTTAGAGGAAATCAGGTTATCCTCAATGAAAACGCTGATGAATTTGTTTAGGAGTTCATGGAAACTCAATTTATTAAGTCCATAATGCTGTTGGAGCATTGGTGAGACTAAATCCAAATCATAAATCTAGCATGACCGAGTCGTGCACGAATAGCAGTCACGGACATGTCCTGCTTTTTCACTCGTCGCTGTTGGCAGCATGATCATGAGTTCGATCTTGGGAAAGTGATTAACACTATACGGTCGATTGGACATGTTGTCAATACGTGGAGGAGAATAGCGGTCATGAATGGTGATTTGTTTAAGCCGACGGTAGTCGACACATAATCTCATGGTACCGTCCTTCTCCTTGTAGATTCTTCTGGAATGTATAGGAAGACTTTGGAATAGTCAACTGGCTATGCGTAAAAGAATTAAGTGGTCGTGTCTTACTGACAGCTAGAAAATTTTAGCGACCATGGCTAACAACGTACATGCTTGTAAGCATAGATAATTTGTACAGATTTTCCCGATGGAAAATCAAGCTGAATGTATTCAGGAGCCTGAACATTACTGTACATAATTATGAATCGTAGCATGGTGTGCTGTTCATAGTACATAATTAGGATAAAATTCATCTCGTGTCTGTCCGAGGAAATGCGTTAGCAGCTTGGATCTCATTATTAAGCTGAAGGAAAACCTTCGTATACGTGGGAATACGAAAGGCGTCCTTCATGGTCATGAATATATGAACCATGGTGAAAGAAATGAAAGTGACATCGGCAACGTGACAGTTCTCACTGATGCGCCGATAATGGTATAGAAATTCTTGTGGCCTGATTAATACATGGCACAACAAAATAGATATACCCTTGGAGGGTACCCTGAATTTCTTAGAAATGTTCCATAGTTGGACGTGAGTCATGTGTCTTGACTCGTTTATTGGAACTATAAGCATGACATATGTCTTGACTGGTGTCTTGACATGTGTCTTCAGGAGGTATACGTGAGACATGTGTCTTGACTGATGTCTTGACATGTGTCTTCAGAAAGTATACGTGAGACATGTGTCTTGACTGATGTCTTGACATGTGTCTCGAGATGTGAAACAAATATAACCACAATATAAGGTTATTATGCCAGAATTGGTGGATCGGTTGGACTACTAATCCTTGTATTTCTGATCACGTCCGTGGCCAGAGTTTCGGTTGCGATTTCTAGGATAGTTGTTGTCATAGTAGTGGTTACTATCGTCCTGTCTGTCAGTTCCATGATTGTCATTCTCATGACCGTGATTCATGTAACTATTCAGCTGAGTGGCCGGCTGGTACCGGTTTGCACTCATATGGCTGAAATGACAGCCGAATGACGTGTGACATGTAACTAAGAATTAGGGACAATGATTGATGGGAATCGTCTGATGGTGAAGCATTTTCTCGTCCAATTTCTTTGCTCCGACGCCTTTGTCTTCGTCTTGTAGGATCTCCAGGTTGTGAACAGCATCCGCATCTCGTAGCGTCTCCGAACGTCAGCAGCATCAACCTTTAGTAACATCTCCAAGTTATGAGCGGCATCAGCAATTTGTAGAATATCAGAAATTGAAAATACGCCTGAGGTGATTCAGAATTGACTAGCGAATACTCGTGAAGTATTGCAAGTGAAATACACATGGATTAAGGTACGTGTAATACACATGAAATATGGTACATGGAGTACACGTGGAATGTACATGAATTGATCGGTATGGGGTCGATCATTTATCATGATCTAAAGAAAGTATATCAGTTAAACGGTTAGGAAAACCATCATGATAACCTGGCAATGCCAGTATATACCTCATTCTGGTTGCATAGAGAAACGTTAAAGTGTGGTTACACAAAATTCAACGATGATTTGCCTGACAGCATGATCGATGAAAACCAACCATGACTATCATGCAAGCAAAAATTCAATGAAATCCAACAATGTCTTGCATGAAAGCATAAATAACAAAAGAGGTGTAAGACGTAATCAACATGAAGACGGAATCATCATGAAGGAACATAAAACGATCTATCATAAAGGAGTGTATAACATGATCAGCATGAAACCGAAGTTACCCATGACAGTATGAAAACATACTTGACATAAAAAAAACATAGTAACTTATGAGGGGACATAAAAAAAATTATGCCAATAAATCATGAGAAAAATTTTATGCATGAAAACAGTGCATGAATGCATAATTTTAGTTTATAAAAACCTTTTATATGTGCGAGGGGACGCCTACGGGTCGGTCCCAAAACAAAAGACATGGCGAGGGGACGCCTATGGGTCGGTCCCAAAATTAAAAGTTTCGATAAAAGCACATGCGACTAAATAGGGCCAGTCCTGTACCAACCATTACTTAGTCATAATCCCTGCAACAATGATACATGAAACATAAATAAATAAAACTCATATGTCAAAACTTATCAGAAATTTTTTTTATGTGACTAATTATGAACTACTGCGGTTCAGTCCACATAGCCACCGTTCACGAGGAACATTATGCATGACACAATGACACATAACTAAATATGAATGACGGTTGTCCATCCATATTAGTAAAACAATATCGATGAAAACATCAAGGTTAAAACATCATGGTTAAAACAACAATGCGCTGAAAACATCAATACGTAGAATAACAGACGTTGGCTTAGGAAGCTCCTAGTGACTACCCACTAGTCACAGGTCAAGTTTTAGAGCCTACAGGTCGAAGCCTTGGCTCTGATACCATAATTGTAACACCCCATTTTGATAATGGAATGTCACGCGTAATTATGGCGTGTCATCAAAGCATACAAGGATAAATGTATAAAACATTACATGACCATAGGGATAACCGGAATCAAACATCGGTTCCCAAACATAAGCCCAAAACATAATAAAGAAAAAGAAATGAATAAAAGACTAAACAAGCATAAGTATATGAAGGCAAAAAGGAAAAGAAGTCTCTAGCAGCTTCCATCCTATGCACGTCCTCCAAATGCTCAAGTCTTTCCTAAGGTACCTGCCGTTTTGGGACATGGAAAGGAAAGTAACGACTGAGCAAAACGCTCAGTGCACGGATATAGACATAGTATAAGTGACTAAAACATAATAGAGACTTAATAGCAGCGGAAATGCATAAGTCCTGGAAAACCTGGAGCATGTTCATAAAACTGGTTTTATAGTTTGAAAAGCCTTATGTTTATCTTATGAAAACTGTTTAACATATTTTACCATTAGCCAATATAGGTCATGAAAATCCACCGTGCATGAATACTTGGAGGGGTGACCTCATCATGCAAATTAGAGGGGCTGCCTCTAATTTAATATACTGGCTTTCGGTAGGAGGGATCAGCTCCTTGTGAAGGATGCAAGGCACACACCACATTCACCATGAAATCCTGACTGAAAACATGTAACTAGGATGCACCCATACGCCCCACATGATAAATATAATATAAATGGCCAAAAGCTGAAGGGACGCCACGAGCAATCACTCTGCCATGGTGAAGTCATAACATCAGTGCCTCTAATGTTATGGTTATGGTACCTCCATAACTAGGTGAAACTGGTCATGCATGTATATGGCTATAGGTAATCTTAATTAAACATAAGCAATCAAACACGTAACTTATACTACGGGAAAACAGTTGGCTGCATACGGGAAATCCTAATAAGGAAAGAATGTCCATACTGAAAGGACGGGAATCCGTACCTTATGTCCAGTGAACGAAGAAGATGAACTGAGAGGAATCCTACTTCCGAATCACTAGTGCTACATAAATACATACATGAATAAGTATCTGCTTACTAAATACGTAGCTGGTTTTATGTCATGTCTTAGCTTATTTTATATGTTCTTACCATGTTTTACTGTTTTTAAGCCTTAAACCGTGTTTATCTTATATTCTGTTTAATCTGATTAAGTATTTCTGGTATTTCATGTGTTATTATACTTACTGTGTAATAATAAGTAACTTTCCAAAAATAGTAGGTTTCCTAAAAGATAGTTTCCAAAAATAGAAAGTTTCCAAAAATAGAAAGTTTCCAAAAATAGAAAGTTTCCAAAAATAGAAAGTTTACAAAAATAGAAAGTTTCCAAAAATAGAAAGTTTCCAAAAATAGAATTACTACTTAAAATAGATAACTTTCCAAAAATAGAAAGTTTCCATAAATAGATCAGCTGCTTTAATTAAATAAGTTTCCATAAATAGATTAGCTGCGTGAAATAAATAAGTTTCAAATAAAAATAGAAGGTTTCCATAAATAGATTAGCTGCCTTATTTAATTAAGTTTCTAAAAATAGAAAGTTTCCATAATTAGAAATAAGCTGGTTAAATAAGCTAAGTATATAAGCCTAAGTGTTTTCATGATTATTTCTAAGTCATATGATATAATGTATAGTTTAATAATTATTTCATGTAATTAAATTAAACTATAGGTTAAAATATTTAATTAAAGTATAACATATTTTTAATTAAATAAAGTTAAATACTTAGGTTAAAACATGTATTATAATTTATTAATAATATAACCTAAGTCATGTTAATTAATTAATTATAACCATGGTTTTTAAATAATTAATTAATTTATAAGTCTAAAATATGAAACTACTTAGGTTAATAATTTCATGATTATTAATAATTAAAATAACCTAAGTCATGTTATTAAATTAATCATGTCATGTTATTAATTTAATTTTAACATAAGATCATAAAAATAAAAAAAACTAAACATACACCATGAACCGGATCTTGACTAAGAACCATGAACCGGACATGAAATCGACACCGTACCCCGAACCACTCCGGGGTTCCCTTTGGTTTGTTGTTGCCGTAGGACCCACACCACCAAACTGGGACCTTGAGGTCTCGGTGGTGGTCCATGTGCCAAGCCGAGACCCCTTAGGGGTTCGGTTTAGGCGTCGGCTAGATAAACACCCCTAAAAACCCTTGTTTTGATCTACCCCATAATCATAAACATGTTAGATCTATGTTTTTAATTAGGTTTTTAAAAACATCATGTTCTTATTTAATTTTTAAATCCAAAACAAAAGAAAAAGGATTAAAAAGGTATACCGAATACGTGGATCTATCAAGGATGAACACACACGAACTCTTGCATAAATTCCAAGAACAAAATCAACCCGAATACCCTTCCTTGGTGTTTTATGGGTGGCGGCCAAAAGAGGAACAAAGTAAGAAGGAAGAAATCTTTTTAGGGTTTTGTAAAAATTCTCTGTAAAGAAAAATGAGTAGTGTAATTTTCCTTAACCTCCTTTTAGTAAAAATTGATGGGCTAAGCCCATCCTCCCTCCCTAATTTCGTGGTAATGGGGCCCACAAGGGGTAACCCGAATGTTTTTTCCGTGTCTAAAATATTGGTGTGTTCTCGTGTGTTCTCGTGTTCGTGTTTTACGTGTTTTAATTAGTTATCGATCGTGACTTAATATATTTATTCGTGTTGGTAATAAATATATATACGTAATTAATATTAGCCCGTGATTTAATTGCGTTCATGATTTCATGATCGCATGTTCGTGATTAATTATTGTTTAAATAATTATTGTGTGTTCGTGCGTAATAGATACTTATCGTTTTCTAACACGTACGTAATACGTAAAATCCTAACACGTAATCGTAATCATGCTATATTAGGAAAGTTTTAATCTAGTACGTACGATCTTAAGGGTACTATTCATGGTAAAAGCATGCGGGTTTTACATACCCAATCCTACACATTTGAGTGAACCTCAACCAAATGCTACGACGGGTATGGAATCTTATGCTCAACATGATTTGGTCATGGTGCCTAAACATATTATTGATCAAATGCATATGGCTCTCAGACAATCCGTAGATACGAATTCCACCCTAACTGCTGAGCTTGCGTTGCATAAAGAAAAGGTCAAAACTTTTGAAATGGTCCCTCAAGCAGAGAAAATAACATGTTCTGAATTTGACCAATTTCATTTTGAAAAGATTGAACACTTGAAAGAAATAGAATCATTAAAAGCTAACCTTTCCAATGAATTAAAAGCAAAAGAGTCGGTTGTCAATGATTTTCAGAAACTTAAAATGGATTTCGAAACTCTCGAGTCTAAAAAGGTTGAATCAGAAATTAATGCTACCAACCTTCTTAAATTCAAGGAACAACAGCTTTTAAAACAATACGCTTCCACAGAAAAGGTTCATCTTTTAACTAAATCATTAAAGAACTCGAACTTAAACGTCTTCAAGATTTACCACCTAATCCCGGTTATGCAAAACAAGCTCAGAAATATATTCCATGTCTTTATGATATGACCCTAATTGGCAAATCGAAAGAAGCACCTTTTGTTCGTAGTACTGAGGAGACACAGTCACTTGCGGATGAAACTCATTCTAAAATGCTTTCAAAATTCCATACAATTGATTATGATCAGTATAACAAAGATCAATTGTCTAAAAAGACCCGCATTCGCTTACAAAAGGAATTAGCTGAACTGACAATTCTTGTGCCCCAAAGTTTGTCAAATGAAAACCCTCCTAGTACGTCTCCTACACTTGTCAAAACAGATTTAACGAAGTTAATTCCACCGGTAAGTAAGGCGTCCGTTAACTTAAATGCGGTACACCAACACTTAGCCGATTTTGACAAGGTCATTTTGGAACGTACGACGGCTTCGGCCATAACGGAAGGTGAATGGAACTTTGAGCACACTAGAGCTGCGTTTCGAGACGAAATTGTTCTGTTTGTAAAGAATGTTAAAGCTTGTCTTAGTACTCTTGATCAAGATTTGCTTTTGGAAATAGAAGAAGTTAGACGTGTTTTCAATCAAATGGAAGATGCTTATGAAAACAGTTTACTTGAAATAGAACGGGTTTCACGCCAAAATGATCAGCTTCTGAAGCAAGTGATGTCTCATGATATAGTTTCCGTCTGTGTGAATAAAAGTGTTGATAATGATTCTATTGTGCATAATGTTGAATCTGTGGATAATGTGGTAGATAGTACTTGTCACGAATCTGACGCTGGATTTTTAAAGCTTCAAGATTCATATTCTTCGCTTTCAAAACGTTTTGATGAGATTCAAACACATTTTATTTTGCTTGAATGCAAGCAACAATTTATTCAAGAAATCTTTGAAACGTCATTCGAAGGTGTTAATATCGATGATGCAAACTTTGAAAAGAATTTTCGATTGAATTTACAATCAAAACAGCGTCAGCCAAGTGACAATGTTGCTAAATCTTTGCCTATAGAAATAGAGAAATCTAAGGAGCTTAACTGTGTGAACGTACTTGATGCCGCTGAGAATTTTAAACTTGATCTAGATAATCGAGTTTCCAAGATTTTGTCCAAAGTTGATAACTTAAAACAGAAAGATACACGACTCTTCGATTCAGTAAAGTCCGCATGTGCTAATACCACTGCACAGAATCAATCCTTGATTGTACAGTTGAATCGAAAGTCGGTGGAAATATCTGATTTGAGGGAACAAGTTTGTGATAAAAATCTGGTCTTGGCTGAGTTAAAGGAAACACTTCGTACTCTAAAAGGTAAGAATGTTGTGGATAACGCAGCCACTGTCTCAGCATCGTCCTCTAGTGCAATCAAAAGGAACCTTATAGCCGTCACACCATTTAATAAGGGCTCTAGGACTAAACCATCTCAAACCTTGGTCACTAAAGATAAGGCGGAATGAAAACCAGCTTCTAATATTCCCGTGTTGCCTTCTACATGAGTAAGCACCACTACTAAGGCTCAAAGATCTAAGCTTAAAAGAAACAAGAAGAATGATAGGATCTTGCCACCATCTAGTAGTCAAGGGAAGAAGAAAGTAGAAGCCCATCCTAGGAATGTTATTTCTGTTTTGAATAAAAAGAATCATGTAGCTAAACCTAAAGGCTCTACGGTTGTGCAGCGTTCTAAGCCTAGTGTGAATTCTAATTTGAAATGTTGGAATTGCAATGAATGTATGTTTTCTAGTCGTCATGATTCTTTCCTTATTGACCATGTGAATGAGATGTATGCCCGAAAAAATGGATTAGAATGGAAACCGACTGGGAAAGTGTTAACCCAAGTTGGTTGGTTGTGGCGCCCCACTGGTAGAACTTCACTATAGTAGGAAATACATGCCCTTTAACTAGGATCACTCCCACTACAACGAAGAAAGCGTGCCCTTTAACTAGGAGTACCAAGGCTACCAAAACACAAGCGTGTCCTTTAACTAGGAACACCGACACTACTGTAGGAAACAAGTGCCCTTTAAATAGGTCTACTCCCACTGTAGTGCCCGTGGATAATCCAAAACCTAAGAAAGTTGGAACTGTAAAACCTGTTAGTGCTAAAACTCACATTAGAAAACGTAGGAAATCTAAGGGTCACAAACATGTTAGCAATTCTGATAATCTTATATCTGTATCTGCTAACACTCAGGAACCAATAGTTTCCAATGCATTGTCTACTGTTGTTATTGAAAACAGGTGGTCCAAATTGTTCTCTGGTATTTGGACTCTGGTTGCTCCAAGCATATGACCGGAGATCGCTCTCAGCTCAGAAATTTCGTCAGCAAGTTTCTTGGTACGGTTCGATTTGGAAATGATCATATTGCAAAGATAATGGGTTATGGTGAATATCATATTGGGAATGTTATAATTTCAAGAGTGTATTATGTGGAAGGTCTCGGTCACAACTTATTTTCTGTGGGACAATTTTGTGATGCAAACCTAGAAGTCGCTTTTCGGGAGCATACCTGCTTCATTCGTAATTTGGAAGGGGTTGATTTATTGAAAGGTACTCGAGGGAATAATTTGTATACTTTGTCTCTACAAGACATGATGGCCGCTTCTCCCGTATGTCTTCTCTCCAAAGCATCGAAGACTAAGTCATGGTTATGGCATCGACGGTTATCTCATCTTAACTTTAACGCTATTAATTATTTGGCGAAAAACGAACTTGTTCGTGGTCTTC
This sequence comes from Glebionis coronaria, assembly GCA_025667525.1. Lineage (NCBI taxonomy): Eukaryota > Viridiplantae > Streptophyta > Magnoliopsida > Asterales > Asteraceae > Glebionis > Glebionis coronaria. The sequence goes on from CM046882.1 coordinate 80,018,533, forward strand.
CTAAACATTCATTTCACAAGGATCATTTGTGTTCCGCGTGTACAATGGCGAAAAGCACTAAGAAATCTTACAAACCCAAGACGGAAGACACCAACCAAGAGAAACTTTATATGTTGCATATGGATCTTTGTGGGCCTATGCGTGTTGAAAGTCTTGGTGGCAAAAAGTACATCCTCGTAATTGTCGATGATTACTCTCGGATTACATGGGTGAAATTTCTTACAACAAAAAATGAGGCACCTAAGTTCATCATCGGATTTCTCAAGATGATTCAAGTGCGTCTCAACACTACTGTCCGACGCATTCGTACAGATAATGGAACCGAATTTGTGAATCAAATCTTGCGTGATTATTATGAAGAAGTTGGCATATCTCATGAAACATCCGTTGCACGCACTCCACAACAAAACGGTTTCGTTGAAAGGCGAAATCGCACACTTATGGAAGCTGCTCGAACGATGTTAATTTACGCAAAGGCTCCATTGTTTTTATGGGCATAAGCAGTATCTACAGCAGTGTACACCCAAAACCGGTCACTAATTCGTAAACGCCATGGTAAAACACCCTATGAGCTTCTCCATGGAAAAGTACCAGATTTATCATATCTTCATGTATTTGGTTCTCTTTGCTATCCAAATAATGATGGTGACAATTTGGGAAAACTTCAACCAAAGGCTGATATTGGCATTTTCATTGGTTACGCACCCGCAAAGAAGGCATACCGAATCTACAATCAAAAGTCTCGAAAGATCCTTGAAACTATGAGTGTTGATTTTGATGAGCTGACAGCAATGGCTTCTGAGCAAAGCAGCTCTGAACCCGCACTTCATGAAATGGGACCCAGTAACATTAGTTCTGGTCTTGTCCCAAACAACCCTACTTCATCATCATTTACACCACCTTCTAGGACTGAATGGGATACGTTGTTTCAACCGTTATTTGATGAATTCTTTACTCCTCCAACTATTGTTGCTCCAGAACCTGAGGTAATAGCTCCGGTAACCGAAGTTGTCGCTCCAGCAACCGAAGCACAATCAGACACATCTGCACCTACAATTGGTCAAGATATACCATCAAAGAGTAATTCTCAACCAACACCTGTTTCAACTACCCATGTCATGCCTATTGATGATGAAGAGGATGATGATGATCACGATTTGGAATTCGCTCAAATGCGTGAACTTTCATTCTTTGGTGTACCAATTCCCGACCCTAATCAAGCCGGGTCGTCCACCTCAGAGGAAGCTCCTTCTACAGTCTACTCCAATCCACGGATTCGTGAACATGACAGCAAGTGGACAAAGGATCATCCTATAGATTCTATTATTGGTAACCCTAATCGTCCGGTATCCACACGAAGTCAGTTACAAGAAAGTGCAATGTTTTTTCACTTTGATGCTTTTATCACTAAAGTTGAACCTAAGACATGGCAACAAGCTTTCAATCAATCATGTTGGATAGAAGCTATGCAAGAAGAACTTAATGAATTTATACGTCTTGAAGTATGGGAGCTTGTCCCATGCCCGGATCAAGTGCAGTTACTCACTTTGAAATAGGTTTACAAGGTGAAACTCGATGAGTTAGGCGGAATACTGAAGAACAAAGCTCGACTAGTAGCTCGTGGATACAAGCAATTATTGGGCATCGACTTTATGGAATCCTTTGCACCTGTTTCCCGTTTGGAAGCTATTAGACTATTCCTCGCTTATGCAGCCCATATGAATATGATCGTCTATCAGATGGATGTGAAGACGACATTTCTTAATGGTGAAATCAAGGAAGAGGTCTATGTTCAACAGCCGGATGGTTTTGTGAATCCTAAATATCCTAATCATGTGTACAAGCTTAAGAAGGCTCTCTATGGGTTGAAGCAAGCTCCTCGCGCATGGTATGATCTTTTGTCACAATTCCTCATTACGCAAGGCTTCGCTAAAGGCAAGGTGGATCCACGCAGTTCATTAAGAAACGAGGTATAGATATGATTATGGTACAAATATATGTTGATGATATTATATTTGCAGCCTCGACCCAAACCTTATCCGACGAGTTTGGGACACTCATGTCTTCCAAGTTTAAGATGTCAATGATGGGCAAGGTATCATTCTTCTTAGGTCTTCAGATATCTCAGAGTCCCAGAGGCATCTTTATCAATCAATCCAAGTATGCCATTGAATCGCTTAAGAAGTATAAGATGGAATCTTGCGACCCCGTAGATACCCCAATGGTGGAACGAACTAAGCTGGATGCAGATCCACATGGAGTTGCCGTTGATCCGACACTTTATCGTGGTATGATCGGTACTCTTCTGTATATCACAGCTAGTCGACCCGATCTTCAGTTTGCTATATGTATGTGTGCTTGGTATCAAACTAGGCCTACTGAGTTACACTTGGCCACTGTGAAACGGATCTTTCGATATCTTAAAGGAACCATTAATCGGGGACTTTGGTATTCGAAGGACTCTTCGATTACACTTATGGCATATGCAGATGCGGATCACGCGGGTTGTCAAGACACAAGGCGTAGCACGAGTGGAACTTTGCAACTACTAGGAGATCGACTAATCAGTTGGGCATAAAAAAGGCAGAAAAGCGCTGCAATTTCAAGTACGGAAGCAGAATACATAGCTATGTCCGGTTGCTGTGCTCAAATTCTTTGGATGAGATCGCAATTAACCGACTATGGTCTAGGTTTCAATAAGATTCCGATGTACTGTGACAACAAGAGTGCAATTGCCTTATGCTGCAACAACGTTCAATTCTCCCGGTCGAAGCATATTGACATTCGCTACCACTTCATCAAGGAGCAAGTGGAAAATGGAGTAATCAAGCTTTACTTTGTCCGATATGAGTATCAATTGGCGGATATTTTCACGAAGGCTTTAGATCACGCTCGAATTGAATTTTTGGCCGACAAGCTAGGAATGAGAACCTTCTCGCCTGAGACTCTAAAGGAATTGGTAGATGAAGCGAAAGAATAGTGATGGTAAACTATTCTCCGTATCCTTGGTGATCATCTGTATATATTGTTTATATTTTTATCCACAAAAGCAAAATACAAAAAATATAAAACCATATAAAAACCATAAAAATTGAAATATTCATAAAAATCCAAAAAATATTTTTACTTTATTTTTCAAAGGCATGTCTTTTGGTACGATAATATTTACGGCCTTAGAAATGTTGATTAATATCGACACGACGCCATAAATAGACTTCGTACACAAGTTGTAAATACTTCATAAAACATGCCTAAATGGCTTGTAGTTATTTCTGACTGCAACCCGGTTTTCACATTAAAGTCAAGTATTTCGTATGAAAGCTTTGGCTCACAACGTGAATTAATTTTCTCGGGCAAGTTTTTCTTTAAAACCTTGTAAGGGATCAAGTTTACTGTATAACTTGGTCTAACACGGATAAATGTACGCTTCAGTGCATTTATTTGTTACAACAAGAGAAGTCTTGTTTTTATGAAGCTATCATCTCTCCAACCATAGCAATCTACAATTGGTATCTACATACTTGATGATGTGACTACTCAACCGACGACTACAACTCTTTCAATAGAACACGGGTTAACAATTGAGGGGGAGCAATTGTCAAGCTTTTAGAATCTTCGATGTCGAACGTGCCTAGTTCACAAGTTGGTGTCAAGACAACAATACCAATCGTACATGTGGTGTCAAGAGATGACTTCAGCCGTGACGAGGCGACCAACATTCGTGAACAAGAACCATTCGATCTTATCATATGATGTTCTCATCAATCAGGTCCAATCTTGTCAATTTTTTTCTAATATGGTGAATATGTGATCATGTTACAAATCGGTATCATATCTCATACGTTTGATATCATGAAGATAACATGGACTTGCATTTTTTCTTCCCAAAACCTTTGTTAAAACTTCATTAAATCAATTGATATTAAAAATATCGATTGGGTTAATATTTTTAATATGGGGGAGAAAATATGATTTAATATGGGATATTATCACAAATGGTTTGACTTAATATGCTGGCTCATCCCGACATATGCGAAATGTTTTTGAATATCGTGGCATATGTTAAGGGGGAGCAAAACGGATTTGCATATCAAAATGGATTTTCATGGTGACATATACTTACCCAAAACCCATTTATTTCACGACGATGAAGATTGTGGTGACATAAGGATGGTAGGATAGGTTAAGTCCTATGATTCTTCCAGAACCGGAGGAATCTTCCCAAGGACATTCCATAGCTAGAAATAGTAGTCCTTAGGAAAGTTGGAGAAAGATTGTGAACGTAGCTGAATGTCGACCAAGTACTTAAGTTAGCACTGGAACAATCACAACAAGGTGCTAGTTATGACGTATTGGTAAGCATTGAAGGGGTTGAAGAATGAAAAAGAATTGTAAAGATAAAGGGTGTAAAGAAATAAGCCTTCCTTACAACCTTAGGCAGAAACCGGGTCAACGCATATGGTATTGAGATCATTTTAATGATGCTCGATATTGAAGATAGACATCATGGACCCAGTGATGCAATGCACAACCCATTCCAGATAACTCAGATATCTCTCAAAAGGTATTTGTTTTAATCACATAGAGACAACACGTTATCTATCGATTTATTCACTCCGAATAAATTGGTATTGAAATGGTGGCACTCCTCTCCAGCCTCCGATCTCTAAAATCCAAAATGCACGATCGAGTCTAGAGCCATTTGAGATCATCATATATCTCATTAGGACGCACTTTCATAATTCCTTGCTTCTTCACACATTGTGAAAAGTAAGAAAGATCTTAAGAGTCCTACACAAAATCTTCATGATCTTGCCTGAACATCCGAGTAATACGAAAGTATTTACAATGAAGATGGAAATCCTTCTTGAGCGAATATCAAAAAGCTCATGGTAGGTGACTTGTGTGATGCTTTATGAATCAAACTTGTGATAACTGGAAAGCAACAGTGGTTTAATTCTTAACTGAATTTAAACACGTTCCAGGCCTCTACGCAATATCTTAGTGATCTTGCCAGAACACTCAGAGTGATACCTTAGTGTTCACAGTGATGAGTGGAAATCCTTCTAGTGTTAACCTTAAACAGCACTTGGTAGGTAACTTGCAAGATTCAATATGATTCAAGCTCGTGACAACTGGAAAGCAACGATGGTGCGATTATTTAATGAATCAAACTTGTTCCAGGAATCAGAATTGACGGCTTCAATCATGCGGATAATTTTATCCAAATGATTCACTCTTTACGTTCGCAGTCAGCTTTGGACGGTCGAGTAAATAGAACGGGTTTACCCGCGAAATCTTGTCAAGGAGATTTTTAATTAAATCTACCTGCCACAAGTACGATATTTTATATCGTCCAACGGTCTTCACCGACCGGAGGTAAAATGCTACCGAATTAGAATGAAATGTTCAAAGCCTTTTCGTTCGTGTCTACTTATGTTGCGGCATTTGAAGACGGTGGCGTTGCGGAATCCGAGAAGAAGTCGTCCCCGCATGCTTATACTTTATACACTTAATATCTCATCTAATTCAAGAAAGCCTAAAAGTTAAGTCTTCCGCTATATTGAACTCTGAAGCTTTCAAGAATTACAAAAGTTATAAGTATCTGGGACATGGTGTCACGAAGAGGCAAAGATCACAAGTGATGGATGCACGAGATCAAGGCAAGAGATTAATGCTCAAGATTGATATCAAAGATCACATCAGCATGTTCACCAGAAAAGAAAAAGAAAAGAAAGACGAAGACTACGAGCTCAAGACAAGCATAGTATGCTAGGTTTATTTTATTATTGTAACTAGGGTAACACCCTTGTTTGGAGTGACCTCCCTTAGGGGGAGATTGTTGGAAATACTTTTTTACGTATTTAGGAAGATTCGGTCACTCCGACAATATACTAAGTAGTAGCTCGTAGTCTAGACATCGTTATTTAACAAACTAGCCCAAGCCTAGCCTACAACATGTGTAGGCCGGCCCAAACATGTAAGCCCAATCCCATTACAAGGCTTGGGTATATAAACCCTCTCCTTTGATGGAGAGGGTGTGTGGTTCTTCATTTTACACATAGTTGAAAAGTGTTTTTCTTTCACTTTCTCTCTCTAAGTGTGTGTGTGTTCTCACCATCTCTATATCTCTTTCTCTCTCTAAAACATAAGCAAGATTTACATATCCTACAATTAAGAACTGCTAAATGAACTTAATATCAATGATGCTAAAATGAAGCAACAAATAAGAAAATGATGGATAAATTTTAGATTCCAGATGAACAAAAACATTAACTATAAAATTACAACTTTAAACTAACAACGACTCTCCGTATCGACTCAAGATATTCTAGAGACTTTGTATAAAACTTATCTTCATACTACTTCCATTTCTACCCAGCCACTCTTAAGCATGCTAATCAACGATAAGAATGACTTGAAGTCTTTATGCACCTTTTAGATCTAAACTTATCTCCCTCTGGTTGCTCAGAATTAAACATATCCGATTTCTCGAGAGTATCTCCTTCAACATTTTCTAATCCATCTTTGTTATTAACAATCAGAAAAGAAAATATCAAGTATCAGGTTATAAGAAAAGTTGGACAATACAATAATATAGATTAATAAACGCCAGTACTAAATTGATCGCACCCTGAAGATGGATGATGAAGGAATCAATTTGGTATTATTATAAGCCAATAAGCTCCCTCGTGGTTTAGGTACATACTCAAACTACAAAAAAGTTGTTAACGAACCTGTTTGTCACCAAAAAGAGTCAAACCCTACCCACATTCAGAATAATCCATTTTATGTAGGGCTTCTATATGTGAGAAAGAAAGCATTACCGACATCAATATTCAAATGCCATAGAAGTATATTATATTTTAGTTATTTCTTTTAAAGTTTTTTTGAAGGCAATATTAGAATATTAATAAAAGATCAGTCTATTAGTTCAAGTGGGTAAGAAAACATACATAACCCAAATTAACCCATTCGTAATAAATGTGGCCAATCTTCTGACTATATGAGCAATTTGAGTACCGTTTACATATTGGAATGATATGCTAACACCAATGTGTCATGTTCATATATGATTGGCTCAAATTAGTTAATATTATAGCATAGTTGGAATGATATGTTAACAATAATATGTCATGTTCATGTCCTTTTATAAGGCAAAAGCACTTTTCAAAGGAAAATGTTTTCATGCTCACACTTAAATAACTCAAACCAAATAATTTAACAAAATAACATATTGTAGTTTACTGGTTAAAAGCTTAAACACATATTGTAGTTTACTATCAATGATATTTAACTAAAAACGTTAACCAATTTAATAAACAATAATGTTTCTAGAAATTTAATAAGAAAACACATTAAAAACCATTTAGTAAAGAAAATGGCAAAAAAACTTACCTTTATAAGTGTGCTTGGATAGAGGCGTGTCACTAAATCATATGAATTAGAAACCTGCTCATAAAACCTGCACATATCAAATCATATGAATTAGAAACCAAGACTTAATATATAAATTGTATGTTGGTTACTTAGTAAATATATAGAGTCCACAATAAAAAAATACTAAAAATTTCAATTAGCCATTTTATCAAACATCTTATGCACATATATAGGATTTTCCAAATACACAAAATAGAAAAGTATATACTTCTTGAGTTGGTTTAATTAATAGATCCATAGAAGTTATAACCTAATCTGTAAATAATAGAAAATAAACGATCATAAAATAACTCAAAACAACCAACTACAGTATAACATACCTCATGACTTGCAAGAAGAAAGAAACACTGTGCTTGAAAAAAAACTGATTGAAAGGTAGATATTAAGATGAATGGAGATGATTTTGAATTAAAATTATACTTGTGATACTTACTAATGCAGAGAAATCACCCACGGGCATAGATCGAAACCTACCCCGCCAATTGCAAACTCCTTCCAGTTCTGATCATTTATAATTGTGTATGACCGATGAATTTTGTAACAGTAGTTTTGTTTTTATTGTGAATTGGTTGACATTAAATGCCATATTTAACACCTAATTTGACTTATCAGTTTTTGACTTTGGGTTCGTTTTAAAAATAGTTTAATAGACTTTACAAAAATAGATATTGAAACATTTTGACTTTATAAATATATGTTATGAATATCTTTAAGCTGCAAACATTTGGGCTAAAGTTTCGAATCTATTTTATAAAAAAAATCAATTAGTTCCGAGTTTCTAAAAATAAAACAAATGAAAGACGCGTATTGTTTTTTTAAAAATTCCAATTGTTTAGAAAAATAAAATATGGTAAATCTTTTATTGTGCTTTAAATCAAACCGTTTTTTATTTTTTGCAAATAATAAAAAATAATAGAACGCTTTTTTTAAGATTAATGAAATGTTTTTTTATTAAACTTTTAAAAAATGGATGATAAATGATGATACATCACGGGAATTTTAAAAAATGGATTATAAAACTTTCTCACATAATTCATTTCGTTATAAAACTTTTGAAAATGGATTTTCTGAAAAGTAAAATTGGGTCACCAATTTTCAGAGAATACGTTTGTATCATTAAGATCTTTTGTAGATTATTTAAGGTAACGTTTTAATAGCTTTTTACATAAAAAAAATGTTTATAAATAAGTTTTTTAAGTTACTTAAAAAATACGAATACAAAAAAAGAATGAATACAAAAAAATAAGTTTACACAAAAAGTCTTTTTAGTTTTTTTTATATACATAAAAACTAATGAATTTTTCACGAGTTTTTTTTTATATACACAAATTTACATAAACTGTTGATAAATGAGTTTTCTAATTTACATAAAAAATACGAACACATAAAAAGTACGAATAATTTTTTTTACCTAAAAAGACTTTTTAGTTTTTTTACATAAAGAAAAACTAATGAATTTTGAATGAGTTTTTTTTATACACACAAAATAAATTTACATAAAAATGTTTTTGTTAATATAATGTTACAAAAGTACATTTAATTTAATGTAACATCAGATGATTTAAAATAGAGGTTGTACAACTATTCTGAGTTTTTTCATTGTAATGTTATAGAGTTAATTATAGAAATGAATTAAATTGTTTGTTGCATTTAGGTGTTATACATTGTCTTTATATGTAAATGTTTTTAATTCTTGCATTTAATTCTTATGCTTAAAAGACTTGTAAAATCTTTTGTTTTATTATATAAAATAGATTTTCATGTGAAAGTGATATATTAAACTTAATTTACATTTATTATTTATTTTTGAATAATTTAATACGTCCAAAAATAATAAATTGAAAATATGATTTCGAAACGGGAGTACATAGATAAAGTATATGGTACTATGATGCTGAAATTTTGATGACAAAACTTGTAATATAAAGATAAAATTAGGTCATTTTCTTAAAGATAGAGAACCAAAAAATTGTGCATGCTACTCCATGAAGTGAATTTGTTAACCTAAATGTGTTATAGGATATAGCGCGTTACGTTACTCCGTACTGCATAATGTTGATGATAAGATGACATGAAATCATGAAAACATTTTAAAATGATATTTACCCCATGTGTTGCAACAATTTCATCAAAGATGTACAGGTAGAACAATTTGAAGTGGTAGCCTATGATGCACGGGATCGCCAGAAAGGTGGCGTATCTGTTTGGGAGCGGCTCGGGATCGGGATCGTCGGCGATTCGGCTCAAGATCGAATCTTGACCGATTCCAAATCGAAGGGAGCGTTTGTTGACCGACTCTGGCAACGATTTGTATTATTAAGCCCAGTTTCATGGCGGATTTATTGCTTGGCTACGTGTAGCACGTGCCACACGATTGGCAGCCATGGTTTTTTTACTATGGAGGTTTATAGTTCAGGTTTGGTGTTATGTACGAAGAAGACGGCGATATAGACGATTAGAACTTGTTACATTTAAACTAAAAAGGCCCATCAAATAAGCCCAACAACATGAGACGTAAATGTTATTTGTCATTTTTGCCCAACTTTAATGACCGGTTAATGATCAATGTTTTTAAAAAATACGCGTTTTATTTAGTTTTTTTCTTTATGATACTAATTATTTAATGTCTATTTGGCTTCATTTATACGGTACCTCCATTGAGGGATTTTTTATAATATATATATTTTTTTATATTTTTATTGCCGTATCCATGCCGATCTCGTATCTTGATTTTTTTATTTTTGCCGATTCCCATTCCCGTATCGCTCCCGTATCCCCGTTCCGTTCCCGTTTCGGTGCAACCTTGGTGGTAGCAATTAGATGTACAAATAAATAAGCTAAAAGTACACCTATAATTCTATGCATGATGGACATGAATTTAACAAGGGAAAATTAATAAAAAGTTCGTTGCCCATTATTATTTTCCAAAAAAACACCTAAAATTTTCACTTTTTAGAAATGGTTTATTTTTTGGGCAACAGGGCAACTGTGTGCAGAATGCGTCACGTTTCCTCTGTTTCCCTATATCTTGAGGCAATCTGTTAGAATTGCCTTATTTCTTAGACACTTGTCAAAATCTAAATGGTTGTTGCCTTATATTCTTTGTTGGTACTTTGTTGCCCTAGACCATATCTAGAAAAACATGTTTTTTAGACTCAATAACGAATTGCTTAAAATTGAAAGACTCTTTTGATAATTATCCCATTTAACAATAGATATAGCTTCGGGTATTTTATAGGGTTTGGTTTTCTCTGAAATAATTTGATGATATGTTAAAGCTAGCTAAACCCTAATATATATTGCACTCAATTTGTTCCGTTAGCTGGAAAAAACTTACTAGCTAAGCTAGCTAGTCAAGGCATGGATATTAATGTTTTTAGACCCGGGTTGATTCGGATAGGTCAATCGGTTGGTCGAAAAAAAAAAGTTATATTGACTCGGGTTTTATAGTTTCGAACTCGGCTAAACCCACGGGGGTTTAGGTTGACTCGGGTCAACTCGGTTCTCGAGACTCGGTTAAAGTTTAATTTTTTCGGGTTTTTTGAAAAAAAAATGTGTAAACTTTACGTATTTGTAAGAGAATTTTATTTTTACATATTATATTGGTTGGTAAATAATAATATATATTTTTAAGATACGGAATTTTTTATAATTTTTATATACAATTTTTATTAATTAGTAAAATTATGAAGAAAAAAATATTTTTTAAAAATCAAGTTAATGTGAGTTGACTGAATTGATCTGGACTCAATAACTCGACCGACTCATTTTAAAAACCTGGTTTCAAAACATTATTGATGAATACTCTACTACTTGTAAAACCAAACTGTCTTTCGTCCAAGAGTTAATAAATTTATTCGTGTGCAAGCTAGGGATACTCATTTGATAGTCCTTTGATCTGAAATACTTGCTCACAATTACCTCACGTACTGTAAGTGTCACAAACTAAAATATGTAAGGAACGGTTTTCCTGAAATGAACTTGTACAACGAAAGCCGGAGTTCAAGGGCACACCGCCTTACTTGGAGGTAGCAAAATTAGTCTATCCTGTGAATTATTTCATTCGCTAATACAGTACCTGTTATTCTGTTTCTTTGGATGGTTTAAATAAACATAATACCGATTTAAAATAGTATGAAAAGTAAGGAAATGAAAATGAAAATGGAGGTGTACGGAGAGGATGGATAGAGGGAAAAGGCACCATAATGATGTAAGATGATGTGTCATGCATAAATAAATCATAGACAAAAACTGTCAACCCTGATGGAGTTTTTAAGAAGCTTCCCTTTCTTGGAAGACTAACCCAAACTAAAAACAAAATAAAACAACAGTTTAGTGTCAACATCAATACCAAAAATTGCTTCTTCCACCAGATGCTCCTTCCCTCTACTCTTTTCAGTCTTTCTTCTTCTATCCCTTCCTCTGTTCACTTCACTTTCTTACCATTTCCTATGGCTAGCTCTTATTCTCTTCTATGGTAGAGTTTTTAACTATTTACTAATTTCATCAAAATAATAATAAAACACACTTCTTGCTTGACGACCCAAAAGAGCTATTAGTGTGAAATCCCTGCATGACAACTATATATGTTTACGTAAGATATTGGGTTGTTACGCAACTACTGTACTTTTTAGCCAAAGAATGGTTTAAAAGTATATCTATCCATCACATTCAATTCGTTTTAACACTATTACGAGGAGCGGAGCAAGAAAGTTTGGCTGAAGAATCAAATTTTGATATTTTTTATGAACTATAACAGAAAATAGTTTTTATAGAGATCAAATTTTATAAAAAACTTAACCAATTGGCTTAGCTCAGTTGGCCACCAAGGTTGCACTAAGTATTTTCTTTTGGGGAGGATTCCTGGAGGTCTTGGGTTCAAGACCTACCAAGGGTATTTCAGGGGAAGCGGATAAGGAGTCTAACATAACTAGGCGAAGGTTCGAAGAAGATATTCTTCCGCTTGAATGTCATTACACGACTCGACCCACTAACCATTAACATTTGTCGTTCTTAAAACAAAATAAAAAAAAATAATCTTTTAAAAACTTAAAAAAAATTGAAATTTACACTACAATTTTTTTTCACTAAACAGGCACATGACCCTTGTGACCCTTGTCTCCGCCCCTAACTATCCTACAACTTTGCTAGGTTCTACCACGATTTTGCATGTCGTTAAAAAAATGGTAACCTGATTATTGTATTTATTGTTCACATTATGTATTAAGGAATTTAGATCGAATTTAACATATTACCTTGACACTACATAATTACATAATATTAGCACAAGCTAATTTTAGATTCCAAATCTAATTAAACCAATTGGAGGTGGGACTTTTGCACCTATAACGTAACCAAAAGTGCCAAAAAAATAATCTCATCATTTAAAGTGTCCTTACAAAGCGGTTTTGGATCAAAACACACACGATTCTTATATCTCCAAAATACCCATGTCGTTGCTTGAATAACCACATTAAAACAGATTTTCGCCAAAGTGTTAAGGTTCTCATTGTTGGCCCACGAGGTTAGATTGCAAAAAAGATTCGGGTAGCCGGTCAAACCCCACCAAGAAGTGATCATAAATCATAAGATCTTCGCAATCAAACAATCCATGAGAGATGTTGTGAAGTTTCTAACCCACCATCACATACCGGACAACGAACGTTTTTAAGGTCGATACCACGGTCATCCAAATTGCACCTAGTTTAATAAATTCGTTGTTTCTAAAAACAAGACACTACAAGTTTTGTCTCAATTATGGAACTAATTGTTTTAAAGGGTTTATTCGATAAATTTTATTACTCCAAAAAATAGTTAAACACAAATGTTATAGGTGAATCATACATATCCACCCATTAGTAGTATTCTTCTTGCCAACCATTCGATATTCTTGAGTAACCTTAGGACCAACCGGTTTAAAGTTTATCCTAGGACTAACTGGTACACTCGTATTAACTTGCTTAGGCTTGCCCACATTCATTGCACTAGTGGATCTTAGCCTTAGAACAATCGTCAAGTACATGACCAAAAATCTTACAGCATGAGAATCTAAGGGATTTCCATTCATATCCAACACGAATAGTGCTTAAATAATAACCCACGGCTTTTTGTTTAGGCATAGCCACCATAATAGTATCTTTTAACTGTATATTCACATGTAGCTCAATCATTTCTCAAGTTTAACTCGATCTTCCCTATAATTTTAGACACATGTCAGCCGTATAGGAATCCAACATCACAGGAGTACCAAGTGTTGAAGCAATTTCACTTAGACCATCTTCACTAAATGTTGTCATAGGAACACCATGAGGTTTCAACTAGACCGCAATCTTTCCTACATCTTCTTTCAACATATTCATATCCGGATCCCATTTATTAAATATAATAGGATTATTACGAATAACCAGGGACGACTTTCAAGCATAACTTCCATACCATCCATAGAGTTAAATTTGTAGACTATCCTCGGAGACTGGTAAAGGATGAAACAACCTCGTAGACTGGTACACATAGAATATTAGAAGGGGTAGGCTCGAGCGGGATTGAATCTCTATGGACGGATTTCAACTTAACTGTAGACACATTGGGTCCACCACTTTTACTAGCAAAACTAGAAGTATTTTTTCCATGACATTCCTCAGGGAAGAGTCTACGAGGAAATGTTTCGTAATTAAGAGATACTTAATACTGACGTACTTAATTATCTTAACCGTACACAATCCTCGGGAACTCGTTCACGGGGGAACGTGTTTAGATTAATTAGTTGCGAAACAATCCTCATGGACCTTTCCATTAGGAATGTCTTTATATGAGTTTATTACCCAACGATCCTCGAAGACTCGACCACGTGGAATGTCTTTAGATTAATTAATTTTGACATAATCCCCGTACATGAAAGTCCCTAATCGATGCAAGAAACCCTAATCTTAACTTAATCAACACAAGGTATTACTTTTCAAACGTAATCTTATTATTGTATAATAAAGAATTACAAGTGTTATGGATAACACCGTTTGATGACAATGTGTTGTGCACACTTTGAACAACAATAAACCTTAACTTATGAATACAGTCGTAGCTGTTTGATTCACTAAGTTATACGCACTAATGTTCTTAATATCTCAAAGTGTTAAACATTAATGCATGGATACACATCCTATTTATAGTGTTACGAGTTTGACTTAAACAGTACTTGATGTCGACTACACAAGCTTTTACAAGTTCCCACATCAGTCACATGATGTCCTTCTATTCTTGGTAGTCTTCCATTATGCTTTAAGGAACAGTTGTCAAAAATAGTTTCCTTATTCTTCATATTCTCGAACACACAAATGGCATGTCCAAAGTGTGCTGAGAGTTATCAGGGTATTGCCACCCCTGTTAACTCTCAACCCCTCAGAGTCCCTAATATATCTTGGCTGTTATCCATCACAGCCAAGGAGTATGTCTTCAGGTAATCTTCGACTTCCCTGACAATGTCTCTGACATGGACTCCTCTGAGGTTGCTCACAGAGACTTGGATCTCTGTCAGTCTTGCGAAACTTGCCTGCCTCCTAGGCACAGGCAAGGGACTATCTATCAGCCTAATTATGTTTAAATCAATGAACAGGGAATCTAACAAGTTTAGATTCCCAACAATCTCCCCCTATTTAAACATAAATAATGCTAGATCTAACTAAGTTAAGGTAAGTGAGTTTAACAGCTTCTTCTTACACATAACAGATCTAAACAAACATACCTCATGATATTATTAAGACTTAAAGAAAAATTACAAGTTCATTATATAAGTTAAATAAAAGATGAAGGTAAAAGAGCTGACACTATCTTCAATAGTCATCATTTTTGATTCTTTCTTCAGCTTCGGCCACATCTAATCTGTTATCAATTTCATCCTGCAAAGTCTTTGCAAACTTCTTGGAATACTCTGAGTTGATCTTGAGACACTTCTTGTGACAGAGTAGCTGAATAGTTGAAGCCAGGCACAGCTCATCTTCCCTCTGAAAAGCATACTGGCAGGCCTTGTTCATAAAAGCCATTCCTCTTTCAGGCACTGAGTATGTCTGACCATCAACAGGGCCAACGATACCATTTGGAAGGATCAGATCCCTGTGCATGCCATCCACATGAACATCTTCAGTAACAAAAGTTTCATCAATAATTTGAGAAATTCTTCTTCTTTTGTTGCCTGTCTTTGGGGGTCCTTGTTCGAAAAGCTGTGGTGGGGGATCAATCTTGAGTTTGGCAGCTGTTTCCTTGATCCAGTTAAACTTAGCCTTAAGAGTTTAAGCAGAAGGAAATTTTCCTGTCCAGACTTTTTGGCAGCTAAGGCTTCGAGTTCAAACCATTCTGATAACCCAAGTGTTTTTAACCTGAAGTTGTCAAACACATCCATATTCCTCTGTTGATTTTCCCTCCATAAGATCATCTGTGGGGTGTTTGTGGATTTGTGAATGGTGTATCTAAACTTGGTTATCTTGCCAGCAGCATACCTGTTGTTCACGCAGGCATCATAGTCAGCTTTGACTTTCTTTAAGGCCTCAGCGCGTTTAAGTTCCATTTCCCTCAACCTTTGTTTTTGTTTTTCCCTTTCAGGTGGTGTCATCTTCCTCAGAGTAGCTTCATTTAATTCTTTGGCTGCCTTGAGCTCATTTAGTCTTTTGAATTCTTCAGCCTGTTGCTCTATTTCTTCAGGCGTTAAAGGACTCTCATCGGAAGGTGTAAAGGTTGAAAAGTGGGAAAGGTCTGTTGTGGATCCTCCTGTCTCTAGCATCGCAGCTATCTTCTTAAGTTTGGTGTCAGTATCAACCAAAACTATCTCTTTACCTTTCTTTGAGACAGAGGACTCCACACTTATGTTTTTCAAATCATCAGCTCTTTTGAGAAACGCTGTCTGAGCCTGATTTTGAATAGATTTTGGGAGAGAGCTCACAGTGAATTTAAGTTTCTTGGCCGCTGGTTCATCATCATCCTCAGGCTTGCTTATGTTAACTAAGATCATGGATTTAGATGAGTCAGCTCCATCTTGTGTTTGTTGCTCCCCCTGAGTATTATCCTCATCATCATGTACTATAACTGGTGTGATGACTTGAAGAGGAACATGTGTTGTTGAGGGATTGGCTGAAGATGAGCCTTGTTCAGCAGATGCAAGGCTAAGTGTAGCATTCTTCTCCCCCTCACGTTCATCCTTACCTCTCTTATGCTTGGATGAACGTGCCTGAAATCGTCTTGCAATCTGCTCCACAGAGGCAGCCATGGCACGCTGTCTTTTTCTTGACGCCCTGGCAATCTTCAGCAAGAGGTTGGCATTGGCATTGGTATTTGCCTGAACACGCCTGACAATAAAACCAGCATGATTGTATTGCCTGTTGTGAACCGCATTGAAGTGCCTGTTCATGTTGTTTTCTTGTTCATGGAACATGGCAGGGACAACTGAGTCAATTGCATCCTTGATTCGTGTCAAGAGATGACTTAGTCCTTGGGCCACACCTTTTCTTGCACCCTCCTGAATAGGCTCAGTGACAGCCTCAGTCACAGCCTTCTTTATAATGCCTGGAAAAGTGACAGTAAAATTGTGCATCTCTGACTTGATCACGTCCAGCTTCCTTGATAAGCGCTCAATATCAGACTGATGATGTACGGGCTGAAGATTCTTGATATTGAGGCTTTGCTGAGCAAAATCATCCCCCCTTGTAATCAAGTCGAAGTTGGTCTGGGTAGGATGATCAAACAAGAGGAATTCAGCTGTTGGATCATATGTTGGTCTTTGGAAGACTGTTGTTGCAGATGTAGAAGAGTTTGGAGTGTCAACAGCTTCCTTGAGAGGAGAAGTCTTGTCATCTTCTTTAGGAGGAGAGGCTGACAGCTGGTCATCCTCATCTTCTTCCTCCTCTTCATCAAACATTCCCTCAGGGAATTCATCTTCAGGCATGGGTTCAAACTCAGAGACATAATCTTCTACTAAGAGCATTTCTTCATCAGCATTGAGCACAAGTTCTTCTTCATTTGGAATGTCCTGAGTTATTGTTTCAGCCTCCTTTTCATGTACCTGAGATTCTTTGACTGGCTGTACAATTTCAGCCTGCAAGATTGTTGTAATTAGTAACAGGGAAAAAATATAAGGTGAATGGTCGCCATTTCGCTGTCCCAGAGAGGCTGAGGGTGATTACTCAGCAACTCCAAAGGATAAATCCTTGGGATTCTTTTAAGTGTGAATGAAGTGTGGTTAATGGTCGCCATTCGCTGCCCCTAGGAAAGCTGAGTGTGATTATTCAGCCCCCCCAAAAGGTAAAAACCTTTGGGACTCTTTTGATTGTGAAACATATGTTGTTTAATGATCGCCATTCGCTGCCCCTAGGAAAGCTGAGTGTGATTATTCAGCCCCCCAAAAGGTAAAACCTTTGGGACTCTTTTAAGAGTGAAACATATGTTGTTGTAGGTCGCCTGTTACGCTGCCCCTAGGAAAGCTGAGGATGATGAATCAGCTCCCCCTGAAAGGATAAATCCTTTGGGACTCTTTTAAGGAGGGAACCAAGAGGCTGTGTGAAGTACAACCATCATGGAAGAGACATTTAATGTATTCAGGTTGTTGTTAGCCTGAATAATGTCTAGAGGGTTCAGGGTCATCGGGGTGCTTTATAAACACAAATGAATCACTCCCTGGTGCAAAGACAGAGTGTACAGAAGTCTTAAAGTATTCTAAGTGTAATGACAGACTTCTATGGGTCGAGGATTACCCTAACTTCACCACTCTCTCCTACAGACAAATGAGAGTGGTTGATTGTGAACCTCTAAAAATGTACACTGATTACCTGTGAGATATCAGCTTGGTTTGGCTGGTTTCCTGTAGTCTCTGCTGACCTAGAGACACTAGACGCCTGTTGTTTGTCAGCCAAAGATTCTGTATCCACAAGAGTATCTGGACCAGAGGCGGTGTGAATCTTCTTTTCCTTGGCCTTACTAACAGCTTTGGATTGGGAAGAAGAGGGGATTTTCTTCTTCTTTGGCTGTTGGCCAGATGAAACCTTGGACTTAGTAGTGTGCTGCCCAGAGGTCAAAGACGTAGACTTGCTAGCGACACTAGAAGTATTCACCTTCTCAGAGGAAGGGAGCAAGGGCTTCTCAGCGTTGGGTACCTGGTTGGCAACGTTCAGCATGTGTGCAGTGACAGGGATATCCTCAGCTCCTATCTCCTTGTAGATGGCGCCTGTGATGCGATATGGCTTCAGAGCTGTCAAGGCCTTGTTATGGTAATTCTCTCCCAGCAAACTCTCAAAGATCAGGGACAGGTAGCGCACATAACAGATGTTCTTTTCCCTGACCTGATTCCTTCCCTTCAGTTGTTCTACCAGGTTAGAGAAAAGGATGCTTCCAAAGTCGACATCAGCTCCCCAGATAAGTCCATACGCAATAGCCTGATGATTGGACGACATCTGATCCTGTGATCCCTGCATTCTTCCCAGGGACTTCACAATGTGGGTGAAGAGGACACGCCACATAGGAGTAAAATACTTAATCTTCAGAGGGGCTTTGGCGAGGACCTCAGCTGGTGTAAGGGCAGGGTTAACATCATGGCAAGGGTTGAGTGTGGCCAGGGCTTCCTTGACAGCCATTTTGTCAACAGTCTTCAAGCATTCATCTCCATGTTTGAGTCCGGCCACACTAGAAAAATCATTGAGGGAAAAGGCAAAAGGATGTTCATTGCATGAAAGGCTAAATGTAATGGTGTCTTCAACTACTTCAGCAGAATACAAGAATTCCCTAAGGTATTCTTGGTAAAAGGTGGATGGAGATTTGGTGAAGGCTTCATTTAGGTCACAATTCTGCATGAAATTCACCAGATCTGAGTAGGTGCTGTTTGGTGCCTTGATCCATCCAATGGCGTTGTTGGAGGCGATTATGCTCTCGTTGATCTCGAAGTTCACATTTGAGGCTTTTGGTACGGGAAACGCCATTGATTTAAGGTTGAAAGAGAATGAAAATGGCGGATGGTTGAGAGAGATAAGAGTTTAGAGAGAGAAGTTGATTTTAGAATGGTGGTGGGTGAGAAGAGAAAGAAGACAATATATATTCAAACTTAAGTGAACAGTTATTCAACCGTATTAAATGCAAGGGCGAAAATGACTGCTCAAGTGGGTCCCCTTGACCTTTCAAAAAGTTTGTCTCCTCGTTATCCAAAAAATAAATGATTAAAAAATGTGAGAATGTTTTTTGCATTTACTTGGAAAGTAACTACCTAGTTTCATGTGAAAAACATTTAATAAAACATTTAATATAGAATCAATCATTTAATGAACACATTTAATATCAAGCCACAGGCTTTGAGATATTGAGCATCCCTAGCTCAGCAACTAGCCTGTTGAACGTAGGTTCAGCCAAAGGCTTTGTAAAGATATCAGCTAGTTGCAGCTCTGTGGGAACAAAATGCAGCTCAATATCTCCATTCATAATATGATCCCTGATAAAATGATACCTGATATCAATGTGTTTGGTACGAGAGTGAAGAACAGGGTTGTTGGATATGGCAATGGCGCTGGTGTTGTCACAAAAGATTGGTACTTTGTCATACAAGATTTCATAGTCAGCCAATTGACTTTTCATCCAGAGCACCTGAGCACAACAGCTGGCTGCAGCGACATATTCTGCTTCAGCTGAAGACATAGCCACAGATTTTGCTTCTTAGCACTCCATCCAACCAATTTTCCTCCTAGGATTTGACAGCTTTCTGAAGTACTTTTCCTGTCAATACAGCATCCAGCATAATCTGAATCTGAATAGGCCTTGAGATCAAAGCCTGATTCCTTTGGATACCATAGTCCTAGGGATGGTGTTCCTTTGAGATACCTGAAAATTCTCTTAACAGCCACTAGATGGGATTCTTTTGGGTTAGCTTGGTACCTTGCACAGAGACATGTGGAGAATTAAATATCTGGACGACTGGCTGTTAGATACATTAGTGACCCAATCATGCCTCTATATAAAGTCTCATTGACAGAGACCCCTGACTCATCAGGGCCCAAGTCATTGGGTGGAAGCATGGGGCATTTCACTGATGCACAATCAGCTAAGTCATATTTTTTAAGTAAATCCTTAACATACTTTTCTTGACAAATAGAAATTCCCTTAGGACATTGTTTAATTTGAAAACCCAAAAAGTAGGTTAATTCACCCATCATACTCATCTCATATTTCTTGGTCATTAATTTAGCAAAACGTTTACTAAGATTGACATTTGTTGACCCAAAGATGATATCATCCACATAAATCTGCACAATGATGAAATCACTCTTGTCCTTGAAGGTAAAGAGTGTTTTATCAATAGAACCCCTGATAAATTTATTTTCAGATAGGAAATTTGAAAGAGTTTCATACCATGCTCTTGGAGCTTGTTTCAGACCATACATTGCCTTGTGAAGTCTGTACACATGGTTGGGAAACTCGCTGTTCTCAAATCCTTCAGGTTGTGCAACATAGACTTCCTCAACCAAATCACCATTGAAGAAGGCACTCTTTACATCCATCTGATAGACAGTGATGTTCATATAGGCAGCATAAGCAAGAAAGATTCTGATGGCCTCAAGTCTAGCAACAGGTGCAAAAGTTTCATCATAATCAATTCCTTCAGTCTGAGAGAATCCCTGTGCTACCAGTCTAGCCTTGTTCCTGATGATGTTCCCAATTTCATCCATCTTATTTCTATAGATCCATCTAGTGCCTGTGATATTCTTTCCAGGTGGAGTTGGCACTAGTGTCCATACTTTGTTCCTTTTGAACTGATTGATTTCTTCTTTCATAGCAGCTACCCATCCATCTTCTACCAGAGCCTCAGCAACTCTTTTAGGTTCAATTTGAGAAAGAAATTCAGCAAATAGACATTCATTGGCTGAGGCTGACTCTGAGTCTTGGATTTGCTGTCTGGTTGTGACCCCTGCATTTGGTTCCCCAATAATGTTGACAAGAAGAATGTGTTGATCTCTTGACCACTTATTTTGAGGAGCTGGAGTTTCACGAACAGGGGTACTTGAGGGCACAGCTGGTACAATTTGAGTCTCATCCTGCTGACTAGGAGGGCTTTCTTCAAAGACTACTTCAGTGTCTGAGTCTTCTTCAGCCACATCAAGGGAAGCTATTTCATTATCAGCAGGAGAAACTTCAGAGGTTTGAAGAATTGGTGAGTCATTAGTATCATGAGAAGGACCATCAGAGATTTGAGGTTCTTCTTCATCAAGTTCCTGAGAGGTAGGAACTTCTATGTTGTGAGTAGACAGAGGGTCAAAAGCAGGAACATAAGGAGTGAGAGTGTTGGAGTGGTGATGACAGGTAGGTCTAGGTTCTGTGAACTCATCACTTGGGAAAGAAATATTTTCATTGAAATCTACTTCATCACCCTCTGTTCCTGTCCTCTGTATGACTTCATCATCTTCATTGAATCTGACATGGAAAGTTTCTTCTACTTCTTGTCTTCTGATGTTGAATACTCTGAAGGCTTTGGCTGTTGGAGAGTATCCCAAAAAGAATCCATCATCAGCTTTTTCATCAAACTTTCCAAGTTTATCCCTGTAGTTATAAATAAACACAGGGCATCCAAACACATGAAAATAGCTGACGTCTGGAGATCTTTTTCTGAAAACTTCATAGGAGGTTTTGCCATGTCTTTTGACAATGATTGATCTGTTTTGAGTGTAGCAGGCAGTGTGTACAGCTTCTCCCCAAAATTGCTTTGGTAAGGCTGCACCATTTAACATAGTTCTTGCTGCTTCAATCAGAGTCCTGTTTCTTCTTTCAGCCACACCATTTTGTTCAGGAGTGCCAGCTGAAGAGAAGTTCTGAGAAATCCCTTTTTCATCACAAAAAGATTCAAGTTGATGATTCTTGAATTCTGTACCATTATCACTTCTTAGAGCTTTGACTCTAACATCATTCATGTTTTCTACCTGTCTGATGAAGGACATGATGGTTTCAGCTGCATCACTTTTCCTTCTGAGGAAGAACACCCAAGTATATCTTGAAAATTCATCAACTATGACCAAGGTGTATTTGTTGTGATTAATGGTTTGAGGTTTGACAGGCCCAAACAAGTCCATGTGAAGGAGATGTAAGCACTTGTCAATAGAGAATGATTGCCTAGTCTTGAATGAAGACCTGTGATGTTTTCCTTTGACACAGGCAGAACAAGTTTTGTCTTTGGAAAACATTACTGAAGGTAGACCAGCAACCAAGTTTTGAGTGGCTATCTTATTGATGTTCTTGAAGTTGAGATGAGACAGTCTCTTGTGCCACAGCCAGTTGACAATTTCAGAGGCTTTGGCAAGAAAACAATTTGAGCTGTCTTCAGAGCACACAGCCATGTTGATGACATAAACATCTCTCCTTCTAGGTGCAACCAGCACAACATCATTATTTTTGTTGAATATGGTTCCCTGAGTCTTAGTAAACAAAACCTTATAATCAGCATCACATAATTGGCTGATGCTAATAAGATTGTGTTTAAGACCATTCACATATGCAACCCTGGTAAATGTGATCCCATTGCAATTCACTGAGCCATATCCTTCTGTGTCACCTGAAGAGTTATCTCCAAACACCACTTTGGGACCTGGCTCCTTTGAGTATCTGTGCAGGTATTGTTGAATCCCTGTCATGTGTCTAGAACAGCCACTATCTAGATACCATACCGATTCCTTGAGATATTTCTGCACAGATACATAGAAACAGATTAGTTCCTATGGTGAACCCACTTTCCAGTGGGTTCCCTGAATTGCTTGTTAGCAACTCTTGTGTTCCTGAAAAACTTTTGGCGTTGGGATGGACAGTTCATAGTTTCATGGTTATAACTCCCACAGATATCACACCCAGGGAAGTCACCACACTCGTCTGAGTGATGGTCTGTGAACCCACAGAATTTACAGGGAGGATAAGATTTGTAATTTCCCTGTTGTCTTTTTGAACTATGTGGTCTGTCCCTAGAGGGTGTCTGAGCTCTTTTAGCTGCCATATGTCTGTCATGATCTAAGGTCGAGTGGTGAGAATATTTACAAACATTGCAATAAGGTTTGATTAACCTTTCCCCTTTGGGTTCACCTAGGACTGACTTAGGTTCATGAGAAGTAGAGCATTCAGCGGAAGGCTTAATGTGTTGTTTCAAGAGTTCTACTTCTTTCATAAGAGACAACAGGCGATCTTCAGTGGTGGGGTCAACCTTATTCACAGCTTTAGTAGTAACAGGCTTAAAAGCTACTTGTTTACCAGTTTGTTTAGCAGGCACACGAAAAACTTTGGCAGGAGGATTCTCAATATCTGTCTTAAGTTCGTCCTTAGCAGATCTAGAAGAACTGCTAGGTTCAACTCCAGAGAGTTTGGGCAAAGGTGGTAGCTCAGCCACATCTTCAGAGATAGGGTCATTAGTCAAAGAGATATCTGACATATGAATAGTCTCTGTAGATTTAAAGACAATGTCTTTGGTTTTGGTGAGAATCCTCAGCTTTTTATTCTTAGCAGTTATATCCCTGTTTAAGTCAGCAGGCACTTCATCCCTAAGCAATTCATCAATAGTAAACCTAGCACACAACCATTTTTCAATAATCTTGTTCAATTCAGTGACTTGATCATTTAAAGTTATGTTTTTCAAGGTTAATCTAGCTACTTCATTTTGCAGGGATATTTTCTCTAAGTTAACCCGCCTGAGAGTTTCACATTCAGCCTTAGTATTTATCATTTCAGTTTTAACAGAGTGAAACTTATCAAGTAGGTTCTTCCTTTGTTCCTCAACAAAGTGCAAATCAACAATGGTGTAATCAAGGACATGCTTACGTTCATCACTATCAGACATAGATAGAAGCCTGTGTACCTTTTTCATTGTGATGTCAACCCATTGTCCTGATCTTGCATCACCTTTTCCAACAGCTGGTTCATCCTCAGCTATCGCCATAAAAGCCCTGACTCTTGTGGTGTCTTCTTCATCTGAAGTCAATGGTTCATCATTCCAATCATAAGTTTCAGCAACCAACCCTTTTTCAGCCTTTTTCTCACCACCTTTCTTTTTGGACATAGCTTCAATCTTCAAGTTCATCTGTTCTAACTCAGATTTAAGTGCCTTGTACTTATTTTTGTAATCTTTCTTCTCAGTGTCTGAAGAATTGGATTGAGATGAGTTGTTATGATGTTTGAACTTGTAGGGTTTGGATGAAGATGATGGATAAGAGGGTGAGGATGTTTTGGTGGAAGGACACTCTTTTTGAAAATGTCCAAGCTTTCCACAGGCAAAACATGTTTCTTTTGACCTGTCAGTTGGTTTGCTAGCTGATCCTACTCTTCCAGATCTTTTGTAGTATCTTCTTTGGTTGGCTAGCAGTGCTCTTTCATGAAATTCTGCATTGAGGTCTGACAAGAACTCTTGGCTGCTACGGGTATCTTCTTCAATATCAGAATCGCTGTCAAGAGGATGTGTTGCAGAGATCAAAGCTTTGGAAGATGCTCCTTGGACTACAAATCTTTCAGTCTCTGATTTGTAGATAGTATCGATCAGCCCTTCTTCATAATTGTACTTACCATAGAGCTGAGCAAGGGTATCATTTTTGATTGAGTTGTTAGCTCTCTGAGTCTGATTCATGCTCAGCCACTTTCTTGGAAGGCTGTTGACAAAAGTGGCATTGATCTCAGCTTGACCAATAGTGACATCATTCATAGCGAGGTCATTTAGAAGAATCTTCAGCCTAGTATAGGTTTGCTGAACTTTTTCACCTTCAAGAGATTTAAAGGCATTAAACTGAAGTCTGAGTGCCTGAATCTTTGTCTCTCTAGTTTCAGAGGGTCCTTCATGGCCAAGAATGAGGTCTGTCCACATTTGTTTAGCTGTGGGACACTGAATGACAGACTTTATGATATGTTTGGGAAGACAGGAAATTATGATGCTTTTGAGACGTTTATCTTGGTTTGCTAATTTCCTATCAGCTGCGGTCCATTGTTTGACAGGCTTGGGAAGAGGGTTTTCTTCAGTAGAAGTAAGCGCCATGGGAATATATGGACCATTTTCTAAAATTTCTAAGAGAAAAGGTTCAAGTCCATCAAGGTATACAAGAAATTGACTCTTCCAACTGGCAAAGTCTTCTTCATCAAAGACTGGTACACTGGTTACGTGTGATCCACCTCTTGAGTCAAGAAGTTGGGGTAGATCATCGTCATTTGCTGGGGGGGTTAAGTCTTGGTGAAGATGGGTTTGTGGAAGGTGAGTGTGGGCTAGAAGTTTCCGGCATGGTGGATCTTGATTATAAAACTGAGAACGATGTTTCTTGAAGGTTTTAATATCAAACACCGCTCTGATACTAATTGAAAGTCCCTAATCGATGCAAGAAACCCTAATCTTAACTTAATCAACACAAGGTATTACTTTTCAAACGTAATCTTATTATTGTATAATAAAGAATTACAAGTGTTATGGATAACACCGTTTGATGACAATGTGTTGTGCACACTTTGAACAACAATAAACCTTAACTTATGAATACAGTCGTAGCTGTTTGATTCACTAAGTTATACGCACTAATGTTCTTAATATCTCAAAGTGTTAAACATTAATGCATGGATACACATCCTATTTATAGTGTTACGAGTTTGACTTAAACAGTACTTGATGTCGACTACACAAGCTTTTACAAGTTCCCACATCAGTCACATGATGTCCTTCTATTCTTGGTAGTCTTCCATTATGCTTTAAGGAACAGTTGTCAAAAACAGTTTCCTTATTCTTCATATTCTCGAACACACAAATGGCATTTCCAAAGTGTGCTGAGAGTTATCAGGGTATTGCCACCCCTGTTAACTCTCAACCCCTCAGAGTCCCTAATACATCTTGGCTGTTATCCATCACAGCCAAGGAGTATGTCTTCAGGTAATCTTCGACTTCCCTGACAATATCTCTGACATGGACTCCTCTGAGGTTGCTCACAGAGACTTGGATCTCTGTGAGTCTTGCAAAACTTGCCTGCCTCCTAGGCACAGGCAAGGGACTATCTATCAGCCTAATTATGTTTAAATCAATGAACAGGGAATCTAACAAGTTTAGATTCCCAACAGTACACCTGTCCATGAGGAAAGTTTTTATATAAATTAATTACCCAAGAATCCAAGGGACTCATTCACGAGAAAAGTGTAAATGTTTATGAATTGAAATACAATCCCCCAGGACTTATCTACGGGGAATGTCTTGCTGATGTTAGTCATAGCAAGTATTTTTTTAGAATTTTTTAAAGACCTTTTCGTAATAAATCTTCCAAAACCAGAACCTATACACATTCTACAATACGCTCTACACTGAGCACAAATGACAAAACATAACAAAATATAAAGGACTTATATATATTACATGTTAGAGAACACTCTAAAACGACATACAACGCCACATATATACATAACAGGCTACCTAGCCGCAAACTTGAAATATACACAAAATACATGTAAAAGAGTTAAAACATGTCCTAAATGTTCAATAACAATATACGGGTAGAAAAAATAGGTTCAAGATACAAAATAACATCCATGTACCCATATATATATAATAATAAGTTTATGTCTCATCATCATCCTCGTAGGCCTCCTCATCATCGGCGGCCTCTTCCTCATCGTCGACATACTCATCCCTAACCCCACTACTCTCACTCCCACTTCCACTCCCATTACCTATATCTTGGACCAAACAACTAACACTATACCTCTTAGCCATCTGCACGTCGTAAATACCTTCCTCAATAACTCGAGCTCTCGTCGGGTCTCTTTAATCTTTTGAGCCCTTGAGGCATTCAACTTATCAATCTCCTCTTTGATGTGGTACCTACCTCGAGGCATAGCAAAGACGGGTTTCCTTCTATTTAACAGAATCCTACCTACCCCAGGATTGTTCCCTGGCTGCTCGTTTGACCTCACCATGGCTATTATCTCAAGATTAGAGAAGACCCTACCCAAACCAGTATCTTCGGCTCCTAGACCCCTCAGTACCAGCATCTCTGCCTATGTTGTGACAAAGAAATGAGAAAGTAAATATATTAGTCGGGTAATTATATTATGTCTCAATAAATAATTAGAGTGTGTGTTTTGAAATAAATTAATACTTATATATTGCATTTGGGTTTCTTTTTACGCCAACACACCCAGTGTGAGTGTCATAATAGCTCTGTACGGGTAGTTATAGACCAGATTGCTTTTTATGTGTTCATACAAATGGATATAAGTTGTAACAAATTAGAAACGATAACTCACAACACACAGTGTATATAATGAGCTTTATATACGTAAAATTAATTGTAATGTGCTCAACTATTGATGTCGAAAGATAGTTGTTGGGAATCTAAGTTTGTTAGATTCCCTAATCATAGATTTAAACACAAATTAAGCTGTTAGATAGTCACTTGCCTGTGCCTAGGAGACAGGCAAGTATCAAGACTCACAGAGATCCAAGTCTCTGTGAGCAACCTCAGAGGAGTCCATGTCAGAGACATTCTCAAGGAAGTCAAAGACTACTTGAAGACATACTCATTGGCTTTGATGGATAACAACCAAGATATATTAGGGACTCTGAGGGGTTGAGGGTTAACAGGGGTGGCAATACCCTGTTAACACTCAGCACACTTTGGACATGCCATTTGTGTGTACGAGACAATGAAGAAAAAGGAAACTGTCTCAAGATCTGTTTCCTTAAAGCATTGTGGGAGACTACCAAGAATAGAAGAGCATCTTGTGACAGATGTCTGAAAAGTGAATGTCTTGTGTAGTCACCATCAACTAGTACTTAGGTCAACCTCGTATCACTATAAATAGGATGTGTATCCCAGCATTAATGTTTAACACTTTGAGATTATTCACACCATTAATGCTTAGAACTTATTGAATCAAACAGCTGTGACTGTATTCATAAGTTAGGGTTTATAGTTGTTCAAAGTGTGCACAACACATTGTCATCAAACGGTGTTATCCATAACACTTGTAATTCTTTATTATACAATAATAAGATCACGTTTGAAAAGTAATAACTTGTGTTGATTAGTTAAGTTTAGTGTTTCTAGCATTGATTAGGGACTTTCAATTGGTATCAGAGCGGTGTTTGATATTAAAACCTTCAAGAAACATCGTTCTTAGTTTTATAATCAAGATCCACCATGCCAGAAACTTCTAACCTACCATAATCACCTTCTGGAAACAACAACAATGCATCACCATCTTCTCCAAGACTCACCCCTCCACCTCCTAATGACGATGATCTACCCCAACTTCTTGACTCAAGAGGCGGATAACATGTCACCAGTGTACCAGTCTTTGATGAAGAAGATTTTGCTAGTTCGAAGAGTCAATTTCTTGTGTATCTCGATGGACTTGAACCATTTCTTCTAGAAATTTTAGAAAATGGTCCTTATGTTCCCATGGCGCTTACCTCCAATAAAGAAAACCCTCTTCCCAAACCTCTCAAACAATAGACTCCAGCTGATAGAAAATTGGAAAACCAAGATAAACGTCTCAAAAGCATCATCATATCCTGTCTTCCCAAACACATCATGAAATCTGTCATTCAGTGTCCCACAGCCAAGCAAATGTAGACAGACCTCATCCTTGGCCATGAAGGACCCTCTAAAACCAGAGACACTAAGATTCAGGCACTCAGACTTCAGTTCAATGCTTTCAAGTCACTTGAAGGTGAAAAGGTTCAACAAACCTATACAAGGCTGAAGATTCTTCTCAATGACCTAGCTATGAATGATGTCACCATTGGTCAAGCTGAGATTAATGCCACATTTGTCAACAGCCTTCTAAGAAAGTGGCTGAGTATGAATCAGACTCAGAGAGCCAACAACTCAATCAAGAATGACACCTTAGCTCAGCTTTATGAAAAGTATAATTATGAAGAAGGGCTGATTGATACTATATACAAGTCAGAGACTGAAAGATTTGTAGTTCAAGGAGCAACTTCCAAAGCCTTGATCTCTGCACCACATCCTCATGACAGTGACTCTGATGTTGAAGAAGACACCCGCAGCAGCCAAGAGTTCTTGACAGACCTTAATGCTGAGTTTCATGAAAGAGCCTTACTAGCCAATCAAAGAAGATTCTTCAAAAGATCAGGAAGAATAGGATCAGCTAGTAAACAAACTGACAGATCAAAAGAAACTTGTTTTGCTTGTGGAAAGCTTGGACACTTCCAAAAAGACTGTCCTTCCACCAAGACATCCTCGCCTTCCTATCCATCATCTTCCACCAAACCTTACAAATTCAAACCACAACATAACAACTCATCTCACCAATCCAACTCATCAGACAATGAGAAGAAGGATTAAAAGAACAAGTACAAGGCACTTAAAGCTGAGTTAGAACAGATGAATTTAAAGCTTGAAGCTCTGTCTAAGAAGAAAGGAGGTGATAAAAAGATAGAGAAAGGGTTGGTAGCTGAAGCATATGATTGGAATGATGAGCCACTGACTTCAGATGAGGAAGATACTACTAGAGTCAGGGCTTTCATGGCTATAGCTGAGGATGAACCAGCTGTTGGGAAAGGTGATGCAAGATCAGGACAATGGGTTGACATCACAATGAAAAAGGTACACAGGATTTTATCTATGTTTGATAGTGATGAACGCAAACATGTCATTGATTACACCATTGTTGATTTGCACTTTGTTGAGGAACAAAGAAAGAACCTACTTGATAAGTTTCACTATGTTAAAAATGAACTGTTGTTTGCTAAATCTGAATGTGAAACTCTCAAACGGGTTAATTTAGAGAAAATAACCGTGCAGAATGAAGTCAGTAGGTTAACCTTGAAAAATAGTGCCTTAAATGATCAAGTATCTGAATTAAACAAGGTTATTGAAAAAATGGTTGTGTAGTAGGTTCACTATAGATCAATTGCTTAATGATGAACTGCCTGCTGACATTAAAAAGGATGTATCTGCCAAGAAAAATAAGCTGAAAATTCTCACCAAACCCAAAGAGATTGTTTTTAAATCTACAGAGACTATTCATATGTCAGATCCTATTTTGACTGATGACCCTGTCTCTGAAGATGTGGCTGAATTACCACCTTTACCCAAACTCTCTGGAGTTGAACCCAGTAGTTCCTCAAGTGGAGCTAAGGGTGAACTTAAGACAGATGTTGAGAAACAACCAACTAAAATATTTTCTGTACCTGCTAAATAATCTGTTAAGCAAGTTGCATTTAAGCGTGTCTCAACAAAAGCTGTGAACAAAGTTGAATCCTCAACTGAAGAACGCTTGTTGTCTCTCATGAAAGAAGTAGAACTCTTAAAACAACACATTAAGCCTTCCGCTGAATGCTCTACTTCTCGTGAACCTAAGTCTATCCTAGGTGAACCCAAAGGGGAAAGGTTAGTCAAACCTTATTACAATATCTGTAAGAACTCTCATCACATGACCATAGACCATGATAGACAAATGGCTGTTAAGAGAGCTCAGACACCTTCTAGGGAAAGACAACAGGGTTCTAAAAGACAACAAGGGATCTACAGACCTTATCCTCCCTGTAAATTCTGTGGATTCACAGACCATCACTCAGAATGAGTGTGGTGACTTCCCAGGTTGTGATATCTGTGGAAGTTTTACCTATGAGACAACTAATTGTCCTTCCCATCGCCAAAAGTTCTACATGAACTCAAGAATTGCTAATCAGCAATTCAGGGAACCCACTGGAAAGTGGGTTCACCATAGGAACTAACTTTTTTCTATGTATCTGTGCACAAAAATCTTAAGGAATCGGTATGGTATCTAGACAGTGGTTGTTTTAGACACATGACAGGGATTCAACAATACCTGCACAGATACTCAAGGGAGCCAGGTCCTAAAGTGGTATTTAGAGATAATTCTTCAGGCGACACAGAGGGATACGGCTCAGTGAACTACAATGAGATAACTGTTACAAGGGTTGCATATGTGAATGGTCTTAAACACAATCTCATTAGCATCAGCCAATTGTGTGATGCTGACTACAAGGTTTTGTTTACTAAGACTCAGGGAACCATATTCAACAAGAACAATGATGTTGTGCTTATTACAACTAGAAGGAGAGATGTTTATGTCATCAACATGGTTGTTTGCTCCGAAGACAGCTCAAATTGTTTTCTTACTAAAGCCTCTGAAAGTGTCAATTGGCTGTGGCACAAAATACTGTCTCATCTCAACTTCAAGAACATCAACAAGATAGCCACACAAAACCTGGTTGCTGGTCTACCTTCAGTGATGTTTTCTAAAGATAAGACTTGTTCTGCCTATGTCAAGGGAAATCATCACATGTCTTCTTTCAAGACCAGGCAATCATTTTCTATTAACAAGTGCTTACATCTCTTTCACATGGATTTGTTTGGGCCTGTCAAACTTCAGACCATTAATCACAACAAATACACCTTGGTCATAGTTTATGAGTTCTCAAGGTATACATGGGTGTTCTTCCTCAGAAGGAAAAGTGATGCAGCTGATACCATCATGTCCTTCATCAGACAGGTTGAAAATATGAATGATGTTAGAGTCAAAGCTCTAAGAAGTGATAATGGTACTGAATTCAAGAATCATCAACTTGAATCTTTTTGTGATGAAAA
This sequence comes from Glebionis coronaria, assembly GCA_025667525.1. Taxonomy (NCBI): domain Eukaryota; kingdom Viridiplantae; phylum Streptophyta; class Magnoliopsida; order Asterales; family Asteraceae; genus Glebionis; species Glebionis coronaria. The sequence goes on from CM046882.1 coordinate 80,050,557, forward strand.
GGGTATATCACAAAACTTCTCTTCAGCTGGCACCCCTGAACAAAATGGTGTGGCTGAAAGAAGAAACAGGACTTTGATTGAAGTAGCCAGAACTATGTTGAATGGTGCAGCCTTACCAAAGCAATTTTGGGGAAAAGCTGTCCACACTGCCTGCTACACACAAAATAGATCAATAATTATCAAAAGACATGGTAAAACTTCCTATGAAGTTTTCAGAAACAGATCTCCAGATGTCAGCTATTTTCATGTTTTTGGATGCCCTGTGTTCATTTATAACTATAGGGATAAACTTGGAAAATTCGATGAAAAAGCTGATGATTGCTTCTTCTGGGGATACTCTCCAACAGCCAAAGCCTTCAGAGTATTCAACATCAGAAGACAAGAAGTAAAAGAAACATTTCATGTCAGATTCAATGAAGATGATGATGTCATACAGAGAACTAGAACAGAGGGTGATGAAATTGATTTTAATGAAAATGTGTCATTCCCAAGTGATGAATTCTACGAACCTAGACCTGCATGTCATCACCATCATCACTCCAACACTCTCACTCCTTATATTCCTGCTTTTGACCCTCTGTCAACACACAACATTGAAGTTCCTACCTCTCAGGAACTTGATGAAGAAGAACCACAGCCTTCTTGCAGTCCTTCTTCATCTAATGCTATTGATGACTCACCAATTCTTCAAATCCCTGAAGAATCTCCTGCTGATAATGAACTTGTACCCCTTGATATGGCTGAAGTAGACTCAGACACTGAAGTAGTCTTTGAAGAAAGTCTTCCTAGTCAGCATGATGAAACTCAAATAGTACCAGCTATTCCCACAAGTGTTCCTGTCCATGATTCCCCAGCTCCTCAAACCAAGTGGTCAAGAGATCAACACATTCTTCTTGTCAACATCATTGGGGAACCTAATGCAGGGGTTACTACTAGACAGCGAATTCATGACTCAGAGTCTGCCTCAGCCAATGAATGTCTCTTTGCATAATTTCTCTCTCAAATTGAACCTAAGAGAGTAGTTGAGGCTCTTGTAGAAGATGGGTGGGTAGCTGCTATGCAGAAAGAAATCAATCAGTTCAAAAGGAACAAAGTATGGACACTAGTGCCAGCTCCACCTGGAAAGAATATCACAGGCACTAGATGGATCTATAGAAATAAGATGGATGAAATTGGAAACATCATCAGAAACAAGGCCAGGCTGGTGGCACAGGGGTATACTCAGACTGAAGGAATTGATTATGATGAAACATTTGCTCCTGTAGCAAGACTTGAAGCCATCAGAATATTCCTGGCTTATGTTGCTTATATGAACTTCACTGTGTATCAGATGGATGTTAAGAGTGCATTCCTCAATGGAGATTTGGCTGAGGAAGTATATGTTGAACAAACTGAAGGATTCGAGAACAGCGAGTTTCCCAATCATGTGTATAGATTACACAAAGCCATGTATGGGCTGAAACAAGCTCCAAGAGCTTGGTATGAAACTCTTTCTAATTTCTTAACTATAAACAAATTTGTCAGGGGTTCTATTGATAAAACACTCTTTACCTTCAAGGATAAGAGTGATTTCACCATTGTGCAGATTTATGTGGATGATATCATCTTTGGGTCAACAAATGTTAATCTTAGTAAACGTTTTGCTAAATTAATGACCAAGAAATATGAGATGAGTATGATGGGTGAATTAACTTACTTTTTGGGTTTTCAAATTAAAGAATGTCCTAAGGGAATTTCAATTTGTCAAGAAAAGTATGTTAAAGATTTACTTAAAAAATATGACTTAGCTGATTGTGTATCAGTGAAATGCCCCATGCTTCCACCCAACAACTTGGGTCCTGATGAGTCAGGGGTCTCTGTTAATGTGACTTTATACAGAGGCATGATTGGGTCACTCATGTATCTAACAGCTAGTCCTCCTGATATCCAATTCTCCACATGTCTTTGTGCAAGGTACCAAGCTAACCCAAAAGAATCCCATCTAGTGGCTGTTAAGAAAATTTTCAGGTTTCTCAAAGGAACACCCTCCCTAGGTCTATGGTATCCCAAGGAATCAGGCTTTGATCTCAAGGCCTATTCAGATTCAGACTATGCAGGATGCTGTATTGACAGGAAAAGCACCTCAGGTAGCTGTCAAATCCTAGGAGGAAAATTGGTTGGATGGAGTGCTAAGAAGCAAAACTCTGTGGCCATGTCTTCAGCTGAAGCAGAATATGTCGCTGCTGCCAACTGTTGTGCTCAGGTGCTCTGGATGAAAAGTCAATTGGCTGACTATGAAATCTTATATGACAAAGTGCCAATCTTTTGTGACAACACTAGTGCCATTGCCATCTCCAACAACCCTGTTCTTCACTCACGTACCAAACACATTGATATCAGGTATCATTTTATCAGGGATCACATTATTAAGGGAGATATTGAGCTGCACTTTGTTCCCACAGAGCTGCAACTAGCTGATATTTTCACAAAGCCTTTGGCTGAACCTTCGTTCAACAGGCTAGTTGCTGAGCTAGGGATTCTCAATATCTCAAAGCCTGTGGCTTGATAATAAATGTGTTCATTAAATGACTGATTCTATATTAAATGTTTTTCACATGAAACTAGGTAGTTACTTTCCAAGTAAATGCTAAAAAAACATTCTCAATATTTAATCATTTACTTTCGAATAACGAGGAGACAAATAAGTTTTGAAAGGTCAAGGGACCCACATGAGCAGTCATTTTCCCACTTTGCATTAAATGCGGTTGAATAACTGTTTTCATATTTGAATATATATATTGTCTCTCATCTCTCCTCACCTACCACTATTCTCATTTCACAAATCTCTTTCTCTCTCTAAGCTTTCTCTCTCTAAACCCATCCTCCGTTTTCGTTCTTCTTCGACCTTGAATCCATGGCATTCCCAGTTCCCAAGGCAGCAAACGTCAACTTTGAACTCAACGAAAGCATTCTTGCATCAAACAACTCCATTGGATGGATCAAGGCTCCAAACGAATCCTACTCAGATCTAGTTAACTTCATGCAAAATTGTGATGCAAGTGAAGCATTCACAAAATCCCCAACCACCTTCTACCAAGAATACCTTAGGGAATTCTGCTACTCTGCTGAAGTCGTTGATGACACCATAACCTTTAGCCTCTCTTGCAACGAACACCCGTTTGCCTTCTCATTCAAAGATTTCTCTAGTGTGGCTGGGTTAAAACATGGTGATGAATGCCTAAAGGTGGTTGACAAAAAGGCTGTTAAGGATGCCCTGGCCACACTTAAACCCTTTCATGATGTGAACCCTGCTCTTACACCCGCTGAGGTCCTCTTTAAGTTTCCTCTAAAGATCAAGTATTTTACCCCTATTTGGCGTTTCCTCTTCACCCACATAGTCAAATCACTGGGAGGAATGTAGGGATCCCAAGATCAGATGTCCTTCAACCACCAATATATTGCTTATGGGCTGATCTGGGGAGTTGATGTTGATGTAAGAAGTATTCTCTTCTCCAATGTAGTGGAACAGCTGAAAGGAAGGAACCAAGTCAGGGAAAAGAACATTTTCTACGTTCGCTTTCTATCGCTGATCTTCGAAAGCATGTTAGGGGACAACTATCATAACTCTACACTCACTTCTCTGAAGCCCTATCGCATCACAGGTGCCATCTACAAGGAAATTAGAGCTGAAGATGTCCCTGTCACCTCCCACATGATGAACATTGCTAACAAACAACCCTCAGCTGCGAAGTCCTTGCTCCCTTCATCAGAGAAGGTGATTACCTCTGGTGTGTCTGGCAAGTCTAAGTCTTTGACCTCTGGGCAGCACACCATGACGTCCAAGGCTTCAACTGGCCAACAACCTAAGAAGAAGAAAAACCCATCTTCTTCCCACACCAAATCTGTTGCAAAGGCTAGGGGAAAGAAGACTGTGAACCTCGACACCTCCTCTGTTCCAGATACTCATGTGGAATCAGAGACTTCAGCAGACCAACAACAAGGGTCTAGCGTCTCGATGTCAGCTGAAACAACAGGGAATTAGCCGAATTCTGCTGATATCACACAGGTAATCAGTGTAAATTTTTAGAGGTCCACAAGCAGCCACTCTCAAATGTCTGTAGGTGAGAGTGGTGAAGTTAGGGTAATCCTCGACCCATAGAAGTCTGTCTATGCACTTAGAACTCTTTAAGACTTCTGTACACCCTGTCTATGCACCAGGGATGATTCATTTGTGTTTATAAAGCACCCCGATGACCCTGCACCCTCTAGATAGTATTAAGGCAAACAACAACCTGAATACATATATGTCTCGACCTTGACCAGCTGTACCTCACACAGCCTCTTGGTTTCCTCAGAAAAAGAATCCCAAAATTCTTACTTTTAAGGGAGCTGAATAATCATCCTCAGCTCTTCTAGGGACAGTGTAATAAGACAATCTTAACCCACATCTTTTTCACCATTAAAAGAATCCCAAAGGATTTATCCTTTTCAGGGGGAGCTGAATCATCACCCTCAGCTTTCCTAGGGATAGCGTAACAGGAGACCCTCACCCACATATGTTTCATTATTAAAAGAGTCCCAAAGGTTTCTTAACCTTTTGGGGGGGGGGCTGAATAATCAACCTCAGCCTTCCTAGGGGCAGCGAATGGCGATCCTTAACAACATATGTTTCACAATCAAAAGAGTCCCAAAGGTTTTAACCTTTTGGGGGGGCTGAATAATCACACTCAGCTTTCCTAGGGGCAGCGGATGGCGATCATTAACCATATAATTTTCACCCTTAAAAGAATCCCAAGGATTTATCTTTGGAGTGGCTGAGTAATCACCCTCAGCCTCTCTAGGACAGCGAAATGGCGACCATTCCCCTTACATATTTCCCTGTTACTAACAAAAACAACTTGCAGGTTGAAATTGTACAGCCAGACACAGAATCCCTGGAGCAACAAGATAAAGAGGCTGATACAATCATTCAGGATCAACCAAATGACGAAGAGCCCCTGCTTGATATTGAAGAAGAAGTGTTGTCATTAGTTGATGATGTCTCTGATCCTGAATCGATGTCTGAGGATGAAATCCTTGTGGGGATGTTTGAGGAGGAGGATGAAGAAGAAGAAGATGATCAACAATCTGTCTCTCCTCCCAAGGAAATAGTTGTGTCCACTCCAGCTGATAATAATACTCCTCCTCACAAGGAAGCTGTTGTCACTCCCACCTCTGCTACCTCCACCACAACAGTCTTCCAAAGACCTGCTTATGATCCAACTACTGAATTCCTTATGTTTGATCATCCTGCCCAAACCAACTTTGATCTTTTGCCAAGGGGGATGATTATGCTCAACAAAGCCTGAACATCCATTATCTTCAGCCTGTTCATCATCAATCAGCTATTGAACGCCTCTCAAGAAAGCTGTATTTTATCAAGTCTGAGATGCATAATTTCACTGTCACATTTCCAGGGATCATCAAGAAGGCAGTTGCGGATGCAGTCACTGAACCCGTCAAGGATGGTGCAAGAAAAGGTGTATCACAAGGACTTAGTCATTTGTCCATAAGAATCAAGGATGTCATTGACACAGAGGTCCCTGCTCTCTTTCATGAACATAAGGTAACAATGCACATAGAGTTTGAAGCTGTTCGAAGCAGGCAGTATCGTCATACAAACTTCATCATTAATCGTGTTCAGGGCAACATAAATGGAAACTGCAACTTTCTGCTGAAGATTGCCAGAGCTTCAAGGACAAGGCACCGTGCTATGGCTGCCTATGTTGAACAGATTGCAAGGCACTTTCAAACACGTTCATCTAAACGTCTGAAGAGACAGGCTGAACGTGAGGGGGAGAAGGAAAAGGTACTTAACCTTGAATCTGCTAAACAGGGCTCAACATCTGCTGACAACACCATTTCTTCACCTGTTCCCCTCCAAGTCATCACACCTGTTATCATACCTGATGATGAGGATAACACTAAGGGGGAGCAACAGAATAATGATGGAGTTGATTCATCAAAGTCCACGACTTTGGTTAACACCAGCGAGTCTGGGGATGATGGTGAACCAGCTACCAAGAAGCTAAAGTTCACTGTTAGATCCCTACCAAAAGCAATACAAACTCAAGCTCAGTCAGCGTTTATCAAAAGAGCCGAGGAGTTGAAAAATATGAGTATGGAATCCTCTATCTCGAAGAAAGGAAAGGAGATAGTTTTAGTTGACCCAGACACCAAACTAAATAAGATAGCTGCGATGCTAGAGACAGGAGGATCCACCACAGACCTTTCCTAATTTTCAACCTTCACACTTTCCAATGAGATTCCCTTAACACCTGAAGAAATAGAGAAACAGGCTGAGGAATTCAAGAGATTAAATGAAATCAAGAAAGCCAAGGAACTAAATAAGGCAACTCTGAGGAAGATGACTCCACCTGAAAGGGAGAAGCAGAGACAAAGGTTGAGGGAAATGGAAGCTAAACGCGCAAAGGCACTAAGAAAAGTAAAAGCTGACTATGATGCCTGTGTTAACAACATGTATGCACCTAGCAAGATAACCAAGTTCAAATACGCTATTCACAAGTCCACCAACACACCACAGATGATTTTGTGGAGAGACAACCAACAGGGTAATATGAATGTATTTGAGGACTTCAGGCTAAAGAAACTTGGGTTATTTGAATGGTTTGAACTTGAAGCCTTAGCTGCCAAAAGAACTGGTCAGGCAAATTTCCTTCTGCTTAAAACTCTTAAGGCTAAGTTCACCTGGATCAAAGAAACAACAGCCAAACTCAAAATAGATCCCCCTCCACAGCTTTTTGAACAAGAACCCCCAAAGTCTGGAAAGAAAAGAAGAAGGGTTTCTCAACTTGTTAAGGAAAATTTTGTCACATATGATGTTCAAGTGGATGGAATGCACAGGGATTTGATCCTACAAAATGGAATCGTTGGCCCTGTTGATGGTCAGACCTACACAGAGCCTGAAAGAGGTATGGCATTCATGAACAGAGCTTGTCAGTATGCATTTCAAAGAGAAGATGAGCTTGGCTTAGCGTCAACAATTCAGCTGCTGTGTCTCAAAAAGGGACTCAAGATTAACTCAGAGTATTCTAAAGTTTTTGCAAAAGCTTTGCAGGCAGAATTGGATACTAGAACAGACATAGCTGAAGCTGAAGAAAAGATCAAAAATGATGACTATTGAAGAAATTCACAGCTCAATTTTACCTTCACATTTTATTTCACTTTTGTATTGTACTTGTAATTTTCTTTAAGTATGAATAAAATCATGAGGTATGTTTGTTTAGATCTTTTATGAGTAAGAAGAAGCTGTTATCTCACTTACCTTAACTTAGATAGATCTAGCTATATTTATGTTTAAATAGGGGGAGATTGTTGGGAATCTAAGTTTGTTAGATTCCGTGATCATAGATTTAAACATAAATTAAGCTGTTAGATAGTCACTTGCGTGTGCCTAGGAGACAGGCAAGTATCGCAAGACTCACAGAGATCCAAGTCTCTGTGAGCAACCTCAGAGGAGTCCATGTCAGAGACATTGTCAAGGAAGTCAAAGATTACTTGAAGACATACTCATTGGCTGTGATGGATAACAGCCAAGATGTATCAGGGACTCTGAGGGGTTGAGGGTTAACAGGGGTGGCAATACCCTGTTAACACTCAACACACTTTGGACATGCCATTTGTGTGTACGAGACAATGAAGAAAAATGAAACTGTCTCAAGATCTGTTTCCTTAAAGCATTGTGGCAGACTACCAAGAATAGAAGAGCATCTTGTGACAGATGTCTGAAAAGTGAATGTCTTGTGTAGTCACCATCAACTAGTACTTAGGTCAACCTCGTATCACTATAAATAGGATGTGTATCCCAACATTAATGTTTAACACTTTGAGAATATTCACACCATTAATTCTTAGAACTTATTGAATCAAACAGCTGTGACTGTATTCATAAGTTAGGGTTTATAGTTGTTCAAAGTGTGCACAACACATTGTCATCAAACGGTGTTATCCATAACACTTGTAATTCTTTATTATACAATAATAAGATTACGTTTAAAAAGTAATAACTTGTGTTGATTAGTTAAGTTTAGTGTTTCTAGCATTGATTAGGGACTTTCAATAGTTAGTGACGGGAGTCCCCTGTCGACAGAATATTGTGCTCTTAAAGTTGTTTTTATGATTTGTCATGGCCTGATGAATGTGCTTAGGGTCGAACGAAAAGTTAACCTACTTAATCCATTGCTCCTGCTCAACTCGCGGGGGAGGGCGATATCTGATGCTAGACACGTCACGATCTTGGCCCTTTGGTGGCTCGGGTCAATACATCGACTTCTAGTTTGATTGTTGTATGTGAAACCTTGTGCATATGTAGCTCTACGCCCTCCTTAATTTTTAGTCATTCGGGGAGCGAATGTCAGGTTCTAAGTTAAAGTACTCATGTAATCATGGATAATAAACATATATATATATATATATATATATATATATATATATATATATATATATATATATATATATATATATATATATATATATATAATGAAATAAATAAGCAAATTTAGATAAACATACACATTTAAATAAATGAATATGATAATAAAGTAAAGATAAATGAAATAACTAACTATGAGCCGGGGAATGAGGTGTACCCTCCTCCTGGGTGAGATGTCCACGTACCTTGGGAGGTACAACTTAACTCCCGACTCAGATCGCCGACATAGTTAGCCTATTACGCATGATTAGGCTCAATATGAACGTATGTCTTTTTATCTCCCTTCTCAAACCGAATAGACATCTTGTTGCTAATCCTTTAGGGCCTTCATCTAGAGGTTTCTAGTCTCTGACCGCACACTCTTCCTTCTTCCATTGGTTCCATCATTGTCTCCTCCCCTTTGTCCACGTGTTTTTTCGGCCTCTCACAACTACAAATTTATATTTTAAGTGAGTGATAACTTCATAAAATAACCTAATTCAAGTTAATAAACATACATTAAAATAGTTCAAAAATGATTACCTTGGCTACTACTGCTGACATCTATACAAGTACACGAGAATCACATATAGAAAATAATGAACAAATTTATATAAGCAGGCACACATATAAAAGAAATATACATATTTAAAGAATCCATAACAATTTCATTTATTCTAATAAGTGTCGTATTCAAGTAACAATTCAAAGAATAAGTCGATATGGTATCGTTGTACATGACATGTTCAACGTTAGCGGGAAAACTCACAAAAGTAAACTTGGTTAACCATTACCATCACAAAATTGGTGTCAAGATTTTCCGCCAAAATCACTATTTTTTTACTATAAAAGCACATATTATCTTCATAACCACCAAAGATCATACACATTTTTACCTACACAACCACTAGTAGATCACACACACATTGACATCACAACTACCAAAAAACACATTGTTATTATGGAGATGGTGCCATATGAAGCTTTTGCATGTCGTTGTGGAACAAAATATGTAGTTCTACGAGAATTTGTGTAAAGCTAAAAACCTATGGTAAACTATACTCTGCATTTGTACGATCAAAGGTGGACAATAAAAGGTTTTTTATTGGTGTAATATACAAATAATTTGGTTAGTTCTTAAATATTATTTTTATAGTCTTTAACAACCTCGGAAAGATTATTTCAGATGTGGATTTTTTAAGGAAAGAAGGACGAGTTAGTCTACTATTCAGTTCTCCTAGAGCTTCAACAACTCTAAGTTATTCAACAGTACCATCAAGGATCCTAGTTTCTTCTCCAGGTTATTCAATGCCTCCAACTTATTCTTCGGGACATTTGAGAGATGTAGAGTGTGCAATCTGCAAGTTCTTGACCGGAGGGCTAAAGGTATTCCAGGCAATACTAGAAATGTATATGCATCGTGACATCCACACAATAAATTCAGGTGCACTACTACACGACTTTTACCATGACATGCGAATTATTACTTTGAAGTATTTTGTCATTTATCCAATTTAGCAGCTCAACTGTAATGTGTCTATTATCGTGTGTATGCTTCTACTATTTTGTAACGTGTCTGTTTTATTGCATGTTTGAGTGTGTGTGTTGAATAAAACTATGTTTTTATGTGTCGCTTTGTATGTATTCGTATGATATTTGGTCTAAGGTTTCATTTGTGTTTCCAAAAGTGGTATGCATAATATTTTGGATAAATAAATGTTTCTTAATCCGTAAGTCTCGTACGATTATCGGTGTATGACAACTCGTTTTTGTAGTATAATGTCCGGATAGTGACGAAAAATACTAAAATTTCATTTTGGCAGAAAATACCATATTGATCACGACTTTGATCAAATCGCGAGGAAGGTTATATACTTCATAAATAATAATGAATTTTCTATATACTTTATAAATAATTATACATTCTTTTATAACTAACAACTATACTTGATAAATAATTATACATTTTCCTATAAATAATAACTATCCTTTAAAGATATTATATACTTTATAATAATTATAAAATGATAAGCGTACTTTGTAAATGATTATACGTTTTTCACAAATAGGGAAATGCAAATATAGATAATGAACCAAAACTAACATGATTAAAGGTCAAGGAGGCAACCTGCACCCAAACATATAACCATGAGGAGGTCACGTGCATGTTCGCGAAGTTAAAGAAGCCGCATGCATTTTGATAAAACCACGGGAGCATATTTCAATTTCTCTCTTTTATCAATAATAACTAAAAGTGTCACCGATGATGAGTCCACGGGAAGGTTTGCCGCTAAACACCCTGCTAAAATGAATTTTAGTATTTTCTTCTATCTCTTTTTGGTCTAAACTTTCTCCGGGGACGGGTCTACGGAGAAAGTTATGGCCACGTCATCCTTTTTCTTAATTACGCATGTTAAGTTCAGTCAATGAAAGTCAATGAAAAGTAAAAGAATCTTCGAGAACGCGTGCTAAAAAAGTTTGGCCACGTCACTCTTTCTTAACGACAGTTTGCTAATGATGTCTAACGAAAATTAATTACGACTAAATGGATCCTCATGAAAAGTTGAGCGGGATATCGAAGCGTTATTTTCTTTGCTGACATAAATAGTCAAAACTTTGCAAAACAATCCCCGGAGAAACATCCACGGAGATACTTTATTCAAACTTTGATTTTTTTTCAACTAAAAAAAATGCGTTGTCAGACGGTTTTTTTTGTTTAGTGTGTTTTCTCCATCGACACTTTTCTTTGGTGATTGTTTCACTACTCTCCTTTTTGTATTGATACTTAACTTAAGGTGTCTTTCCGATCAAAGTTAGTTATGAACCATCACTACTACAAAAATTAACATAGAGCCCTGTTTAAAACCCCCTTAGAGCCCCTTTTTTCCAGGGGAATCAAAGGGGGGGGGGGGGGACTCTATTAGGAAATGGAATAGTTCCCTTTTTTCCAGGGGAATTAAAAAGTCATTCTAGTAAGATGATTGATGTATATGAAAAGAGTTGCTCTAGTAGTTGTGTGACATTTGCCTCGATATTTGAAATAACAAGTGCTCTCTCAGATTGCCAATCTAAAGGTTGCTTTAGCACAGAAAGGAGGGGAACGTGAAGAACAAACATGAACCTACAGGGAGGAGATCCGTTTACTTAGCCAAAGAGTCGGAGGAAACCAGCTTGAGACCAGGGGCGGATGCATATAAACAAAACAAAAGTTTTACAACTAGAAAGTAACTAATGTAGTTCCATTCCAAATTCAAGGTGCCAAAAATGATAACGAAAAGTATACTGGAATGAAGGCAATTATGTATGTGACAGAAGGCGTCGTTCTGCAGTTGTGTAGTAAGCATCTAGTATTATTTATAATTTCTTGAATGTTAGATTTTTTTAACTAAGCCTCTAACCTGTGTATTAGTTGAAATATGTAATTGACTTCTTCAATCATGTTGTAATGATACTGAGTTTTTTAATTACATATTTTTGGTATTATTTATGACAATAAGAATGAAAAGAAAGTGTAACATACCTTTAAATATCAGTTGGATTGGATCATTTAAAGCTGTCATTTATTCTGGGTTTAAATAAAGAGGGTGTAAAGAAAAAAATGCAGGGAGGATGTATAAGAATGTGCAGGTAGGCCAAAAATAGTAAAAAAAAAAGAGAATTTTGTGTTTTCAGCCCGTTACTGTGACTTGTTTGGGTATTGGCCGTTTGAGGCTATAATAGATCCCTGTTTTCTGAATGGGGGATCTATGGGGGTAGAATAGATCCCTGTTTTTTTGGAAGGAAACATGGGTCTATGGGTTTACTCGAATAGAGCCCTATTTCATACTTAGAAACATGGCTGTATAGCTTTCAAAAAGAAGGGGAATTCCTTTAGACCTCTTTTTTTCAAATAAGGGGCTTTATTAGGGGGGCTTTATACCCATTTGTGTAATAGTGCATATAATTTTTTCTTAAAATAACTAAATACCTTTGAATATATACAAAATGTAAAATGTACTAGATCATGTAAAATAATTAAAAGGCAACTGGTTTTGAACTGATAACAACAAAGCTGTAAAACTTCGCCAAGTTGCACGCTTTCTTTTACACGCCAGACTGGTTTGGATAATTATAGATGTGCTACTAGGTTCTGGTTATAATTTCAATTGCACCCACTAAACTTTAGATGTGAAAATCTTCATTTTCTTAGCTCCAAACTATTAAAATTCAACTTATAATCTGATATTCAAAGTTTTAGGGACTAATGTTGCCTTTGTTCATATTCCAGGGACTAGTGTTGTCAACTTTGGATAGCTACGCATGGACTTGGATTATGGGCTGGCGTTTGATGGGCTTTTGGACTGAAGGCCCAAGTTGTTTGGGTATGTTACCAACGGTCACTTTGTGTATAATACCCTAACTCTTTTCAGAGTTAGGGTTGTGAGAGTCTTTGTGTGTGTGTGCCGCTATGGTGTATCACCTCATCTCTCTCCATTGTTGACTCATATTTTTCTTGTTTAAATCTTGTAAGACTATTATCACTTTAGATAATAGATCCACACCAGCTTTATCCTGTGGTGGATTCTTATTTTATCAACTCTCTCTTTGTTTGATATGTTTATCGTTTATAAAAAGTGTTTTAAATCATTGAATCTAGTTTTTCTACATGGTATCGAAGACAGGTTTACGAATCTGACTCTGTTATTGTGAAAATTTTATCTTTTCGTTGATACTTTTTTTATACTGGCTTTCAAAATTGTTTTTCCTTTGATTCTGCTATTGAAATAGCTTTATACTCTCTCGATTTACAAAACCCCTAATTTTTTGAAAAAAATTAGGGTTTGACTTTGTTTTGGGGATCTTTTAAAGGTTCCGGTGACTTGTTGGTGGTTCTTTTGGGAATCTTGTGGTATTATCTAGCTCATAAGTGGTAAATCCCTAATTTCTAAAAAAAATAGTGTTTACTGTTTGTGATTGGTTCCTGGTGTTATTTGGCTACGTTGGTGTCAGATTCGCTGGCTTTTTTGATTTTCCCTAATTTCTTTCCCTTGAAGGAAAAAATTAGGGTTTGTCATTTGGAGGTTCTGATATTTTCTAGACTAAGTGAATTTAGAAATATCAAATCGATCGTGCTTATATTTGGGTCTCACTGTAACACTTATCATACTCTCTCCTTTGATTGTTATTTGATTTATCTGCTTATTGTTTATTTTATTGGGTTGGTTGTTTTTACTTTTTTGACCTTTTTTTCGGATCCTCACTCATTGCTTGCCCTTGACCTGCCACCCTTGAGTGGCTTGGAAGCATGGGAACTTAGTTGACAGTGTTGTGAGTTTTTTATTACCTTTTTGACCATTCACCATGATTGACCATGTTGATGAGTCTATTCATGGTGATGATACTTTGAGTGTAACTTATCCAGTCACACTCATTAGTAAGTTGGAATTAAGTGACCCCTTACATTTGCACCCCAATGATACTGCTGTGTTGACTGTTGTGAGTGTTAAACTTAAAGGGACTGAAAACTACCAAGTTTGGGCTAATGCTATGTTATTGGCTTTGGAAGGAAAAAATAAAATTGGTTTTATTGATGCGTCTTGTAAAAGATCCATAACTGATGAGATTTTGGGAAAATAATGGGACAGAGTTAATGTTGTGGTTCTTGGGTGGATTTTAAATTCCATATTTGAGGAACTTTTCCTTGGATATTTTTTTTCAAAAAGGGCTAAGCATGTTTGGAATGAACTCAAAGAAACTTACCACAAAGTTGATGGGTCTATGATTTTTAATCTGTATCATAAGATTAACACTCTTAAGCAAAATGGATCTAACTTGTCTGATTATCATAAATTGAATGCTTATTGGAAACAATATGATGCTATGATTGATTTGCCTAATTGTGTGAGTTCTGCTTCTGGTGAATTTATAAAACATAATTAGTTGTTAAATCTTATGCAATTCTTGATGGGGTTGGATGATTCTTATATGAGCATTAGAAGCTCTATTCTCTCTAGAGAAACTTTGCCTGATGTTAAGGGGGCCTATGCCATAATTTCCAGTTAGGAATATCACAGGTTGGCATCTGGAACTCTTGTTGGATCCTCTCGGAGGACTCAGACATCAGCCTTTTTATCTAATAGGTCTGCTAGAAAAAATTTTCAAAGGAATCAGACCACTAACAATGGCAATTTCAGACCTACCTTTGGCAACAATGGTAGTTTTAGACCTAACTCTCTCACCACCACTGGATTTAGACCTAATGCTCCTACCAATTCTGTTTTTAGACCTTATGGCAATAATAACTCTGAAATTGTTTGTGAGAATTATGGTTATAATGGGCACACCATTGATAGATGTTTCAAGATTATTGGCTATCCTACTAATTTTGGAAAGAAAAAGGGAGGTAAAAGTTTCAAGGGTAAAAATATTTCCAACAGTTCTGTTGGGACATCCTCATCATCTGGCTTCAGTGATGAGCAACTTGCCACTTTGATCTCTATGTTTAAAGAAAACAAGGGAACCACTAGTGAGTCTGGTAAATATGTTCATGCCAATATGGCAGGTATTTATCTTAACAATAGTAAGATTTTTAATAATAAGTTTGAGAAGTTTTTTGTTCTAACACCAACATCAAGTCAAAACTTGGGAACAATGGGAAGGTTGTTGATTCAAGGGCAAATCAACATATGACCAATGATGATACTGAATTGGAAAATATTTTTGATATTTCTCAACTTAACATTAAGGTTGCACATCCCAATGGGACTAAAGCTATCATATCTAAAATTGGCAATCTAAATCTTTCAAATGGTCTTGTTTTGTTTGATGTTCTTGTTATACCTGATTATTGTGTTACCTTGATTTCTGTTCATAAGATGGCTAAGGATAACAAAATTTTGGTTGTCTTTGATGAAAATAAATGTTTCTTTTTGAATCAGGATTTCAAAAAAATCTTGGGGACTGGTAGACAATATGGTGGTTTATACTATTTAGATATAGAAGGTACTAAATGTGTTAATGACCCTTATGTGATTGCTTATTCTCTGTCCAAACATGATTGGCATTATAGATTAAGTCACCCTGCTGACCCAGCTCTAAATGTGCTTAAAAATTCTTTGAATATTAGTTCTATTGATCAAAATGACTTTTGTGAAATTTGCCAAAGAGCTAAACAGACTAGAGAACCTTTTCCATTAAGTGACCATAAAACTAAATTCTTGGTGAACTGGTGCATTTAGACCTATGGGGACCTTATAGGGTGACCAGTCACACTGGTCATAGGTATTTTTTGAATATTGTGGATGATTACACAAGAGCTGTTTGGGTTTATTTGATCAAAACCAAAGATGTAGTTGGTAACTCAATTGAGATTTTTTATAATCTGTTAAAAAACCAATTCAAGAAAGATGTTAAAATTTTCAAAAGTGACAATGGGACTGAATTTGTTAATCAAAGTTTTCAAAATTTTTGTCATACCAAGGGAATTATACACCAAACCTCTTATGCCTATACCCCACAGCAAAATGGGGTGGTTGAAAGGAAACACAGGCACCTTTTGAATGTTACCAGGTGCCTTATGTTTTAGGGGGAATACACTTAAGATTTTAGACTGAATGTATTCTAACTGCTACATATCTTATCAACAAATTACCTTCTTCTGTGCTAAATGGTAGATCTCTTTATGAGATGATGTAGAATACATCTCCTAATCTCTCTCATATTAGAACTTTTGGATGTCTTTGTTTTGCCACTATTTTGAATAGTCATGATAAACTCACCAGTAGGTTTGAAAAATGTGTCATGATGGGTTTTTATAATTCTTAAAGGGGTTATAAACTCTATAGTCTTGATAGGCATCAGTTCTTTGTGTTCAGAGATGTTAAGTTTTTTGAATCTATTTTTCCTTTCAAGGATTCTGCTTTGAATAAAAAGAATAATCATAAAGATGTTGATGTTTTTCAAGATAATAAAGTTTTAACCTTTTTTGATTTGGAAAATCCTGAGCTTCCTATTGATGATGAGAGAGTTACAAATGATCATAATGGTGACAGACAATCACCAAGTGCTAGTAGCCCACACTTGGGTCTAGGTGACAGTGGACACATTGCATCAAGCAATGACACCACAGATGCCAGTCCAAGTGATATTAAGGCTGCCACACTTGATGAAAATTAAGTATCTGAACGAACTTTAGAAATTCACCCAGGTCTTCCTTTACATGGACAGAACTTAGGTGGAATTTCTAATACCAATGCTCAAGATGATCATATCTTGAGAAGGTCTTCTAGACCTTTTGTTTTTCCTAAAAACTACAATGATTTTGTTGTTGATTCAAAAGTTAAATATGGGATATAAAAGTTTGTTGGTTATTCTAAAATTAAAGGAGATGTGTTATGCTTTGTCACTCAGGTTAATAAGAGTAGTGAGCCTATGAGTTTTTTTTTTGAAGCTTGTCAAAACCCCTAATGGGTTGATGCTATGAATGTTGATTTTGCTGCTTTACTTGAAAATGATACTTGGGACTTATTTGATTTTTCGGTTGGTAGAACTGCTTTAAATTCTAAGTGGGTTTGGAAACTTAAGTTCAAATCCAGTGGTGAAATAAAAAGGTATAAAGTTAGACTTGTTGCCATGGGATGTGGTCAAAAGGAAGGTATTGATTATGAGGAAACTTTCTCCCCTGTGGTGAAAATGGTGACTGTTAGATGTCTCACAGACTTAGCTGTTAACCAATCTTGGCCTATATACCAACTTGACATTAACAATGCCTTTCTTTATGGTGAGTTAGATGAAACTGTTTACATGAAACCTCCTCAAAGTTTCTACTCTGACAATCCTAAACTTATTTGTAGACTAAAAAAGTCTATTTATGGTCTTAAGCAGTCTCCTACACAGTGGAATGCTAAACTCACCTCTGTGTTAATTAAAAATGGCTTTGTGCAAAGTAAATCTGATTATTCTCTTTATAACAAGAATTGTGATGGGTGCTTTATTGCTGTGCTTGTTTATGTGGATGCCATTATTGTCACTGCAAATAATGAGATAGAGATTGACAGCTTCAAAAGTTTTTTAAAGGGAAATTTTAAAATCAAAGACTTAGGAAAATTGCAATATTTTTTGGGAATTGAAGTTGTTGACACCAATGCAGGTGTGTGTTTAAATCAAAGGAAATATGTCCTTGATCTTTTGTCTGAATATCGTATGCTTGCCTGCAAACCATCCAAGACTCCCTTAATATCTAAGCTGTCAATCTCTAATGAGCCTTATGAAATTGACCCATTGTTAGAAAATATTGTTGATTATCAGAAACTCATGGGTAAACTCATTTACTTGACTAATACCAGACTTGACATTTCATATGCTATTCACTGTCTTAGTCAATTCATGCACTCACCTTTGAAGTCTCATTTGAGGATTGCCTTTAAGATCCTCAGATACTTAAAGGGTTCCCCAGGTCTTGGTATTCATATTAAAAGGAAATGTGGTATGTCTCTTAGAGCCTTTTCTGATGCTGATTGGGCTAAGTGCATTGTTACTAGAAAGTCTGTTACTGGTTACTGTGTATTTTTGAATGACAATCTTATTTCTTGGAAAAGTAAGAAACAAATCACTCTCTCTAGGTCATCAACAGAAGCTGAGTATAGGGCTATAGCTTCTGTTACTAATGAAGTCATTTGGATCCTAAAAATTCTGAAAGATTTAAATTGTGTTAATCTTTTGCCTGTGGATCTACATTGTGACAGCAACTCAACAATTAAGATTGCTGCCAATCCTGTGTTCCATGAGAGAACTAAACACCTGGAGATTAACCTTCACTTTGTGAGAGGAAAAATCTTAAATGGGGTTGTTAGAACTCGAAAGGTGGAGTCTGCAAATCAAATTGCAGATATCCTTACCAAAGGACTAGACACACCACAACATGAGTACCTGGTTAAAAAACTGGGGCTGATTGACTTGTATAGAATATCAGATTAAGGGGGGATGTTAAAATCCAACTTATAATATGATATTCAAAGTTTTAGGGACTAATGTTGCCTTTGTTCATATTTTAGGGACTAGTGTTGTCAACTTTAGATAGCTACGCATGGACTTGGATTATGGGCTGGCGTTTGATGGGATTTTGGATACTGAAGGCCCAAGTTGTTTGGGTATGTGACCAACGGTCACTTTGTGTATAATACCCTAACTCTTTTCAGAGTTAGGGTTGTCAGAGTCTTTGTGTGTGTGTGCCGCTATGGTGTATCACCTCATCTCTCTCCATTGTCGATTCATATTTTTCTTGTTTAAATCTTGTAAGACTATTATCACTTTAAATAATAGATCCACACCAGTTTTATCCTGTGGTGGATTCTTGTTTTATCTCTCTTTGTTTGATCTGTTTATCGTTTATAAAAAGTGTTTTGAATCATTGAATCTAGTTTTTCTACACAAACACATGTTGTCCAACCTAATTACTAGATAGATTAGTTACTAAGAGATTTTGCGTACCCACCACGATAGATTAGCTAATTTAGAGAACATTAAGGTGTCCATGTTGGAAAATATCGGACGTACTTTATTTTACCCTAATTTATTTTTGCATATACAAACATTTTTTAGATGACAAGCTTTAATCTCGCTAAACGTAAAATGATCTGTATTCTTTACACTTTCGATGTTGCACAATTTTCAGTTTTCGTTATCTACATCTTGTTCTTCTCTAATTTTTATGAAATTAAAAGTAAATTGTGACAAGCAAAGCTTAACATAGTCTGTCACCAAATTGTTTATCTGTCCTTTCAACAAAATTTTACAACCAACAGTGAAAATTAAGTATGAAAGGTTATGTCTAAATGCTGCTCAATTTATTACCGTTAACCAATGTAAGTACGAAAGAAAGGACTAAAGAATGAATTATATCTGTGGGAATCTCGAGTGTACAGCGTTTAAGTCATGTTTATTTATGCAAATTGATTTGACAAGTAAATGAGCTAGGGTAAAAAACAAGAACTGTGTCATGGTATTACCACTCACTCACTCTTCTCAGAATCCCCAAACTGGAAACTCTTTATTTGTCTCTTTGTTGAAAGCAGTTTTCTCTCTAAATGGCAACTATCAGTATATTTCTTCCTCATCATCGTGTGCACTTTGCTTTTTTATTAATTTAATACAACCCTATATACACTTCCATTCGATAGCTAGATGCTACTTCCTACCCCAACATCAAACGTAACTTCATTTACCTTTTTACTTCCATTTTGCATGTGTTGGAATGTTTTTTCATATATTTAAATCTCATAGTTAGGTATAAACTGTTTTGCTATCTTATCTCATCTTACTAAGGGCTAGAGTTTTGATATTACCTGTGTACAAGCTGTAGGCCAGGCATGATTTTTTACTAATGAAAAGTTGGAGAGATTAAAATGCCAATAAAACCAACTTATAAATCGATCGACCAACATATATAAGCCAAGTTTTTACGTACATGTATAAAAAAATGATAGATATTATCCAATACGTAACAGTTTACAACAACAACCATATCCAATTTCGCCGAACGGGGATGTGGGATGTACAAAGTCACACCCCTACCCGAGGGTAAATAGACTAATTCAATTCCAGAATGAGTGAGACTAATGTTACCCAATAATAGTTTCATCATTATAAACAAATTGTTTACATAATAAGGTGCATTATGCAATGAAATCCAGAAAGAAAAACATTTACATATTCTATAAAACACATTAAGATGTGTCCAAAATTGTTGTACCTTACATAAATTTAGACCTTTTGTCATGTGAGACACCATCCGGGTCTGCCGCTCCTTCTTCTTTTTCACAATTGCCTTCTCTCTTCTTTTATTCTCTCTCTCTCTCTTTCTTTCTATTGATAGAGGAGATCTTATCTTGTTAAGCAGTTTGTTCTTCATCCATAAACCAAAATGGAGGAACAGTATGGTATAACGGATCTGACTCACTACATGAATGGAAGGCCCATGTTCACTGCTATGCCACAACAACAAACACAAACTCCTCAACCCCATGATCTTCAGTATGAAATGGTGAACTTGGGAGGTGGTGGTGTTGGCGGGATGTTGTTTCGATCTGATTCGACTACTGGCACCGGCTCGACTACTGCTAGTCTTAGTGCTGGTGGGGGGCTAGAGATGGAAATTGGTGGTAGTTTAGATATGGAAATTGGTGGTGGTAGTGGGGGTGGAAATGGCAGGTGGCCAAGGCAAGAAACTTTAACACTTTTGGAGGTCAGATCAAGACTTGATTCTAAGTTTAAAGAAGCTAATCAGAAAGGTCCCTTGTGGGATGAAGTTGCTAGGTCTTTTTCTCTCTCACTCTCTCTTTAATATATACCTACTAGAATTCTTTCTTGTTCATCATGACAAACATCATCATCATCATCATCATCACTTATAAATCTTTGTATTTATACCATGTTTCAGTTTATATATTTAGTTCATTAACTCTTGTGAGTAATATCACTTACTTTCATTATATTTTGTTATTTATTATCTGCATTTGCTGCCATTTATTAGTTCCAAGTTTTATGCAAGGCTTAACTACTAGTTAATGATTTCTTTAAATGAATTAATGGATTTTGTGGCTAGATTTTCTACAGACTTTGCACTTGTTTCAGTTAACTCAAGTAGTAGCTCAACATATAAAGAAGCTTACAAAAAGTTCACCTTAGTAAAAGTTTTTGTGTGAATACTACCAAGAAACCACATGAAACTTGTACTCCTTGGCAAAGATCACTGTCAATTCAATCTTTTCAGTTTTTTTGTCATCAACTTTTCAGATCAACTAACTGAATTACATAAAGTTATTTATTTTGCTTTTTATCTCTCTTTACAGATTAATGTCTGAGGAACATGGTTATCAAAGAAGTGGGAAGAAATGCCGAGAAAAGTTTGAGAACTTGTACAAGTATTACAAGAAAACTAAAGAAGGGAAAGCAGGAAGGCAAGACGGAAAACACTACCGTTTTTTTCGACAACTAGAAGCCCTCTATGGCGATACCAGTACCAATAACCCTAATTCTAACCCTAACCCTTCCTCCTTTGCCGATTCACATAACCTTAACATTGATGCTAGTACTATTCTAGCTCATCAACACCAAAAAAATAATTACCAAGATCCCTTTAAACCTGCCTCTTCAAGGCTGTGTGATAGTCCAAGCCTCTCAAACAATTCTTCTGCTTTTGAAACTTCTTCGTCGGGATACAGCAATCCTGATACATTCATGGAAGGCGTGGATAGGACAACGAGCAGGAACAAACTGGGGACACGGGGTTGGAAGATGAAGATTAAGGTTTTTATTGATGCCCAAATGAGGAAGATTATGGAAAAACAAGAGGAGTGGATGCAGAAGATGATGAAATCTATTGAGCAGAAGGAACAAGAGAGGGTTTTAAGGGAAGAACAATGGAGGAAAGAAGAGGTTGATAGGTTCGAGAAAGAGCACAAATTTTGGGCAAATGAGCGAGCGTGGATGGAGTCACGAGATTCCGCTTTGATGGAAGCTTTGCAAAAATTAAACGGGAAAGAATCCAATCCTAAGTCTCCTCATGATCAAATCCAACATTATAACAGTGGAAATAGTTGGGGTGAAAATGAGATCACTCGACTAATACAGCTACGAACGAGCATGGAAACAAGATTCGAACAAGGTGGGTATATGGACGAGCTTCTATGGGAGGAAATCGCATCAAAAATGGCTTGTCTTGGATACAACCGGAACAGTGTAGCATGCAAGACAAAATGGGATAGCATAAATGAGTTCCTAATGAGAACCAAGAAGCCAAAAGAGAATACAAGAAGCTCAAACTCATACACTCACCATAACAACAACGAATCCCTGCCTCATATGTTTCATCATCAGGTGGGAGGCTATGGACAAGCCAACGAACGGCTGGTTGCATCAAATAATCAACACAATAATGCTAGTTATCGATTCCTGATGGGGGATCCACAAAATATGTGGGATGGGTATGGCATGAAGCTTAGCAAAGGTGAGGATCATTAAATCTATGTTCATCAAAAGTGTGTAGAATGGTAGAAGTGTGTTGGGATTTAGATAATTTGATCGACCAAGTCTCGTATGGAAATTAGATCTGATAATAAGGTGAAATTTCACTAGGTTTCTGGATTATGATTAAAAAGATGCTTTGATAGTATATGTATGCAAGCAACTAACACAAACATGTTAGCCTTTGCTCATTCTAAACCACCTATTAGTAAATGATGCTTCATTATTCATATTATGATATGTTGTGCGTGTTTACATATACGAAATTAAGTCAAACAATATTATTATTTGAACATTAGATCACAAGCATCCTATATATATCTGAATTCCGGACTGTTTCAAACATAATCATTATACTTTAATCATCTCGTGATTTCAAATATGCTTTAATTATCAACAAGACATGTGCTTTTACAATCTAATTATATGCCTAGAGAAATAGCTTTGTGGAAAATAAGATTTTTGGTCCATTCAAATGCGTTCATACAAAAAAATGAATCTGCAAATATAATGAGTTCATCTTCTTTATCTGATATATATGAAATGTGACTGGATAAACAAGTTAAAGGCAGTTATTACGTGCTTGTAGCATGCAACCTATGAATAGTTCTCTAAAGCCCGGGGTTGGCTTTATTATTCAAGAAGTATACGTGTTACATTTTAATGAGAATCGTGTATGCTTGCTAGTACATACTGGGTAAATATAACCACACAAGGTGGCCGAGTCGGGGAAAAAGTAAAAAAAACTATCACTAAAATGCGAAAGACAGCTTCAAGTTCAAATCATGCGAATTGCTTAAACTAAAACAGATGGAAATAGTCACATCAACCTTGGCGTTGGTGTGGCGGGCGACTTAAATCACTCAAATTAATCGGCTATAATGTTAAAACTATGAAGTTACCAAAAGACGAATAAAGTTTATATGAAAGATTTATGTCTGTCATATGGGGTTAAAGAAATATTGTCACAATGATTTAAAGTAATGGAAGTTATGGTGTCATTCATGTACCTCTACATCTGTACATAAATTCATTTTTACATGGGCAAAAACGCCCATGATGTTGTAAACGATTGATGTGATTAAAAGTGACCAATTTTCTTACAGTACTGTTCCTCTTTCACACTTTTGTTTATCTCAACTTACGAAATACTAGAAGATTTTCAATAATAACATAAAATAAACATGAAATGTAAAGTGACAAATATGAATGTGACATGTCACCGGTGAATATAGGGTGAAAAATTTGTTCACAATGACATATTGTAATAAAACTCTTACTAAAAGGGAAATGCTAACAATAGTACCAAAGGTTGTTATTAAATCTCCTTTTCTTATGTATGATAATAATAGTAACATTAATATATGTCACTTTTTTCGCTTGTATAATTAGAAATGAAATAATTTATAAATGTGTTTGAGAGATATAACATGTGTTTATAACTAACTTGGATCCGAGCATCTTGAGTGTTAGTGATTTTCTATATAAATTTCGGTTAACTTGGATCCGAGCATTTCGAGCGTTA
Organism: Glebionis coronaria; assembly: GCA_025667525.1. Classification (NCBI taxonomy): domain Eukaryota; kingdom Viridiplantae; phylum Streptophyta; class Magnoliopsida; order Asterales; family Asteraceae; genus Glebionis; species Glebionis coronaria. Next base: position 80,074,532 of record CM046882.1, read on the forward strand.
GTGATTTTCATTGTTCTAGGGTTCCGGTGAGTTTGTTTGGCTTTATGTAATTTCTTTGATAGAAAGAGGTGATTATGGGTGTGTACAACGTCAACAAGGCGTGATTAGTTTTAAGGCATAGATTTTGATCTTTGGTGTTATGATTCATTACACATATGTGTATCTAGTAGATTTGCGGACATGTGTTTATACATATTTTGGGTTTTAACCCAGATGTGTTTGAATCTATGAATTCTAAGTAGTGGTTGAGTTGTGGTCATAAGTTGTGTATAATGTGAATAAGTTGTTATAAACTTCGTGATATATGTTAAACTATTATATGTACGTGATATATTTTAAAGTCTCATATGTGGTTATAAGTGAAGTGTGGTATGTGCATTATACATTACTATAAAACTTGAAATAATGCCCTGTTTAAAATTCTCTTAGAACCCGTTTTTTCTGGGGAGTCAAAAGGGACTCTATTAGGAAATGACATAGTTTCCGATTTATAAAACGGGCTCTTTGATGAATAACAGAGCATAGTTTTCTCTATGATAACCTTAATCTATTTGATTTAAAAAACAATTTTTTATTTAGTATAGATTCCTGTTCTTTGTTTTGAAACATAGCTCTATGAGATTTTTTTTAATCAAATACCACCTGTATATTTTCAGGTATCCACACAACAAAACACAAAAAACAAACAGCAAAACTAAATTGCAACAAAATCATTTATAGCAAGACCAATGTATTTGAAAGTTTATGTACTTAAAATTAATAGTCGTGTGATAGGATCGAACTCAGGATTACGGGATTGCACACAATACGTAAAGAGTTAATTTTATTTATTAAATATATTATATATATATTTATTAAATCAAACCGAACTTAACTAAACGATCGTTAAATAAATTAAGAGTTAAGTTAAACGAACGTTATGGAATTAAATAGAAGAAAAGAAGTAAACGGAAAGTTCCGGAAGCCACTCTTGTGGGCTTATGGGTCGATGGCTACAAGAAGAAAAGGGAAAGGAAAAGGAATTGTTTCCTTATTCGTTTATTACTTGGAAACCAAGTTTTGCCATGCCCTATATAAACACCCCATCGCCTCATAATTTTTCCCATCCCATCCCTTCCTCCCTCTTCTCTCTTGCGATCGGTGACCAAACACCCCTTTTAGGGTTCTTTGGTTTTCGATTTAGCTAAAATTCCACAAGCGTTGAAGTTCCAGTTTGCAAGTGCCAGACTCACAGTTAGCCCGTTGCATTACGTGTGTACAAGAGCGTATTATAGTTTTGCTTTAAACTATATCTTGGTATTGTTCTTCACAAATCCTAATTGGTGATTCGTCGGTTATCTTGTGGATCTACGCTAGGATAAAGGTATGTAACCCTAATCGATTAATTATAATTGTGTTATTAATGATCTTGTTAAATCGCTTTCGCTATAACATGCTTTGAACTTTGTTATGATTATATAATTGTTATGAATGTCATAAACCATCAGTGGCATCGAGAGCCGTTTTAACATGTTATAATTATCGAGATCTAAATATTTTTTAACTAATGGTGATTTGAGTTAAAATTACATGTTGTTTTTAGGTTTTAACAAAAATTAGGGTTTTGTTTTTTTTGTTTTTTAAAATCGGCATAGCCGAATTTAATTTTTTTTTTGTAAACCCTAAAATTGCATGGTATAAATCTTTAGATGATTGCATGAATTAATTGTTATGTCATGTATGATTACGATCCGTAGTTTTTAATTGTTAAGAATATGTGGGAGATCCGTGATGAACATGCATGTTTTTTCACGGATCATGGGATTTTATATGCTATTTGATTTATTTGATTCAAAGTTTTAAAATTAGGGAAGACTTTTTATGTTTATAAAAAACCCTAGATTTTATGTTCTTTGAATAAATTGTTATGCATGTGGCTATTTGATTTAATTTTTTGTACCTACTTGTTTTCATACGTTTTATATTAATTGTATGTTGCAAACAAGGGTAATTTATTTTTCAAGAAACATTAATATAAAATAAATCATATAAGAATTAATGAATTGTTTTGAGATCTAATTTACATATAAATTGTGTTGATTGGAACTGCAATAATAACTTAACGGCCTACTCAATTTTGACAAACTATAAAGTGGGTATAACGCACCGCTGGTCATATACCCGGTTAAGGAAGGAGGTGTTATGCTTCAGCGCTGACCAAATTCCCGGCTTGCCTGTGCGTCAAAGTTGGAATTACCTAGGGTTATTATTTACATAATTCCTTAAGGTTGATTTAACCGCAAATTCACATCCGAAACACAATGAATAAACTTATTTCTTTGTGCTTTAGCCAAGTTCTAGGAACGTGAGGCGTGAATTGTTGTGGGTAAAATCTTTAATTGGTTTAACCAATACCTCAACTTGCAAATATGTGGCGAAATTTTAGTCTCACCAAAAGGTTTACTAAAAGTTTTTATTAAACTAATGCTATGGAGATGTATGCATGCTTCTCCATACATGATTTTGACACCAAAATCAATACCCTTAAATTTAAGTCTTATGCCATCTAATTGACGAACACTTGAAGCTTCAATTGTCGTCATGTGAGATCTTGGACGATGTTGTAATGGAGAGAAAAACTTCATGACTGAATGAGATTGCACATGAAGGTTTTGCGTTCTTTAGATTAGTCGACTTGATTGAGTTACTCAGTGAGATCTGGAAACTTAAGGCATAAAGTAGGGATAAAACATGTTTACAATGCAAAAAGATTTTTGGCAATGCAAATCCCTAAATATCTAGAAATTGCAAAATTGTTTTTCAATTTGTTCGACAAGTTACCATGTTGAGTACATTTATCACTAGCAGATCAACCGATGTGATAAGTTTATGTCGATGTGAATTCTAGTTTCAAGAAAAATACTATGGTTTTATTACTGGGGTAATTTTATTTTCTTGAATGGTATTATCAAAAATACTAATGTTTGAACTTATTTCTGTATAAATGGCTCAACACGAAAACAATATGACTATGAGTCCTGCGTTCAAAGGTTTCTTTGATCGTCCTGAACTTACTGGCCCTAACTTCAATGATTGGTATCGCTCACTAAGAATAGTTTTGAGAGCAGCGGGTACTATCGATATCTTGACTACTCCTTATCCGGAGGATCTTGCTGAAGGAGCATCTGATGCGCAAAGGCTTGAACACGCTGCTAATGTTAATAAGCACTCTGAGGTGGCTGCTTTAATATTAGGAAGAATGGCTCCTCCACTTCAACAGAAGTAAGAGCTATGTTCTCCTAAGCGAATGCTTGATGAGCTCAAGGCTATGTTTGAAAAGCCGCAAGCTATGAAAATGTACGACTTGGTAGATGCTCTACATAGTTGCAAGCAAGCTCCTGGAAAGTCTATAAGTGCCCATTATTTGGAGATGAGGGGTTATATGGAACAACTCATTGCACTAGGACAACCCTATGATCATAATATGGCTATCAACTTGATCAATAGGTCCCTTAACAAGGACTTCAATGATTTTGTTCGAAACTATAATATGCATTTCACGGGGAAGACAGTTAATGATTTGCATGCAATGCTCATTGACTATGAAAAGGGGTTAAAGGACAAGGCATCTACTTCTACTCCTCCTGTGCTTTATGTACAAAAGGGTGGAGTGAGTAAGGCAAAACCGCACAAGAACAACAAGAAAGGAAAAGGCAAAGGCAAGGGTAATAAGGACAAACAAGTTGCGACTTACTTTAAACCTAAGCATAACTTTGTCAATAAGAATCAATCTCAGAAGGATGAGACTTGTTTCCATTGCAAGGCAAGTGGACACTAAAAGAGGAACTGTCCTCTTTATCTCGAGGAGTTGCGAGAAATAAAGAAGAAGGTTGAGCTTAGTGATGCAGCATCTTCAGGTAACTTATATTTGATAGAGGTATTTAATCTTACATACAAATCAAATTCCTGGGTATATGATACGGGATGTGGTATTAACATTTGTAATACCATGCAGGGATTTGAGTTGGAGAGGAAGCTTACCTATAGGGAACAATTTCTGCATGTGGGCAATGGCGCACAATTAGCGGTTGAAGCTATAGGAACATTTAATCTAGTTTTACCTTCGGGTCTAGTACTGAGATTAAATAATTGTCATTTTGCATCTAAAATTGTTAGGGGTGTTATTTCATTTTCATGTATGTTGGATCTTGAATTTATTCACACTATTGATAATAATAGAATTTCTGTTTTAAAAGATGGTTTATTCTACTTTGATACAATTTCTGTGAATGGTGTTTTTGAAATTAACACGCATGATAATAATTCCAAGAGAAAGATTAATTCTGTTTTTAGCATGAATAATAAGAAAAAGTTAGACAAGAACTCTTCTTATCTTTGGTATTGTATACTTGCCCATATTGGGAAGATTCGCATACAAAAGCTTCAACGTGATTTTTTTGGAAAATATCAATGATGAATCATTTGATAAATGTGAGTCTTGTATCTCTGGAAAGATGACCAAGAAACCTTTTAATAGCAATATTGAAAGGGCTACTGAATTACTTGGTTTGATACATACTGATGTGTGTGGACCACTTAGACATGTGTCAAGGAAATGTGCTAGCTACTCCTTAACATTTACGGATGATTATAGTCATTATGGTTATGTTTATTTACTTAAGCATAAACATGAGGTATTTGAAACATTCAAGATGTTTAAAGCAGAAGTAGAATTGCAACTAGGAAAGAAGATTAAAACTCTTCGTTCTGATCGAGGTGGTGAATATTTAAGTAAAGATTTTAAAGATTATTTAAGTGAGAATGGAATTCTTCAGAAACTTACTTCTCCATATACTCCACAACAAAATGGTGTATCCGAAAGGAGAAATCGTATATTATTGGATAGGGTACGATCTATGTTTAATCTTACAACTTTACCTTTATCCTTTTGGGATTATGCTTTAGAATCTGCTGTTCGTATTTTGAATATGGTTCCCACAAAGAAGGTTGATAAGACACCATATGAACTATGGCATGGAAAAAATCCATATTTGTCTTATTTAAAAATTTGGGGTTGTGAGGCATATGTGAAACGTGACTCTGGAGATAAACTCCAACAACGCTCAGTAAAATGTATCTTTGTAGGTTACCCTAAGGAAACTATGGGTTACTACTTTTATTATCCACCTGAGAACAAGGTTATTGTTGCTAGGTATGGATACTTCCTTGAAAATGATCTTGTAAATCAAGAATTCAGTGGAAGAAATTATGATCTTGAAGAAATTCAAGAAGATACATTGCCTACTGAACATACTAGCGAAGAAATTCCAATAGAGCCAGAAAGTCTGGGAGCTCCACCCGAATTAATTCCTCCACGTAGGTCTAAAAGAACCGTATGTGGGCCAAACAAACTATGTCTTAACATAGAGGATGATGAGGAGGAGGTAGGGGATCTTGGTGAACCTGCTAACTATTGATCCGCAATGCTTGATCCAGAAAAGTCAAAATGGATAGTTGCGATGAATGAGGAAATGAAATCCGTGAAAATCAATGATGTTTGGATTCTTGTTGATACACCTAAAAATACTAAAGTAGTGAAAAATAGGTGGATATACAAGAATAAAACCGACATGGATGGTGAAGTACAATCATATAAAGCACGTTTAGTAGCTAAAGGTTTTACTCAAACTTTAGGCATAGACTAAGAGGAGAAATTTTCACCTGTAGCAGACTTACGAGCTATTAGGATTTTTTTAGCTATAGCATCATACTATGACTATGAGATATGGCAAATAGATGTTAAAACTGCCTTCTTGAATGGTCGCTTAGATGAAGACATCTATATGCAACAACCGGAAGGGTACGTTGATCCTAAATATCCAAAACGCGTATGCAAACTTCAAAGATCTATTTATGGTTTGAAGCAAGCATCACGTCAATGGAATAAATGATTTGATGAAGAAATCAAAAAGTTCAGATTTATTCTAAATCGTGATGAGCCATGTGTATATCGCAAAGCTAGTGGGAGTGATGTAGTGTTCCTAATTTTATATGTCGATGACATATTAATCATGGGAAGTAACATTCCAAGACTTAAGAAAGTTAAGGATTATCTTGGTAAATATTTTTCTATGAAGGATTTGGGAGATGCAACATATATTCTGGGAATTAAAATCTATCGAGATAGGAAAAGACTGTTAATTGGTCTTAGTTAAGATGCTTATAATGATAAGATATTGAAGAAGTATAGCATGCATAATTCCAAGAAAGGTTTTCAATCTATGGAAGTTAAGCATGAATTAAGTCATGAGTTAGATGCATCAACACCCGAAGAGGTGGCTTACATGCAGAAGGTGCCTTATGCTTCGGTTGTAGGATCTATTATGTATGCTATAAGATGCAAAAGGCCTGATGTGGCGTTTGCTCAGAATTTGATTAGTAGATACCAACTGAATCCAGAGAAGCTCCACTGGACTGATGTTAAACATTTTCTGCAGTATTTGAGGAATACAAAAAGAAATGTTTTGGTATTCGAATGGTAGCCATTTAGATAACTAAACATGGTTTGGATTAGGAATTTTATTGGAGATCTTAGGATGATGCTTGTAATAAAAAAACCTAATAAATATGTATTGGGACAATTCAGCCGCAATAATATTTGCCAATGACCCTGGAGTCATGAAAGGCGCCAGACAATTTATGCGTAGACATCACTACGTTCGAGAACTAGTTGAAGCTCGAGAAATAAAATTAATAAAAGTTCACACAGATGATAACGTAGCTGATCCTTTTACTAAGGCTTTGCCTAGACCAAAGGTAGTTAAGCACGCGAAGGCGATTGGGCTACAACAAGCGAGCGAATTCATGCAATAAATATGTGATTAGTATTTGGATAAAGGATGCTAAGACATTATTGAACTAATGAAATAAAGATTGAGTTTCGTTTATTTTCTGTTATTTGATTTTGTATCCTATTTTACATGTTTTAATTCATGAATAATTGTTATGTTCTAAATGTCCGTTGTCGATTAATAATATGGGAGTATTATTAAACTAAGACAATTCAAAATAGTGACAGAGTATACTTAAAAGTATATTGGTCAATTTTTGATGATATTTGATGGATCAAATATTGGACTTGTCCCAACTATTAGATTTTACTTTATGGATCTTCGTCATTAAGTAAATCATAAATAGTTATCCTTAGACTTGAGATACCAGGAAACTGCATAGAATGTAGTGCATTTCTGTGAGATAACCTAACGCTAAACGTAACTGGTAGCTATAAGGGTTATTTTCAGAAGTGTTGCAAAGTTCATAAGTTTCGCTTATAGTCAAAATGGGATTTGTTTCCTTCAAATTATTTTGAAGTTTAAATATAGCTGGGCCCCTCGGAGGAGTAGTATGATGTTTGTGTAGCCACACCCAAATGTGTTTTGGTAATCTTGCTATATGCGTAAACAAGAAACAAAATGGTTAATGAAGGAATGACTGAGATCTATATCCTATTAACGTTGTATTTAAAATGAAATGATAATAATAAATGATGAATTATTTAAAAGGTTTTGCCAGGAGACCTTACTCGAGTTGTGCTAGTTACATTGCTAGTGTAACTAGACGCTAGTCAATGTAATCACGATATTCAATTTTGTCCAAGTGGGAGCTGAAAGTTTATGGACTTAAAATTAATAGTCGTGTGATAGGATCGAACTCGGGATTACGGGATTGCACACAATAAGTAAAGGGTTAATTTTATTTATTAAATATATTATATATATATTTATTAAATCAAACCGAACTTAACTAAACGATCGTTAAATAAATTAAGAGTTAAGTTAAACGAACGTTATGGAATTAAATAGAAGAAAAGAAGTAAACGGAAAGTTCCGGAAGCCACTCTTGTAGGCTTATGGGTCGACGGCTACAAGAAGAAAAGGGGAAGGAAAAGGAATTTTTTCCTTATTCGTTTATTACTTGGAAACCAAGTTTTTCCAAGCCCTATATAAACACCCCATAGCCTCATAATTTTTCCCATCCCATCCCATCCCTTCCTCCCTCTTCTCTCTTGCCATCGGCGACCAAACACCCCTTTTAGGGTTCTTTGGTTTTCGATTTAGCTAAAATTCCACAAGCGTTGAAGTTCCAGTTTGCAAGTGGTAGACTCACGGTTAGCCCGTTGCATTACGTGTGTACAAGAGCGTAATATAGTTTTGCTTTAAACTATATCTTGGTATTGTTCTTCACAAACCCTAATTGGTGATTCGTCGGTTATCTTGTGGATCTACGCTAGGATAAAGGTATGTAACCCTAATCGATTAATTATAATTGTGTTATTAATGATCTTGTTAAATCGCTTCCGCTATAACGTGCTTTGATCTTTGTTATGATTATATAATTGTTATGAATGTCATAAACCATCGATATTCAATATCAGAGATGATTCACGTCAGTTTAATACAAGTTCTGCGGACTTAACATGAACTTAACAAACATACTAATATCACTAATTAAACTTCCCATCTATTTCATAAACGTTTTGGTAAGGTACGGGAAAGAAGAGATACAAGTTTTGTGAACTGAAACACTAGCATGATTGATCATCAAATGCCGGACACTGAAATGAACGAGCTTACATTGTTGTCCAACTCTTTGGTATTAAATGGATTCTTGTCGCTCCATGACATCTATAAAAAACATGCATAAGCGCAATGTAAGAGATACAGAAAGCACCTTAAAAGGTAATTATTCGTATTTATAAAATGACGGGTCTCAAATTCTTCATGTTTTACAAAGTTTGATGTACAATAACATATACACAAGTGCAGTATTTCAGTTTTGAACATCTAAGAGAACTTTGGGTTGCCTAAGTTGCCATAACTCCATAAGTAAAAACCGATAAAAATAAATCTTTTTGGCTTAGCGTATTCAGTCAAATTTTCTTTTATGAAATTTTTTTGGCAACTCTGTGCAACTTATAAAGTGGGCAGATACATACTTGTGTAAAAATGCACATGCCTACTTGCCTATAGCCCTAGTCGGAATACCACAATCTAGTTTCAGATCTGCTAACTAAATCTACTAGTCAGAATAAACTAGCAAAGCTCAAACTACTTGTAAATCTTAGACCTCCAAAACGACCTAGATTCTCTAACTACTACTACTAGTCAAAATACCACCAACACCATTACCATAGAGATAAAACAGTATATTCGTCATGAATTTAAGTTACTTACTGTCTTGGGGAACGAGTACTGTTGATGCGTTACAAACTGGTGCATCCACTTCATAACATAGTACCCGCATTCCCAATAGTGACATTGTTGGTTGCACTAGAAAAATAATAACAACTTTATAAGCATTCAACAAAAGAAATAAAATAATAATAATATATATCTTTAGAATGAGATTATTTACCTCGACAAGATTCCATTTTATGTTACCAAACGTCCTAGAAGAAAATAAAGACTATTAGATTTTTGTTAACTTTTATAGATATTGAGGTGAATTAAACTTTGATGCTAAAAATCTCACTCTTGCACAACATTGGTGAATCCATAGTTTTCCTCGTTCTTCCCTTTCATATTAGAATCCAATATAAACCCGATGTTTTGTTGAGGTACAATTATGAACAGATTCCAGTGTTTACTAATAAAAGGCGACCTTTTAGTATAAATACTTTACACAAGTCATAAAGCAATAATAAGAAAATTTTAAATATAGTACCTTTCAATGTATGGTGCAAGATAAAACAATTTATGATGGCTTTGATCCATCGCTTGCAACAAGTAGTTTTCACATGTACACTATCAAACATACACATGGGGTCTTGAAATGTATAAGGGTTCAGGAAACCACATTTGTTCGATTGTGTTTTCAACTGCTGCAAAACCTTATGTATTGACCTAGAAACATGACAATATATAAAATTTAAAATGACAATATATAAAAATTTAAAATAACAATATATCTAACTATGTTAAATAAGAAGTGATAATTGCCAAAGAACGTACGTTGCTAACAAAGTCATGATGGAAGAGTTAAGCCACCTGTTTGTATAAAGCAGCATACGATCTTCTGGGGCAACTGAAAATTGGAAGGATTTCATTTCGCCAAAAACATATGTTTGGACATCAACAAGTATAGAATGGCTAGGATCCGGGCTGCGCATCCAACGCTCATATGAACTTCTAAGAAACGCTCTCTTATGAATATGAATACGATAGCTGTTTAGTCTCTTGATTAGATCTTCTTTTTGTGTCGCCACAACTTGCTTGGTCGTTAAAGCTGTTGCTATATGGTTGGATGGCCCGCCTTGTCTAGATAAATTTGGCAATATTTTCTTTTGAGTGAAAGATCCTTTCTTGGTTGCCATTACTTCCTTAGTTGCTGTTTGGGTGCACATTGAAGCCACATATTTCTTATTTCCCATTTGGTTGAACTTTGAGTCCTGTTAACAAAGTATATATGGTGATTAAGTAAAGTATTGATAAAAATAATGTTCATACCATTAATTATAGTCAGCAGACTCAAACCAGAACATGTGAAGCATAAACACATGAAATTACATACCAAACTGAGTGAACATGCCCTCTTAGTCGGCATAGTTGATGTCATAGTCCTTGGAGATGTTTGTTTTTGAGTGGAAGTTGCATCAATTTGCTTGGTCGCCGTTTGGGTGGACGTATTTGCGGCCATTGTTTCCTTGTTCCCTATCGTTGGAGTTGGATTCCTGTTGACAAAAATTATATATTATAGCGACTACAAAATTACTACAATATTATAATAAAGTCAATTTTATGTATTTAATTTACCTTAGTAAGTTACATATACTTCTTAGGCCACTAAATAAAACTAAATAGAGCGTCTCCTAATTTATCAAACTCTTCGGTTAGAACCGGAAGAAGGTAGGCCTTATAATCAGCTTCAACTTTTTCCACATGAACATTCGAATGTCCCTGTAGGACTAACTTTCCATGTACTTGCTTGGCAGGGTACATCATCCCTGTAGCACAAAGTACCTTTTTGGTCCCGTAAGGGAGAAACATGTGGCACTTGCTAGGCTCCTACAAAACGTTTATTATCATAAAATATACAATACTAAAAATAAACAATGTTGGGACTTAGATATCTTGAGTTGATATGACAAAACAAGATGAAGGACTTAATAATAAATAGTTAGCTTAGTAAGTAAGCTAGGGTTGTGATGTAACCCTAGTACCTCTATTATATAAAGAGGGTTAGGCACACATGGTTACTCATTCATTCACAAACAATGTAAACCATAGGTATGTGTGCGTTCTCCTGGTGTCAAGCCTATGAGGCACCAAGAGTAGTAGTTAATAGTTTATTAATAGTAATCATTTCATTAGTGAAAGCCTTGTTCTTGGTTATGATTGTGTTCTTTATGTTCCGTTGTGCTTATTACAATCATGATCATGATATCCCAGATGAGTCTAGATCTTGGACCCAACAAGTGGTATCAGAGCTTGTTGGCTCTCGATCTGGTTGATCTACAAGGTTTTCGTTAGTATTTTCTGTTTTTAGTAAATAATGTTGCTGATCTAGGGTTTTTCCCAACAAACCCTAGATGATTCTTGCTGTCGCTCATATTGATGTTGCTACTGGTTGCTGAATGATCATACTGGTTGTGGGGAGTTGGTTTTACAATCAATGATGAACCCCGTATGATCATTGATAATGATGGTTGCTTCAGAATAAAGGTTTCCATGGGAGATTCGATGCAACTAGGGTTTTATGCAAACCCTAAATTCTGGATCACATTTTGGTTGTTGCTGTCACGTTTAATAAGAAAAAGGAGAGCAGATTCGTGGTGAATGATGAGTGTTTCTGCTGATCGATTTTTCCAAGAATTCAGAAAGATGATTTAGGGTTTGATGTATACCCCAGATTTATTTTCAGTTTCTGATCAAGGTACGTATGGATGCTATGTTCTTTTCAAATGTTACAGCAGGTATTTGAATGAAGACGTTGATAAACACAAGAGAATTGATTGCTAAGTGGTCCATGTAGTTGTACGTTCAGGTGACAGAAAGATATTCAAAAGATGCATTGTTGATACGCATCTGCCAAGACATGGAGTATTTGCTGGTTATGTACGTGTTTTGTATGGATTCAAAGTTATCACGTGAGGCTGTAACAAGCATTGAACTCGTACTGCTTATGTTGAGATAATATTGCTTGATTCATGTTCTTGGAAAGGGACATGACATGAGGCAGATATGGTAGGGCTTGGACACAAGAAATAAAGCGTTGTACAGCCTTTATACAAACATATGGTCACACGAGATGCAAAGACAAATAGTACTACTGATCCCGAGATGGATCATTGTGCCACATTACAACTGACGAGGGAGTGTGGGACTACTGGATGTCGTTTACTATGGGCCAAGACACGTATAGAAGCAGTTATGTTCTACAAGGGTCAGACGCATGAGTAAGATATATTCGGCATGATTTTTGGACAAAAATATGGTATGTGTTTTCAAACTTTTCATTATTCAGTATGATTCATAACGCTATACATGGAAGATATATGTTGCAAGTTTGGTACGTGTGAATATTGGCAACATACTGAGGGTGCTGATTTTTTGGAGAAAAAATATGGGATGGTGGTTATCATATTTATGGGATTGACTTTCAATATATATCCCATATTCTATTTTCAATATAGAGATTTGGTAGAAACGTGTGCTATATATGGATGATGTGGTGTTTTTAATAGACGTGATGTGTGGGATATGGTCACATTGATGAAGCATGTACATCCTAAAAATAATGATATCAAAGACGTGTGAAATTTTTGGGAGCAGTTATGTTTCATATTGAGTTATCCTTGGTGCAAATATGGTATGTGCCTTATTCACTTTTCTTTGTTTGATAAAGTCAAATGCATGAAAACATGTGGGGAAGTCCCGTGGATGTGAAATATTGGTTTCAAAGATTGCCCTTTATTTTGGACGTGGTTAAATGGCATCTTAAAAATGGACGGGATTTATGGAGAACTATTATTTGGTTGCCTAAAGTTCAGGGATTATTCTACTCCCTATTTTTGTGGGTGGTTTTAATAGTTACGAGATTTGCACTCCTATTTTGGTACTTGATATATGCTGCTTTATTGTAAGTTCTTTGTGATCCATGCGAAAGGACATGAGACCGTGACAAGGAAAGATATCATCTCTTCATATATCCCTGTTTAAGGCAGCAAAACAAGGGAGTTATGAGGTCCAACGCATGTTGAGGTATAACCTACGTGATTTATGGGGTATGAATAAATCTTGACGTAATATATGGAAGGTTTTGATGTGATTTTCGTGGGATATGAGGTTGTGACAGCAACAGCAACAGTTTCAGTGACGGTGTGATGACAACTTGGTTAAAAAAAATGAAAAAAAAAGAAGGTAGAAAGGGTTTTGAGATGCAACTGGTAGATTTTTGTTATGCTACTGGTGAGCTATGGTTCCTACGGGTCATATATTACTCATGTTGGTTGTGCTCTCGGTTCCTCCTGGTAATATTCGATGGTTCCTCCTGGTTGAATCATCAGCTCCTACTGGTCGGTTTCTACTAGTCGGTTCCTACTGGTCCGTACCACTGGTTTGTTCCTATTGGTTTGTTCCTACTGGTAGGTGTATGTTCTTGCTGACTTTCTTCTGGTTCCTGCTGGCTAGTTGTATACTAATTTTCTTTGGCCGGTTTTGGTTCCTTCTAGTCAAGTAAGATTGCTTTTAGTGACTAGTCTGATGTCACTACTGTTACTGGAGGAGGAGTTCTCAGCCATCATCATTTCGTTGTGGAGATTCATTGAAGAAGACATTTGATTATCGCTTATTTTATGTTGTAGTTGATTTTCACAGGTTTGGTGTTCTTATCATATCTTAAAAGGAAGGGAGCACCTTTTAAGATAACTTGCTTGGTTAGTATGGTGACGAAGACTCGACATATCTAGCGAAGGGGTACGATCTATTCATATCTTAAAAAGATTAGGAGCCTTTTTAAGATAGTTTGCTCTATGCGTACATTTGCTATCGCTTGAAGGGGTTACGTTATTGTGCTCAGTGTCTCATTTCTTTGAGGATTTTGTTCGAGCTCGACGTCACGTGGTTAGTGCAAGACATAAGACACAAGTTTGGGAGATTCCACTTCTTCATCAAATTCGTTATACTTGATTTTCTTCATCAGTGATCTCTCCATGGAACCTACTGGATTTGCCGTGCACTTCTTAAGGGGAAGACGATCCTTTTTGACTTGATGTGACAAAAAGGGGAAGAATGCATGGATCAAGGGGAAGCTTAGCCTTCATCTATATTAGCTTCAGGGGAAGCTTGTGCTTACTGGTTTTGTCAAATCAACTAGGGGAAGATTGTTGGGACTTAGATATCTTGAGTTGATATGACAAAACAAGATGAAGGACTTAATAATAAATAGTTAGCTTAGTAAGTAAGCTAGGGTTGTGATGTAACCCTAGTACCTCTATTATATAAAGAGGGTTAGGCACACATGGTTACTCATTCATTCACAAACAATGTAAACCATAGGTGTGTGTGCGTTCTCCTGGTGTCAAGCCTATGAGGCACCAAGAGTAGTAGTTAATAGTTTATTAATAGTAATCATTTCATTAGTGAAAGCCTTGTTCTTGGTTATGATTGTGTTCTTTATGTTCCGCTGTGCTTATTACAATCATGATCATGATATCCCAGATGAGTCTAGATCTTGGACCCAACAAACAAGAACAAATAGACAATGCAAACAAGTATCTTGAGTTACTAGACTTGATTTCTTTCACACAAAAAAGTCACTAGACTTATTGTTGCATTTTCTTGCCCCATTTATAATATATCTGCATTTGCTTGTTACTTGTCTTGATCGAAGAAACAACACTAGACTACCTCTTTTGGTGGTTTAATTATTTCTCCCTGATAAAGAATAAAAAAGTATGCACTTGTTTAGCAATAGATTTTATGGTATGATCAATATCCAATAATATGGTTTGGTCATGAAAAAACAGACTAGTAAAATCATTTTCATGTTTTTAGTTAGTTTTTAAAAAATCATTTTCTTAACATACCATTAAGCCTTTGTTTCTTAATCTTTGAAATTTGTTTGATATACGCTGCATCTCTGATCTCTTCCAAGAAAACATTGCTAAACCCTCATTATATGCCACTTTCCCTGTCCCACCAAAGACCTTACCTCCCACCCCTACGACAAGAGTTGCTGAACAACCTACAACCACCCCACCAGTAGCCAAGACACCCCCACTACCATACCAACAATTTCCAAGCCACTAACTGCTGCCCCACCAACGAACACCAAAGGTATCATCTTTTTTTATAAAGGTCTAACTGTACTAGAATGTATAATACAGCTAAAATAGTAGTGTATGACTTTAAGGGTGTTTGAGATCCGATTGCTCACAATAAAAATATTTTTCAACTTAAAATAAGTGGTAGCAACTTGTTTACTTATTGTGTGCTTATTTCAGTTTCTCTCAAAAGTCAAAGTGTATAAAATAAGTAAACAAGGCCTAAAAAGTAGATTTAAGTCAAAGTGTATAGCAACTTGTTTGTTATGGTATGCATAGAAATATGGCAATAGCGTAAGATATTAACACAAACCAAACTGACAATAGCTAATAAAATATGAGTATGACCTTGAACTCATTAAATCAATATTAATAATAATGACTCACAATAGTGTCTATTTTCACTTTTGACACAGATTTTATATGTTTTTCAACTATGTGTTGTTTACGCAATAGAACCTGTTAGAAATACGTTTTATAGTTTGAAAGTCTCGGTCACTCAAACAATATAGTTACGGGATCGTAGTATAGTTATTATTATAATTTAAGAAAGCCCGACCCATGAGCATGTTCATGGGCCGGAGGCCCAAGTCCATTTATGGACTTAGGTATATATAAACCCCTTTACTTCATGGAAAGGGATGTTGGTTGTTTCACTTTCATATATATATTTTCACATTTTCTTTCATCTTTCTCTCACTACTTTCTCTCTCTAGAAACATCTACCTCACTTGTGAATCTAGATTACCAATATTTTACAATTGGTATCAAAAGCCATCGGATGAAATAGAGGTGTGCTTTGTGTTGTTTTTGGTGTTATATATTTGGTTCGTGAGTTTTTAAAGAAAAAACCGAAGTTTCAAAAAAAAATTTGTGTCTTTTTTTAACCAAGTGATTTAGATATCTCCTACATAGTTGTGGTAGGGATTTGGGTACTTTGGATTCTCAAAAAACACGACATTTTGGGCGAAAAATGCGGAACTTTTCCCATTAATGCGGAATCCTCCTTGTATAATTTCGCAATATCTAGGGTTCGGGAATCCTTTTATTGCGAAATCTTTTGCTAAGGTTATTGCGAGATCTTTGTTTCCAGTCATTGCGAGATCTTGTGGTGTGTGATTATTGCGATATCTTTAGAAGGAGGAATATTGCGAGATCTTGGTTACATAACAGTTATTACGAGATCTTGGTTATATAAAGGTTACTGCGAGATCTTTGTTATATAAGGGTTATTCCGAGATTACTTTTGGATATAGGGTTATTGCGAGATCTTTTGCAATTAGCATTATTGGGAGATCTTTTATTGTCTAAGGTTATTGCAAAATCTTTTCATCAGGGTTATTGGGAGATTTTGTTATTAGGACAAGTATTGCGAGATCATTTACTCAGAAATTATTGCGAGATCTTTTCACAAGTTTTGCAAGACTTCACGGATTTAGAACTTTGCATTTAATTTGAAGATATCCACAAAAACACACGACCAAAGGATAATTAAATATTGTTTCAACAACCACATGTTGGGAATAAAATGAAGCCAAGACATTTAGACGCTGACAAGAGGAAATTGGACGTTAATAGGAAGAAATCAAGCGTTGTCAGATCAAGCGTTGATAAGAAGAAGTCAAGCACTGATAGATACTTAGTCTACACGTTTTATGTTTCTAGTAAAGATATGTTCG
Source organism: Glebionis coronaria (assembly GCA_025667525.1). Classification (NCBI taxonomy): domain Eukaryota; kingdom Viridiplantae; phylum Streptophyta; class Magnoliopsida; order Asterales; family Asteraceae; genus Glebionis; species Glebionis coronaria. The sequence goes on from CM046882.1 coordinate 80,091,512, forward strand.
ACAATGTATTTCTTATGTTTATCTTTACCTAAAATAACTGATACGTAGACTCTTGTACACGGTTCATTATTCTATAAAAGGAGGCCTTTAGGTTTTAGTTTAATATATGTTTTTACACTTTCATTGTACGCAAGTTCGATTAATCAATCAAAGTGAAAGTTTGGTTTATTCTGTTTGTGTGTTCTTGTTTAAGTATTAATTCCGCATAATACTTAGATTGTTTCATATACAACAAAGTTTCTCTAAGTGTTTAACTTGATTTAATCTCGTTTGCACAAAGCTAAATCGATCTAAGTTTGGGATCAACAAGTGGTATTAGAGCTTGTTGAGGAACTTTGATCTAAAGAACACAAAACCCTAAAAACCCTAAATTGCCAAAAACCCTAATTTTTCAAGAAACCCTAAAAACCAGACAATATGTCTACTTTAGAGTTGACCTCCTCCTCAAGCCATAACCTAAAAAATCCCCATGCTAGACCCAGACAACTTTGAGCTATGGAAGTTCAATTTTGAGCAGTACCTTCAAATCCATGACCACACCCTATGGGAAATTATTGAATATAGAAACACATTCGATAAGGCTGCCGAGATTCAAGCTGCTATTACTTTAAGATCAACTCCAGGCTCAAGTGAAGCTGATCGAAAAAAACAACCTGCAGATGGGAGAGTTGTCTCAGCTGAGGACATTGCAAAGAGAAGGAATGACATGAAAACTCTAAGAATCCTCAAACTTTCGTTGGGACCAGCTAATCAGCACAAGTATAGAGGTTATGAGTCTGCCAAAGATCTTTGGGCAACCCTTCAAGTAACTTATGGTGGTAATAATGATACTGCCTCAGAGAAAAAGAAGCAACTCTTGCATGAGTATGCTGTGTTCAAAGCTCTTCCCAATGAAAAGCTAAGTGGGGTGAGAAGCAGACTTCTTGACATCACAAGCAAATTGTCATTTATGGGAACAGTGCATGATGATGCTAATATCATTAGCACTTTCCTTAAAAGTCTTGGTGATGCATGGAAGATTGAAGCAAGGTCTATAATTGCTACTAATGCTCACAAAAGTTCCACTTTTGATGACGTCTACAATAAACTGAAAATTGTAGAGAATGAAATTCTCTTGGATCAAGGAAGCAAATCTACCAATGGAAACATGGCCTTCTTCTCACACATTGAAGGTCAATTTTATCAAAGGGAGTCATACATGCATCCCGTTACTGGATCACCTTGTGTCAACGTTAGATCAAGCTTTGCCAACGCCCCACATTCAGACGTTGACACATACAATGTTGACTCACCAAGACTTAAGCCTGCTGGTATTGATCTAGATACAGTGTGTGCATACATTGCTTCATTGCCCAATGGTTTAGTGATTACATATGAGGACCTTGAGCAAATTAGTGATGAGCATTTGGAGGAGATGGACGTAAAGTGGAATATGGCACTTGCAAGCATAAGGGCTAATAGATGGAATATGAGATTCAAAAAGAAGATGACCTTTAATGCTAAAGACACTGCTGGGTTTGATAAATCAAAGGTTGAGTGTTACAACTGCCATAGAATGGGTCACTTTATGAGAGAATACAGATCTCCAAGATGATCTGTTGCTGGAAAACCTTCAAGCCAAATCATCAAGGTTGAAGATACAAAAGCTATGGTAGCCATGCAAGAGATTGATGGTGTGGGCTGGGACTAGAGCTTTTTGGCCAAAGATGTGGAAGAGAACAAGGCCTTGATTGCAGGAAAGGGAGAAGAAGAGCATGTTCACTATGCTCTTATGGCACATTCTTTATCTTCATCAGACAATGAGGTATATGATGATGCAATTTGTAGTAAAGGGTGTCGTTTAAACACTGAAAAACTTAACAAAGAAATTTTAAAGTTAAAATCAGATGTTTTTGATGAAAAATGCAAGTTATCTAATTATCAACTTGCACTTGTTCAAACTGAAAAGTCTGTGGCTGAATATAAGAAAATGGAGCTTGACCTAAAAAATCAAATCAATATTTTGACTCATGAGCTAAGTGCTAGTATTGAGATTATGGACATCTTGGAGAGATCCAAAGGTGTTATACAAGCTGAGTTGGATGTGGCCATTAAAAACAAAGATAATGTAGGGCTTAAAATTCAAAGATTCGATAAAGCTTCTCAAACCCTAGAAAAATGTGTTAGTGAACAAAGAGATTCTAGGGATATGACTGGGATTGGGATGAAAGAGTATGCTGGTGTTCCACCATCTGCTGGGAACTTCTATGGTGTCCTTAGAAAGGATTTGTCTTGGACTGGTATTCTAGAACTCTAATAAAATGAATTCATTCCTCCACCAAGAGTTCTTACTCGAGTAGAGGAATATAAGCAGAAACTGACTGATTTGGACCAATGGAAGAAAGCTAATCCCACTTTGTTTGTTAAAGGTGACATGCTTAGTGAATGCCCAAATGAGTCCACACCCATAAAAGTGACCAACCCTACCACTGGAAAGACTGTTGACCTTGTCTTAAATGTTGATAGAAAACCTAGTATTAAATATGCAGAAATGTATAGAAAACCTAGGTCACCAAAAAGTCAAGTTAGTGATAATGGAACAGGTTTCTTTTCATCTAGACCTAGAGTTATGTCTAGAAAAGCCTGTTATACTTGTGGGAGTTTTTCTCATTTGGCTTATAAGTGTGTCAATGCTTCAAAAGTCAACGTTGATAGAAACTCAACCATGGTCAAACCCAGACCTATTGTCAAGAAAAGTCCACAATTTATTAGACCAGCTCCATTCTTTACTAAAGGACCTAATACTTATGGACAAAGACCTTTTGAGATGACCAATACATGGTCTAACAGACAATGGGTTCCTGTAGCAAACCCTAGTTTTGGCGCTGACAAGTGCAATTTCAGCATTTTCAAGAACAATTTTAACGTTGACAGGAATGTTTCCAACGCTGAGTAATGCCAAATACTTGCAACCAAAGGGAAAGGGGTCTAAAGCTTCTTCTAGCCTAACTTGGAGACCTAAACAAGACCAAAACCCTAATTCAGATGGGATTTCTATGACCTGTAACAGATTTCATTATCTTTCAAAGGTCATAACTAAACCAATTGGGGTTAACTGGGTGTTTAATCCAAAAAGGGATGAACAAGGGGTTGTTATGAGGACTAAGTCTATTCTTGTTGAACAACCAAATGAATCCAAGTCTGCTCAGGCTTGGGTTCCCAAAGAAAACTAATTTGTTTTCTTTATGTTCTGGGCATTCAAAAGCAGGTTAATGATCATGGCTATTGGGATAGTGGATGCTCTAGGCACATGACGGGGAAGGAAGATTATTTGACAAACTTTACCCCCATTAAAGATGGTGACAAAGTGTACTTTGGAGGAGGATATGGAACTATCACTGGCAAAGGCACTCTTATCACCAACAATTTGCGTTTTGAAAAGGTATTTCTGGTCAAAGAACTTGATTATAATCTGTTTAGTGTATCACAAGTGTGTGATAACAAAAATAAGGTTCTTTTCATTGATACTGAATGCTTGGTGTTGAGCAAAGATTTTAAAATACCTGATGAGAAGTTCATTGATTATAGAACACCTAGGCATAAGGACACTTATAACGTGAATCTTAATGGAATTAGGATGAATAATAATCTGTCATGTCTATATACTAAGGCTTCAGTTGATGAGAGAAATCTTTGGCACAGAAGGTTAGGGCACATAAATTTTAAGAACATATATAGACTTGTGAGACATGGTTTAGAGTATGGTTTGCCTGAAAAGGCTTTCCACAATGACCACTCTTGTGTTGCATGCCTTAAAGGCAAGCAACATAAAGTCTCCTTTAAGTCTAAACTTGTGCATTCTAGTTCTAAACCACTTCACTTGATGCATATGGACTTGTTTGGTCCAACTAATATAGAAAGCTTAAATGGTAAATCTTTTTGTTTTGTCATAACTGATGATTTTTCTAGATTTACTTGGACTTTCTTTTTGGCTTTGAAAAGTGAAACTGCTGATGTTTTGATTAACTTTATTACCCAAATTGAAAAGAAAACTGGGAATAAGGTCAGAATTCTTAGAAGTAATAATGGTGGTGAGTTTAGAAATAAGTTGTTAGATGACTTCTGTGTCAAGAAAGGGATTACTAGGAAGTTTAGTGTAACTAGAACCCTACAACAAAATGGGGTGGCTGAAAGGAAGAATAGAACACTCATAGAAGCAGCTAGGACAATGTTGGCTGATGCTCAATTTCCCATTGCATTTTGGGCTGAGGCTGTGAATACAGCATGCTATGTTCAGAATAGGGCATTGATCAACAAGATCCACAATAAGACACCTTATGAGATATTTTGGAATAGAAAACCTAATATTGGTTTTCTTAGACCCTTTGGATGTCATGTAGTTGTACTAGATACAAGTGATGCCTTAGGAAAGTTTAGTGCTAAAGGTGATGAAGGCTACTTTATGGGCTATTCAGTACATAGTAGAGGATATAGGGTTTACATGAAGAAAGAAAAACGTATACTTGAAAAGGTACATGTTAGATTTTTAGAAAGTAAACCTAGTGATAATGAGAGTGGACCAAATTGGTTATTTGACTTGGAACCTTTATCTAGAACCTTGAATTATATGCCTGTTACTAATCCAGACATTGTGAAAGTGAATTCAAATGTTGTGGAAGAACCAGTTGTTGAAATTTCAGGTATACAGGTTGATAAGTAAGTAGGATCACAAGCAAACAAATCAGCTCCCATACTTGAGTATGTCACCATTCCTATATGGACATATGCATTTGCTGCTGCTGCTAGAAAGGAAAAAGATGGTCCACAAGAAGAACCAGTTGATGAAAACATGCATGAATCTTCAAGCGCTGATAAAGGAAAATCTGGCGCTGACAGGCCAAATTCAGGCGTTGATGGCTCAAACGTTGACAACCCTAATTCAGGCGTTGACAACTCTTTTGACCATTTATTCTCTTCCAGTGTTTTTGAACAAGGTGAACCTTCTAATATACATGAAGAGGTTCATTCAGGTGATGATGGAGGAGAATTTGAAGATGATATTGGCAACTTGGAGATTGAAATTGAAGACAACACGATTATTGAAGGAGGAATACTTACATATACTATCAAGAATCACCCTTCTTCTCTAATCATTGGTGATGTGATGTACCCTGTTCAAACTACAAGGTCTCATTAGAATCATGGAGGTTTTATTGCCAATATCCACAAGAAGGTTGATACCCCTCTTGTTCAGGCATGTTTGTTTACTTGTTTTCTGTCACAACAGGAACCTAAGAAGATATTTGATGCTCTCAAAGAACCAAGTTGGGTGGAAGCAATGCAGGATGAGCTTCACCAATTTGCTATTCAAGATGTTTGGGAGTTAGTTGACTGTCCCAGATATGTTAGACCTATTGGGACAAGATGGGCTCTTAGAAACAAGAAGGATGAGAGAGGAATTGTGGTCAGTAACAAGGCACGTTTAGTTGCTCAAGGCTATACACAAGAGGATGGGATAGACTATGAAGAGGTTTTTGCACCTGTTGCAAGGATTGAAGCAATAAGGATTTTTCTAGCCTATGCTTCTTGCATGGGCTTCACAGTTTATCAAATGGATGTGAAGAGTGCTTTTCTTTATGGCACAATTACAGAGGAGCTTTATGTAATGCAGCCTACTGGTTTTGAAGATTCTAAACATCCTGACAAGGTGTATAGATTGAAGAAAGAAATGTATGGACTTTATCAAGCCCCAAGAGCTAGGTATGGCACATTGTCCACCTATCTGGTGGAAAATGGATTCAAGAGGGGCACCATAGATCAGACTTTGTTTACCAAGAAGATTGGTAAGGACTTTTTACTTGTTTAGGTCTATGTGGATGATATCATCTTTGGCTCTTCAAGTCCAAATATGAGTGAAGACTTTTCCAAGCTCATGACAGACAAATTCAAGATGAGTGCAATAGGAGAGATGAAATTCTTTCTAGGGTTACAAGTTCAGCAGAAAGAAGATGGTATCTTCATCTATCAAGATAGATATGTAGCAGAAATCTTGAAGAAGTTTGGCTTTTCTCCACATGAAAAACGGGCTAGCACACCCATGGATAGGGAACACCCTTGGGGAAAGGTTGGAGATGGAAAAGAGGTGGATTTCAGGCATTGTAGGTCAATGATTGGATCATTGATGTATCTTACAGCTTCTAGACCTGACATTATGTTTGTTGTGTGTGCATGTGCACGCCATCAAGTGACTCCCAAAGAGTGTCATCTTCATGCTACCAAGAGGATTTTTAGATATCTGAGGTGCTATCCCACCTTGGGATTATGGTATCCAAAGGATTATCCATTAGAGCTTATTGCTTATTTAGACAGTGACTATGGGGGTGACAAGTTTAATAGAAAATCCACAACTGGTGGATGCCAATTTATTGGGAGTAGGTTGATATCTTGACAATGCAAGAAACAAACAGTGGTGGCCAATTCTACAACTGAAGCAGAATATGTAGCTGCAGCTGCTTGTTGTGGACAAGTCTTATGGATTCAGAACCAGCTGTTGGATTATGGGTATAATTTCATGCATACCAAGATTTTTGTAGACAATAACAGTACTTTATGCATTATTAAGAATCATGTACATCATTATAAAAAACACATAGAAATTAGACATCATTTTATAAGAGATTATTTTGAAAAAGGTTTAATACTACCAGATAGGATTGACACAGAGGAAAATATGGTAGATTTATTAACTAAACCTTTTGATACTGGGAGATTTCAATACTTGGTAACAAGTATTGGAATGATCAATCTTACCTAATATGTGTTTTGGGACTTATTATAGACGTATGTACAAGATATGCATTGTTATTGGTCTTTGTACAAAATTAGGTTTTCCACTTTATTTGTCTAACGCTGACAAAGGTTATTTTAACGCTGACAAGTGTTAAAATGACGTTGACAACAATATGTTAGTTTTGTGGTTTTTGATCTAATTATGCAGGCATTGTTAGCATTGTACAAATGGATACAGAGTTGCTTATGGATCCTTGGATCTTACTCGGAGCATGTTCAAGTTTATGGATGATGGTTAGAATATTTATATTCCTATCTCGACATAAAGTTTTTTCATTGCATGTATTTTATTTGGCAACTTGTATATCTTATTGTAAGGGGAGGTTTAGGAAATATTTAGGACTTTTTGGGTATTCATATAATACTCTTATCACAATTCTAGATTGTGTCAACTGGTGAGTACGAGTTAGTTTACTAAATCGTGAGGCACTGTAGCATGCAAAGTTGATATACTTTGCACGCTGCCAAGAGTTTTTGACCTAGAATTGGATGTGGTCTGTTGGGAGACTTGGGTATTATTTTTATTGGGGTTACCTGGGAAGTTACAAAGGATTTTATAAGATAACTTCATTGTTAAGAACTTTGGTTAGCAAGGGACACTTGAGGATAATTATGTCTATCTTTCTTAAGCAAGTGTGCATGATTGGACAATGCTTGCCACCCTATGGTGATTTTCAGTCTATAAGTTATCTTCACTAGGATAAATTACTTTGTTAAGGTCCTTTTTCTTTTATATTATTTTTATTTTTGGACGTTGACAGTTTTCTTTCCAAACGTTGTTAGGACCACTTTTGACGTTGACATGGCTAAATCCAACGTTGACAAGAATATAGCCGTTGGGCGTTGTAAAGTTATTTTTGACCGTTGATAAACATTGGGTCCTATCCAGTTGTTATTTTGACGAAAATTTGGGCCGTAATTTTAGGAGTTGGTAACTTTTTATTAATGCAAGAGATAAGTTATATCTTTTTCAAGATTTACATCATTATAGTTTGAATATAACTGCCTCATGCATTGACCAATCACATGTTTTCACCTCGCCTATATATTTGGCTCATTCCTTTGAAATAGGGTAACTGCTTATTTTTGTCTAACTAAATTTTCACAAACCTTCATCTTTCATAACATTTATAACAGCTTTCTACATCAATGGCGCCTAAGTTTTAACCAAGCGATTTGGAATTGGGGTTCAGAAGTCAGCATAACATGGTTGCTTATTTAGAAGCTAATGAAGCTCTGTTTTCTCAATATACTCAGATGGTGGAGTATTTAAATGCATCCCTGTTAAGGTATGCACTTTCTCATACTCCTCTTATCCCTGTCACACATATTAAACAGTTTTGGAATACTGTCACTTCCTCACAGTTAATAATGTGACTACATTGACTGCTACTGTCCATGGGCTTCCATGGGTGGTTACTGAAGCTTTGGTTCGCCAAGCTTTGTGTCTTAATGATGCAGATGGTATAACTACCCTACCCATTGGTGAGCTAGAACAAGGACTCCAAGCTTTGGGTTATCCTTTGCCAGAAGATGGACATTTAAATAAATATACAAAACAAGAATTTCCCCCAGCTTGGAAGTACTTGATACATGTCATTCTTTAATGTTTGAGTCCCAAATGTACTGCACACAATGAAATTAACAGATCAATTGGGAGTGCCATTATGTGTATTGCTACTGGGCAAAAATATAATTTTTCAAAAATGATTTTTGATGGCATGTGTCATAACAAGGGTAACAAGATGACTCTTGCTTACCCAAGGTTTTTACAAATGGTTTTTGATGAATAAAGATACTGCAATAGGGATCATAATGATTTTTATAAGATCCCTGTTCAAAAGAAAGCACTTTTTGGGAAGATGGATTCACCCCCTCATAGAGACTTACCCCTTACCCAAGCCATGCTTGCTGTTATTGCAGCAGCACAACCTCAACCAGACCCACTACCACAACCAGACCCATTGCCTGAAAAACCACCATCACCCCAGTAAATGGACATTGACCAAGAACCCTTCAACGCTGACACGTTAAATGTTGGCGTTGACACTTCAAATCCAAACGCTGACACCCTTTTACAACAAACCCAAACACCCCTTAACCTTCAAACAGACACCCAATCCACATCATATTCTACACCCCATGACTTTAGGATGGAAAAATGCCAAAGGACTACTGGAGTGTTCTCCTCTAGTGGTCCTAGCCATGTTGCAGAGAGAACCACCACCAGAAGTGTGGTTGGTGACATGGGTGGGGCTAGGACTATTGGTACTAGCTTAGATGCAGGCCAAGCCAGTCCTAACATCATTAAGACCCCATCCATGCCCATGACTCTACTTTGGGAGGTCAAATTCCCATTCTAGAGGAGGGCAGATTGGAACCCTACACATTGTTGGAATTGACGGGTGTCTGCATTAGCTTGCAAAAGCAAAATGCAGACCTTGTACATACTTTCTCTACACAATGCCTTGAACTCAAGCAATTAAGGGAGAGGATTGTTGTTTTGGAAGCTGCTGAGACTAGGAGAAGGAAGACAAGAGTCCTTTCATCAGGGGAGGATTCTTACTAAGGGGAGGATGCTGCTACTGAGCCATTTAATTTAAGTGACAAAGGTTCAGGTGGTTCTATTGGTGTGGAGATGGCTGAAGCTTTGACTAGCTTTAAGGAGAGGCTAGTTATTGATGTGTCCCTGGCAACTCCAACGAAAATATCATTTATGGAGATGCTAGAACAGGTTTCTAAGCCAGGCGTTGAGACACATAGTTTGAGCGTTGATAGGAGTAAGTTAGGCCTTGACAAGCAGATTAGACGCTGATAGACCTGCAAGTGTGGTTGATGTATCCCAGTCATCAGCTATCATCAAGGATGTGTCTACACAGGTATCATCAATCTCTTTACCCAGCATTGATGTATTAGATAAAGTTAAAGGGATTATGGTAGAAGAATCAGTTCCCAAGGATGCAACCCAAGTAAAGTTTGATTCCATGATGGCTGCACAACTTGAGGAAAAAAAGAAGAAGAAGATTGATGCTATTGAGTCACCATTTGTGGCTACTTCTAAGAGCAATAAAGAAGGTAGTGATGATGAGAGTACATATTTAAGTGTGATGATTATTGAAGAACCAAAAAGGCTTGAATATGGTGATCAGTTGGCAAAGGAAAGGATTACAGAGTTGAAAAATGAGGTAGATTATGAGATGTCTGAAGTTACTCAGATGTACTTTGCATGGGAGAATAAGGTAATGGAGAATCCAGACATGACTTTATCAGATTAAATTTGGGGTTTGGATATTCTTCTTAGAGTTCAAAGGGATTGCAAGGTGATTCTAAAGTATAAGGCTAGCAAGGTTCTTGCACATTCTAAGAAGGATAGAAGGGAGCTCTACTACATGCTGCTCAGATGTCATCAAGGAGGTTGAATTTTTAAGAAGTTGTAGGATTATCCTTTGATGAATTAGAATATAAAGCTTATCCTATATGTGCAAGTGTGCAAGAGCAGAACACTATCAGACTTATTTCAAATGAAAGAAAGGAAGAACTTGTAGAAGAGATGCAGATTCAACAGGCTTTAGTTGCACAAAGACCTTTGAAGAAGGGAGTTCCACTTGAGTTCCCAGAAAAATTGGATAGAGTGAATCCTAGTGAAGCTGTTATTAGAAGAAGTATTAAGCTCTCACCCTTGAAATCTTCACATATGGTAGAGGTGTTACCTCATGATTCCAGAAACCCTATAGTTTACTATGAGGAAGATGCAAGTGGGTTTTGTATGATTGGCAGATATGGGAAAGAGGTACATACTTTCACTACTCTTATGTCTTTGTTTGCAAGCCTGGATAAGGAAGACTTGCCAGACCTTTGGAGGTTGATGCAGGCCAAGTATGAGACCGAAGCACCTACTTCAGTCAATGGAATAAAGATTTGGTCAACATTCAAGAGGATGTGTGAGCCAAATGATGAGGATCTAGTATACAAGGATCTTGATGATGTCAGTGGACTTCAATGGCGTCTACATTCAGCAGCTGGTGTGTATCATTTGAGTACTACAAAGTTTTCAGAGTATCTTCTTGTGGATGCTGAATATCCTATGCCCAAAGAAGTTTTCAAAAAAATGGTGTCAACACAGCTGGAGATGGATTACACAAGTGACGTTGTCAAAGATTGATTAGGTTTATTTATTTCCAACTTAATAAGTAATTTGTATTTGTAAGAATCCTCCTTGTACTTAGTTTTTATTTAGAAACTTGATTACTAGAGTAGATATCAAGTTTAGAGGAGGATTGTTGGGAATAAAATGAAGCCAAGACATTTAGACGCTGACAAGAGGAAATTGGACGTTGATAGGAAGAAATCAAGCATTGTCAGATCAAGCGTTGATAAGAAGAAGTCAAGCGTTGATAAGAAGAAGTCAAGCACTGATAGGATACTTTGTCTACACGTTTTATGTTTCTAGTAAAGATATGTTCGACAATGTATTTCTTATGTTTATCTTTACCTAAAATAGTTGATACGTAGACTCTTGTACAAGGTTCCTTATTCTATAAAAGGAGGCCTTTAGGTTTTAGTTCAATATATGTTTTTACACTTTCTTTGTACGCAAGTTCGATTAATCAATCAAAGTGAAAGTTTGGTTTATTCTGTTTGTGTGTTCTTGTTTAAGTATTATTTCTGCATAATACTTAGATTGTTTCATATACAACAAAGTTTTTCCAAGTGTTTAACTTGATTTAATCTCGTTTGCACAAAGCTAAATCGATCTAAGTTTGGGATCAACACCACAAACACTTTACCTTTATTTCATTGCTCTATCATTCGGTAATCTTTTTCAAGTGATCACAAAATGAAAATTCACTCAGTAATGCCAACAATGCCATCGCTTTCTGACCTATCCATCACGTCAGGTACCGATACTCGTCCACCATTGCTTATCAAAGATCTATTTGACGCATGGCATGGCTGAATAAAGTCATATATTATCGGTAGACCCAGTGGGAGACTTATGATTAAGTCAATTGAACAAGGTCCACTTGATTGGGGAACCGTCACTAAAAATGATGTGACCCGACCAAGGGAATTTTCTGAATTAATGGTTGCAAATCAACTTATTGCTAATGCGGATGAAAAGGCTATTTAAACTATTTTTCAAGCTCTTCCACCTGATATTTATCGAATGGTAAGTCAACACAAGATAGCGAAGGAATTATGGGATCATTTGGCTGTTTTGTTACATGGAACTTTACTCACTAAGCAAGAACGTGAGTGTTAACTTTATGATCTCTTTGATAGGTTCACATACACTCCATGGAAAATCTTCATGACTAATATTGGCGATTTACTATATTGATGAATGAATTGCATACCTATAATCTGATGATTGCTCATTTCAAATCAATACCAAATTCTTGAATTCGTTACCTCTTCAGTAGAGCCACTACGTCACTGATGTTAAATTGGTAACGGATTTGCACAAGACAAATCTAAATCAACTTTATGCTTTCTTGCAACAACATGAGAAGCATGTGATAAAGACTCGTATGTGTCAAGGATCTTACCCTGAACAAATGGCATTAATGGCGAATCATCAACTGCTGTCATATAACAATCCTTCTTATGCAAATGGGCAACAATCATATCAAAATTCCTTGTATCAAACTCCAAGCTTTCCATAGTATTCACTTCTACCACAACCACCTACTTCACATCAACAATATCAGCTTCCAGCAGCACTATCACACAGAGATACATAATCATCAACTTATGCTCATCCACAATACCTTTCTTAGCAACCACTTATAGTTCCTGCCATCACTTATCAGCCACCTGAAGTTCTTCATCCCAACTACTCTCAACATGTCAGTACTCCTTCAAGTGTTTATGTAGCTCCACCGACACCAGTACTATATTGTGATGATGAGGTCCCAATTCTCGAATTCGAACACGGTGATAATCCTACTGAAGTGTTAGCTGACATGTCTGATTATATCACTCAAACGTTGAACAAACGAGCATATCGAGGACTTCCTACTACTAACAATCAGTTGCGGACTTCTTCGAACTCTCTTCAACAAGCTTCCATTCAAGAAGGCAGAGTCATGGTTCAACCTATTTAGGGGAGACCGAGTTCATCTAACACCAGTACAAGATCTTACAACACTGCTCCAGGGGAAATACTACTGGAAAGTTGAAGATGATCACATGCTTCAACTGCAAGGGGGAAGGACATATGGCTAGGGATTGTAAGCAACCCAATAGGAGAAGGGATGCTTCGTGGTTTGAGGAGAAGGTGTTGTTGGTTAATGCCCAGGGAAATGGCCGTGAGCTAGACGAGGAGGAGTTAGCGTGTAACATCCCGCCTACTCAGACCACAGTATTGTCCGCTTTGCCCGCAAGCTCACGACTTTGCTTTGTGGCCCTCTTGTGAAGACTTCCCGACAGGTCACCTAAGCCAGTACTACTCTCCCATGAGCACGCTTAACTGACAGTTCCTAAGAACCCCACTTGCAGTAGACCACAAAATGCGTTGTGTCATGAGAAGGCAACTATTATCTTATGAACCATGGATCTCTCCTGGCCACAGCCGATGTGGGATTTGCCTAGGGTGTCACAATCACCCCCCCTTCGGGACTCATCGTCCTCGATGAGGTTTGCCCCACCATCCCGAAGGGCTCAGGAGTGGCTTTGATACCACTTGTAACATCCCGCCTACTCAGACCATAATACTGTCCTCAAGCTCACGACTTTGCTTAGTAGCCCTCTTGTGAAGACTTCTCGGCAGGTCACCCAAGCCAGTACTACTCTCCCATGAGTACGCTTAACTGCTAGTTCCTAAGAACCCCACTTGCAGTAGACCACAAAACGTGTTGTGTCATGAGGAGGCGACTGTTATCTTATGAACCATGGATCTCTCTTGGCAATAACTGATGTGGGATTTGCCTAGGTGTCACATAGCGTTTCTTGCTGATCCAGGAGTTGCGGATAATGATGGACACACATAAGCTTTCACTCATAATATTTATGTTGATCCAGGAGTTGCAGATAATGATAGTCGTACAAATTAATGCTGATGATATAGTATTTGCTGCCACTACTCAAGTACTGTCCGACCGTTTTGAAAAAATTATGTCCACACATTTTAAGATGTCATGATGGGAAACATTTCATTTTTATTAGGGTTACAAATTTCTCAAAATCCTAGAGGCATCTTCATTAATCAATCCAAATATGCTTTTGAATCTTTGAAAAAGTATCACTTTGAAAATTATGACCCCGTGGATACTCCAATGGCGGAGAGATCCAAGTTAGACGAGGATAGAGATGGGATTCCTATCGATCCTAAACTTTATCATGGAATGATTGGTACCCTTCTCTACTCACTGCTAGCAGGCCTTATTTACAATTTGCTATTTGCATGTGTGCTCGGTATCAGGCTCGGCCTACCGAAAAGCACTTACATGTTGTGAAGAGGAATTTTTGGTATCTTAAAGGAACACTTCATCGTGGTCTACGGTATCCGAAAGACTCCTCTATTGCACTAATATCATATGCAGATGCAGATCACGCTGGGTGTCAAGATACTAGACATAGCACATCCGGAAGTTTGCCATTATTGGAGATTGTTTGATAAGTTGGGCATCTAAAAAGAAGAAAAGCGTCGCGATATCCAGTACAGAGGCAGAATACATAGCCATGTCTGGTTTTTGTGCTCAAGTCATTTGGATGAGATCACAATTGACTGACTACGGTCTTGGATTCAAAAAATACAAATGTTTTGCGACAACAAAAGTGCAATTTCCCTTTGCTGCAACTATGTTCAACACTCCCGTTCAAAGAATATTGGTATACGCTACCATTTCATCAAAGAGCAAGTAGAGAACAGAGTAATCGAGCTATATTTTGTCAACACACAGTATCAAATGGAGGATATTTTCACCAAGGCTTTAGATCGAGGACGAATCAAGTTTTGATCGACAAGCTGGGTATGAAATCATTATCTCTAGAGACTCTTAAGGAGTTGGCAGAAGAAACTACAGAATAGTGGTGGAAAACTATTCACGAGTATCCTTTTTTCGTGATTAGGTATATACTGTATATATTTAAAATCCAAAAAGAAAATTACAAAAATATAAAACCTACAAAAACCATAAAAATTATAAAATCAAGAAAATCCAAAAATATATTTCATTTTTAAAAAGGCATGTCTTTTAGTACAATAATATTTACGGCCTTAGAAATGTCGATTAATATTGACACGACGCCATAAATAGAGTTCGTATAAAAGTTGTATATATTTTAAAACATGCCTATATGGCTTGTAGTTATTTCAGACTGCAACCCGCTTTTCTTATTAAAGCCACGTATTTCTTTGAGAAACGTTGGCTCACAACGAGAATTAATTTTCTCGGGTATGGTTTACTTTAAAACCATACAAGGGATCAAGTTTACTTTATAACTTGCTCTAACACAAATTAGTGTACGCTTCAGCGCATTTATTTGTTAAAATAAGATAAATCTTATTGCCACCAGAATCGTTTCTTTAAAACACTAAACAAAAAATGTCTTCATGGGTATTTGACTCTTTAAACAACGACTACAACTCTTTAAATAGAAAACGAGTCATTGTTTAAGGGGGAGAAATATCAAATCGTCTTGGTAATTAAATTGGTCTTCAAAAGATTTTTTAGAAAATTTCGAACGGTTAATGTTTCAATATATCTTATGTGTTGTGTGATAATTTTGCCTTAGGATACCATGCTTAAGCCTTAGGTGATTGAGATTTCTGTGTGTTATTAAGGGTTTGTTACGAAATAACGGTTGTTATGTGATGATTAAAGGAATACTTGTTTAATTACAAGTTGAATACTCATCCAAACAAGGGGACCAAAATGTAAATTTGGTTAACTAATTTTGACCAAGTCAAACCAGCTCCCCCCCCCCCCCCCCGTTTGTTTCTTTCTTACAAAAACCTCACACACATACAGACACTCCTTTGGCAGCCATTGTTGTATTCCCATACCTTCGATTTTAACAAGTGATTAAGAAGATTCAAACAAAAAGGTATTTATCCCATGTTTACTTTGTTGATCCGAACACCCCTATCTGGTTTAATTCCATTTTCATTGCATAATTAATCTTAGATCGCGAATCCACCGGATTAGGGTTTCTAGAATTTTTTTGCGTAAAACTTGAAATTGATAAGGGGTTAATGTTCATTTAGCTTTGATAGAGTTGGGGTATTACTTAGTATTGCTCAGAAACACACCTAGCATCAAAATTAAACCCATAAGCACGTTTCTCGTCCACTCCGCCCAGTATTTTGGGATCTTTAAAAGATTTTGCGGAATCCTTGTCAAAGTTATTGTAGAAACATGGTATTTTGAGATAACTGAATATTACGGGATTTTTTCTCGCAATATTATTGCGAGATCTGTATTCCGGGATCTTTAGTGCTGAGATATTACGGAATCCTTGTTCTGAAAATTATCGTGGAATCCGGGCTTTGGGATTATTGTAGAATCCTTCATTTGGGAATTATTGCGGAATCCTTGGTTTGAGACATTTTTGAATCTTTCTTTCTATGACATTGCGAGATATCTATTTATTCCGAGATGTTAAGTTATTGCGAGATGTGGCCTCTTATAACATTGTGAAATGTTATATTAAGTTATTGCGAGATGTTGTTTTATACAAAATTGCGAGATCGTAGGAGTTTTGACATTGCGGGATCATAAGTTTTGCAAGATTTGTTTTAGGCTAAGTTTATTCCGAAATCATTTTATGCTAAAGGTTCTAATTAAATGACTTAGGTTTAAAACACTGATAAGTTAAAACAAGCAAATGTTGTGACATGAGATGCTTTTCCATGCTAAGAATTTGCATCTTTGATTTTCTTAAGCAGGAAAATGTTTGTCACTGAAGAGCAACAACTCGCACTTGATCTAACACTAGTCCACAGGATGACAGATTGCCACTTGCTGAGAACAACTTAAGACTCAAGGATGATTTTGATCCTAGCTTTCCGACATTCAAAATTACAATGGACATCTTGGATATCTCTCCAATTAAGACTGCTTTACGGGCTACAACGTCCGTTTCAGAGGTCTACATGCAGGAATTCTGGGCAACAGCTACACTTGCAAAGGCTAAAAAAATATCTAAATCCAAGATTGAATTTAAGATCAACGGAAAACCAATGATAATTCTCTTGGGTCATTTCTGGAACATTTTTAATTTCCCTCGCCTTGCTCAAGGGGAGAGTATGTAGCAAACTCCAAGAAACCAGATCTTATCAAGGTAATCCGGTCTCTGAAAATTATGAAGTCGAACTCCAAAGTTTATCTCAGTTTCACACATCACAAGTAGGGCAACCATGGAAGGCCATTTTTACAATCATTATCCGGTGTTTTACTTCAAAATTCAGCGGAGCAGATACCTGAGACTTCCACAAGCCTGCATATTTCACGGACTCTACACAGGGATAAGACTGGACTATGCCTCGTTGCTTTCGGAAAAATTATGTTTTCAGTTTCTCAACACTAAGAAGAAATCCGAGCACCTTCCATTTCCACGCTTTACAAAGTTAATCATCAATTACTTCATGAAGACCTTAGATTCTATTGATGATTGTGGAAAATTCTTTTATCATACCACTACAAAGGATTACATTATGGAACATATGAAAACTGACGGTCCAAGCACTAAGTATTCCTTGCGTCCAGCTCCAGTTCCGGATACTATGATTAACGAAGGAATCAAGGATAGTCAGGCATATAAGGACATGCTCAGAGATATTGATATCCAGGTAAATCGACCAAGAGAGGATTCTCCTTCTAAACAAGGCAAAGGCAAGAGGACGAAAACAATTTCTAAACGTCAAAAGACATCGTCTTCAAAGGCAAAGGCTAAGGGCAAGGGTAAAGAGAAGCTTTTTGATGAGGATGAAGAAGAACCAACACCATCAACTCTTTCTGAAGCCAAACAACTCAGAATTATACTTCAGAGGAGTAAAAATGAAGCTCTTGCTAAAACCGGTGAATCAAGATCCAAAACAGCTGAAGAACTGGCTCATGAGGAGTTTGGGAACCCTGATGTAACTGATGAAGAAATTCATACTGAATCTGAAGAGGAGGAAATCCGAAAAAAAGGAACCTAAAGGCCAACTAAATCAAGACGATGAACAGATTGAAAACTATTTTAATTTTGAAGACATTGAGCCAAATCATGAGGGTGGGGGAGAAGACAACATGGATACCGACCATGACGATTTTTACAAGGATGTTAACGTCATCAAACCTATACCCACAACACCTTCACTCATTGTGCAAGAGGATTCTCATTTGACGTTAACTCCAGTCATTCAACAAACACCTCCACCACCCCCAACATTTAGCACAACGATGACTATCGTTTCTTTAACTCAACCACTAGAACAACCAGTATCATCCACCTCCAAAATGATTGTTCCAACACCTTCACCAACTATCGTACAACTTGTACCAGCCACCTCCCTAACGATTGTTCCAACACCTCCACCAACAATCGTACAACCTGTACCATCCACCCCTGTACAACCCGTACCATCCACCTCCCTAACTCAATCTATGATAGAACAACCCGTACCAAACACCTACCATTTATCCGTCATTGACAATATCATTCAAACTCTTCAACAACAAATGCTAGCTCAAGCTAAAGACCTTGTAGAACTAAAAGCCTCATTCCTTCACCGTCGTGATGTAGTTTTCAGAGAAGATAAACGTGAACATGAAAAGATCGATGATGTCAAACGTAAATGAAAAGATCTTGAGAAGAAGCAAACTAATTTCATCAAGGAGAGAGAGGCTCTCGACAACGAAAATGCGACGTTCATTCACTCCATCAATGATCATATGACAAACATCATCAAAGATGAAGTTAATTCATACTCAACTAGGAACTACCAACAATACTCACTAAAGGCCTTACAGACCTTGAGTTGATGAAGTTGTTGCAGACTCGCCTGAACAACATTGGGCAACAAAAACAAAGACTCAACGCAAGTTTCAGAAAGTTCTCAACAAAGCTATCATTGAAGATACTCAAACATCAACAAAGGATGATGCTGACGTTCCTAAAACAACAAATAATAGGAAACGTCAGGAATATAAGGATGAGGATGAAGATGAGGATGATAATGGTGATTGTAATGATAATCGTGATGGTAGTGGGGATGAGCATGAAGATGAAGATATGAATAAAGATGAGAACGAAGATAAGGACGAGGATCAGGATAGTGATGGTGATGGTGATGATAATGGTGATGGTGATGGTGATGGTGATGGTAAGGGTGATGGTAATGCTAATGATGACGGTAATGGTGATGATGGTAATGGAGATGATATTGGTAAGAATGACGATGATAAGGAATCTGATAAGGGTGAAGACGACGAGGAAGAAAGTGATGTTGCAAATAAAGAAAAAGTCGATGATGATGAGAAAAAGAACATTGATGTTGATGATGATGATAATATTGATCAAGATGATGAGGTAAAGGATGGTGATGATGACGACAAAGAAAGCAGTGATGAGGATTCGACAGAGCCATCTGATGACGATTCAGTCAGGGAGAACCGTCGAAATAATCTCCACGACAATTTCATATCTACACTATCCACTTCCAAAGATAAAGGTAAGTCCACTGAACCAGTTCATGATTTTATTTCTAATACAGAACCTATGCTTGAAGACGAATCTCCAGCATAAGTGGAACAACACTCACCACCTCCCACAACAGATCAGCATTACATCTACATGGATATTGAAGACACAAATCTACCAGATCCAGAATTTGCTGATACTCTCAACATAGACGAGAATATACTAGAACAACCTTGGCTTACACACGCAACAACCACACGTAAATTTTTTGCTAAAGACAATGAATATTTTACGCAACTTCTCAATAATCTAATCGACTTCTCGGGATTCCTAGTGCATGAATATGGAGAACCAACCATGAATCCAAATCTTCTCAAAAAGGTACTTAAAGATTCAAACTTTTGGACTAGTACGAATATCAGCAAAGATGAGTCTGAATATCATACAAATGAACGCATGAAGGCAATGGAATCAACGGCTTCAGATGTTCAAACCCCACCATTGCGTCCATTAACAGCCACTATCATCGCTGCATCCAAGAATCTTTCAATGGATTACTTCATCAGCCATGATTTCGACTATTTACGAAAAGGCGCGAAAAAGTATGCTACATCTTTAACCATGGGAAGGAAGTACATTTGGATGATATACCTTGGATTGAGGACTAATATTGAGTATTTTGCAAGTTCGTTTTTTTTTCGACTCAAGACAAATTGAAAGGCCCACTAATATCAAGTTGAAATTGTTTTTGGTTAAATGATTATTTGGATTCTAGGTCTAATTCAATCAAACACGTAAAAAATGGAAAATATTATAGATCTATAATAACCGTAAAACAAAGTTTAAGTACCACAAAGTATTCATAAAGTACAAGTATTTAAAGCATGGAATGTAAAAGTACTTGAATTGTAAAGAAAATGAAAATATAGGGACTAGAAATGTAAATTCAGAAAGTCTAGGGACCAAATACGAAAATTGTAACAAACTATTCAAACCAACTAACAAATTCTCAAACTAACTAAATAATTTTGTAACTTATCAAATTTCAGGGACCAACACTTGCAAACCCTAGAAAAGTAAAATTCCAAAGCTGTTTACAAAGTCTATGAAAATCCAAGGACCAAATTAAAAGTGTAACTTTACCAAAAACGGGCACAAGCACTCGAATATGCTAGAATGAGCTTATTACCCAACCAAATTTGTTCTAGTTTTTTCTAAAATGCATAAAATCCAATTTTAGCTAGACTAGTAGAAGGATTTTTGCTAAAAGCTGTTAAATCTCTGGATAGCTTATTCCAATAAGCTCACAATAAGCTAAAATCAAAACCAGACATCCAATATATGATTTTTTTGTTAAGACTGATTAATCAAGTCATAATAAGCTTGGAATGTCTTTTGGTTTTGAAAATCATCAACAGAATAAGCTGGAATCTGAAAGAAGCCAAAAGTGCTTATGTTGACCAAAGTTTGACCAAAATTATCAAAAAGCTGAAAATCACAGAAACTACTCAGGACATGTTTGCAAATGAATTTGTTAAAGAAAATCAAGTGATTTATGAAGTGAATTGTGAGAACTAAGAAATCAGTAAGCTATTGATCACAAAAACTTGCAATTGGTCTTATGCTTATTAATAAGCTGAAAACTGGCTTAAATCTGAATACTATAGAATTTCCTTGTTAAAACTTGAAGTTTGTAATATAAGCTATAAGTGAAAGCAAGTTTCATCAAAATTCATCCACTAACAAACAAATGGGAGATGATCAAAGTAGACATGTTTTGACTACAATCCTTTTTCAAGACTTGACCCAAACTTTTTAATGTTCAATTGCCTTTTTAACCAACTATTTGACTAAAGAACTTTACAAAAAGTCTTACACTAACTTCTTGAGTGTAAGTGAATTCAAAAGAACAAGTTTAACAAGCTGAATCACCAAAATTGATCCAAAATCAAACACCACTTCAAAATCTGATATTGAACTTTTTCAAAAGCTTTTTGAGCACAAGTGTATTACAGCTAAATGCACTTATCTCGAATTGTTTAATGGATGAAATGAACTGGTTTAAACTCAAAAACCAACAAGTTTACTTATTAAATCACAAAATGACTACTTATGAACTAAAACTAATGAAATACCAAATTTTAACAAGTAAAACTGAATGAAAAGCTGTCAAACTACAAGCAAGTAATCAAATCTCCAAAATTACACTACAATTAAGCTAATCACAATCTCAGTTCAACAATTAAGAGTTATACTAGGAATTAAGCATGCAGAGACTATTTAGTGGAATTTTAAACAAAAATGAGTTCCTTTTAGCTTTAGAAGCATCCTTTGATGGAGTAATAAGCGCTGAGCTTATTAAGATCAACAAGACACCACTAATCAACCACTATTCACCATCATCTTATCATCATAATCCGCTATAATGATCTTGTTGGAAATTCACTTTATGTGACGATATTTAAGAATTCCCATTAGTTATCATAGTCACACGCGCATAGACTAGACTAGGCAACGATGTATAGTTTAGGTGTCTAAGGCTTCCAAGGAGGGGGTTGTTGTTATTGTTTTCCTTTTCATTTTCAATACAACTTTTCTTTTTTATTTCACACACAACCTTCTCTACTTCATCCATGGCAACCAACACCATATTTCACCCAACTAGACCACCGGATCTTATATAGCAAACCCACAATTGGCATCAGAGGCACGGTTCAATCCTTGGATCGTTCATGTTTTTTATTGTTCGATTCGGCGGTCTAATTTTTTTTGGTCTCTGATTAGTCATAACAGTTTCTTCTCACTATTTTTGTTACAAATTTTTGTCTCGTCATGTCATTATGTCATTTTTCTTGTACTATTGTCTCAAAAACTGTATCTTTTTTGTGGTTTTCTTTGTGCAAAGTCTTTTGGTCTTAATTTTTTTGTGACCATGATCTTTTTGTTTCACTGGTATCATCTAAACAGATACAACTGGTCAAAATTGGTTAGTCCTGGTCAAAAGTCAACCTACCATGTCTTTTTTCTTGAATCTACTATTAATTTCATGATTGGTTTTGAGTGTTTTTTTTATCTTTTTCTGGGTTTTTTTTTTCTGGTATGCTTCATGAAGATGAAGATGAAGATATGCCCAGAAAAGCAAGATCCTAAAATTCAGGATAAAAGGACAACTTTGGATAAGATTTTCTGATGGTCATCATTGCGATGGCAACGAACGCATTGATTGCGATGGATGGAATGCGATGGGTATCATTACAATGGGTACCATTGCGATGGGTACCATTGCGATGGGTACCATTGCGATGGGTACCATTGCGATGGGTACCATCGCGATGGCTTCCATCATGTTGCGATGGATGTGGGACTAGACTGCGATGGAAATATTTTTTTTGACTTGCGATGGGTTTAAAAAATTCACTTCGATGGCCTCATTTTTTAATCTTGAGATGGGTTAACAAGATTCATTGCGATGGTTGAAAAAAGATTGTGACCAGTATAACAAATACTTAAGACCATATTTTTAAAAACATACCGAGACAGACTTGACCAGAACCAACATGCCTCCACCTTATTACTCCACAACACCCATTCATCATTCTAACTTATTCCTATCGTCTCCTAACCCTCTATAAATCTGAACAAGACTCGTACCAAAACAGTAACCTAATCTAGATCTCAGATTTAAAATATTTCGTGAATTGCAATTGCATGATAAGATCTTTTAAAGATCTTTTTCCACGAATCTTATCTCATCATAGATCACTGTTGAAGTTTAAAACTTCTTTGATTTATTTTCGAAAAGATAAGAGTATGACTAATAACAAATTTGCTATAATCATCTTGTCACACCCCACCAATGGTGGAATATGGGGCGCGACGTATGGATATCATCACAACAAATGGTGTCTCTATAGAGAAGACTAAAATGCAAATATAATGTCATAAATGGCGACACAAATGTCATGACAATATCTCAACAATGCAGGAGTCTAGGTAAGTAGGTAACAGTCCTACCACTTACCCAAGACAAACAATAAACATAAACCAAACAAACATATAGGTAAACTAAGAAGGAACGGGGATCTCCTTCTATATGCAATCCTAAGGCATCCAAGTCTAGCCACTTCTATCCTCAAGCTTAACCACATTCTCACCTGAAAGAGACACTAAAACACGTCAACATAAAGTTGGTGAGAGTCATAGGTTTAGACTCCAACGCTAAATCAGTTACAAGCTGTGAATAACAATCATCAACAAAAGAACATATGGACAATGTGTTACAATTATGTATTAACAACTATCAATCAAGACCAATCATACCAAACCAATCCAAGGCTCCTACCTTGCCAAACAACATCATGGTACCTTAGATGATCACCCTATGTACCTATCCCAAGGCCACTACCTTGGCAAACCACAAGGCCACTACCTTGTCAAACCACAAGGCCACTACCTTGTCAAACCACAAGGCCACTACCTTGTCAAACCACAATAACATATCAAAAATCGCATAGCAGTTAATCACATAAGTGTACACACAAGTCCATCACAACCATAAAACATTCACAGCAACAATTTAGAAACAACTCAACACAGTGTCTCTTCCATCCCATCTGGAAGTAAAAAACAAAAATAAACATGGGACTATGAACACTCACTTGATAGCTCCTTCACACGTCCTTGCACTAGCAACAAGCTAACAAACCAAAAACACGAAATCAATAAACGAACCAATCACTAAGATGGCTCATTAACCTATGATGGACATCTAACCCATTCTCACATATTTACCTCATTAATAAGCTCTAATTACCCCATTACCCTTCCTTAACAAGTCCTTAACTTGGTTAAGTTTAACAACTAACCCGTTCGTATTTTACCCAAAACAGTCCCAGTTTTTTAGGTCTCAAAAATTTAGGTCAAACGCCCACTTAAACCTACCCATGGTTTCTGTAAAAGGAATATTCACACCCTTACATATGTTGGCTAACAACTCCCACTTTCCCTAACCTTAAAGCTACTGTTAAGGCCCCGCTATATATATATCTACTTTCGTCATTCCAGATTTCCTGATTTTAAACGTACTAAAAGTTTGTTACCATTAAGGGGTCTTACCCTAAACCACCACCTTAGCCCAAGTGCAGATATTAACTACAATATATAAACCATCTCTCACGTTCGTGAGAAGATCCCAATGCAACCCTAAGTGCCCCAAACAACCCAAAACTTAAAAAGAAAACAGGCTGAATTCAAAACTGTTTTGACCTCCGCCTGTTGTAACCTGTTTTTGACCCACTTCCCGACCTCCAATTTAGTTCTCGTTTCTTGCATTGGAAAGCCACTTCAAATATCTTTCCAGGGGTACTTGGATCGTAAAATAAGAGTTTATAGAACTCCCGATATGATCAAAACAATTGACTCAAAATCTGCCCAGTTTTTAAAAACGGGTTTAAACAAATTGAACTAATTAATTACCCATAACCCCATCTAATACAAGCCCTAGATTATATGATCATCATATTATGATTATAACATCATTAATTTACTGATTTTATATAAACCCTAACCCTAATCCATCATAAGAATGATTAAGAAATCATTAAAACAATTAAATTAAAAAGGGATTAAAAACTTTACCTTCGATTTATGAAAACCCCAAAAAAAATATGAAGAATCCTAATTTTTGTGAAACCCACGAATTTAATTTGTCTCCAGGGGATAGATAATGAATTTTGGTTGTGTACAAAACAATATATAGGGTATGGGTGAATCCTAGTCCAACCCAAAGCCCACTTTCCTTTTTTTTTTCCTTTTTTCCTTTTTTTTCTTTTCTAAACCGACCCAAACACCTCTAATTTCGTTTTTTTCTTTATTTTTTTTCCTTTTTATTGTTAATTAAAACCTTATTAATATTACCCTAATTTACCTTAATTTATTTCAGCTCCTAAAACTCCCAAAACCTCAAAACCGTAAAACTAGTCAAATTTACGCGTTTTACCGTAAAAGACGTAAAATATACACTTTTATAAAAAATCTCAAATTTTGAAATAAACTTTATAATTAAGTCCTAAATGACCTAAAACCATCCCGAAAAATATTCATTTTACTAATTACCTCATCCGAGACCTCTAAATGCTAAACCGTAAATCGTAAAAATACGATTTTCTATAATACATATACGTATACGTAAACACCAAAATATCACTATTTCATTTCATAGTCACCACTTGTGAGCTCATGAACATGAAATAACCGTTCCTCGATTTACTTATGAGTACTCTATACTCATAAACGATAACCACACCAACCTCGTTCACACAAAATAAACACGTAAGCACAAAAATCAAGTAGTCACACATAAAATAACCTAAAAGTAAGACCAAGTGACGAACCTCAAAACCACGGTTGTCACATCACTCCCTCCTAATAGAAATCTCGTCCCGAGATTTACTCCTTAGGATCAACACACAGACAACAAATCACACGAGGATACTTGTTCTAAATGAACTCCTCTCATTTCCACGTGAACTTCAGTTCAAGTTTCAAGATACCACATGTACAAACCAAAAATAATTAAACCCATTGCCAAACTCTTGACCTCACAGTCAATAAATCTCGCAAATGACTCTTCGATAAAACAAAGACTCTTATTAGCACAAAACCCGAATAACCGGTCATGCAAATATGCATCCTCAAACAACATTTACCAACCCCAATACATGAAATGTATCATGTATACAACTCATTTCCCCCAGGTAATTCTATGCTCATAAGCTAATGGTATGATCTTCCCAAAGATCATAAATGGACCTACAAAACTCTACATCAACACTTACATCTTTCCAAATCATACCACCCGTTACTATAGGTGAAACTCCATACATAACTTTGTCACTAAATCTAGTGGTTTCCTCCTTTTCTACATAGCATCCCTTGTTGCTCTCATTCTGTCCACAAACACCTTTACCACATTAGTAGCCTCTTTTACCAATTCTAGTCCACAATGAGGACAACTCACCCTATCCTTTCATATCGTGCCTCAAATGGCATTTATCGACTTCTAGTACGATAACTATCATTATATGAAAACTCAGCCATCGCTAACGAGTTTCCGAACTACCTCTAAATCAATCACCCATGTCCAATTACGTTCATCAACTCCCTTCAGTCCGTATCCCAAACTACTTTAAATTCCAATTTCCTTACAAAGTGACCTATGACGGTCTTTCACATATCCATTAATTCTTCCAACTTCCGAACTACGTGACTTCTCATTCCTCTTGAAATAGGTGATGAAATAGTCAGTCTATCGACTATCACCCAACTCTCATCGTACTTAATCCCCCACCGCATTATGTATCCCTTCCACCAACTTCGTCCTTACATCGCCCTTTCTAAACTACTCCTATCCATGTAGGAAGTATAGTCTACGTCCTTTTCCTCCTTACGATTGTCCAAGCCACGCAACATAAATGTTGACGCGTTCCCTGCTTTAGACAACTCAACTCGTGCAACCCACATCCTTCATCCAAACCACTCTAATACCTCATCCCTATAGTTCAAGTTCATCTCAGCTTCACCTCATCCTTCTTATTCCATGTCTCATCGACCATGCTTGCCTTTCCCAGATGGTACTTGGCCTTGCAATTTTCTTTCATCAATTAACTCCACCCATCACCTTTGCCAAATGTTCAATCAAGATGATTGAATATGTGTTGGATACGTTCATGATCCGTATAGATCATTCTCCACGTCTCGTACACCAAATGCCTCTAGCATTCTAGGCAGATATAACAGTCCAGCTCCACTAACTAAGTCTATCCAGTTCTTCCAAATCTTCAGTTCCTGCAACGTATAAGCGATCACCTTTCTTTGTCGTCCTCATACGCGTCCAAATCCCTGCTCCACGTATCGTCATGCTTCGCGAATTCATCCAGTCCTTCCGATAATGCCAAGATCTGCTCATCATCCAATCCACCTCTTCAGCCTCCAAAATGCTTCCTCGTCCTTCTTCACTTTGCCCCTTGCTGGTTCCACGATATGCCATCATCTCTGACTACTAGTCCTGGCCAACCAAATCCTAAAACTCACACTTGAAAATCTCACGTTTCATTCCCTTTACTAACAACTCCAAAACCAACACATAATTCGCCTCATCCTCCTTCTATGATTTGAGTAGATCAAGATGTCGTCGATGCTCCCGATGACAACTCGTTTATATACGTTCATGCACACTCGGTTCATTAAATCCATGAAACCGCTAGTGCTTTGGCGAAGCCAAATGCATAACCGTAAACCCAAAGCGTTCATACAACATCCATAGCAATTTCAATTATGTCCTCCTCACACCCTCTCTTAGCGGCAATACGAATAAATTCCTTGCAATTTCTAACAGCTCTTGTTCTTAATTCACTCCATCAACGATTTGCCTTGGATGACACTAACTACAACTCCTCTCACTTCTCCTACTTGCTCTATTCATGGTTCTACCTCAACGCTCCTAAACCATACAAAACCAAAACTACATCCTGAATACACCAGATACGATCGACGAATTAAACCCACAGATAACTAACGACATTTCACGTGCACCAATTAAAACAAATCAAAAACCACGAGACTCCAAAGAAAACTCAAACCCAAAACATGTATCAATTTCCAAATGACCCATGACAACGAAAAATAATCCAAGAAACACCCAATGGCAACCAAAACATATTACGCACCGCCACATATTATTTAAACCGTGCAAAGATCGACTTTCCAAAAGAATATATATATTTTTAAAAAAAAAAAAAAAATTTTCCTTACCTCCCCACATCTATGTGACTCAAACCATCTACAAACAACCTTCTAGACGATCTCAAAACTCAACTCAAAAACTAGGTATCCCGTGCATCCCAAATCATAAAAAAAATAAAACTACTATTCAAACTCAACCTTGAACCCGACACTTGTACAACAATTCCGGCCAGTCCACTGACCTCCCATGACTATACATTCTGAATATTTGAAAAGTACGCTCCGAGTACATAACTTTTGGCTTTTGAATCACCCAAAAAGCTTTAAAAACGAACAAGTTATGACCAAAACAATTTTATGCTAGTTGTTTTAAAAAACTAAAGAATAGACTTAGTGATCAATGCAATCCTTTTCAATGCAAGATATAATTGTATGTGAAATATTCATAAACTCCTTTTAACCTTGTATTAATAACTATAAATGACATGAATCGGTTAAATCCAATTATATAAACTATGTAAGTAAAAAGAAATTTTACTTCGCTTTATTTTAAAGAAAGTCTTTTAGAATTTGAAATAAATAAGTGTTGATAAAAAAAAACTTATCTTACATCTTGTTTCAAACATGACTCCAACACCTTACCCTTATTTTACCGAATACAACCAACTATCTAACTCTATAGTAGATTTCCAAGTCCCCCCCTTTTTCCATATACCAACCAAAAGAAATGTAAGACTCAACCCAAAAGATTTCATTATCCCAAAAGAAATCTCCATTTATTTCAACGGACTTAAAACCCAGAACAACATTTTAAAACGTACACGTGAAATATGAACTCAAAGAATATGCTACAAGACACAGTTCAAAAAATTCGAAACATTGTTGAAACTCCATCAACTCCGGCACCATAAAACACGAACAAACACAAGGTACGTTCAAGTTATAATAACTAGTGAACGACCATATACCATAACTTAACACATAGTAGTATATATACATCCGCATATATATATACCTATTAAATCACCCAAAACATACTCGTTACCATACATGTCGGATCAACCAATCACGTCATACACTCGTTTTTCCACACGAGTAATCACCATCTCACCGTGCCACAACAAAGCATAAAACCCACCTCCAAAACCAAACCATATCGTGTGACCCCAAAATCACACAACACAACTATAACCCAAAACATATAACACACTAATAAAAATAGCCATATCGTAGGCAGCCGTTACATAAACCCATATATTATACGTATACCCAATATCTACATCTCACCATATACAAGCATGTACTAATCCTCTTTCATGCAATCATACTTGAGAACCCATTGAAGTTGTGGTACTTGTATAACTATGTTGGCCACCATACTTATACAATTACCCTTTCCCCAATGCACTCCCTCCTATGATGACACTTATAAGAATCGATACAACATATAACACATAAATCTATCTACTCACATAAGCTCATAGCCACATAACCAATAAGGTCCAAAACTCCATCTATAAAATAACATAATAAAACTCTTGGAATACAGAAATCCATAGTCTAGCTAAAACAGCCTAGACTAAATCCAAAACGAAAACATAATCAGTTATAAGTCATGTCGCCCATAGCATAAGGTCCTTCATATTCACCTACTCCTAATAACTCGAACCACCACATGATTCTTAGGGAACATGACTTAAACATCAAAAGAAAATAATACCCCTCAGGTACATAAAATAACCCAACAAAGATAGAAACTACTATGTACCAAATTATGTACTATAATGTACATTATAAGTAAAATACGACAATGACTAGCGTGGGCGATTATGGTTAAACCCGCACTACTCATAACTCGAAAAGAAAATAACATATGGCTAAGTATGAACTTACTATGGTTCAATTCATACCAGTCAAAACATCACAATAAATAACATTCAAACACATCAATTATAATAAAATGCACACATACTCCTATGACGCCTATATGCAGGGACCCTTAAGCTATAGACTAGGCTACGCGACTAGGCAACCTAATTCTCTATAACCATTGTCTCTGATACCATTCTGTCACACCCCACCAATGGCGGAATATGGGGCGCGACGTATGGATATCATCACAACAAATGGTGTCTCTATAGAGAAGACTAAAATGCAAATATAATGTCATAAATGGCGACACAAATGTCATGACAATATCTCAACAATGCAGGAGTCTAGGTAAGTAGGTAACAGTCCTACCACTTACCCAAGACAAACAATAAACATAAACCAAACAAACATATAGGTAAACTAAGAAGGAACGGGGATCTCCTTCTATATGCAATCCTAAGGCATCCAAGTCTAGCCACTTCTATCCTCAAGCTTAACCACATTCTCACCTGAAAGAGACACTAAAACACGTCAACATAAAGTTGGTGAGAGTCATAGGTTTAGACTCCAACGCTAAATCAGTTACAAGCTGTGAATAACAATCATCAACAAAAGAACATATGGACAATGTGTTACAATTATGTATTAACAACTATCAATCAAGACCAATCATACCAAACCAATCCAAGGCTCCTACCTTGCCAAACAACATCATGGTACCTTAGATGATCACCCTATGTACCTATCCCAAGGCCACTACCTTGGCAAACCACAAGGCCACTACCTTGTCAAACCACAAGGCCACTACCTTGTCAAACCACAAGGCCACTACCTTGTCAAACCACAATAACATATCAAAAATCGCATAGCAGTTAATCACATAAGTGTACACACAAGTCCATCACAACCATAAAACATTCACAGCAACAATTTAGAAACAACTCAACACAGTGTCTCTTCCATCCCATCTGGAAGTAAAAAACAAAAATAAACATGGGACTATGAACACTCACTTGATAGCTCCTTCACACGTCCTTGCACTAGCAACAAGCTAACAAACCAAAAACACGAAATCAATAAACGAACCAATCACTAAGATGGCTCATTAACCTATGATGGACATCTAACCCATTCTCACATATTTACCTCATTAATAAGCTCTAATTACCCCATTACCCTTCCTTAACAAGTCCTTAACTTGGTTAAGTTTAACAACTAACCCGTTCGTATTTTACCCAAAACAGTCCCAGTTTTTTAGGTCTCAAAACTTTAGGTCAAAAGCCCACTTAAACCTACCCATGGTTTCTGTAAAAGGAATATTCACACCCTTACATATGTTGGCTAACAACTCCCACTTTCCCTAACCTTAAAGCTACTGTTAAGGCCCCGCTATATATATATCTACTTTCGTCATTCCAGATTTCCTGATTTTAAACGTACTAAAAGTTTGTTACCATTAAGGGGTCTTACCCTAAACCACCACCTTAGCCCAAGCGCAGATATTAACTAAAATATATAAACCATCTCTCACGTTCGTGAGAAGATCCCAATGCAACCCTAAGTGCCCCAAACAACCCAAAACTTAAAAAGAAAACACGCTGAATTCAAAACTGTTTTGACCTCCGACTGTTGTAACCTGTTTTTGACCCACTTCCCTACCTCCAATTTAGTTCTCGTTTCTTGCATTGGAAAGCCACTTCAAATATCTTTCCAAGGGTACTTGGATCGTAAAATAAGAGTTTATAGAACTCCCGATATGATCAAAACAATTAACTCAAAATCTGCCCAGTTTTTAAAAACGGGTTTAAACAAATTGAACTAATTAATTACCCATAACCCCATCTAATACAAGCCCTAGATTATATGATCATCATATTATGATTATAACATCATTAATTTACTGATTTTATATAAACCCTAACCCTAATCCATCATAATAATGATTAAGAAATCATTAAAACAATTAAATTAAAAAGGGATTAAAAACTTTACCTTCGATTTATGAAAACCCAAAAAAAATATGAAGAACCCTAATTTTTGTGAAACCCACGAATTTAATTTGTCTCCAGGGTATAGATAATGAATTTTGGTTGTGTACAAAACAATATATAGGGTATGGGTGAATCCTAGTCCAACCCAAAGCCCACTTTCCTTTTTTTTCCTTTTTTTCCTTTTTTTTCTCTTCTAAACCGACCTAAACACCTCTAATTTCGTTTTTTTCTTTATTTTTTTTCCTTTTTATTAATTAATACCTTATTAATATTACCCTAATTTACCTTAATTTTTTTCAGCTCCTAAAACTCCCAAAACCTCAAAACCGTAAAACTAGTCAAATTTACGCGTTTTACCGTAAAAGACGTAAAATATACACTTTTATAAAAAATCTCAAATTTTGAAATAAACTTTATAATTAAGTCCTAAATGACCTAAAACCATCCCGAAAAATATTCATTTGACTAATTACCTCATCCGAGACCTCTAAATGCTAAACCGTAAATCGTAAAAATACGATTTTCTATAATACATATACGTATACGTAAACACCAAAATATCACTATTTCATTTCATAGTCACCACTTGTGAGCTCATGAACATGAAATAACCGTTCCTCGATTTACTTATGAGTACTCTATACTCATAAACGATAACCACACCAACCTCGTTCACACAAAATAAACACGTAAGCACAAAAATCAAGTAGTCACACATAAAATAACCTAAAAGTAAGACCAAGTGACGAACCTCAAAACCACGGTTGTCACACATCTCTTTGATTCGAATTGAACCAAATACAAGTTAATATCAACCAAAATAAAACCTACCTGTGACCTTAATTACAATTTTGTAGCCGAATTATTTGATGATGAGATGAATATATTAATGGTTCTTGATTTTTCGTGTGTTGTTTATTAAAGACAAACATGTAAATGGTTTGTATTGATGTCGAGGGTCAATGATCTTCGTCTGTGATGGGAGAGATTATATGAGAAGGGGGCGGAGGAAACGAAGTTGTTTAGATTTGAGATTTGAGGAAAAGATGGAGATCAGATTTATTTTGTTAGAAAAGAGGCGGAAGTTTCAGGGGTGTAGTACTGTAGTTTGGTGGCTGATTGGTATTAAGCTTAAGAAAAGAGGCGGAGAAAATAGAAGATAGATTAGGGTTGTGTGAATGAGCTCAACTAGGTATTTAGCTATATATGGTCATCATATCAGGATACATTTTTGGGCTGGTTCAAAATGGTGAGTTGGGTTTTATTCTTGGTTCTCAAATGGAAGTGTTGTTATACGGGGTTAAAATCATCATGGACTGAAGTGGGCCTATTCGATCAATTTTAATTTCCCTTGCAAGCAAGATTGGTATCATGTGATTCAATTTATTTTGAGTCACGTGCATTACTTCTTAATTTGCAATGGGCTTGTTTGTGATTTTTATCGAGTCGAGTACGAGAGATTTATAACAATGTGACGTGATATTGAGACACGACAAAGTGATGTGACATAGTGACGAGGCAAAGTAAAAAAATTTATTTTGACGAGACTGAAAGAAAAATGGCTATATTTTTAGTGGCTACGGATTTTGTGTTCGAGTATTATTATTATTTGAAGTTGGAGACGAATTTATCGAAGGCGTGAAATTATTTTATTTTTGAAGATAACTTGCTCGAGCTTAATCTTAGAATGAAGACTTGTTTATCTGGTTTCCGGGTTCGGGGTGGTTGGTTGATGACTCAGATAACTACAACATTAATGAGTTACATTATTGTACTCCGTTTTACGCGCATAGTCGACGTGGATAATTTCAAGAGGTGTTGCGCCTATATACTTCTTCAACAAGGTATTGGTTACTTAGAGATTTCTCCATCGTTCCTCATTCAACAATAGTGCAAGCTTTAGTCACAAGATCGATGGATTTTTATTCAGTTTCATGTTTGATGTATCTGGATTATTCTATCAGTGGTCACTTCAAATTGCCTACAAGGGGGTTGGTAAAGATGACCATGGAGAGTTTATGAGTAGAGAATTTCGATCAGCAACTGATTCTAACAAAATATATAGTTATGCTTATTTATTATTCTCACGAGATTTTAGGTACATGTGCGTACGATTTATTGCTGGTTCCGAGGTTTCAAAACCATCAAGGGGAAGAAGAAGACACATTGAATGCACAACGAGTACACGAGATGAACTTTATACCTTCTTTTGATTTGAAGACATTCCGGGAAGACATTTGTCATAACCGCAGAGAAAATCAGTGTTTTAACTCGTGGCGTTATCAATCTCTAAACGGTACACTACTGATTCGATGTTTAATTGTTTTGATGTTGGAATTATTCATCATCATTATCCTATATGGAGAGATATGCACTTCCGGGACTTAATTGACTCTGGTGCATCTCCGGAAGAAGAAATGTGCATTTCCGGGACTTAATTGACTCTGGTGTTACGATGTCAACTTCATGAATGGGATAAAGTGTCTAATTCAGTATTTGAGCTTCATACATGGGATTGGTTTACTTTCTTCAACTATGTGGGGGAAGAAATGTCTTGATTCTGTCTAGTATGCATAACTTGAACTCTCAGGGGGGAGAAAAATTCAGAAGAATTATTCAAACGTGAGAAGAGAAGTTGTTGATCTACTTGGTGTGCCCCAAACTTTCAATCACTCTTAGCAACATTATCATTTCATATGATGGGGTTTGCTTGTTATATTCCGCTGTGCGCTTAATCAATCTAAGCTTTATTGAAAGCTTTGAAGTTGCTTATGAGGATTATCGGTTTAGGGTGAAGCTATTAAAAGCTTCTACATCAAGTTATGTGGCATGAATTAGGGGAAAGTTAATTCAGAAGCTTCTCCTTAACCAGAAGTATATGGATTACTTAGCTCGTGTCGTTAAAGTATTTCTACTACAAGTTACTTTAAAGATGAGTCGTTTTGAAGTGAAGAGTTGAAGTTAAAAGCCTCAGAAGACTTCATCAGCATTGGACGCTTCATGGAAGCTTTTGTTCTTAATCATTATGTACTTGTTATGTAAAACCCCAAAATTTGGGCTTTTGACACGCCACCGACCTCATTATTATTATCGTTCATTATTTAATATTTTACGGACCACCTTTACAATATATCCTCACAAGACTTAATTCGTACAAAAATCATCATTTTAGTATATAAAAATAGTGAAATATTTTAATTTACTATTATCAAAACACTTTTACCTTAACAATACTATAATGACCATCGTCACATTTAAAAATGTTACTTATAAGTAAAGTCATAATTAAATTTTTACTTATTTATTCAGAAGTATTCGATAAAAAGATTAATTAAATTATTTTATTTTCTTATTGTAATAACTTACGAGTTATTTAATGGGAATTCCTTTTTACTAAAACGATACACTTCTAGGATGATCGATAAATAATCGACATGTAACTAAACGAACACCTATTCTATCCGTGTATATATACATAGACTTCCATTAATTCTTGCAAACATACAAGCAAACTTGGTACAATAATCAAGTGTACAATATGCCTTCCTACTATGTAACCATACTTACACCATACACATACACTATACCATGTCAAGTCTTGTCCCCATTGACCCTAATACTACACGGCAAGAACTCAAAAAATGGAAGTAAGACATGTTGCTATATTTGGCACATACATGTATCTTACCACAATATTTTCATATCCTACAACAAATATAGCATATATAAGGTGTATCTTCCATGGATACATAAGTACCATACCAAGATCCATCAAATCTTCCTATATCTTGATATAACCGAATCTCACAAACACACAACACAAAACATTTTCCAAACCTCTTCCTACACACTCTCAACTCTCGGCTTATTTTTCTTTGTACCAAGATTCACCAAAACTCTTTTACTCCATCATTTACTACTCAAATCATGGTCTCTATCTTCAATACCCTAGCAATAACCTCAAGTCTTATTACTTTGGCCAACAAGCAAGGAATAAGGACTAGAAGCTGCGGGTAACACACACACTTGAACCTCGATTCATGTAGATCTAGAGGAAGGAGGTTACGAGTTGCTAGTTCACTCACACACCCATTTACCATATTAAGAAACAAGTAAGTTCACATGCCCATTTCATCATATATTTACACGCATTCATATAACAAGAAACATATATAAGAAAACCATGGTGGAAACATCATGGTCACGTAAAACATAAAAGAACCAAACCCATAGATCTAGTGTCCTATACATACGCGTAAGCCTATATATTCGAACTAGCCTAGGGAAAACTAGAACCTAAAACAAATGTATGTCAAAACATAGAACAAACCTCCTGATGCAGTAAAGACACCATTGGGAAACGCATATATAAAACACGAGCTGGGCAAAATGAGTATACTAGGTCTTAAGTTATCCCTTTTATAGTAACCCTGCCAAATTTGAACACAAACGGACTACGTTTGATTGGCTAAACAAATTAATCATAGGAGTCATTTTATGTATAAAGTAGCCCGAGTAGCCCACTTTAGAGCCCATTTAGACACAATATCACCCCGACTATAGATCAGTTTATGGGGGCATTTCGTAGATCACCTAGCCAGCTTTCCGTAGCCTCTTCAATCACCCAAAACGGAGCTATAACGAAGCGGAAAACTCAGTTGGAAAATCTGTGATTAACACACCCAAGCTGTCAGCAACTGACAACATTCACTACATAGGCTGACCAGCCGACTTTGGCTGCGTTTTGAGCATGTTAGAGTCGGATCTGGACCTCGACACCAACTAGGAAGTTGTAGATCACCTGGTTAGCTTTCCATAGACACCAAGAACACTAAAAACGGACAAGTAACGAATAAGTTACAGCCTTTTGAAAATCTGTCTCGCACACTTTAAAAAGCTGACGAAAAACAAAGTTTTCTGACCCGCTGACTTCACATGCGTTTTTACCCACTTTAAAGCCTTTTTCACGCAAAACTTAAAGAACAAAATTTGTAGACGGGGCAACCGAGAATACAAATATGTTTTCAGCTTGCGAAATGATTAAGTAACGAATCCGTAAACGACTTTCAAAAATCAGCAATTTCAATATACTTGTACCTAAGGTTTTGGAACCAAGGACTAATATTGCCATTTTATGAAAGTTTAGCAAGCCCTAGGGGCTGTTTTGGTAATTATATTAAAACCAAGGACTCATGAGCAATTTAACTTAAGTTTTATCAATATTATTAATTTAATAAACTATAAGGACTATATTGTAATTCGTGAAACATGGAGGACTAATTACGTACAATCAAAACTTGAAGGACTCTAATGAAACATTAAATTTATGCAAGTATTAATAAAAATCATTTTATTTACTTCATTTAAACTATTGCAACTCGAACGAAGTAAATACACTTTATTAAATTAAAAGTGTACATGGTACGATAACTTACAATAAGCTTAACACTTAAAAATGGTAACGACATAATAAATCTGTGATCATGCATTTTCATCAATTTCATTTATATGTGCATTATATTTGTACATATACTGAGACCCAATTAATTACTTAGGTAATTCTACTGATTCGTGATCATACTGTGCCAATTTATTCAGTGACATCATCACTACATCAATGCTACTGAGGTGAGTTCATAGCCTCGCCTTTCACTACTAATTATGTTTTTACTAACCCGCGAGGGGGAGACATGCTATAACCTGCTTTGACTATATGATTTTAATATCATGAGATCATGGCCTTATACTTATATTTATTAAACTGTTAATTAATACTGTGGAGAAAACCGGTAACATATTTTATAGGACGCAAACTGAAATGTCACCCTTGATTACGTTTGCCTATTGTAGAGCCCACGGCCCGTGGTGTAACTGTTAATTGTGATAGCGAGAATGTTATAAATAGATCTATGTGGGATTGACGATCCCCATCTGGGTGAGTAGCGCTTACTGTGCCTAGGCCAGGACAACAGATGTTTACCATGTCGGACTTGTATTCTTATTATGGGCACAGTACTTTTTAGGAGGCCCTAACAAAGCCTTCTACTGTCGAGCTTCAGTTACTGACAATAGGAAATGTAATTACCTTTATAGTATTTGGCTTTGTGCAATACTACGTTTGTGATGTTTGCGGTCCTAAACTAGATTTTACCACACCTTGTGCAATACAATATGGAACATTATGATATTTCTGAACTTGAGTTTTATCGAACGTTATGAGATACTATATGGGATATTTGAGATCCTACACTTGATTTTTGTATCAAACTTGGTGCAATACTATGTAGGACAATTTACAGTCCTGAACTATGATTTTACAAAACTTTATGAATTCGCCAACTTTATGTTGACTGTTTTAAGCATGTTTTTCTAAGGAAATTAAGCTGGATTTGAGCATGGACTGAGCATCATTTAGGAGCATCATTATAATTGGGGGATCTGTTTTCACTAGGATACTTGTAACAACTGATATTCAATATTTCAACTGATTGTATTAAAACAATATTTGTATCAATTGTATTTAAAAATCATGTAATTATGATCAATGCTTTGTATGCCATTTGCTCTGTGATACGCAACGTGACACCCAATTACTATTCCGCTGCAAACCTGATTTGGGGGTGTCACAGAATGGTATCAGAGCAATGGTTATAGAGAATCAGATCGAAAATAAAATTGTTTTTCTCTTTTATTAACTTAACTATAACCGGACAAAATTTTCAAAAACTTAGATTTAAAAAACTGGGTTTTTGACGGGGACACACTTAGAGAGCATTTAGCATAGAGAGCATGCATGACTATGTGATTTAAATGCAATTCATTATCTTATGCATATATAATTTATGATAGTACTATATGCTAACCCTTTACGTGCTTTACTTATTACGACTGTTTAATATCTTTATGAAGATATTAAAATATTAAAATACTTAAGGTATTTAATGAAACGTATAAACATGCCATGTTAGTAGGGAGCTTTATACTAAAGATGTTCCATCTCGATATTACGTTTAGACTGAGTGGTTGGGTTTATGATTTAAAGTGCCCTCGCTCCTCAAACGTTTATAGAATGGCTTCTGAAGTATGATGGCCCGAACAATGCATTATAACCACAAACAACCTAATACATAACAATCCTTAGAAATATTTAAACACAATCTAACTAAATCCTTATAAATCTTTGAAAATCTAACTAAATCTTTTGGAATCTTTAGAAATATAAAATAGATTTTGAAAAATCTTAGAAAAATCTAAAATAGATTTTGGAAAATCTTAGAAAATCTAAAATAGATTTTGAAAAATCTAAAATAGATTTTGGATAATCTTGAAAAATTTGGAATAGATTTTTATATATATCTTAGAAAAATCTAAAAAGGATTTTGGAAATCTTTTCTTGAAGAATTGTATTTTGGAAGAATTTAATCAAATTTTGGAAAAATTTAAATTAGATTTTTTTTATCTTGAGAAATCTTATTTAATCTTTGGAAATCTAACAAAATCATTTGAATCTCATACCAAAGTTTACGGCTGATATTACTAGTCAGTGTTTGAAATTTACTCTCTATCTGGTTTTAAACCTTGTACCATAGTACCAACTGACAAATATTCTCGATATTGTACTAATATTCAAGTAAATCCTAAAATCTCATACTGAGATTTTAAAATCCTTAATGACTACTTGTTGTATCTATTTAAGCTTATACGCTGATAGTTCCTTATACTTATTAGATAACTTTTATAATATATCATTATATTATATACGAGATCCCCGTTTGATACGTATTTTAACGCACATGATTTGAACATCTACTTACGGAACACAACTTATTGACGACTCGTACGCTTTGCTTTTGGTAATTTTATGTGATATTATTTGGATAAGTTTGCATGTTAAAATGATGCGGTGGGACCCAAATCAAGGTATGACTCTATATTTAGATGACGTTTAAATGTGGAACCTGAGTCCCTTGATCCTATGTTAATTATGATTTCGTCTTTAGATGGAATAGGACGTCTAAAGGTGAAATCATAAGCCACCGGATTAGAAGTTTATTTATAAATTCGTATTAAGGTGGAATGGGACGCCTGAAGACGAAAGTTATAAATAAACGGGCTGTAAAGTATCTTAATAATATCTATTTTCTTAGATATTATATTGGTTTTAAATGGTAAGCCTTGTCGGGAATATTTAAGTAGGTTGGGCTATGAAATCCTTATTGAAACGAATTAGGACGCTCTTTCGTTTGTATAAAGAAATCATAGGTCACCGGACCATGAAGTTATAAATTCTTACTTTAGATGGATGAGGACGCTTATCGATATAAATAAAAATTTATAAACAAGTGGGCTTAAATATATTCGACGTGACTCATTATTGATGTTATTTTATTAATCCAGCTTGGGAGTGTATTCCTTTTTTACTCACGATTCCTCCAAAATACCTTATCATTATTACATCCGCATCAAGAAACCTAAGGAAGATTCGTGTTCATTTTTCTTGGATCATAGCATTGTGCTATTGGTTCTCGGCTTATCTTGACCCAACATAAAACTAATAAACTCACATAAGCTTATTGAAGCTTAATAGACTTAAAAATCTCTTGAAGAAATATTAAAAACATTAATGAACCTTATCTATGCATATCGAGGCCCAATAAGGCCCATGAAGCACATTTAAGTAAAACCAAGACTTAAAACGAGTTTGTCTAGTCAACTCAACCTTGTAAACTTATTCGAACTCGAATATGATTTAATGAACCTTTTACTAAATCTTTTGGGCTAAACTTGACTTTTAGAACTATTGGGGACTTATTTTGCCAATTGTCAAAAATATTTCATGCCCTAGGATAATAAGACGAGAGTAGTACACTCTAAGGACTAAACATTGATTTCAATAAACTTAAAACAAGCCCTAGTTAATCTACCGCGAGTTAAAAACATAAGTGTTGATTTTGCCACTTTTGAAACTAAATTTGAGCCATAAGTTATTTTCATTGGAAACTATTTGTGCCCTAAGGGCCACATTATGTAAATTATCAAAACATAAAAGAGAAGTTACTTTGTGCTTTAAAATTTACTCATCGGAGGAATACGATCAATAACTATATTTTAAATGTCACCCATGTGTCTAAACTTGAGTTCACAAGATTACACGTTCAAGAAAAAGTGTCCTCACTTGTTCCCTGGACGAGTAACTTCATTTTAAGCTTTGAGGACAAAGCTAAAATAACGGGTAGGTGCTGTAAAACCCCAAAATTTGGGCTTTTGACACGCCACCGACCTCATTATTATTATCGTTCATTATTTAATATTTTACGGACCACCTTTACAATATATCCTCACAAGACTTAATTCGTACAAAAATCATCATTTTAGTATATAAAAATAGTGAAATATTTTAATTCACTATCTAAACACTTTTACCTTAACAATACTATAATGAACATCGTCACATTTAAAAATGTTACTTACAAGTAAAGTCATAATTAAATTTATATTTAATTATTCAGAAGTATTCGATAAAAGATTAATTCAATTATTTTATTTTCTTATTGTAATAACTTACGAGTTATTTAATGGGAATTCGTTTTTACTAAAACGATACACTTCTAGGACGATCGATAAATAATCGACATGTAACTAAACGAACACCTATTCTAGCCGTGTATATATACATACACTTCCATTAATTCTTTCAAACATACAAGCAAACTTGGTACAATAATCAAGTGTACACTATACCTTCCAACTATGCAACCATACTTACACCATACACATACACTATACCATGTCAAGTCTTGTCCCCATTGACCCTAATACTACACGGTAAGAACTCAAAAATTGGAAGACATGTTGCTATATTTGACACGTACATGTATCTTACCACAATCTTTTTATATCCTACAACAAATCTAGCATATCTAAGGTGTATCTTCCATGGATACATAAGTACCATACCAAGATCCATCAAATATTCCTATATCTTGATATAACCGAATCTCACAAACACACAACACAAAACATTTTCCAAACCTTTTCCTACACACTCTCAACTCTCGGCTTATTTTTCTTTGTACCAAGATTCACCAAAACTCTTTTACTTCATCATTTACTACTCAAATCATGGTCTCTATCTTCAATACCCTAGCCATAATCTCATGTCTTATTACTTTGGCCAACAAGCAAGGAATAAGGACTAGAAGACGTGGGTAACACACACACTTGAACCTTGATTCATGTAGATATAGAGGAAGGAGGCTACGAGTTGTTAGTTCACTCACACGCCCATTCACCATACTAAGAAACAAGTAAGTTCACATGCCCATTTCATTATATATTTACACGCATTCATATAAGAAGAAACATATATAAGAAAACCATGCTCGAAACATCATGGTCACGTAAAACATAAAAGAACCAAACTCATAGATCTAGTGTCCTATACATACGCGTAAGCCTATATATTCGAACTAGCCTAGGGAAAACTAGAACCTAAAACAAATGTATGTCAAAACATAGAACAAACCTCCTGATGTAGTAACGACACCATTGGGAAACGCATATATTAAACACGAGCTGGGCAAAATGAGTATACTAGGTCTTAAGTTATCCCTTTTATAGTAATCGTGCCAAATTTGAACACAAACGGACTACGTTTGATAGGCTAAACAAATTAATCATAGGCGTTATTTTATGTATAAATTAGCCCGAGTAGCCCATTTTAGAGCCCGTTTGGACACAGTATCACCCCGACTATAGATCCGTTTATGGGGGCATTTCGTAGATCACCTAGCCAGCTTTCCGTAGCCTCTTGAATCACCCAAAACGGAGCTATAACGAAGCGGGAAACTGAGTTGGAAAATCTGTGATTAACACACCCAAGCTGTCAGCAACTACTGACAACATTCACTGCATAGGCTGACCAGCCGACTTTGGCTGCGTTTTTTA
This sequence comes from Glebionis coronaria, assembly GCA_025667525.1. Lineage (NCBI taxonomy): Eukaryota > Viridiplantae > Streptophyta > Magnoliopsida > Asterales > Asteraceae > Glebionis > Glebionis coronaria. Next base: position 80,134,522 of record CM046882.1, read on the forward strand.
GCATGTTAAAGTCGGATCTGGACCTCGACACCAACTAGGAAGTTGTAGATCACCTGGCTAGCTTTCCGTAGACACCAAGAACACTAAAAACGGACAAGTAACGAATAAGTTACAGTCTTTTGAAAATCTGTCTCGCACACTTTAAAAAGCTGATGAAAAACGAAGTTTTCTGGCCCGCTGACTTCACATGCGTTTTTAGCCACTTTAAAGCCTTTTTCACGCAAAACTTAAAGAACAAAATTTGTAGACGGGGCACCCGAGAATACAAATAAGTTTTCAGCTTGCGAAATGATTAAGTAACGAACCCGTAAACGACTTTCAAAAATCAGCAATTTCAATATACTTGTACCTAAGGTTTTGGAACCAGGACTAATATTGCCATTTTATGAAAGTTTAGCAAGCCCTAGGGGCTGTTTTGGTAATTATATTAAAACCAAGAACTCATGAGCAATTTAACTTAAGTTTTATTAATATTATTTATTTAATAAACTATAAAGACTATATTGTAATTCGTGAAACATGGAGGACTAATTACGTACAATCGAAACTTGAAGGACTCTAATGAAACATTAAATTTATACAAGTCTTAATAAAAATCATTTTATTTAATTCATTTAAACTATTACAACTCGAACGAAGTAAATACACTTTATTAAATTAAAAGTGTACATGGTACGATAACTTACAATAAGTTTAACACTTAAAAATGGTAACGACATAATAAATCTGTTATCATGCATTTTCATCAATTTCATTTATATGTGCATTATATTTGTACATATACTGAGACCCAATTAATTACTTAGGTAATTCTACTGCTTCATGATCATACTGTGCCAATTTATTCAGTGACATCATCACTACATCAATGCTACTGAGGTGAGTTCATAGCCTCGTCTTTCACTACTATTTATGTTTTTACTAACCCGCGAGAGGGAGACATGTTATAACCTATTTTGACTATATGATTTTAATATCATATCATGGCCTTATACTTATATTTAATAAACTGTTGATTAATACTGTGGAGAAAACTGGTAACATATTTTATAGGACACAAACTGAACTGTCACCCTTGATTACCTTTGCCTATTGTAGAGCCCACGGCCCGTGGTGTAACTGTTAATTGTGATAGCGCGAATGTTATAAATAGATCTATTTGGGATTGACGATCCCCATCTGGGTGAGTAGCGCTCACTGTGCCTAGGCCAGGACAACAGATGTTTACCATGTCGGACTTGTACTTTTATTATGGGCACTGTTCTTTTTAGGAGGCCCTAACAAAGCCGTCTACTGTCGAGCTTCAGTTACTGACAATAGGAAATGTAATTACCTTTATAGTATTTGGCTTTGTGCAATACTACGTTTGTGATGTTTGCGGTCCTAAACTAGATTTTACCACACCTTATGCAGTACAATATGGAACATTATGATATTTATGAACTTGAGTTTTACCAAACCTTATGAGATACTATATGGGATATTTGAGATCCTACACTTGATTTTTATATCAAACTTGGTGAAATACTATGTAGGACAATCTACAGTCCTGAACTATGATTTTACAAAACTCTATGAATTCACCAACTTTATGTTGACTGTTTTAAGCATGTTTTTCTCAAGAAATTAAGCTGGATTGTTTGAGCATGGACTGAGCATCATTTAGGAGCATCATTATAATTGGGGGATCTGTTTTCACTAGGATACTTGTAACAACTGATATTCAATATTTCAACTGATTGTACTAAAACATTATTTGTATCAATTTTATTTCAAAATCATGTAATTATGATCAATGCTTTGTATGCCATTTGCTCTGTGATCCGCAACGTGACACCCAATTACTATTCCACTGCAAACCTGATTTGGGGGTGTCACATGTTAGGAAAAATATTGTTAGGAATTCTACACGTCGTCCCATGGGGGAAGATTGTTGGAAATTCACTTTATGTGACGACATTTAAGAATTCCCATTAGTTATCATAGTCACACACGCATTGACTAGACTAGGTAACGTTGTATGATTTAGGTGTCGTGTGACTATATATACCCCTCCAAGGCTTCCAAGGAGGGGGTTGTTGTTTGTTTTCCATTTCATTTCAATACAACTTTTCTCTTTATTAAGTTGTTTATAATCATACTCAGGATATGTATAAATTACTTTTGACCGATTCTCTTCATGTAGTGACATATTCTCAGATTCATTTGAAAACACAATCGGATCTAAGACCAATCCTAACTTTGTTGCATCATAAAGTCGTGGGTTGTGGTTAAATGGTTTCTTTGCATACCCCGGGTTAGGTGGTAGGTCTATTAGACGCGATAGAATGAATTCCTTAAAAGAAGAATGAAACAAGTGTACTAAATGTGAAGCAGAGTATTGTTTTAAAAGCAAAACTTCAGTCTTTTTAACTTTCTCAGACGCCTTAATTTCCATTTCAACCCTTTTAGACTCGAGAATTTCGAAATCCGTTTGTAGTTTTTGAAAATTATTAACGACTGACTCTTTTTCTTTAAGTTCTTTCGAAAGATTTGCTCTTAAACTCTCAATTTCTATCAAATTATCCATTTGGACTTTCCTAAACCAATCAAATTCAGGATTGGTTAAGGTAGTGGTCACTGGAGTTAATTCCAAGGTTTTAACATTTTCCTTATACAAAGCAAGCTCGACAGATAATGTCTGATTAACACCGAGGGTTTCAAGTACCGCATTATTCATTTGGCCAAGCATAGATGCCGACACCATAACCAAATCTTGTTGAGCAAACGACTTTGTAGACGTAATATCTCCCGGTTGTGTTTCAATCAATGTTTGGGGACTTGCATTGATATTGCTATCATTGTTTGTCTCCTCGTTTGAGTTACTAACTACCAGAGGCTGTTCCGGATACTCAGACACTTGCTCAACTTGATAAGGTACAATACTAGTATCACTGGCAGTATTTGGTACCTCAGAAATTGTGTCAGCTCCATAAACTGAAAGATTTGCCATGAGAGCTGCCTTGGCAGTATTGAGATCATCACAGTCGGAATCGTATGCATCAAGATCATCACATTGATATGCGGCGTTGTTCGTGATGGCTGCTGTGAGTCCGTTAGTGTCCGCAACTCCTGGATCTGCGAGAAATGCTAACTCTTCTTCATCGAGATCTCGTCCTTGGGCTTGAGCATTAACCAAGTAGATCTTCTCCTGAAACCATGTGCTATCCATTTTCCTCTTCGGCTGCTTACACTCTCGAGCCATGTGCCCTTCCCCTTTGCAGTTAAAACATATGATCATCTTCATTTTGCCAGTGTTATTACCCCTTGTAGCAGCAGTGTTAAATGGACGCGCACCAGTATTAGATGAACTTGGTCTCCCCTGAAGTGGTTCCACAGTAACTCTGCCATCTTGGATTGTAGCTTGTTGACGAGAGTTAGAAGAATTCCTCAACTGATTGTTTGTTAAAGATGGTCCTCTGTAACCTCTTTTGTTCAACGCTTGGGTGATATAAGCAGACATTTGAGCAAGTATATCAATAGGATTATCCCCTTTTCTAAACTCAGGAACTGGAATCTCATCATCACAATAGAATACTGGTGCTGGTTGAGCTACAAACTGATTTGAAGGAGCACTAACATGTTGTGAGTAATGGGGTTGAGGAGCCTCATGTTGTTGGTAAGTGATGGCAGGGTTTGTAGGAGGTTGATAAGGTGATTATGGTTGTGAAGCATAAGGTAAATGATGTGAGTCTCCTTGTGATGATATTGCTGGTTGCTTGTATTGTTGCTGATAAGATGTAGGTGGTTCTGGCAAGATCGAATACTGTGGAAAGCTTGGAGTTTCATACAATGGTTGATAGGAAGATTGGTGTCCCAAAGCATACGAAGAGTTGTGATATGACAAAGTTGGATGATTTGCCATTAATGCCAATGGTTCTTGATAAGATCCCTAAGAGATGCGTTTTTAGATCACGTGCTTCTCGTGTTGCTGCAAGAAGCATAGACTTGATCTAAATTTGACTTGTGAAAATCCCGAATCATTTTATCATCGGTGACATATTGGTTTCACTCTTGGGGTAACGTGTTCAAGAACTTGGTTTTTAGTTGAAACTAAGCAATCCTTAGATTATACACGTTCAAATCATTCATCAAAGTAGTAAAACGCCAGTAGTAGTCATGAAGTGTTTCCCCTGGAATGTATGTGAACCTATCAAACAAGTCATAGAATTGACACTCTCGTTCCTGCTTAGTTAGTAAAGTCCCTTGTAACAAAACAGTTAAGCGATCCCAAAGATCCTTTGCCACTGTGTGTTCGCTTACCATTCGATAAATATCGGGTGGAAGAGCTTGAAGTATGGTCTGAACAGCCCTTTCATCCGCATCGGAAATGATTTTGTTAGCATCCGTTAATTCATGAAACAACCTTGGCCGCGTTAAATTGTCGACAGTAACTTCTCCCCAATCGAGTGGACTTTCTCAATGGATTGAACCATAAGTCTCCCATTGGGTTTACCCATAGTGTAAGTTCTCATACGACCTTGCCATGATTCAAATAAGTCTTTGATGAGCAACGGTGGGCGGGTATCGGTACCCGGGATGATCGAAATATCGGTAAGCGATGTCATTGTCAGCATAAATGAATGAGGATTCATTTTTATCACTTGAAGAAAAAGATTATCTTTTGATCGAGCAATGAAATAAGATTATGTGTTTTAGTGTTGTTTAAACAAAGATGTTATGATCTTTTTGTTGTGTGTTTTTGTTAATGTCTCTAAAGAAATGCAAAGTTGAAAAATCCTCTAAGTCTTGTAAATTTTGGCTGATCGTACTCTTTGATCATGCCCTATGATTTCACTGGTGATCGTTGTCTATGATCGCACTCAATGATCGTATCCTATGTGTTGATCCCAAACTTAGATCGATTAAGCTTTGTGTATACGAGATTAGATCAAGTAATACACGTAGAGAAACCTTTGCTTATGAATAAAGTAACTAAGTGTTATGCGGAATTAACACTTAATCTAAAACACAAAGATGTTAAACAAACTTTCACTTGTATTAGAATGAACGAACTTGATTACAATGAAAGAGGTTTAACTTGTGAAAACTTATGAAAACTGCTGATAAACATTAACCTAAAAGATCTTCTTTTATAGATTAAGAAGTCTTGTACAATAAGCTACGAATCAACTATTCTAGGTAAAGATAATAATGGAAAATACAATGTCGAGCTTATCTTTACCATACACAAATAAAGAAACAAATAAACAAAAAGATTCGTATGAAGATATATTCCATCAGTGTTAATCTTCAAGGCTGTCAGCGTTGACTTCTTCAATGTCAACGCTTGGCTGTCAGCGTCCAATGTCATCCTATCAGCGCTTGAATTCTTCTTATCAGCGTCTAGTGAACTGACCCATAATTTATTCCCAACAATCCTCCCCTAAACTTGATATCTATTCCAATGATCAAGTTTCTGAATAAAAACTTAAGGCTTAGGAGGAATCTTGCAAAAACTTCTTATGTTGGTGATAAACATATCTAATCAAGTCCTTGGCCACGTCACTAGTATAATCAATCTCCAAGGGTGTCTCCTTCATCTTCTCCAATACTCCTTTGAACAAGAAATAGTCAGCATCCACAAGTAGATACTCTGAAAACTTTGTAGAGCTCAAATGAAATACACCACAAGTAGAATAAAGCCTCCAATGAAGATTACTGAGATCATCTTCAAGATCCTTCCATATGGCAGGATCTGCTTCTCTTGGACCACATAAAGTCAAAAATGTGTTCCAAAGTCTTATTCCATTTGCTGAAGTAGGTGCTTCAGCTGTATACTTGGCCTCTATTAATCTCCATAGATGCACCAAGTCTTCTCTGTCTATGCTTGCAAAGATAGAAATAATTGAAGTGAAAGTATGTACCTCCTTTCCAAACCTGCCAATCTTCCAAAATCCACACTCATCTTCATCAAAACTGATGATTGGATTTCTGTCATCTAGAGGTACTACATTAACCAAATCTGAAGCTTCCAATGGAGAAAGCTTGAGATGCTTCCTTATGACACCTTCAGTTGGATAATACACATCCATATCTTTGGGAAATTGGAGAGGATCTCCTTTCTTCACTGGTCTTTGAGCAATCCTCATTTCCTTTTGAATCTGCATTTCCTCAACAAGCTCTTGTTTCCTTTCTTCTGAAAGAAACTGGTAGACATTATTTTCTTGCACATTCCTCCAAATAGGATGTGCCCTATACTCTAACTCCTCAAAAGATAAAGCCAGCAACTTCTTGTATGTCCATCTAGGTTGATGGCATCTAAGCAACTTGTAATACAACTGCCTTCTATCTCTTTTGAGCCAAGTCTTGACCTCTTGTGCATTAAACCTCAAAATCACCTTTATATCATCTTGTACTCTGAGAAGAACTTCCAACCCCCAAATTTGATCTGACAAACTCATCCCTGGGTTGTCCATAACCTTGTCTTCCCAAGCATGGTACATTCTGGTGATTTCTGGAAGGTCCTAATCAATCTGATTCTTCAAATCACTCAATCTTTCCTTTGCTAACTCATCCCCATATTCAAGTCTTTCTGGATCTTCAATAATTTGAACACTTGAATCTGATCTATCTTCTTCTTTTTCACCACCACTTTCTTCCTCACTCTCAGACGTAGCAACAAATGGTGATCTACCACTCCTCTTCAAATCTCTTTCCAAAAGTTGTGCAGCCAACTGTTCATCAAATGCAATTTGTGCTGCATCTTTCTTTGGAACATCTTCTTCAACCAGAATCCCCTTACCCTTGTCTTTTGGATCAATAACAGGTAAGGTAGAAGAAGAAACCTGTGTGGACACATCTTTGATGATTGTTGATGACTGGAATACATCAACACCACCTGCAACTTTGTCAGCGTTTAAGTTACCTCTATCAGCGCCCCGATTACCTTTGTCAGCGCTGGATGTGTCAGCGTTCAAACCTGTATCAGCGCCCATTGTTGCTGTGAAAGATCCTTCCAAGTTCAATGGAGTTACCTTGGATGTATCAATAATTGGGTGCTTCTTCAAGTTGGTGAGTGCTTCAGCAACATGTAAAGATTCACTAAATTGTGAACTCTTCTCTGAACTCTTCTCACTGGCTGTATGAATCAGCTCATCCTCTTCATCCTCCCCTTTGGAAGATTCCTCCATCAAACTCCTGCTACTTGGATTCTCCAAAACAGTTACCCGCTCCCTCAATACTTGGAGTTCACGGCCCTGTTTGTTGACAATTTGTACAAGGCTGACATTTTGCTTTTGCAAGCTAATGACAGCAGCCGTCAATTCAGTCAAAGTCATAGGTTCCAATCTGCCCTCAGCTAGAATGGGGATTTGACCTCCCAAAATAGAATCATAGGGCATGGATGAGGTCTTAATGATGTTGGGACTGTCTTGACCAGCTTCTAAGCCTGTGTCAATAGCCCCAGCCTCATCCATGGCACCAGCCATACTTGTGGAGGTGGTTCTCTCTGCTACAAGGCTAGGACCACTAGAGGAGAACACTCTAGTAGTCCTTTGGCGTTTATTCAACCTAGATTGTAATGGGGTGGAAGATGAGGTAGATTGTGTGGGTGTTGGTTGGTTAAGGGGTGTTTGGGATTGTTCAGGAATGATATCAGCGTTGGGATTGGCTGTGTCAGCGCCAACATTTTGAGTGTCAGCGTTGACATTGGGTTGGTCAACGTCCATGTGGTCTGGTGAAGGTAATGGTTCATGGATAGGCTCAAGTTGGGGTGCAGGGTCTGGTTGTGGTTGAGCAGCCTAAATTACTTCAAGCATAGCTTGGGTGAGAGGTATGGATCTGTTTGTGGAGCTCATTTTGTCAAAAATGGTTTTCTTTTGTTTAGGGATCTCATAAAAAGTGTCATGATCCCTAGTACAATATTCTTGTAAATCAAAGACCATTTGCAAAAATCTTGGGTAAGCCAAAGTCATTTTACTTCCCTTATTTTTACACATCCCTTCAAAAATCATTTTTGAAAAATTATACTTAAGCCCACGTGTGATACAAACCAAAGCACTTGCAATTGACCTGTTTATTTCATTAAAAGAAGTACATTTCGGACTTAAGCATTGGAGAAGGACATGTATCAAATATTTCCAGTCAGAGGGAAATTCCTGCTTATGATATTTATTTAAAGATTTACCAACAGGAATAGGATAACCCAATTCCCTAAGACCTTGTTCTATTGTTGCAATGGCAAGGGTAGTCACACCATCAGCGTCATCAAGACGCAAAGCTTGGCGAACCAAGGCTTCAGTGACCACCCATGTTCTTCCATGAACAGTAGATGTTAATGTGGTCACTCCATTAGCTGTTGTGGAACTGACATTGTTCCAAAACTGTCTAATGTGTGCGACAGGGACTAGTGGCTCATGAGAAAGTGCATACCTTATAGAAGATGCATTTAAAAATGCCACCATTTGTGAATACTGAGGGAACAAATCATTATCAGCGGCCAAGTAAGCCACCATATTATGTTGGCTCTTGAACTCCAATGTCAGATTGCTTGAGTTGAACTTTGGTGCCATGTTTAAAGCTGTTTAGGTTATGTGATATGGGAAAAATCTAGGAGAAAAATGTTAGACAAGAAAATATGAATACCCAGAACAAAAAGTTTAGCCAAATTTATAGGAGAGATGCATGATTTGGATTGGTAAAAAATGAGGCAGTTATATTCAAAAAGCAATGATGAGAATATTGAATCAAATATAACTTATCTCATGCATTAATTAAAAGTAACAACTCCCAAAATTACGGCCAAAGATTAGTCAAAAATAACAACTGGGTAGGGCCCACTAGGTGTCAACGGTCAAAAATAGCCCATCAGCGCCCAACGGCTATATTTTCTTGTCAGCGTTTGCCTAAAGCCTTGTCAGCGTCACGATTGGACGTAACAGCGTTTGGGGAAAAACTTGTCAGCGTCTAAAAATAAAAATAAAAATATTTAAAAAGAAAAAGACCTTAACAAAGTAATTTATCCTAAGGGAAATATCTTACAAGTTGATAATAATTACTGGGCGGCAAGCACTGTCCATTTATGCACACTTGCTTAAGCAAGATAGACACAAATGTCCTCTAGTGTCCCTTGCTAACCAAAATAGTTACCAACAAAGTTATTTCATAAAATTCTTTGTAACTCCCAGGTAAACCCATAACAAAACTATTCCCAAGTCTCCCATCAGACCATAACCAATTCTAGGACAAAAATGTCTTGGCAGCATGCATAGTTTATCAACTTTGCATGCTACAGTGCCTCATGGTTTAGTAAAACTAACCCATACTCACCTGCGGAAACAATCTAGAATTATGATGAGAGTATTATAAGAATACCCAAAAGTCCTAAAGGTTCCTTAAACCTCCCCTTAAACTATGATACATGAGTTTCTCAAAATATATATGAACATTAAAAATTTATGTCAAGATAGGAATATAAATATTCCAACCATCATCCATAAACAAAAACATGTCCAAATAGCTCTTCAAAGATCCATAAGCAACTCTGTATCCAATGGCATAAAGCTACCACCACCTACACATTTAGATGAAAACCACAAAACTAACATTTGTTGCTGACAGCGCCCCGACAACACTCATCAGCGTTGAAGGAACTCTTGTCAGCGTTAGACAATAATATCTCTAACAACGGCAAAATAACACTTATCAGCGTTACATTTACCTTTGTCAGTGTTAGAAAAACAAAGTGGAAAAATCTAAAGCATCACAAAGACCAATAACAATGCATTATCCTGTACATACTTTTACAAAAATGTTCCCAAAACACATATTAAGTGAGATTAACCATTCCAATATTTGTTACCAAATATTGAAATCTTCCAGTATCAAAAGGTTTAGTTAATAAATCAGCCACATTATCCTCTATGGCTACCCTATCTGGTTGTATTAAACCTTTCTCAAAGCAATCTCTTATAAAATGATGCCTAATTTCTATGTGTTTGGTTTTAGAATGATGTACAGGATTTTTAATAATGCATAAAGTACTGTTATTGTCTACAAAAATCTTGGTATGCATAAAATTATACCCATAATCCAACAGCTGGTTCTGAATCGATAAGACTTGTCCACAACAAGCAGCTGCTGCAACATATTCTGCTTTAGTTGTAGAGTTGGCCACCACTGTTTGTTTCTTGCATTGCCAAGATATCAATCTACTCCCAAGAAATTGACATCCACCAGTTGTGGATTTCCTATCAAACTTGTCACCACCATAGTCACTGTCTGAATATGCAATAAGCTCCAATGGAGAATCTTTTGGGTACCACAAGCCAAGATCTGGATAACATCTTAGGTACCTAAAAATTCTTTTCACAGCAAAAAGGTGACATTCTTTGGGAGTCACTTGATGACGTGCACAAGCACACACAGCAAACATGATGTCAGGTCTTGAGGCTGTAAGATACATCAATGAACCAATCATTGATCTATAGTGCCTAACATCCACATCCTTTCCAGCTCCAATTTTTCCCCAAGGGTGTTCCCTATCCATAGGAGTGGAAGCATCCTTTTCATGTGGAGAAAAACCATATTTCTTCAAGATTTCAGCTACATACTTGTCTTGGGAGATGAAGATACCATCTTCTTTCTGCTGAACTTGTAAGCCTAGAAAGAAGTTCATCTCACCCATTGCACTCATCTTGAATTTATCTGTCATAAGCTTGGAAAAGTCTTCACTCATCTTTGGATTAGTTGATCCAAAAATGATATCATCAACATAGACCTGGACAAGTAAGACATCCTTACCTTTCTTCTTTGTGAACAATGTCTGATCTATGGTGCCCCTTTTAAAACCATTTTCCACCAAGTAGGTGGACAATGTACCATACCATGCTCTTGGGGCCTGATGAAGTCCATACATAGCTTTCTTCACTCTATAAACCTTGTCTGGATTCTCAGGATCTTCAAAACCAGGAGGTTGCATGACATATACCTCCTCAACAATTGTTCCATAGAGGAAAGCACTCTTCACATCCATTTGATAAACAGTGAAGTTCATACAAGAGGCATAAGCTAGAAAAATTCTTATAGCTTCAATTCTTGCAACTGGTGCAAAAACTTCTTCATAATCTATACCTTCCTCTTGTGTATATCCCTGAGCTACCAAACGTGCCTTGTTTCTGACCACAATACCCCTTTCATCTTTCTTGTTCCTTAGAACCCATCTTGTCCCAATTGGTCTCACATATCTAGGACAATCAACCAGCTCCCAAACATCCTGTATAGCAAATTGGTGAAGCTCATCCTGCATTGCTTCCACCCAACTAGGTTCTTTGAGAGCATCAAAAATCTTCTTGGGTTCTTCTTGTGACAGAAAACATGCAAACAAACATGCTTGTACAAGAGGGGTATCAACCTTCTTGTGTATATTGGCAATAAATCCACCAAGATTTTGATGGGATCTTCTTGTCTGAACTGGAGCCATAACATCACCAATGATCTGAGATGAGGGGTGATCCTTTGCTGTGGAAGTGAGAACTCCTCCTTCAAAAAGTATGTTGTCCTCAACTTCACGCTCCATGTTGCCAATATCTTCTTCATCAGACTCTCTTTGATCAACAGAAATCTCTTCATGGACATTGGAAGGTCCACCTTGTTCAAAATGGGAAGAGAAAAGATGTGCAAAGGTGTTGTCAAAGTCTGAACCTTGTTTGTCAGCGCTTGGGCTAACAACGCTTGAACTGTTGGTGTCAGCGTCTGATCCATCAGCGTCTGAATTGCTCTTGTCAGCGCTTGATTTCCCTTTGTCAGCGCCTGAAGAACCATGCATGTTTATATTTGGTGGTATGTGAAAACCACCATTATCTTTTCTAGCAGCAGCAGCAGCAGCATAATACTCATCTGTCCATATAGGAAGTGTAACATATTCTTGTGTGGGAGATGACTCAACTGCTGGTGGTCCATCCTTCTTAGCAACCTGTATACCTGAAACATTACCAATTCTCTTTTCCAAAACACTTGAAGTTACCTTCACAATGTCTGGATCAGTAACAGGCATATAATTTAAAGCTCTAGATAAAGGTTCCAAGTCAAACAACCAATTTGGACCACTTTCAGGATCACTAGGTTTACTCTCTAAAAACCTAACATGTACTTTTTCAAGTATACGTTTTTCCTTTTTAATGTAAACCGTATATCCTTTGCTCTGCACTGAATAACCCATGAAGTAGCCTTCATCACCTTTTGAATCAAATTTACCTAGGGCCTCACTAGTTTCTAAAACAACTACATGACATCCAAAAGGCTTGAGAAAGCCAATATTTGGCTTCCTTCCCCAAAGTAACTCATAAGGTGTCTTATTATGTATTTTGTTGACCAATGCCCTATTTTGAACATAACAAGCTGTGTTAACAGCTTCAGCCCAAAAGGCTATAGGAAAGTGGGCATCAGCCAACATGGTTCTGGCTGCTTCAATAAGGGTTCTATTCTTCCTTTCAGCAACCCCATTTTGCTGTGGGGTTCTAGCTATGCTAAACTGCCTAGTTATCCCTTTCTTGGCACAAAAATCATCTAACAACTGATTTCTAAACTCACCCCCATTGTCACTTCTAATAATTTTAACCTCATTACCATTCTTCTTCTCAATCTGGGTAAGGAAATTAATCAGACTTTGGGCAGTTTCACTTTTCTTGGCTAAAAAGAAAGTCTATGTAAACCTGGAAAAATCATCAGTGATAACAAAACAATATGATTTACCCTTCAAACTTTCTATATTAGTTGGACCAAAGAGGTCCATATGCAATAAGTGAAGAGGTTTAGAACTAGAGTGCACCTGTTTAGACCTGAATGAGACCTTGTGCTGCTTGCCCTTAAGACATGCAACACAAGAGTGGTCATTGTGGAAAGCCTTTTCAGGCAAACCATCAACTAAACCAAGCCTCACAAGTCTATTGATATTCTTAAAGTTTATGTGCCCTAATCTCCTGTGCCAAAGATTACTTTCATCTACTGAGGCTTTAGCATAAAAACATGACATCATTTTATTATTTATCTTAATTCCATTAAGATTCACATTATATATGTCTTTATGCCTTGGTGTTCTAAATTCTATGTATTTCTCCTCAGGGAGCTTGTAATCTTTGCTTAACACCAAGCACTCAGTATCAGTGAAAAGAACCTTATTTTTGTTATCACACACTTGTGATACACTAAACAAATTATAATCCAGTTCTTTTACCAGGAAGACATTCTCAAACCGTAGATTGTTGGTAATAAGGGTTCCTTTTCCTGTGATGGTGCCATAGCCCCCTCCAAAGAATACCTTATCACCATCTTGAATAGGAGTGAAGTTCGTCAGATAGTCTTCCTTTCCTGTCATGTGCCTTGAGCATCCACTATCCCAATATCCATAATCATTGATCTTCTTCTGAATGCCCTGCACATAAAGAAAACACATTAGTTTTCTTTGGGAACCCAAGCCTTGGAAGACTTGGATTCTGGTTGTTCAATAAGAACAGACTTGGTTCTCATAACAACCCCATTTTCATCCCTTTTTGAATGAAATTCCCAGTTAACCCCAATTGGTGTTGACATGGCTTTTGAAATATAATGAAACCTGTTGCATGTCATAGAAACACCAGTAGAATTAGAGTTTTGGTCTTGTTTTGGTCTCCATGTTAAGCTAGTAGAAGCTTTAGACCTATTTCCCTGTGGTTGCAAATACCTAGGTTTGGCAGTGTGTCTGTCAGCGCTGAAATTGTTCTTGTCAGCGCCCCGATAGCCTTTATCAGCGTTGAACCTAGGGTTTGCTACAGGAACCCATTGCCTATTGGACCAAGTGTTTGACTTTTGAAAAGGTCTTAGGCCTTGTGTGTTAGACCCTCTAGAAAAGAATGGGGCTGGTCTAACAGCTTGTGGACTTTTGTTCACAAAAGTATTGGGTCTGACAGTGTTTGACCTATGTTGACTTTTGTCAGCGCTGAAATGGTTCCTATCAGCGTTGACATTGGAAGCGTTGACACATTTGTATGCCAAATGTGAGAAGCTACCACATGAGTAACAAGCTTTTCTAGACATAGTCTTAGGTCTAGAAGCAAAGAAGCCTGTTCCATGGTTACTAACTTGGCTTTTTGGTGACCTAGTATTCCTATACATTTCTGCATACTTAACACTAGGTTTTCTAACAGTTTGTGGGCCAAGGTCAACAGCTTTGCCAGTGGTTGGGTGTGTGATTTTAATAGGTGTAGGATCATTGCTCTTGATTGGTGTGGGCTCATTTGGACTTTCACACAACAACCCTCCCTTAACAAACAAAGTGTGGTTAGCTTTCTTCCACCCATCTAGGTCAGTCAGTTTTTGTTTGTATTCTTCAACTGGGGAAGTCACTCTAGGTGGAGGAATGAATTCCTTCTCTTGAAGTTCTGGCAAGCCAGTCCAAGATAAGTCCTTTGATTGGACACCATAGAAATCCCCAGCTGGTGGTGGAACACCAGTATAATCTTTCATCCCAATTCCACTCATGTCCTTAGAGTCTCTTTGTTTACTAACACACTCTCCTAGGGATTGTGTGGCCTTATCAAATCTCTGGATTTTAAGACTCACATTATCTTTATTTTTGTTAGCCTCATCTAACTGAGCTATCAAATCAAGATTAACCCTGTTTACTATATCTTGAATATCTTTACTTTGATGTAACTCATGTTTTAAGATATTTATTTGATCCTTTAAATCAAACTCCATTTTCTTATACTCAGCTACTGTCTTTTCTGTTTGGGTAAGAGCAATTTGATAATTAGATACTTTGCATCTTTCAGTACTTGCCTCATCTAATAATTTTACTATCTCTTGATTTAATTTTTCAGTATTTAAACGACAACCCTTAGAACAGAAAGCATCATCATATACCTCATTATCTGATGAAGAGGAGGAGTGTGCCATGAGAGCATATTCAACATGCTCTTCTTTAACTTCAGCAACCAAAGCTCTGTCCTCTTCCTCATCCTTAGCCATAAAGTTCCAGCTCCAGTCCCATCCTCCAACACCATCAATTTGTTGAACAGCAACCATGGCCTTGGGATCTTGGCTCTTAACCATTTGGCTTGAGGGCTTACCAGCATTAGATCTTCTTGGAGATCTACATTCCCTCATAAAGTGCCCCATCCTATGACAATTGTAGCACTCAACTTTGGATTTGTCAAATCCAGCAACATCCTTAGCATTAAAGGTCATCTTCTTCTTGAACCTTTTATTAAACCTGTTTGCTCTTAAGCTTACAGAGCCATAGTCCACTTGATGTCCATCTCTTCCAATTGCTCATCACTTATCTGCTCAAGATCTTCATATGTAATCCTTGAATCACTGGGCAGAGAAGCAATGAATGCACACACAGTATCTAGATCTAAACCAGCAGGTTTAATTCTATCAGCGCCAAAGTTGTGTGTGTCAGCGCTTGAGTATAAAGCGTTGACAGGATATGATCCAGCGCTGACAGACTGTGATCCAACGTTGACACATTGAGATCCAGTGACTGGATGTCCATAGGAGTTCATGGAATCAAATTGGCCTTCACTTTGTGAGAAGAAGGCCATGTTGCTGCTGGAAGATTTATTATCACTCTCCAAAAGCCATTCATTCTCCAATAGTCTTAGTTTGTTGAAGATGTCATCAAACCTGGAGGTCTTGTGGGTATTATTGACAAGAATGGATCTTGTCTCAATCTTCCATACATCACCAAGGCTTTTGAGAAAAGTAGCATTTAAGTCAGGGTCATCAATTTGTGTTCCCATGAAGGAAAGTTGACTTGTGATGTCAAGCAGTCTACTTCTCACACTGCTGAGATTCTCATTGGGTTGAGCCTTAAAGACAGCATACTCATGCAAGAGTTGCTTCTTCTTTTCTTCTTTTGTGTCAGCATTGCCACCATGTGCTACTTCAAGAGCTTCCCAAAGCTCTTTTGCAGACTCAAAGCGTTTGTACTTGTGCTGATTCTCATGACCTAGGGCGTGTTTCATGATGTTCAAGATTTTCATGTCCACCCTTTTCTTGGCTATATCTTCAACAGATACAGCTCTTCCACCTCCAGGCTTTTCCTTCTTATCAGCTTCAGGACAATTAGGAACAACTGTCCTTGTGGCAATAGCAGCAGCAATCTTTTGTGCTTTGTCGAATGTGTTCCCATATTCAACAATCTCCCAAAGAGTGTAGTCATGAATAGCTATATATTGCTCAAAATTGGACTTCCAAATTTCGAAGTTCCTGGCATCAAACATGGGAATTTTGATACTAGGATTTGTGGAGTTGTTTTGTAGCAAAGCAGCAGGTTGATCTGTGCCAGACATGATGTTTTTAGGGTTTTGAGAATTTTAGGGTTTTTAGGGTTTTTGGTGTTTTAGGGTTCTTGCGTTACTTAAAGATCAAAAGTTTCTCAACAAGCTCTGATACCACTTGTTGATCCCAAACTTAGATCGATTAAGCTTTGTGTATACGAGATTAGATCAAGTAATACACGTAGAGAAACCTTTGCTTATGAATAAAGTAACTAAGTGTTATGCGGAATTAACACTTAATCTAAAACACAAAGATGTTAAACAAACTTTCACTTATATTAGAATGAACGAACTTGATTACAATGAAAGAGGTTTAACTTGTGAAAACTTATGAAAACTGCTGATAAACATTAACCTAAAAGATCTTCTTTTATAGATTAAGAAGTCTTGTACAATAAGCTACGAATCAACTATTCTAGGTAAAGATAATAATGGAAAATACAATGTCGAGCTTATCTTTACCATACACAAATAAAGAAACAAATAAACAAAAAGATTCGTATGAAGATATATTCCATCAGTGTTAATCTTCAAGGCTGTCAGCGTTGACTTCTTCAATGTCAACGCTTGGCTGTCAGCGTCCAATGTCATCCTATCATCGCTTGAATTCTTCTTATCAGCATCTAGTGAACTGACCCATAATTTATTCCCAACACTATGATCGTACTCACTGGTGATCGTAGTCTATGATCGCACCTGATGATCGTGAGCTTGATCGTACTCACTGGTGATCGTATTCTATGATCGCACTTGATGATCGTATCCTATGATCGTACTCACTGGTGATCGTAGTCTATGATCACACTTGATGATCGTGACCTTGATCGTACTCACTGGATCGCAGTCACTAGATCGCAAGTAGATCGTAAGATGTGATCGTGATCTTGGATCTCAAGTAGAAACCCCCAGGGTTTATGCAATCGCAACAATCAGATCGTAACAAGAAAATGGTTCGAGACTTGAAAGCAACAAGAAAAAAGAGTTTTTTACCTTGGAATTCGTGTTTCTAGCCAAACCAATATCTCCAAATCATTACTAAAACTATTTAGAAGAAATATAGATCACTTGGAACCACAAAAACACGAAAAATATTTGAAACTTTGGTAAAAATAAATAAAAAACACATGAACACACTTAGAAAAGTATGAACAACACAAAACCAATGTTTATTTCATCCCATATCTCTTAATACCAATTGTAGAAAAGTGATAATCTTTGATATTTCAAGAGGGTTGTTGTTTTCTAGTGAGAGAAAGTAGAGAGAGAAGTGAAAGAAAAACTATATGTATTACTTGTAAAAGTGAAACAACCAACAACCCCCTCGTTGGAAGCCTTGGAGGGGTATATATAGTCACACGACACCTAAACTAAACATCGTTACCTAGTCTAGTCTATGCGTGTGTGACTATGATAACTAATGAGAATTCTTAAATGTCGTCACATAAAGTGAATTTCCAACAATCTTCCCCCATGGGACGACGTGTAGAATTCCTTACAATATTTTTCCTAACAAGTACATAATGATTAAGAACAAAAGCTTCCATGAAGCGTCCAATGCTGATGAAGTCTTCTAAGGCTTTTGACTTCAAGTATTCACTTCAAAACGTTTTGACGAGGTTGAACAACATTCTATTGCTCTTGAACTTGAAAATCAATCTAAAAATGAAACTCTTTCAAAAACAAATGTTTGTGAAAACAACGTTGAGACAAGTGACAAGATGATTTAGGTGATGCAGTCATTCGACGAAGATGTTACGAGACTTAAGAGAGAATTACAAACAACAAAAGTGGAACTAGAGGCTGCAAAGACTAAAAATCATGTCGTAGAAAATAGAATTACTTCTATGCTAGGAGAGCTTGAAAAAGTAAGGCAGGGCGACTCACAAAATTCTAGTTTAGTAGAAGACCGCCTCGCTTTTAATGCGAAAGAGCAAAAGTCATTAGTTGACGAACTGAACAAGAAAGGTGAGGAAATCTCTGACCTAAATATTCAGCTCATAGACAAAAACATGGTTATAGCTGAATTAAAGGAGACACTTCAACTCAAAGGACGAAAAGTTGTTGATAACTCAGCTACCATCTCTGCACCGTCCTCTAGTACTCCTAAACCCAACCCACATGTGCTTTATCGGGACCCAAAATTTAAGCATAGTCCAACTAAGTTTGCTACCTACATGAAAAATGCCTTAGAACATGCTGATCTAGCTAGCGATACCATTGATGATATGCGTACACTCGATCCCACAAGTCATACTCTATATGAACTTTTGTTATATGTGGATCGCATTCAAGATTGCTTAGCAAATTTAGAATATATTGGTCAACCGATATCTGCACCAATTACCCAACACACCCCTACCATTGCCATAACTCCATTAAATAAGACCCCAGGAGCTAAGCCTGTTTTAAACACACCCATCAAGGCTAAGTCAAAATCTGTCACTAATGTTCCCTTGGCTTCTACAGGAGTAATTATGTCTACTAAGGCTAAAGGATCTCAAGACAAGAAAGATAGGATCAAGCCTTCCACTAGTAGGATTGAGAAGAAGAAAGTAGAAGTTTACCCTAGGAATGTTATTTCAGTTTTAAATAAAAAGAAACACGTAGCTAAGACAAAAGGTTCTCCCTTTGAGTGGAAACCTAAGCAAAATGTGAATTCTAATTTGAAATGTTGGAATTGTAATGAATGCATGTTTTCTCAGCGTCATGATTTATGCCTTGTTGACCATGTTAATGAAATGCATGCCATTCGAAACAATCTTGAATGGAAACCAACGGGGAAGAAATTCACCCAAGTTGGATGGCAATGGTTACCCACTGGTAGGACCTTTACTGCAAATGGAACAAAGTGCCCTTTAACTAGGATCACATCCACTGAAGTTAGGTCTCAGCATCCTTTAAAAAGGAACACAAGCACTAAAAAATAGAAAAAACGTCCTTTCACTAGGCCTGCCTCCACTATTGTGCCTACCAGTGATGAAGTACCCAGTCAAAGAGTACCTCCGAATACTAGACAACTAGAATCTAAGCCAACAACTAGTAAGAAAATTTGGAAGCCTAAAAACTCTTCTGATAGCAAATCTAAGATAATTACATCTGTACCTGCTAACTCAGAGGAACAATTAGATTCCGATACATCTTCTTTGTTTTGTGATATTTTCAGGTCGTCCATGTGACAACCATGGTTTTTGGGGTTCGTCACTTAGACTATAGTTTAAGGTGTTTTGTGCAAATATGTGCTTTTATGTGCTTATGTGTTTATTTTGTGTGTTTGGAGTGAGGTTTGGATATCTTTTATGAGTATATGGTACTCAAAAGTAAATCGAGGAACGGTTATTTCATGTTCATGAGCCCACTTGGTAATGACTATGAAATGAGATGGTGTTATTTTGTGGTTTACGTATACGTATATGTATTATAGAAAATCGTATTTTTACGGTTTAGGGTTTTGCATTTAGGGGTCTCGGAAGAGGTATTTAGTCACGGGAGTATTTTTTAGGATGGTTTTAAGTCATTTAGGACTTAGTTAATTAGTTTATTTCATATTTCAAGAGTTTTATAAAACTGTATATTTTTACGTCTTTTACGGTATACGCGTAAATTTGACTAGTTTTACGGTTTTGAGGTTTTGGAGGCTTTAAGAGCTGAAATAAATTAAGGAAAATTAAGGTAATATTATTAATACAAATATTAATAATAAAAAGAAAAAAAAACGAAATTAAAGGGGTATAGTAGGTTTTGGGATGCAAGAAAGAAAAAGAAAAGGGAAAAAAGGAAAAAAGGGGAAACGGGCTTTTGTATTAGGCCAAGGACTTGTTATATACAAAAACTTTATGTTAATAAAAACAAATCATAAAATCCCTGGAGATCATGAGTGATTCGAAATCCATGGAAAAAGTTAGGGTTCTTTATCAAAAATCTAGTTTTCCAAAAATCTAAGGTAAACTCTTCAAACCCTTTTAATTAAATTGTTTTTAATTCTTTCTTAATCATTATATGATGGATCTAGGTTAGTGTTTATTAGAAAATCTGTAATTTAATATTATCACAATGATATAGACATGATTAGAATAATTAGGGTTAATGATTGAACATGATGAGGGTAATTAATTTGGTTAATTATGTTAAATTCGTTTTTAAAAACTGGGCAGAATTTTTGGGTCATTGTTTTGATCATATCTAGAATTTTTCAAACTTATAATTTTCGAATCTTATATCCCTGGAAAGGTAATTGAGTTGGCTTTCAAATTCAAGAAACGAGAACTAAATTGAAGGTCTGGAAGTGGGTCAAAAACATGTTACATCTATCGGGTGTCAAAACAGTTTTTGGATCAGCCTGTTTTCTTTTTATGTTTTGAATTGTTTGGGGTACCTAGGGTTATATTGGAACCTTCAAACTAACATGAGACTTAGATTATATATTAAATTAAAGATCTGGAGGAGGTCTAAACAAATGGGTTAGGGTAAGACTGATATGAGTGTATTTACTCATATCATTTGTAGCTTAAAACAATGAAATTATGCATGATTTATATCAAAAATACCTTGGAAATGCTTGTTTCTTGTTTTCATGTGTGTAGGTACCAAGTTCATGAAAACCGACGAAAACCGACACGAGAATGAAGAAAAAGATCTTAGAAGCCAAAACCGAGCTCGACATGAGTGGATTTAATTATTTGTCGAATAAACGGGCCAAGTGGGTCCCACATGGGATTATTGGGCCTGAAAAACCCAATAATGGATACTAAGTAAATTAATTTGGACAATTCCAAATTCAAGGCCCAAAAATACAAATAGCACACGGTTGTAAAGTCACATTGGGCCCAAGCCCAAATAGAGGAAACTAAAGTCAACTGATAGGCTTAGGATTTTTGTTTCACAAACGATTGATATAAATTTACTCCAAAGTTGTTATCACGTTTCATTTACATGTGTTTTCTTTTATCGTTCCATTCAAACCAATCCATTCATCACCACACATTATTTTCTTAGATAAATATACCGTTCCATATTTTTCACCCCACTCACTTTCTCTCACCACATTAAACCGTCGATACATACTATGCAAACCTTTCTTCCCCAATTTTCTCACCCACAAAACCTATAAATTTTACTCACTGTTCAAAAACCATAAGTAAATAAAAAGTCAAATTAATTTAGGGCTTTTTATTTATTCCTTTAATTCACAAAAAAGGGATTAAAACCCCCTTGGTTTAAGGAAGAGAGGGTGTGGAACGAAAATGCTACGTGGCCGGATTCCATTTGTTAAAACACCTCACATCTCACATCCAGCCAATCACAGGCCAAAGAAGAAACACAACTAGCACACGGATGCCACGTTGGCGATCCGTGTGCTATTTGGAATCATCACAGCCATCCAATTGAAGAAAGAGAAAGAAGATAGAGATCAATGGCCTAGAAGAAAAGGGTATATCCCTCAGCAGATCCGAATATCCGCACAAGGACGCCCTTGGGGGGGCTATAAATACCCCCAATTTATTCTGTATTTTTCATCCCTTTAATTACTTTACTGCTATAATGTTGAAATTAGATTAGGAAAGCTGTATTTCTTTTTAAAAGTATTGTATCAGTTTAATTTGAATTAATAAAAGTTTCAGTTTATTATTCTGATTCGTGAGTTTTTGCTTTAATCCCTTCATTTTCTTTCTCAAATCTGATTTAAATATTATAATTATAAAAGATATTCCATTAATCTGCTCAATAGATTAATGAGATATTGAAGTAATATTTGGGATTAATTTATCCTAATTGGATAAATACAAATTTACTGTCGATTTGTTATGGTGGTTCTTTGGTGGATCGGATTAAGGTAAAAATGGTGTAAGGTGGTTCGATTTGGTTCACCAGGTTGTTCAGCACAACCTGCTTCTCAAAGGATTCTACAAAAGGTGTTTATTTCCTTTTAAATTCATTGTTTAATTTTTAGTTTAATTAACTCTGTTTTTTTTCTTGATCTGACTTTCTTGATGATTATTAGATGCTTGATTATACGTGACTATTTAGTTATATGTTTAAATAATTGATGATTTTGGAAAGTGAAATTGTGGTATGATTTGGTTTCGAATTTAATAAGTTTGGTTTTACTGGTTATATGTACTATAGGTTAAACTGCTTGGAGTGTTATAAGTTGCTAGGTTTTAAGTCAGGTAGGAACGAGCTCAATGTATACATGAATCTGATTATTTAATGTTCAGTCTCATTTAGTGATGTTAATTTCTGAACGCTTGAATATTGCTTTGGGGTTTGATTTGGTTGCTTAGTTCGTTTAACTGTTTAATTTTTAGTCTAGCCTTACTGTTTATAAGATTCAGATAAGTATGACTTTTTGCTTAATAATGTTTATGGTTATTTCAGATTGCATTTGGTATTTGCTAGATTGAAATTTTAACTTTGTTTTGCTGAATCTGAATGTTTAAGGATATAACTGATAAGCTTATCCTGCTAGGGGATACATTGACTGATTTTTGCGTGGAATTGTGTTTAACTGATTTGTATGCTGATTTTGCTGCTTATTTGGTATTTTGTTTACTGAGTTTTAATCTTTAATTGTTAGTTTGTTATATTATTCGATTTTATTCAAATATTGCTTATCAGTTCAGTTATCTGATAAGTCAAAATAAGTTGTGACCTCACAGTTTAATCCAAATAATAGCTCTTAATAGTCTCTCCTAAGACATTTCACCTTTTTCTGTCAAAAAGATAGTTAATCCAAAAAAATAATGTCCCTCACGGGACTTGAACCCGTGACCTCCTGGTCACACACCCAACGTGATAGCCATTTGAGCCAAGTGCTCTTTTGAGTTTAATTTCATTTATATCATTAATATAGTGTTAGTAACTTTGGCAGGATTAGTTTTACTTTAATAAACTTTGTCACGTTTAATTTCATTTAATTTTAATTAAATTTAATTTTTTTTTAAAAACAAAGTAGTTTCAGTAAATAAAAAAAAAGAAAAAAATAAAAAAAATGTTTTTATTTAAAAAGTTTAATTAGTTTAAAAAAGTTTATTTAGATTTTTTAAATAGATTAAAAGTTGATTTTATTAAATAGATTAAATTTTTAAGATTTTTTAATTAGTTTAATTTTTAGTTAGTTTTATTTTTAAATAATTAATTGTTTGTAGATTTATTTTAAATAGGCGGGGTTTACGATTCATGCACTTTAGGTTAATTTTAAATAGCTTAAAATTCGTAGATTTAATTTGTAGTTTAAAAACCAAAAACCAATTCAAATCAATTGCCCAAATCGAAACAAAACGTCTCAAATTCATAAGATCTTCGTGTACAACGAACTCGACTCACTCACGTGTTTAATTGAATTCGTCATTGGTATTATTAGACTATTACTTTTTCCTAAAGGTAAATTTCTAATTTACCCTATAACGTAATCTAATTATCACATATACTATCCACGATACATCAAAAATTTTGGCGTCGCTGCCGGGGATCTTGTGTACGATTCGCTTTTGTGGAGATTTGTTGATCGTGGATTTGAAGACCCTTTCCGTCCTCGGAAAGTTTGTTATTTTTCTATTATATAGTATGTATCGTTTTTCTCGTTTTTTGTGAATAATATATTGTATTACGTAGCACAATAATTTTAAATACTTTTCAAATAAGCCTTAGTTGGGATTTCATCACCTAGCTATTGTATTCGAACCCAAAACAAAAATAAAGGCAAAATAGATAAATACTAATAAGAAGTTTGAACTCGATTTATACAAACTATAAGGTGGGTATAAGGCGACGTGCTATAAAAGGCCGTCTAAGGAAAAAGGTTTTTAAGTGCTTTGTGCCACCTCGTTTCCCCGCTTGCTTGTGCGTATATTGAGAGGGACAACCTATTATTGGTTTGCCGACTCAAGTAGTAATAAATCTTATTTTTTGTTGTTTACTTATTGAACCTCGAGACGTTTAGGTTTTCACCTATCGTTTCAAAGTCGACCGAGGGTAATTTACTTCCATAGTAGTTATCCTTATTCCTTGTTTTTTATCGATCATTATTGATTGAGCAATACCAAATAAAAATACCAAAAATAATCTTCTTTCATGTCTAATTTCTTTTCTTCAATCCTCTAAATTCTCGTCTTTGTAGTGTATGCAATTACGTTCTTCTTGTCTTGTGACTGATTTTAATAGGCTTGAAAATATTCCTCGTAGAAATAGAAATCGTCAAAAACGAATAGTGGACCCCGAGATTCCACCTATTGTTGTAGAGATGGCCGATAACCGAACAATGGAGGAATTGCTCCGTGCACCCACCGAAGGGTATGGGGAAGCAATCGTTGTGCCGGCTATTTTGGCGAATCATTTTGAGATTAAGACGGGTCTTTTATCGCTTATTCGTGCCGACCAATTTCGTGGCAATGATACCGATAGCCCGCATTCTCACATTCGGAATTTTAATCTAATTACCTCGACTCTCAAGTTTAGAGATGTGCCGAATGACGTGATTAAGCTTATGCTTTTTCCGTACTCGCTCGAGGGTAATGCTAAGCTTTGGTATGATTAAGAACCACCGGGTTCGATTTTAACTTGGGATGATTTAGTGTCAAAGTTTATGAATTATTTCTTTCCACCTTCCGAGACAACACACTTTAAGAATGAGATCACTAGATTTGAACAAAAAGTGCATGAATCGTTTGGGGTTGCTTGGGAGAGATTTAAAGATTTGTTAAGACAATGTCCACACCACGGTTTCTCGGAATTGCATCAAATAAATACTTTTTATAATGGGCTTAATATGATTGAACAAGATTCTTTAAATGCCGCCGCGGGTGGTAATCTTTTAAGAAAAACACCGAGAGACGCGTGGAGAATAATTGAGGATAAGTCTAGAGTACAATATTCACGAAACACACCGGTTGTTTCCAATGTGAATTCATCTAATCACGAGATTTCTAGATTGGACTCTAAGATTGATAGTGGATTTGCGACTTTGTTGAGTGAGATTAGGAAGAATCCTCATGGATCGATTAATATGGTTGGGAATGTTTGTGTATCATGTGGTGGAGCACATCCTAATTATGCTTGTTTAAACGCGGGGTTTGATCAAGCTAGTGTTTTTGCCGCGACGGGAACTTATGGCTCCAACGGTCAAGTTCCTCGTCAAAATCATGTTGCTCCACCGGGTTTTCCACCGGTTCAATACAGGTACAACAATGGTAATAATGGGAATAATTTTAACCGTGGTAACCAAGGGAATTTTAATCAAGGAAATGGATTTAATGCTAATCAAAACAATCAAGATTTTCAAGGGAATAATCAAAATGATTTGTCAAGTTACATGAAGTCAAATGAGGCAAATATGAAAGCTTTGCAAAATAACATTCAAGGACAAATGGCAACTTTGAAAAATGAGTTTCAAAATACACTAAAGGGGCAAAATAACAAGATTGAGCTTAATCAACAAAGAATGGAACAAAGATTTGAGCAAATGTTTGAGCAAGGTCAAAATCGTTTGCAACAAAATTTAGAGCAAAGTCAAAATCGTATGCAACAAAGTGTGGAACAAAATCAAAATAAATTACTTTCGATGTTTGAGGGATTTATGTCTAATCCGTCATCTTCTTCGGGTTGCTTACCTAGTAATACCATTCCTAACCCGAGGGGAGAGCTTAAGGCTATCACCGCTTATGATAATTTAGAAAGGAAGCTTGAGCTTATAGTGCCACCTAAATAAACCTTTTGGAATGTCACCAAGGCTACTTTAAATGTGACTAGTACCTCGGATTTCATTGATCTCTTTCCTAAGAAATATAATGATCCGGGTCACTTCTTGATACCTTGTGTTTTCGATGAGCTTGGGGAATAAAAAGCTCTAGCCGATCTAGGAGCTAGTATTAACGTAATGCCCTTGTCCATTTGGAAAACTCTTGACTATTTGCGACTTATACCCACTCGAATGATCATTGAGCTTGCTAATGGCACCACCACTCGACCGGTTGGTATAGCGGAAAATGTCATTGTTAAAGTGGGGGAGTTCGTTTACTTAGCCGATTTTGCTATCATTGATTATGAGCCGAATCCTCGTGCGCCTATAATTTTAGGACGACCATTTTTGTGTACGGCCGGTGTTTTAGTTGATATGAAAGAAGGGGAGCTTAAATTGTTTCATGGGGATAAACATATGATTTTCAAACCGGAAAAAATTTAAAGATTGGTTCCTAAGAAATCGGAAAGTGTAGAAAGTGATGAACCTAATTTTGTTGAATCATGTTGTAATGTTACCTCATCTATACTCACTCCACACGAGGATGATAAGATTGAAAAACAAATTGACGATTACTTGAGTGAGCCATTTGATGCTAGTGAGTTTGATAATGAGAATTTTGATCCCGAGAGTGACATTGCTTTAATTGAACAATCTTTGAAAATGGACTCATTTTCACTCTCTTCTAAGGATCATGTTGATGTTCTTAAGGCACAATCTTCAATTGAAGAGCCTTTGATTCCTAGCTTTACACCGAGTGAGGTTAGTGACTATTCGATGGATAAGTTCATCGATGAACTTTTTGCTATCATTGATCCACTTCCACGGGGAAGTGAAGACGTTTCTGATCTCGAGATCGAACGTGATTCTCGTGTTTTACCTACCATTCTCGAGGAATTCGCCGATGAATTGCCTTCAAATGAGAATGATGATCTTGTATCCGAGTGTGACACACTCGATACTTTGTCGGAAATTTCTTGTGATGACAAGGATGACGACACTTTTGTGACTTACTCAAATCCTCTATTTGAAGCTTCATTGAACAATAATCCATTGTTTCAAGAGGATTTTGAGAGCATCATACCTCCTACATCTCACAACCTTTGTGATGATGATCTTCTTATGAAGGAGGTTGATGAGGTTTGTGATGATGATCACACCTTTTGTGATGATGAGTATGTCGATTCGGATGGAGAAACTTACATTATTCCCAATCTCCCTCCCACTCGCGTTGATCTTAATGTGCGGGTTTTTCATGTGACTCATATTGAGTACCATGACCCCTTTGTTTACGTTCCTAAGAGTGAAAAGGTCGACAAAGTGAAGCAAGTTGAAACCACTAGTGTTGAGACTTTTGTACCACCATTATTATGTGCTCCATATGACTTAGGATTAGCATGGGGGGACGACACCTTGTTGTCTATTCCTTTCTCCACCGAGGACGAGGTATTCGATCCCGGAATCGTTGATTTAGGGAAATCTCGGCCTTTCACCGATGCAATAATTGAAAGATTTTTCGATCATCTTGGTGCGAGTGTATCTCGTGGAGCATGCTACATCCATACGATTGTTTGTGACTACCATCTCTTATTAGAGATTTGTGTTGGAGTTTTATCCTTTCGTTTGTCATCCGACAACGAGGATGAGATCTTCGACCCCGGCATCGTGCTTCATGTTGGTTTTTACTCCAATATGCCGGTTTTCACCTTTTTCCCTAAGGACCAATGAATGCGGGGATCGAGTCGAGCTCATGACTCGGTGACCAAAAACGAGTACTTTCTATCTTCTTTCTATTTTCTAACAACTTAATAAGGCTTGATCTTTCAAGCTCGTGCTCGTGTTTTGTTGTGTTGTGATCTTAGGTACGACCCTATTTTTTGAAGACTCTCGTGTTCGGTTTTTGCCGGTCCACTTGATCTTCATTTCTTTGAATGCCAAAAGGGGCACACTTTCTATCCCTTGATTTTTATCGACTAACGTTTTATCTTGAGGCATAATTAATAAACGGCTTATAGATTTGCATGCTCTTTCCATGCTAGGAGTTTGCATTAGACTCTTCGTGTCTTAGCAAGGGGGTGTCACTCTTGAGCTAAGAAACATTGAGGACAATGTTTCGTTTTAGCATGGGGGAGTCAATCGATATAATCGCTTGCAATTGCTTTTGTCGTGTCCAAACGTATTGTTTTTCTCATTTTTCAATAAAATTTTAAATTTTTTGTGCTATTTTTAAGTTTTAATAAAGAAAATAAGTGTTTTTGACACGAATGTAGGCTTTTAATAAGAATAGTTTTTGACTCGACTTGGTTTTTAACCTTAGATTTTCCTTAACGTATTTGAATTAAGTTTTGCTAGGCTATTATATAGGGAGCTTTAAAACGCGAAAGTCTTAATTCATACGAGTTAAGAACAAGAACTTTTCGCAAGCTCCTATAATTGATCCTAGAAAGTTGTTTATCAAGGGAACTTTAAAACGCAAATTCTAAAACTTGCAAAAGTATAAGAAGTTGCAAGATCCTATAGATGACTTGAAAACCCAAAACTTTGATTTAATAGGCTAAGTATCCATTGATTTCATTCTTGTAATTTTACAATATGGAGAACAAGAGATGATAGAGCCAATTATAAGTTCAGTATTCTTTCGGGAAATTATGTGAGTTAATTATAAGCCTATTCTCCCATCGCTTGTTAATAAATTTATTTGCAATAAATAAGGTTGAACGATTTGAAAAGTTACTTAGCTTCTAGCCCAAGATCGTTTAAAAGTTGCTTGGTATGGATTAGAGTTCATAGCCAAGGCATAACTTATTGAAGCGGGATGCGAAGATTGGCGAGTCCAAAAAGGTCCTAACAAGACATGAGGGCTATGTTTTATTGCTAAAGATCTCAAGTGATGTGAAGAATCATTTATCAAAAATCAATATGAAGGATCGAGACACACGACGAAAAGCAAAATACTCCCAAAAAGTCATGGAGAAGTCTATCCAAAAAGACCAAAATAAGGTATGAGGATAAATGAAGCCAAGTCCAAAAAGGAGGAGAATCGTTGTAAATCAAAATCCCAAGTAAAGATTGGAGAAAAATGAAGAAGTCGTGGTCCAAGTATGAATCTCTCAAAACTTCAAGTGAAGAAATATTATGAAGAGAAGACCATTATTTCGTGAACGTCTCTCAAGGTTGAAGGTATAAAGTCATTGCCAAATATCGATCCGAGAAAGGTCTCAAATCGCGAAACAAGTTATGCCAAGATATGAACTTTATGAGAGCCCGAGAAGCAGTTTTAAAAGATTTTGTCCTTTAGCTAACTATTGATTAAATCGTTCACTTTATTTTAGGCTTAATAATTATCGAAATAAGTCAACAATGTATCCTCGTGATCATTTAAGACAACAATAAAATATAAGAGATACACCTAGGAATAAGGGAGTTTAAGTGAATAATTGGCCCACATGAGTTCGTGTTAGTCTACCAATTTATAATAACAATGATCTTGTTTTTGCACTTGGCATGGAAAAGTGAAAAGTCGAGGACGATGAATCTATTTGAGTTTTATGATCCTTAAAGTTATTTTATGTCTTTGCAAAATAAAATGTCAAAAGTTGAATAATTGTGTAGATATAGTTTTATTTTATCATTGCGTGAGGACACGGCAATTCCTTAGCATGGGGGAATTTTATATGAGTGTATTTACTCATATCATTTGTAGCTTAAAACAATGAAATTATGCATGATTTATATCAAAAATACCTTGGAAATGCTTGTTTCTTGTTTTCATGTGTGTAGGTACCAAGTTCACGAAAACCGACGAAAACCGACACGAGAATGAAGAAAAAGATCTTAGAAGCCAAAACCGAGCTCGACATGAGTGGATTTAATTATTTGTCGAATAAACGGGCCAAGTGGGTCCCACATGGGCTTATTGGGCCTGAAAAACCAAATAATGGATACTAAGTAAGTTAATTTGGACAATTCCAAATTCAAGGCCCAAAAATACAAATAGCACACGGCTGTAAAGTCACATTGGGCCCAAGCCTAAATAGAGGAAACTAAAGTCAACTGATAGGCTTAGGGTTTTTGTTTCACAAACGATTGATATAAATTTACTCAAAAGTTGTTATCACGTTTCATTTACACGTGTTTTCTTTTATCGTTCCATTCAAAACCAATCCATTCATCACCACACATTATTTTCTTACATAAATATACCGTTCCATATTTTTCACCCCACTCACTTTCTCTCACCACATTAAACCGTCGATACATACTATGCAAACCTTTCTTCCCCAATTTTCTCACCCACAAAACCTGTAAATTTTACTCACTGTTCAAAAACCCTAAGTAAATAAAAAGTCAAATTAATTTAGGGCTTTTTAATTATTCCTTTAATTCACAAAAAAGGGATTAAAACCCACTTGGTTTAAGGAAGAGAGGGTGTGGAACGAACATGCTACGTGGCCGGATTCCATTTGTTAAAACACCTCACATCTCCCATCCAGCCAATCACAGGCCAAAGAAGAAACACAACTAGCACACGGATGCCACGTTGGCGATCCGTGTGCTATTTGGAATCATCACAGCCATCCAATTGAAGAAAGAGAAAGAAGATAGAGATTAATGGCCTAGAAGAAAAGGGAATATCCCTCAGCAGATCCGAATATCCGCACAAGGATGCCCTTGGGGGGGCTATAAATACCCCCAATTTATTCTGTATTTTTCATCCCTTTAATTACTTTACTGTTATAATGTTGAAATTAGATTAGGAAAGTTCTATTTCTTTTTAAAAGTATTGTATTAGTTTAATTTGAATTAATAAAAGTTTCAGTTTATTATTCTGATTCGTGAGTTTTTGCTTTAATCCCTTCATTTTCTTTCTCAAATCTGATTTAAATATTATAATTATAAAAGATATTCCATTAATCGGCTCAATAGATTAATGAGATATTGAAGTAATATTTGGGATTAATTTATCCTAATTGGATAAATACAAATTTACTGTCGATTTGTTATGGTGGTTCTTTGGTGGATCGGATTAAGGTGAAAATGGTGTAAGGTGGTTCGATTTGGTTCACCAGGTTGTTCAGCACAACCTGCTTCTCAAAGGATTCTACAAAAGGTGTTTATTTCCTTTTAAATTCATTGTTTAATTTTTAGTTTAATTAAATCTGTTTTTTTTTCTTGATCTGACTTTGTTGATGATTATTAGATGCTTGATTATACGTGACTATTTAGTTATATGTTTAAATAATTGATGATTTTGGAAAGTGAAATTGTGGTATGATTTGGTTTCGAATTTAATAAGTTTGGTTTTACTGGTTATATGTACTATAGGTTAAACTGCTTGGAGTGTTATAAGTTGCTAGGTTTTAAGTCAGGTAGGAACGAGCTCAATGTATACATGAATCTGATTATTTAATGTTCAGTCTCATTTAGTGATGTTAATTTCTGAACGATCGAATATTGCTTTGGGGTTTGATTTGGTTGCTTAGTTCGTTTAACTGTTTAATTTTTAGTCTAGCCTTACTGTTTATAAGATTCATATAAGTATGACTTTTTGCTTAATAATGTTTATGGTTATTTCAGATTGCATTTGGTATTTGCTAGATTGAAATTTTAACTTTGTTTTGCTGAATCTGAATGTTTAAGGATATAACTGATAAGCTTATCCTGCTAGGGGATACATTGACTGATTTTTGCATGGAATTGTGTTTAACTGATTTGTATGCTGATTTTGCTGCTTATTTGGTATTTTGTTTACTGAGTTTTAATCTTTAATTGTTAGTTTGTTATATTATTCGATTTTATTCAAATATTGCTTATCAGTTTAGTTATCTGATAAGTCAAAATAAGCTGTGACCTCACAGTTTAATCCAAATAATAGCTCTTAATAGTCTCTCCTGAGACATTTCATCTTTTTCTGTCAAAAAGATAGTTAATCCAAAAAAATAATGTCCCTCACGGGACTTGAACCCGTGACCTCCTGGTCACACACCCAACGTGATAGCCATTTGAGCCAAGTGCTCTTTTGAGTTTAATTTCATTTATATCATTAATATAGTGTTAGTAACTTTGGCCGGATTTGTTTTACTTTAATAAACTTTGTCACGTTTAATTTCATTTAATTTTAATTAAAGTTAATTTTTTTTTAAAAAAAAGTAGTTTCAGTAAATAAAAAAAAAATAAAAAAATAAAAAAAATGTTTTTATTTAAAAATTTTAATTAGTTTAAAAAAGTTTATTTAGATTTTTTAAATAGATTAAAAGTTGATTTTATTAAATAGATTAAATTTTTAAGATTTTTTAATTAGTTTAATTTTTAGTTAGTTTTGTTTTAAATAATTAATTGTTTGTAGATTTATTTTAAATAGGCGGGGTTTACGATTCATGCACTTTAGGTTAATTTTAAATAGCTTAAAATTCGTAGATTTAATTTGTAGTTTAAAAACCAAAAACCAATTCAAATCAATTGTCCAAATCGAAACAAAACGTCTCAAATTCATAAGATCTTCGTGTACAACGAACTCGACTCACTCACGTGTTTAATTGAATTCGTCATTGGTATTATTAGACTATTACTTTTTCCTAAAGGTAATTTTCTAATTTATCCTATAACGTAATCTAATTATCACATAGACTATCCACGATACATAAAAAATTTTGGCGCCGCTTCCGCGGATCTTGTGTACGATTCGCTTTTGTGGAGATTTGTTGATCGTGGATTTGAAGACCCTTTCCGTCCTCGGAAAGTTTGTTATTTTTCTATTATATAGTATGTATCGTTTTTCTCGTTTTTTGTGAATAATATATTGTATTACGTAGCACAATAATTTTAAATACTTTTCAAATAAGCCTTAGTTGGGATTTCATCACCTAGCTATTGTATTCGAACCCAAAACAAAAATAAAGGCAAAATAGATAAATAATAATAAGAAGTTTGAACTCGATTTATACAAACTATAAGGTGGGTATAAGGCGACGTGCTATAAAAGGCCGTCTAAGGAAAAAGGTTTTTAAGTGCTTTGTGCCACCTCGTTTTCTCCGCTTGCTTGTGCGTATATTGAGAGGGACAACCTATTATTGGTTTGCCGACTCAAGTAGTAATAAATCTTATTTTTTGTTGTTTACTTATTGAACCTCGAGACGTTTAGGTTTTCACCTATCGTTTCAAAGTCGACCGAGGGTAATTTACTTCCATAGTAGTTATCCTTATTCCTTGTTTTTTATCGATCATTATTGATTGAGCAATACCAAATAAAAATACCAAAAATAATCTTCTTTCTTGTCTAATTTCTTTTCTTCAATCCTCTAAATTCTCGTCTTTGTAGTGTATGCAATTACGTTCTTCTCGTCTTGTGATTGATTTTAATAGTCTTGAAAATATTCCTCGTAGAAATAGAAATCGTAAACAACGAATAGTGGAACCCGAGATTCCACCTATTGTTGTAGAGATGGCCGATAACCGAACAATGGAGGAATTGCTCCGTGCACCCACCGAAGGGTATGGGGAAGCAATCGTTGTGCCGGCTATTTTGGCGGATCATTTTGAGATTAAGACGGGTCTTTTATCGCTTATTCGTGCCGACCAATTTCGTGGCAATGAGACCGATAGCCCGCATTCTCACATTCGGAATTTTAGTCGAATTACCTCGACTCTCAAGTTTAGAGATGTGCCGAATGACGTGATTAAGCTTATTCTTTTTCCGTACTCGCTCGAGGGTAATGCTAAGCTTTGGTATGAGAAAGAACCACCGGGTTCGATTTTAACTTGGGATGATGTAGTGTCAAAGTTTATGAATTATTTCTTTCCACCTTCCAAGACAACACACTTTAAGAATGAGATCACTAGATTTGAACAAAAAGTGCATGAATCGTTTGGGGTTGCTTGGGAGAGATTTAAAGATTTGTTAAGACAATGTCCACACCACGGTTTCTCGGAATTGCATCAAATAAATACTTTTTATAATGGGCTTAATATGATTGAACAAGATTCTTTAAATGCCGCCGCGGGTGGTAATCTTTTAAGAAAAACACTGAGAGACGCGTGGTGAATAATTGAGGATAAGTCTAGAGCATAATATTCACGAAACACACCGGTTGTTTCCAATGTGAATTCATCTAATCACGAGATTTCTAGATTGGACTCTAAGATTGATAGTGGATTTGCGACTTTGTTGAGTGAGATTAGGAAGAATCCTCATGGATCGATTAATATGGTTGGGAATGTTTGTGTATCATGTGGTGGAGCACATCCTAGTTATGCCTGTTTAAACGCGGGGTTTGATCAAGCTAGTGTTTTTGCCGCGACGGGAACTTATGGCTCCAACGGTCAAGTTCCTCGTCAAAATCATGTTGCTCCACCGGGTTTTCCACCGGTTCAAAATAGGTACAACAATGGTAATAATGGGAATAATTTTAACCGTGGTAACCAAGGGAATTTTAATCAAGGAAATGGATTTAATGCTAATCAAAACAATCAAGATTTTCAAGGGAATAATCAAAATGATTTGTCAAGTTACATGAAGTCAAATAAGGAAAATATGAAAGCTTTGCAAAATAACATTCAAGGACAAATGGCAACTTTGAAAAATGAGTTTCAAAATACACTAAAGGGGCAAAATAACAAGATTGAGCTTAATCAACAAAGAATGGAACAAAGATTTGAGCAAATGTTTGAGCAAGGTCAAAATCGTTTGCAACAAAATTTAGAGCAAAGTCAAAATCGTATGCAACAAAGTGTGGAACAAAATCAAAATAAATTGCTTTCGATGTTTTAGGGATTTATGTCTAAACCGTCATCTTCTTCGAGTTGCTTACCTAGTAATACCATTCCTAACCCGAGGGGAGAGCTTAAGGCTATCACCGCTTATGATAATTTAGAAAGGAAGCTTGAGCTTATAGTGCCACCTAAAGAAACCTTTTGGAATGTCACCAAGGCT
Organism: Glebionis coronaria; assembly: GCA_025667525.1. Lineage (NCBI taxonomy): Eukaryota > Viridiplantae > Streptophyta > Magnoliopsida > Asterales > Asteraceae > Glebionis > Glebionis coronaria. The sequence goes on from CM046882.1 coordinate 80,169,485, forward strand.
ACTTTAAATGTGATTAGTACCTCGGATTTCATTGATCTCTTTCCTAAGAAATATAATGATCCGGGTCACTTCTTGATACCTTGTGTTTTCGATGAGCTTGGGGAATACAAAGCTCTAGCCGATCTAGGAGCTAGTATTAACGTAATGCCCTTGTCCATTTGGAAAACTCTTGACTATTTGTGACTTATACCCACTCGAATGATCATTGAGCTTGCTAATGGCACCACCACTCGACCGGTTGGTATAGCGGAAAATGTCATTGTTAAAGTGGGGGAGTTCGTTTACCTAGCCGATTTTGCTATCATTGATTATGAGCCGAAGCCTCGTGCGCCTATAATCTTAGGACGACCATTTTTGTGTAAGGCCGGTGTTTTAGTTGATATGAAAGAAGGGGAGTTTAAATTGTTTCATGGGGATAAACATATGATTTTCAAACCGGAAAAAATTTCAAGATTGGTTCCTAAGAAATTGGAAAGTGTAGAAAGTGATGAACCTAATTTTGTTGAATCATGTTGTAATGTTACCTCATCTATACTCACTCCACACGAGGATGATAAGATTGAAAAAAAAATTAACGATTACTTGAGTGAGCCATTTGATGCTAGTGCGTTTGATAATGCGAATTTTGATCCCGAGAGTGACATTGCTTTAATTGAACAATCTTTGAAAATGGACTCATTTTCACTCTCTTCTAAGGATCATGTTGATGTTCTTAAGGCACAATCTTCAATTGAAGAGCCTTTGATTCCTAGCTTTACACCGAGTGAGGTTAGTGATTATTCGTTGGATAAGTTCATCGATGAACTTTTTGCTATCATTGATCCACTTCCACGGGGAAGTGAAGACGTTTCCGATATCGAGATCGAACGTGATTCTCGTGTTTTACCTACCATTCTCGAGGAATTCGCCGATGAATTGCCTTCAAATGAGAATGATGATCTTGTATCTGAGTGTGACACACTCGATACTTTGTCGGAAATTTCTTGTGATGACAAGGATGACGACACTTTTGTGACTTACTCAAGTCCTCTATTTGAAGCTTCATTGAACAATAATCCATTGTTTCAAGAGGATTTTGAGAGCATCATACCTCCTACATCTCATAACCTTTGTGATGATGATCTTCTTATGAAGGAGGTTGATGAGGTTTGTGATGATGATCACACCTTTTGTGATGATGAGTATGTCGATTCGGATGGAGAAACTTACATTATTCCCAATCTCCCTCCCACTCGCGTTGATCTTAATGTGCGGGTTTTTCATGTGACTCATATTGAGTACCATGACCCCTTTGTTCACGTTCCTAAGAGTGAAAAGGTCGACAAAGTGAAGCAAGTTGAAACCACTAGTGTTGAGACTTTTGTACCACCATTATTATGTGCTCCATATGACTTAGGATTAGCATGGGGGGACGACACCTTGTTGTCTATTCCTTTCTCCACCGAGGACGAGGTATTCGATCCTAGAATCGTTGATTTAGGGAAATCTCGGCCTTTCACCGATGCAATAATTGAAAGATTTTTCGATCATCTTGGTGCGAGTTTATCTCGTGGAGCATGCTACATCCATACGATTGTTTGTGACTACCATCTCTTATTAGAGATTTGTGTTGGAGTTTTATCCTTTCGTTTGTCATCCGACAACGAGGATGAGATCTTCGACCCAGGCATCGTGCTTCATGTTGGTTTTTACTCCAATATGCCGGTTTTCACCTTTTTCCCTAAGGACCAATGAATGCGGGGATCGAGTCGAGCTCATGACTCGGTGACCAAAAACGAGTACTTTATATATTCTTTCTATTTTCTAAAAACTTAATAAGGCTTGATCTTTCAAGCTCGTGCTCGTGTTTTGTTGTGTTGTGATCTTAGGTACGACCCTATTTTTTGAAGACTCTCGTGTTCGGTTTTTGCCGGTCCACTTGATCTTCATTTCTTTGAATGCCAAAAAGGGGCACACTTTCTATCCCTTGATTTTTATCGACTAACGTTTTATCTTGAGGCATAATTAATAAACGGCTTATAGATTTGCGTGCTCTTTCTATGCTAGGAGTTTGCATTAGACTCTTCGTGTCTTAGCAAGGGGGTGTCACTCTTGAGCTAAGAAACATTAAGGACAATGTTTGGTTTTAGCATGGGGGAGTCAATCGATATAATCGCTTGCAATTGCTTTTGTCGTGTCCAAACGTATTGTTTTTCTCATTTTTCAATAAAATTTTAAATTTTTTGTGCTATTTTTAAGTTTTAATAAAGAAAATAAGTGTTTTTGACACGAATGTAGGCTTTTAATAAGAATAGTTTTTGACTCGACTTGGTTTTTAACCTTAGCTTTTCCTTAACGTATTTGAATTAAGTTTTGCTAGGCTATTATATAGGGAGCTTTAAAACGCGAAAGTCTTAATTTATACGAGTTAAGAACAAGAACTTTTCGCAAGCTCCTATAATTGATCCTAGAAATTTGAAGCGGGATGCGAAGATTGGCGAGTACAAAAAGGTCCTAACAAGACATGAGGGCTATGTTTTATTGTTAAAGATCTCAAGTGATGTGAAGAATCATTTATCAAAAATCAATATGAAGGATCGAGACACACGACGAAAAGCAAAATACTCCCAAAAAGTCATGGAGAAGTCTATCCAAAAAGACCAAAATAAGGTATGAGGATAAATGAAGCCAAGTCCAAAAAGGAGTCGAATCGTTGTAAATCAAAATCCCAAGTAAAGATTGGAGAAAAATGAAGAAGTTGTAGTCCAAGTATGAATCTCTCAAAACTTCAAGTGAAGAAATATTATGAAGAGAAGACCATTATTTCGTGAACGTCTCTCAAGGTTGGAGGTATAAAGTCATTGCCAAATATCGATCCGAGAAAGGTCTCAAATCGTGAAACAAGTTATGCCAAGATATGAACTTTATGAGAGCCCGAGAAGCAGTTTTAAAAGATTTTGTCCTTTAGCTAACTATTGATTAAATCGTTCACTTTATTTTAGGCTTAATAATTATCGAAATAAGTCAACAATGTATCCTCGTGATCATTCAAGACAACAATAAAATATAAGAGATACACCTAGATAAGGGAGTTTAAGTGAATAATTGGCCCACATGAGTTCGTGTTAGTCTACCAACTTATAATAACAATGATCTTATTTTTGCACTTGGCATGGAAAAGTGAAAAGTCGAGGACGATGAATCTATTTGAGTTTTATGATCCTTAAAGTTATTTTATGTCTTTGCAAAATAAAATGTCAAAAGTTGAATAATTGTGTATATATAGTTTTATTTTATCATTGCGTGAGGACACGACAATTGCTTAGCATGGGGGAATTTGATATGAGTGTATTTACTCATATCATTTGTAGCTTAAAACAATGAAATTATGCATGATTTATATCAAAAATACCTTGGAAATGCTTGTTTCTTGTTTTCATGTGTATAGGTACCAAGTTCACGAAAACCGACGAAAACCGACACGAGAATGAAGAAAAAGATCTTAGAAGCCAAAACCAAGCTCGACATGAGTGGATTTAATTATTTGTCGAATAAACGGGCCAAGTGGGTCCCACATGGGCTTATTGGGCCTGAAAAACCTAATAATGGATACTAAGTAAATTAATTTGGACAATTCCAAATTCAAGGCCCAAAAATACAAATAGCACACGGCTGTAAAGTCACATTGGGCCCAAGCCCAAATAGAGGAAACTAAAGTCAACTGATAGGCTTAGGGTTTTTGTTTCACAAACGATTGATATAAATTTACTCAAAAGTTGTTATCACGTTTCATTTACACGTGTTTTCTTTTATCGTTCCATTCAAAACCAATCCATTCATCACCACACATTATTTTCTTAGATAAATATACCGTTCCATATTTTTCACCCCACTCACTTTCTCTCACCACATTAAACCGTCGATACATACTATGCAAACCTTTCTTCCCCAATTTTCTCACCCACAAAACCTGTAAATTTTACTCACTGTTCAAAAACCATAAGTAAATAAAAAGTCAAATTAATTTAGGGCTTTTTATTTATTCTTTTAATTCACAAAAAATGGATTAAAACCCCCTTGGTTTAAGGAAGAGAGGGTGTGGAACGAAAATGCTACGTGGCCGGATTCCATTTGTTAAAACACCTCACATCTCCCATCCAGACAATCACAGGCCAAAGAAGAAACACAACTAGCACACGGATGCCACGTTGGCGATCCGTGTGCTATTTGGAATCATCACAGCCATCCAATTGAAGAAAGAGAAAGAAGATAGAGATCAATGGCCTAGAAGAAAAGGGAATATCCCTCAGCAGATCCGAATATCCGCACAAGGATGCCCTTGGGGGGGCTATAAATACCCCCAATTTATTCTGTATTTTTCATCCCTTTAATTACTTTACTGTTATAATGTTGAAATTAGATTAGGAAAGTTGTATTTCTTTTTAAAAGTATTGTATCAGTTTAATTTGAGTTAATAAAATTTTCAGTTTATTATTCTGATTCGTGAGTTTTTGCTTTAATCCCTTCATTTTCTTTCTCAAATCTGATTTAAATATTATAATTATAAAAGATATTCCATTAATCTGCTCAATAGATTAATGAGATATTGAAGTAATATTTGGGATTAATTTATCCTAATTGGATAAATACAAATTTATTGTCGATTTGTTATGGTGGTTCTTTGGTGGACCGGATTAAGGTGAAAATGGTGTAAGGTGGTTCGATTTGGTTCACCAGGTTGTTCAGCACAACCTGCTTCTCAAAGGATTCTACAAAAGGTGTTTATTTCCTTTTAAATTCATTGTTTAATTTTTAGTTTAATTAAATCTGTTTTTTTTTTCTTGATCTGACTTTGTTGATGATTATTAGATGCTTGATTATACGTGACTATTTAGTTATATGTTTAAATAATTGATGATTTTGGAAAGTGAAATTGTGGTATGATTTGGTTTCGAATTTAATAAGTTTGGTTTTACTGGTTATATGTACTATAGGTTAAACTGCTTGGAGTGTTATAAGTTGCTAGGTTTTAAGTCAGGTAGGAACGAGCTCAATGTATACATGAATCTGATTATTTAATGCTCAGTCTCATTTAGTGATGTTAATTTCTGAACGATCGAATATTGCTTTGGGGTTTGATTTGGTTGCTTAGTTCGTTTAACTGTTTAATTTTAAGTCTAGCCTTACTGTTTATAAGATTCAGATAAGTATGACTTTTTGCTTAATAATGTTTATGGTTATTTCAGATTGCATTTGGTATTTGCTAGATTGAAATTTTAACTTTGTTTTGCTGAATCTGAATGTTTAAGGATATAACTGATAAGCTTATCCTGTTAGGGGATACATTGACTGATTTTTGCGTGGAATTGTGTTTAACTGATTTGTATGCTGATTTTGCTGCTTATTTGGTATTTTGTTTACTGAGTTTTAATCTTTAATTGTTAGTTTGTTATATTATTCGATTTTATTCAAATATTGCTTATCAGTTCAGTTATCTGATAAGTCAAAATAAGCTGTGACCTCACAGTTTAATCCAAATAATAGCTCTTAATAGTCTCTCCTGAGACATTTCACCTTTTTCTATAAAAAAGATAGTTAATCCAAAAAAATAATGTCCCTCACGGGACTTGAACCCGTGACCTCCTGGTCACACACCCAACGTGATAGCCATTTGAGCCAAGTGCTCTTTTGAGTTTAATTTCATTTATATCATTAATATAGTGTTAGTAGCTTTGGCAGGATTTGTTTTACTTTAATAAACTTTGTCACGTTTAATTTCATTTAATTTTAATTAAAGTTAATTTTTTTAAAAAAAAAGTAGTTTCAGTAAATAAAAAAAAAAGAAAAAAATAAAATAATGTTTTTATATAAAAAGTTTAATTAGTTTAAAAAAGTTTATTTAGATTTTTTTAAATAGATTAAAAGTTGATTTTATTAAATAGATTAAATTTTTAAGATTTTTTAATTAGTTTAATTTTTAGTTAGTTTTATTTTTAAATAATTAATTGTTTGTAGATTTATTTTAAATAGGCGGGGTTTACGATTCATGCACTTTAGGTTAATTTTAAATAGCTTAAAATTCGTAGATTTAATTTGTAGTTTAAAAACCAAAAACCAATTCAAATCAATTGTCCAAATCGAAACAAAACGTCTCAAATTCATAAGATCTTCGTGTACAACGAACTCGACTCACTCACGTGTTTAATTGAATTCGTCATTGGTATTATTAGACTGTTACTTTTTCCTAAAGGTAATTTTCTAATCTACCCTATAACGTAATCTAATTATCACATATACTATCCACGATACATCAAAGACCCTCTGATCATAACATACTTTTCATATGTTCAAAATCAGTAAATTCTAGATAAGTATATATATGGAGGCCTTAACAGTGTCTTCAAGGTTGTGGCCAAAGGAGAGAGTTAGCTAACACATGTAAGGGAATATGGTTTCTTTTACAGAGGCAATTGATTTGGTTAACGGGGTGTTCGAACCATAGTTTAAGGTATGAAAAACGGGACTGTTTTGGGTTAAATGTTAACGGGGCGAGTTATGAACTAAACTAAGTTAAGGGCTTTATAAAGGGGTGTCATGAGATGCATATGGCATATAAATGGGGTTAAGTTGTAGGAAAAGTTTAGATATCCATAATAGATTGATGAGCCATTTTGGTATGTGGTTCATGTCTTGATTGTATACGTTTGTGTGTTTAGATTTTGCTAGAGTGCGTGTACTTGGAGAAGCTTGTTCAGGTGAGTTTCATAGTCCCATGTTTTTATGAGCTATAAATGATTTAACTTCCAGATGGGATGGAAGATACACTGTATGGTTTTGTAAATAATGCTGTGAATGTTTTTATGGTTTGTGATGGACTTATGTGTACACTTATGTGACTAACTGCTATGCGATTCTTGATTGTTATTGTGGTTTGACTTGGTACCAAGGGATGTTGACAAGGCGGGGCCTTGGGATTGGTTCATAGGTGTATGGGTGCCTATGGGACCATGGTTATTGGTATGGCTGGGAGCCTTGGAAAATGTGGTTATTGGTAAGCTGTGGTGCCTTGGAATTGTGATTGTATGGTTAATCTTGAATGGTAGTTGTTAATGCATAATTGTAACACATTGTCCATATGTTCTTTTATTGATGGTTGTTATTCACAGCTTATAACTATTTTGTGGTTGGAGTCTAAACCTATGACTCTCACCAACTTTATGTTGACGTGTTTTAGTGTCTCTTTCAGGTGATAATGTGGTTAAGTGTGAGAATAGGAGTGGCTAGCTGGGAGGATTAGGATTGCATAGGAGGAACCCCCTTTCCTCTTAGTCTTTACTTATGTTTGAATAAGTGATACTTTGTAGACACCTATATGTTTGTTATTTGTTAATTGTATGTCTTTGGTAAGAGGTAGACCTGTTACCTACTTACCTAGACGTTTGCATTGTTTGTGATATCTTCATGACATTGTGTCATCATTTATGATATTTACAATTCATTTAGTTATCTCTATAGACACGATATTGTTGTGATGATATCCATACGTTGAGCCCCATATTCCGTCATGGTGGGGTGTGACAGAATGGTATCAGAGACAATGGTTATAGAGAATTAGGTTGCCTAGTCTAGTAGCCTAGTCTATAGCTTAAGGGTCCATGCATGTAGGTGTCATAGGGGTATGTGTGCATTATAGTATATGGAGTGCTTAAGTGTTAATTTTATTTTGGATATTTATTTACTTTCATACTTACTTATTGAGATATAATATATGTAAGTACATTCATTTATTTTCTATTGATGCGACGTATAAACCGGAAGTGTAAGAATCTATTTAGTGTTACCCATGTCGCGTAGAAGAAGAGTTGCGCTAGGTAATATTAGGATAGTACCGATGTTGAGTCTGCGACTAGTAGTAGATTCAAATTTCCGCCTGAACGGTTATGGTCATTTTTTTAATGTTGGATATTTTATTGTTATTGATTGGATTTGGCGATTGACCCTCAAGTTATGAATGAAGTTAGGGTTGACGTATGAGATGTTCTTATTTTACCTATACGGTATATATATAGAGTGTATTTTATGTGGTATATATGTGGTAGATACATGTGTTCCGTGTAGTATTAATTTCTTATAAGTGTCGTCATAGGAGGGAGTACATGGGTGAAAGGGGACATATATAATTATGGAGGCCTACGTAATTATATACGTGCCACAACACCGATGGACTTCCAAGTATGCTTGCATGAAAAAGGGGTTAGTACATGCTTGTATATGATGAGATCTGTATTTTGGGTATTTGTACAATAAGGGTTTATGTAATGGTTGCCTGTGATATGGCTATGGTTTTTGTGTTATATGTTTTGGGTTATAGTCGTGTTGTGTGATTATGGGGTCACACGATATGGGTTGGTTTTGGTGATGGGTTTTATGCCTTGTCGTGGCATGGTGAGATGGTAAGATGGTGATTACTCGTATGGAAAAACGAGTGTATGACGCGATCGATTGACTTGACATGTATGATAACGAGTATGTTTTGGGAGATTTAATAGGTATATATATATATATATATATGCGGAGGTATATATACTAGTAGATGTTATGTAATGATATACGGTCGTTCAATAGTTATTAAAACTTGAACGTACCTAGTGTTCTCTCGTGTTTAAATAGTTTATTAGTGCTGGAGTTTGATGGATTTCCAACGATGTTTTGAATGTTTTGAAGTGTGTCTACATTCGGGTATGTATTTGAATTGATGAGAACTACCAAATTTTCTTGCAAATGAGTCTAGCTAATTAAAGGAAAATGCTTTTGAAGATACTTTGTAAGTGTATGGTATGATATCCTGACTTACATATCTTTTCTTTAAGTTTATTGGTAATAAGTTAAAAAAATATATTGACAATGAATGGATTAGTTTTCTAGGTAACATGTGATAGTACATATAAAGGGTAAAGAAATTTTACGATAATTTTCTTAAAAGTGGATTTAAAATTTTAGAAGTATTTAAATAGACGGAAATAGTAAAAAGGAAGATTTTATTATAATAATGATAATAATAACACCACACCTTCTAAACGTGTAATAGTTCGTTATAACAAGCCTAAATGGATTATATAAAATATTTATAATATAGAATAAAGTGAATAAAAACACCATATTTTATAAACACGTATTGGTTTCATAATAACAATGAAATGAGTTTAATGTGAGTAAACAAGATAATGGTTAGAATAACGTTATACTATACTAACTAGTGGATACCTTTGATAAAATAATTAAGATAAAAGATGAGTTTATTGTTAAAGGAGATGATATATAAAGTGAGTTTTAGTACACTAACTGAGTTATGCCCTTTGATAGTAACGAAGATGGTAAAATATGACTATGATTTCATTTATTGGTGTTAAAATATGGTCCTAATGTGAAGTAACTAATTGAGATGAAATTTTTAAATTTTCTAAGATATTGAAATTTGGTAATACTAATCGTGACGACTCTAATTTTTCATTGTTGGCACACTCCATTGAATCTTTCAGATAACATTTTCCGTTTTCAGTTGTTTTGGCTAGGGTTCGTTATGGTTGATATTTTGGTTTACCCTATATTTATTATGGGACGCGATCGTTTGGAATTCTTTTGGTACACGTCATGGTTGATTTAGTTATGCGGTTGTAGAAACGTAAGGATGAGAGGATAGAGTTGGGTAGTATTACTTATGGATAGATATTAGAATGGAGAGATGTATTTTGGTTTAAAGGTTGTGTTGAAGGAATGATTAAGATTTGTGTAGTTTTGAAACTTAGATTGGTTATGGGAATAAAGGAGTAAGTAAAGTTAGTTGACTAGTCGTGGGAACGAGATGTCATGCTATGAGAAGTTGGTTGAAGTACCATTATGAGATTGATGAAAGTACTAGCGGATGTGAGGGTAGAGTAAAAAGTTTCTACTAATGGAAATATGGGGCAAATAACATGCAATGGAATGGGTATAGTTATGGAGGCAAGGTAGTATTAGACACGTGAAAGAAAACATGGATGTGAAAGAATGATTGGTAGGAGGCTGATTAATGGTGAAGTACAACAAGTAAGGAAGAGTGAGCCATTGAGGGGTTGAAGTACCTTTAGAAATATTGTGGTAGATGAGTTGAACTTAGAAGCTACTGGGTAGTGTGAAGTTCTTAGGTAACATCATAGAGACGATAAGGAGTGCGTGAGGAGCTACATCGTGAAGCAAGGAGTTGAAAGGAATACGTGTCGGCTGCTAGAAGGATGCAAGAGATTTCGAAGGAGTCACAAAAGTTGCAAGGACTAGAAAGGTGACAAGCGCTATGATGGGAATGTTCGCATGGTTCGTGACGAAGAAGGACAGATCGAGTACCGGAGTGGAGCTACAAAGAGCTGAACCAGTGGATCATGATGAAGTGAATACATAACATGGGGGATTAAGAACTCGTGGAAATAACAAGGGGAGTCGAGTGACTACGCAGATAGAATTTTGTGGCAATCAATATTGAGGGATGAGTAGTGAAGCTGAGTTGAATAAGTTCGTGGAGAAGTGATTAGAGAGTCGGTTTTGTGAAGGTGTTATGAAAGATCTTTGGAAGAGACAATTATGCATTATCCAATGCACTAACTATTTCCATAGATTTGTGAATGAAGTATGGAATTTCGGTTGGATGGGATAGTGTAGGAATTAGGTAGAACCATGGAAGGAGAGGACCAAGTATTCCTAGAAGATGATGATTGAAATTACCTCATGTTGGGTTCAATCAAAATAGAAGTATGAGATTTGAATAAGAATTTAAAATATAGCTTAGTTTAGACAAATGGAAACTAATATGGGTATAAGATGAGAGTGTGATCCGCATGGGATCACATAAAACTATAGTCTGTCCCTATTAGGATGGAGTAGGAGAACTGGTCGCGAGGAAAACAAGTGAAGATACTTGGATAATTTTGACGTATAGATGACTTGAAAGACGGGAAGCATAGCATCGTGATGTATGCCATGAGCTGAGGAAAAAGAAGGAAGTCTGGATAGATGCGGATCATAAATGAAATAGGTCGAGATAGGAACCGAAGGTAAAATTTTGGTATAGCCTAATGAGTAAACTAAGGCACTAAGCATGCTAATATTGCTGTAGTGTGGAAAGGAAATGGCACTGACCTATACTGTTTGATTGGAAGGCTTAGTATCGATAATCGAATGGATGAGGGGTTATAGATGTGATGTGTCATGAGGGACGAAGGGCTTAGACTAACTAAGACAAGATGAGGAGCACTATGACCTTGGAGGTAAGACATTGTGTAAGTATAAAGAAAGTGTTGAGTATAAAAAAATCTTTCATGGAGAAAAGTGAGAAGGAAGTGTATAGGTGCTACTAATGAGCTATCCAGATTTAATGGAAGTAGTTGTAGCATGGATTTGGATGGCAGTTGATAGACTAACTCAGATAACTGTCCTTTTGGTGATATGTATAGTTCATAAGCTGATTTGGATTGGAAGAGCCTTGTTATGATGAACTAATGAATATGTGAAACACCGTCATAGGTCACTTGTGTAAGGAAATTGAAGTTTTTAAGTAGTTTAGTTGTATGGACTAAAGGTATTTGATGAACATGATTGGATATGAGTATATCCAACTACTTGGAAAAGGATGGACGAAGTGAGAAATTGCTACAAGTATAGGAGTCGTGTTGAGAGCTTGTGTGACTGATTTAGAGGGATGTGGGAAACTCGTTAGCGATGTCTGAGTTTTCATATAATGATAGTTATCATACTAGAAGTAGATTAATGCCATTTGAGGCACTATATGGAAGGATAGGGTGAGTTTTCCTTATGGTGGACTAAAATTCATGAAAGAGACTACTAATGTGGAAATGGTGTTTGTGGGAAAGGATGAGAGCAACAAGATATGCTATGTTGAAAAGGATGAAACCACTAAAGTTTAGTGACAAAGTTATGTAGGAAGTTTCACCCATAGTAACGGGTGGTATGTTTTGGTAGAATGGAAAAGTTGATGTAGAGTTTTGTAGGTCCATTTATGATCTTTAGAAAGATCGGACCAGTAGCTTATGAGTATAGAATTACCTGGGAGAATTGAGTGGTATACATGATATATTTCATGTATTAAGATTGGTAAATGTTGTTTGAGAATGCATATTTGCATGTTCGGTTATTTGGGATTTGTGTTAATAAGAGTCTTTGTTTTATCAAAGGGTCCATTTGTGAGATTTATTGGCTGTGAGGTCAAGAGTTTAGGAATATTTAAATATTGTTGGGTTATATATGTGGTATTTTGAGACTTGAACTAAAGTACACATGGAAATGAGAGGAGTTCATTTAGAAAAAGTATCCTAATGTGATTTGTTGTTTGTGTGTTTGATCCTAAGGAGTAAATATCGGGACGAGATTTCTATTAGGATGGAGTGATGTGACAACCATGGTTTTTGGGGTTCGTCACTTAGACTATAGTTTAAGGTGTTTTGTGTAAATATGCGCTTTTATGTGCTTATGTGTTTATTTTGTGTGTTTGGAGTGAGGTTTGGATATCATTTATGAGTATATGTTACTCATAAGTAAATCGAGGAACGGTTATTTCATGTTCATGATCCCACTTGGTAGTGACTATGAAATGAGATGGTGTTATTTTGTGGTTTTACGTATACGTATATGTATTATAGAAAATCGTATTTTTACGGTTTAGGGTTTTGTATTTAGGGGTCTCGGAAGAGGTATTTAGTCACGGGAGTATTTTTTGGGATGGTTTTAAGTCATTTAGGACTTAGTTAATTAATTTATTTCATATTTCAAGAGTTTTATAAAACTGTATATTTTAACGTCTTTTACGGTATACACGTAAATTTGACTAGTTTTACGATTTTGAGGTTTTGGAGGCTTTAAGAGCTGAAATAAATTAAGGAAAATTAAGGTAATATTATTAATACAATTATTAATAATAAAAAGAAAAAAAAAACGAAATTAAAGGGGTATAGTCGGTTTTGGGATGCAAGAAAGAAAAAGAAAAGGGAAAAAAGGAAAAAAAAGGGGAAACGGGCTTTTGTATTGGGCCAAGGACTTGTTAGGAAAATATACAAAAACTTTTTATTAATAAAAACACATCATAAAATCCCTGGAGATCATGAGTGTTTCGAAATCCATTGAAGCAATTAGGGTTCTTCATCAAAAATCTTGTTTGCCAAAAATCTAAGGTAAACTCTTCAAACCCTTTTAATTAAATTATTTTTAATTCTTTCTTAATCATTATATTATGGATCTAGGTTAGTGTTTATTAGAAAATCTGTAATTTGATGTTATCACAATGATATAGACATGATTAGAATAATTAGGGTTAATGATTAAACATGATGAGGGTAATTAATTTGGTTAATTCTGTTAAATTCGTTTTTAAAAACTGGGCAGAATTTTTGGGTCATCGTTTTGATCATATCTAGAGTTTTACAAACTTTTAATTTTCGAATCTTATGTCCCTGGAAAGGTAACTGAGTTGGCTTTCAAATGAAAGAAACGAGAACTAAATTGGAGGTCTGGAAGTGGGGCAGAAACAGGTTATATCAGTCGGGTGTCAAAACAGTTTTTGGATCAGCCTGTTTTCTTTTTATGTTTTGAATTGTTTGGGGTACTTACGGTTATATTGGAACCTTCAAACAAATACGAGACTTAGATTATATATTAAATAAAAGATCAGGAGGAGGTCTAAACAAATGGGTTAGGTTAAGACCCTTTGATAATAACAAACTTTTCATATGTTCAAAATTAGTAAATTCTAGATAGGTAAAAGTATATATATATATATATATATATATATATATATATATATATATATATATATATATATATATATATATATATATATATATATATATATATATATATATATATATATATATATATATATATATATATATATATATATATATATATATATATATATATATATATATATATATATATATATATATATATATATGGAGGCCTTAACAGTGTCTTCAAGGTTGCAGCCAAAGGGGAGAGTTAGCTAACACATGTAAGGGCATAGGGTTTCTTTTACAGAGGAAGTTGATTTGGTTAAGGGGGTGTTCGACCCATAGTTTAAGGTATGAAAAACAGGACTGTTTTGGGTTAAATTTTAACGGAGCGAGTTATGAACTAAACTAAGTTAAGGGCTTTATAGAGGGGTGTCATGAGATGCATATGGCATATAAATGGGGTTAAGTTGTAGGACAAGGTTAGATATCCATCATAGATTGATGAGCCATTTTGGTATGTGGTTCATGTCTTGATTGTATACGTTTGTGTGTTTAGATTTTGCTAGAGTGTGGGTACTTGGAGAAGCTTTTTCAGGTGAGTTTCATAGTCCCATGTTTTTATGAGCTATAAATGATTTGACTTCCAGATGGGATGGAAGAGACACTGTATGGTTTTGTAAATAATATTGTGAATGTTTTTATGGTTTGTGATGGACTTGTGTGTACACTTATGTGACTAACTGCGATGCGATTCTTGATTGTTATTGTGGTTTGAATTGGTAACAAGGGGATGTTTAAAAGGCGGGGAATTGGGATTGGTTCATAGGTGTATGGGTGCCTATGGGACCATGGTTATTGGTAAGGCTGGGAGCCTTGGAAATTGTGGTTACTGGTAAGGCTTGGTGCCTTGGAATTGTGATTGTATGGTTAATCTTGAATGGTAGTTGTTAATGTATAATTGTAACACATTGTCCATATCTTCTTTTATTGATGGTTGTTATTCACAGCTTATAACTATTTTGGGGTTGGAGTCTAAACCTATGACTCTCACCAACTTTATGTTGACGTGTTTTAGTGTCTCTTTCAGGTGATAATGTGGTTAAGTGTGAGAATAGGAGTGGCTAGCTGGGAGGCTTAGGATTGCATTGGAGGAACCCCCTTTCCTCTTAGTCTTTACTTATGTTTGAATAAGTGATACTTTATAGACACCTATATGTTTTTTATTTGTTAATTGTATGTCTTTGGTAAGAGGTATACATGTTACCTACTTACCTAGACGCCTGCATTGTTTGTGATATCTTCATGACATTATGTCATCATTTATGATATTTACAATTCATTTAGTTATCTCTATAGACACGCTATTGTTGTGATGATATCCATACGTCGCGACCCATATTCCGTCATGGTGGGGTGTGACAGTCTAAATTATTCTTTGGTATTTGGTCTCGGGGTGCTCCAAACATATGACTGGAGACCGCTCTAGAAATTCACTTTATGTGATGACATTTAAGAATTCCCATTAGTTATCATAGTCACACACGCATACACTAGACTAGGTAACGATGTATATTTTAGGTGTCGTGTGACTATATATACCCCTCCAAGGATTCCAAGGAGGGGGTTTTTGTTTGTTTTCCTTTTCATTTTCAAAAGAACTTTTCTCTTTTCTTTCACACACAACCTCCATGGCTACCAACACCATATTTCACCCAACTAGACCACCGGATCTTATATAGCAAACCTACAGATCTCCCCTGCTACACTGCTACAAATGGACTGAAATGGATTGCAAATCAATTCTGAACCAGCTACAAGTCTTCAAAACATCAATCAAGTTCCATTGATCATGAATGATCAAAAGAATCAAACAGTAACACTAGGATATTGATTATGCAGGTAAGAGAATGAGATTTGAGTGAAAGTGAAGGTTGAATTTCATTAATGGAAGTAAAGTTTGTTACAAGACGGTTACAACTAACTAACTACCTCTTAAGTGATTGGCAGTCACTTAAGAGGAGTTCTAACTGAATACTAAGTGATTTGAAAGAAAATTCTACAAGTTTGTGAAAAAACACACACTATCTACAAACATCAAATGAAGGACTAGCTGGGTATATATAGAGGTTGGGGTTTAGTGAGTTGGAGTCTGGTGACGTGTTGCAACCAATAGATTCCTTCCACGTGGCTTGATTCTTAAAATTGTTCATAGCCGTTGAAGATCCAAATTGGGGTTTTCGTTGTAGTTGATTTCAAGTCAATTGGTTGCTTTGGTTGTCTTCCTTACTTGAAATAGAGGACTTTTCATGTTTACCTATTCTCTTGATATGTAGTGTAGCTCGATCTTGATCCTAGGCTCGTATGAATTTGAAAGTGACAAGTGGCATGATATTATTGGTAGATAGAAGGAGTCACGAATCATTATCTTATATCTGATTTTCTATTGGTGGAAAGATTATGAGTGCATTGCACTGTTGAGATTTGTTATTAAATGCGAAAACGGCAGTAGTGGGGTGATGTGGCAATCTTTGTCACACGAATACTTGCATCTCATTGGTCTATTCCATTTTCACTTGGATTAAGCCAAAACTTAGCCAAATTTTGTTAAGTTTAGTCATTGTAGTTTAGGTAGAATAGGAATTAGGCCTCAAGCTTCATTTCTTTGACATATTTGGTCCTTTAAACTTCAATCTTGTTTACAAATCACCCTTTGACTTGTTGACTTGAATGATGACCAGTTTGACTTTTTTCTTGAATTTTGAATAATTACACTTTAGTCCCTCATCTTTGGAAATTGTCAAGAAAGGTCCTTTGTCTTTGCAAGGCTTGTCAATTTTGATCCTTCATTTGTATTTTCTTCAACTTTAAGGTTTGATTTCACTTGTTTGCTCCAAATTTGTATCTTTGTTACCTAAACAAGCACAAACACAAAACATACCCCATAATACTGCTTTTATGTATAAAATTAGGTATAGCTTTGTGTTTTAGGGTGATTTGTGATATTATTGATACGAGATTTCACTCATATCAAATCCCTTACACTTGATCATTGCCATGACCTCATGTAATGCCACATTTTAAAACACCAATTTACATTTTTCTCATAATTAATGTACCTTGACCAATATGAAATGCTTTTATACTACTCTACACTATATGATGAATGATTTTAATTTTATACAATGCAATGCAAAGGAAAGCAATTATGTTTATATATTTTTCGATTTTCTTGAAATGGTTTTGATGGAAATAACTCATAAATAAATCAATGACTTAGATTAGGGCTTTTGGTACCATGAACACTTATAATCCTCAAGTTTCACATTCCCCATACCAAGCTTAAAAACAAGATCATTGATATCCACAAGTGAAAGTGCGTCAACTTATTCATATAGATTAATTGTGTTACTCTCATACCCCCACTTATTATGCCTCTAAGACCGGTTATTATTTTAGAAAATTGCTTGAGAGAAAATTTTGCATTATTTAAAGCGTGAAATATAAGAAATGTAAAATCTCAAAATAAGGAAGCACGGTTTAAATCCTAAGTAACCATCTTATCCATTACTCGAAAAACCGCCCACAATTAATATAAGTCCGCCTCAAGAATAATAAGTCATTCGCCTTATGTGTAAGATCCTTATGTCATGCATTAATACGTAGGTACACACTCAGTAAGGAAAAAAAATAAAACTCACGCAATAATTTATATATGCCGCCTTTTTGGGAATTTGGATCTTCAATCCCGTAACCGGTCAAGGTAATATTGGATTAGAGCAACTATCAAATCCCCGCAACCCTTGTGAGAGTAATATTGTAATTCAATAGCTACTATAATTAACACTTCACTGCCCCTCTTGGGAGTCTTGTATAATTATTTTTTTCTTTTTTTTTCTAGCCACTCATTTTTCATAAGCCGCTCTTATTTTTCTTTATTCCTCACAAAGAAAGTTGAAAAGAATAAAAGGAAAAACACCCGCTAAGTATTAAGCATGACATAAGTCTAGTACACATAAAACGTTCTAACTTAGAATCTTAAGACGTACTTATACCAACCATGAATGATTCGTCAAAAATGCATAAGAGACTACAAACCGATTAAAACCATTCTTGATTATTTATTAACATATATACATGCGTTGACAAGAAAGTAAAGGTTACGAAAGGGGATATAAAAGCTACAATTAATGAATATGAGGTTTATCTAGCCCTTTACACTTACTTCAAAGTATATCATCTCTTGTTCTCCACAGTTTAAAATCTCAAATAATGAGACTAGTGGATGCTTAGCCTAATAAACCAATAAAGGTCTACATGGTTAAGGCTACTAGCTAGAGAATGCTTAGATAAGCAAGCTCGAGTTGAGTCAAAGTATCCATGGCGGGCCTAATATTTCAAAGATATCTAAACTTGTTAAACCATGTCCTTTATTATATTTTTTTTCCTTTTTATATATTTTTGATGAAAAATAAAAGAAGAAACATATACAATGCAAATGTGTTATGCAAATGAAAAATAATTAATGCAAAAATTATGAATGCATATTTTTGGTGGCCAAAGTAGATCAAAAATTTCAAAAATGTTTTAAAAATGAAATTCCAAGTTATCATGAAGGTCAATGACAAAGTTCTAGGTAAGGTCACTTCGATAGAAGACCCCCTACACTTAAGATAAACATTGTCCTCAATGTTTTAAGAGTATTGGAGTAAACTCCCCTACACTTAGGACATTGACAACTTTGCTTAACCCAAGCTAAGGAAAGGTTTACAATAGTGAATTCATTTTTAAGCACAATGTGGTTATGAAAAATCACAATAGTAACAAAGTGAACCGGATACAAGGGCCTCCTCCATAAGCTCCAATGCACGTGATGAGAGAGAGAAACCCTACAAACAACATGAAGACAAAAGGAAGGTCTCCCCCTACACTTATCCTCAACTCTATACCCTTATTTCTATCCTACCACACTCTAAGTCTAAAAACTCTAAGCCTAGTTATTCAAGCTTGATTTTTGGAGTCTCTAGCTCGACTCTTACCACAATGAATTAATTCATAAGGAAAATGGGGATCTCTTGGACCATTTCCACAGAAATTTCCTCCCCAAATTAATGCTTAACACGGTGACCATTCACTTTGAAATTTGGGCCATTTGGTTGTGACAACTCAATAGTCCCATATGGAAATACTTGAGCAATATGAATGGACTGGACCATCTTGACTTAAGCTTGCCCGCAAAGAGTTTCAACCTTGAGTTAAAGAGGAGAACCGGCTCTCCAACTTTGAACTCGCGGTTCTTGATCTTAGCATCATGTAATTGCTTTGTCTTTTCCTTGTAAAGCAACGAGTTCTCATAATCATTGGCTCTCAATTCATCCATTTCATTGAGTTGGTCTTTTCTATGTAAACCACTTGGTTTAAATCAAAGTTTGCCCCTTTGAGAGCCTATGAAGCCTTATGCTCTAACTCGAATGGGAGGTGGCATGCTTTTCCATAGACAAGCCTATATGGAGTACAACCAATTGGTGTCTTAAAAGCCGTCCTAAAAGCCCACAAAGCATCATCAAGCTTATCCGACCAAGAAGCTTGATGCTCTCCCACCGTTCTCTCCAAAATCCGCTGCTAAATTCTCGGCTCCTTTCTTATCACGTATCTCAATGGAAAACTCTTGTAGCAATAAAACCCATCTCAAAAGCCTAGGCTTAGCATCTTGCTTTGTCATGAGGTACTTGAGAGAGGAATGATCCGTATACACTATGGTCTTAGAAAGCACAAGATAGGGACTAAATTTCTAAAAGGCATAGACTATAGCAAGCAACTCTTTTTTCGTGGTGGTATAATGAAGTTGAGAACCCGTCGTTGTCTTACTCACATAGTGTATAGGTTGAAAATGATTTTTAACTCTTTGTCCTAACACATCCCCCACGACATAATCACTAGCGTCACACATGAGCTCAAACGGCAAATCCCAATTTGGAGAAACCAAAACGGGAGCCTTAATCAACTTTTCCTTAAGAATCTAAAAAGATTCTAAACACTCTTGGGTGAAAATGAAAGGAGCCTCTTTTACCAATAGGTGGGTCATCGGTCTTGCAATCTTAGAAAAATCTTGTATAAACGTCTATAAAATTCCGCATGACCCAAAAAACTCCTAACTCCTTTCACCGTGGTAGGTGGGGGAAGTTTGGCAATAACATCAATTTTTGCATGATCCACTTCTAAACCCTTATTGGATATCTTATGTCCCAAAACTATCCCATCTTTGACCATGAAATGGCACGTCTCCCAATTAAGAACAAGACGTGTTTCTTCACACCTCTTAAGCATACGTTCCAAATAGGAGAGACAAGAAGTGAATGAATCTCAAAAACCGAGAAATCATCCATGAAAGCTTCCATAGTGTGCTCAATCATGTCATGAAAGATTGCCATCATACACCTTTGGAATGTCCCCGGTGCATTGCACAAGCCAAAAGGCATTCTCTTGTAAGCAAATGTACCATAGGGACAAGTGAATGTAGTCTTTTCTTGATCCTTTGGGTCAATGGGTATTTGGAAATAACCCGAGAATCCATCTAGAAAGCAGTAGTACTCATTTCCAGCTAAGCGTTTAATGTTAGAAATTTTGCAAATTATTTGTATCTCTAATCTTTCGTTCCTCGACTCGACTCAAATTGATTTCCAACTTATACATAGAGATTAATAGTTCTTGGTTAAAAGTAATTGTTTGGTATTTAAAACTAAAAACTATTTAAAATTATTTTCTAAAACTTAACTATTTAAAATTATAAACTAATTTAGACTATTTAAAATTAAACTATTTAATCAAATTTAAAAACTATTTTAAATTTAAACAAAACTTAAATTTAATTAAATCTATTTAAAAAGAAATTACTATTATACTACTTAATCTATTTAAAAAGAAAATACTTTTAAACTATTTAAATCTTAATTAAACAATTTAAAAAAAACTATTTAAAGTTTATCAACTAATTTATTTTGAAAATTACTTTTACTAATTAATAAGCAAAATCTATTTAAAACTATTTTTTTAAATTTAAAAACTAATTTAATTTAAAATTTATATTACTAAAAAATAATTTATTTAAAATAAAACTAATTTTAAAATGAAATAAAACTAATTTATTTAACACTATTTTTCTAACTTTATAAAAGTAATTAAAACAATATGAATTAAATTTACTAAATAAAAACTTTGTATTCAAAACTATTTAAAAAGCTGACAGCTAACTAATGATGCTATATTAACTACTAAAACTGAGCTTATAACAAAACAAGTAACTAGATCAGATGGTAACGTGTTTGGCTGCTATCCTAGAGGTCAAGGGTTCGAGTCCCCTTGAGGACAATTTTTGGAATTAATTTTTTTTACTATGAAAATAAGTGACAGACTGTAATTAAATCACCAAACAATTCGTTTGGCTTACTGGATAAGTAATAGATAAATATAATAGGCAATACTCAAAGCAGTAGACATAATAAACTATCAGTACACAAATATTTCAATTGATAAAACTTGACAGATTATTACACTACTTATTAAAAGATAATCACCCAAATAAAACAGTGAAAACTAAACAACTGAATCACAAAATAAACTACTCAGGTAAATCAGAATAAACTCAAGCAGATTAAATCAAGCACTTATATAGAGACTTAACCAAAAAATCAGATTCATATCAAACCATAAGCAGACTTAACTAATGAAATCAGACTATATGAAATCAGAAGAATATAAAAGCAAATGAACTAGAGAAACATATTATCCAAATCAGAAAGCAAATAATATCAGGAAATCTAAACAATAAAAATCAATAAACTTCAAACATTAAACAAAATCACTTAAACTTTTAACAAAATTAATCTAAAAACAAAGCATGAACATTAAAATGAAAGTGAACCTGGTGACGAAATCCTTTGAGCAGATGCGCAACGCTGAGCTGGCATATGAACCTAATCAACACCACCTTAATGAAACACCCTTCTCGATCCAGAAACAACTCTCTAACGAACAGGTATCATCAAACGAACAGTATAGCTTTGATTTAATCAAACCAGTGGGGTTTGATGTTGTTCATAATTTCACTTTGATATTTATAAAATCAAATACGATAATAGCTTAAAACTGAAATTAATTTAACACTGTAAAACTAACGAAGAACAATAAATCCCAAAGAAATTTTTTCATTAATTTCAGAAAATTATTACAATACTTATAACAATAAAATTACAATTAATCCTACTCCTAAAGTGATATGAAAAACAGTAAATAAAAAAAATGGAATAATCAAAATTACAGAATGGATGGGGTATTTATAGGCAAACCATAGCCTTGTTGAGGTGATGCTTGGAGAGCACGGAGAATATCTCAGCCCTTGATTCGTCTCTCTCTTTCTTTTGTCTTGATCAAACGGTGGATAATCATTCTCCATCACATGGATCTCCAGCCTGTCGTTGATGTGTGTTTCTTGTGCTTCTTTGCTAGCTGATGTGTCCTATCACGATTAGATGACTGAGAAGAGTGAGGTGTCTTAGCCAATCACAGGCTAGAAAAGGGGCCACGTCATACTAATTCTTCCATCTTCAAGATCCTATTTTTTGGTATTTAATTAGAGAGTGTGGGTTACACGCGCTCATATATCAAAAAGCCCCAATTATTTCATAAGTAGGATTTGGGATGGCTAAATAGTCGTCTGGTTTATGTGTGAGGTGAGGGATGAGAGAACATTGATATTAACGTGAATGTTGAATGGGTAAATGTTTTGACCACAAGATATATACTCCTTCCACCGTATTTTTTTTAATAATGACATGGGCCTTTTAATGGATTTTCCAAAATACATAACTTTCCACTGTTTTTTTAAACTTTGATAATTTGTTTAATTCCTTAAGTAATTTGGCTTGGACCCAGTTTTAAATAAGCTGCAAATCTGTCCTTTATAATTGGACCTAAATTGGGATTTCATCCAACATTAGCTACTTAAGTCCATAAATGGGCTTAAAAGCCCATTAACCCAATGTGGGACCCACTAAGGCCCATTAAACATTATTAAACTTGAATCCTTGTCTTAAAACGATTTGTTATTCGGCTTCCTCGATTTTTCTTCAATCTCGTGCCGTTTTCACCAGTTTTCGTGATCTTCGGTACACTTTTGGTTCTTTGACTTTGACTTTGTCTCTTTCTTTGACTTTTCTTCAACAATTGACCGTGAAATCTCGTGTTTTCTTTCCTTTTGATCTTTTGTACCTATTTCATACAAAAACCCAAAACCACGCGTAATTCCGACTTTTACGATATTAAAACACATGATTAGGTCTAGTTTTTCACTGATTTTAGTGGTAAAAGGATAAGTGTTTACACACTTATTAAATCCCCTACACTTGACCATTGTAATGACCCCATGTAATGCATAATTTTAAAGAATAAAGTTACATTTTCCTCATAATTAACCCATCTTGGCCTTTATTAAGATATACTATTACTATTACAATAAAAAGAAACTAAAGAACGATGAAAAGATAAAAACTTTATTCAAGGAAACAAAATTTATAATAATTTTCATTAATTTATTTACTTTGAAATTGTTTGATGGAAGAAACTTGCAAAGAAATCTAAGACTTAAATTAGGGCTTTGGTGTCTTGAATATTAATCACCCTCAAGTTTCACGTTCCCCATACCAAGCTTAAAAACAAGATCATTGTTTATCATAAGTTCTTAAGTTAAAACCACTTATATAAGACAATTGTGAAATACTCTTTCTCCATTTCCTAAGTTGTATCTCTAGATTTTAAAGATTGTCAATCACCCGTAGGCTCATTTGACTTATTTAATAATCTTTAGTCCAAAAATGAAGGCAAAACGGTGCAAACCCGACACTCAGAACCTAACCTCGTCCTCAAAAACGTTGTCACTAAAGTAAGCCCACATCAAGGATAATTTAACACGATTTGGGGAATAAATTCCCGGATTCGAAATTTGGCCAATACTACTACTTATTAATTCCTCCAAAGTCATGTATACTTTATGTTGAGTTTAGAAAGTTCACATCATATACCCTTTAGGCTCTTTAAGATGTAAAAATGCTCCTCATCTATGGTCCACACCCTAAGGCTCCTTGAACCATAAACAAGGGAGTTGATTTTTTGATCAAATTTTATTCAACACTTACCATGCCATACACCCTAAGGCTCTAATGACAAGGTTCGTGCTACATGCCCCACACCCTAAGGCCCCTTGAGGTCATGTTTTAATCTTATTCTTTTTTATTTATGATATATATATTAGGCCAAATTCCGTGGTCCCATGGTCTGAATACCTCCTACTTAGTGGTTATGAGCCACCTTAGCGGAAGTCCACAACGCTGGCACCCTCAATGTGTTCATGCTTTAATTACAAGGAGATAAAATATTTGGCTAAGAGCTAAGATATCGAATCTACACCGCAGAAATCCTCATTTATTAAGCAGTTTAATATACAAGCGGGAAGAAAGAGCCACAAAAACTCATATAAGCCAGAATTAATCCTTAAATTTATTATCAATTCTATCATCTCTCGTTCTCCACAATTTAAAATCTCAAGGAATGAGACTCGTGGATGCTTAGCCTAATAAACCAATTACGGTCCATATGGTTAAGGATTCCAGCTAGAGTAAACTTGGATAAGTAAACTCGGGTTGAGTTAAAATATTCACGACGGGCCTAATATATCAAAGACATCTAAACTTGTTAAAACCATTTTATTCATTTATTTTTTTTACTTTATTCTTGAAATGGAATATATAAATACGATGTGATGACAAATGGAAAGAAAATAAATGGAAAATACTACTAGGCCAAAATAGATCAAAAATTTGAAAAACGTTGAAAAATTTAAATTCTCCGGTTAAATGAGGTCAAATTCATGGAAATGCCCACTAAAATTCGATAGAAGTCCCCCCTACACTTAATATAAACATTGCCTCAATGTTTAAGCATGTAAGAGAATAAAATCCCCTACACTTAGGACATTGAGTACGTTGTTTAAATCTTGCTAAGGAAGAGACAACTAAAGTGATCAATTTATTCACGTGTTATTTATATCCAAAATTGAATCACAATAGCAAAATAAATCGAAGAAACCGGGTACACGGGAACACGGGATCACGGGTCGCGTCAAAGGCACAAAAAGTGGATCATTAAAGCACATGTCCCTGCACAACATCACAAAACACAACCCACTTGGCTCCCCTACACTTATTGGTGGAAATGGGTGAAGGTGAAAAAGGGTGGAAAGAGTGGAAAGGGTGGAAAAGGTAAAAATCTAACCTAGTTAAACGATGCTTGATTTATTTATCATGAGTCTTTAGCTCGACTCGATTTCTCGAATATCATCATTCAAATGGGAAAAGTGATGGAAAAACCGAGATTTCCAAGGGAGGAAAATCTCTCCATGATAAAGGGTGAAACAAAGTCATATAAGGAATACCCCAAGAAAAATCCACCCGGGTCAAACACATAATTTCCATCACGAAAGGAAATAAACCCAGAGGTGGTAAAATCACACAAGGCAAAGAAAAGTGGGGTAACCTTAGTCAAAAGTCTCTCATAAGGAAGGGTAAGGTGATTTGGTAGTGAATGTGCAAGAGTATCTACTCCGGGATCAAACACCGGTTCCTTAACGGGAAAATAGAAAGAGGGACATTAAAGCTCAAAATGTCATCATAATCCAAAGTGGGAAAGTCATCCTCTTCCAAATTTGATGTGAAAACATAAGTATCATTGGAGTCATAGGAAAACTCATCCTCGTGAGGAAAATAGGTATTTAGAAAGATATCTAAATCGTCCTCAAATGGAATATCCTCTAAAGTATGAATTATCTCTAAGAGTGGAGAATCCTCCTCAAAAGTCATGACTTCTTAAATTGGGGTATAAAAGTAAAAAGGAGTCTCCATAATGGAAGAATTACTCATAGAGATATGAGGCGCATTAAGGTCATGAGGTGGGTCATCAAAAATAATAAGATCACTTAAAGAAGTTTCATCATTGTAATCATCAAAGAATGGTGGATCAAAAGTGGGTGGGTCAAAAGTGGGTGGGTCAAAAGATGGGTCGTCTAAACCGAAGATAGTGTGATCACTTAAAGAAGTTTCATCACTATAAGTATCGTAAATAGGAGTTTCAAAAATTTGAGGCTCTAAGGGAAGGGATGAAGTTATTACAAAATCATTTTGATTAGACTTTTTAATTCCAAAATGATTAATAAAAATCTCTTCATTGTCATAATTAAGAACATCAATCATATTGACCGACTCTTTTCCATTTGATTTAGTTGTGATTTTTCCCATTTTAAAAACTTGTTGTTCATCCCTAACCCTAAGAATTAACTCCCCTTCGGCCACATCAACTAAGGCTTTTCCGAATCGTAAGAATGGTCTATCAAGTATTAACGGAATGCGAGGATCCATCTCATAGTCGACGACGACAAAGTCCACGGGAAAAGTGAATGTACCAACTAAAAAAAAACGTCTTCGGCAATACCAACGGGGTATGCGAGAGTTCTATTAGCTAACTCGAGAGTCATGCGAGTCGGTACAAGGTCGGGTAATGATAATTGTTTCCATACCGAGAGTGGCATAAGATTGATGTTAGCGTCGAGATCCGCTAAAGCCATACAATCATCAATTTGAGGAAACGAGCAAGGTAACACGAATCGTCCGGGATCTCTTATCTTTTCGGGAAGCTCTATGAGAAGAATCGTGGAACAATTCTCATTTAAACGAGTATTAACGAGCTCTACCATTTTTTCTTTCTTATTGAGCAAATCTTTGAACATTTTCATAAATTTAGGCATTTGAGCAAGTGCTTCAATAAGGCTAATGTTAACATTCACTTGGGAAATCATTTTCAAAAAGTTGGAAGCATGAACGTCATCTTTGGTAAGCAACTTAGCCTTGTCCAACCTAGAGGGATAAGGGATATTGGGCTTTGAAGTTGAAGGTTGAGAAGGAGAAGGACTCACTTATTGAACAACCTTAGGGTTAGGCTCATTAGGCAATGGAGAACTAGTACTAGGAGTGGTAGTGGGAGGAATCACCGAAGGGGGAGTAGGATTACTCATTATGACCTCCGGGCCTTGTCTCTCCTTTATGGGCGAAGAGATGGAAGGTCCCACTAAAGTGGCTCCACTTCGAAGAGTGATAGCACTCACATTCGCACGAGGGTTAATCTCGGTATTAGAAGGTAAGGCTCCTTGGGGTCTAAGGTCTTGCAACATTTGCACGAACTTCCTATCGGTGGACTCTTGCATTTGTTTCATAGTTCTCTCATGTTCGGTCAATTTTTGTAAAACCAAGTCCATTTTAGGATTATGCATGTTCATTTGATTATACATTTGATTTGGAAAACCTTGGTTTTGATATTGAGGTTGAAAACCGTTGTTATTATGAAAACCTTGGTTGAAGTTATTATTTTGAAACCCTTGATTTTGACCATTAAAATTCCCTTGATTTTGACCATTAAAATTCCCTTGATTTGTATTCCCTTGAAAATTTCCTCTTTGAGGAGCTTGGTTCCTATTTTGGGCGGGTGGGGGTGGTCTTTGTGGAGCTACAAAACCCGGGGGAGCCAAATAGTTAGTACTCTTATAAGACAAATGGTTAACATCAACGTTTGGTTTAAAGTGAACCCTCTCATTTTCATTGGTGTTATAAGCATAAACTTGTTGTTGTTGATTGTAAACCTTTTCACAATTATAGTACGAATGTGGTCCACCACAAGTTTCACACGTTTCACAAGTCTCTTTTAAGGCATTCACATGTGTAGTGGGAGGGTTATCTCTTAAAACAAGGTGTTTCACAATTGAAGTAAGCTCCTTAATTTGATTAGTCACCTCATTATCACTTGCACTAGCTATTGTAGTTCGTAAACTCTTGATTTGAACTTTTGCCTTGTTTTCAATTATTGCCCAAGCCTCGTTCATGGATTTCACAAGAATATTACCCCCCGCAGCATTATTAAGTGAGTCTTGGTCATTAAGAGTTAAACCATTGTAAAACGTATTGATTTGATGCACTTTTGTAAAACCATGTTTTGGACATTTTCGTAAAAGCTCCTTGAAACGGTCCCAAGACTCACTAAACTTTTCCCCATATTTTTGTTCAAAGGTAATGATGTCATTCCTTAAAGAGGTGGTCCGTGATGGTGGGAAATAGTAGTTAATGAACTTGGTCTCTAAATCAACCCATGTGGTGATAATTTGGGGTGGTTCCTTATCAAGCCAAATCCGGGCTTGTCCCTCGAGGGAAAAAGGAAAGAGGAGTAAACGAATGGCCTCTTGTGGCACCCTATTGTATTTGACGGTGTTTGCCAATTGTATGAAACGTTTTATATGAGCGTGTAGGTCATCATTAGTACGGCCTAAAAATGGTGTAGCGGAAACCATTTGAATAAAACCTGTTTTTAGTTCAAAATTATTTCTTCCAATATCCGGCACCACAATCGCGTCATCATTTCCCTCAACGTGAGATTGTAGAATCTCAATCATTGTCGATTATCCGTTGCCATCGTGTTGTTCAAAGCTCGATTCTCGGGATCGGCTTGATTGATGATCTTTTTGTTGTTCTTCTTCTTTTTGGAAGAATTAGAAGTATTTGGTACACCACTCGGTATGTGTGCACGCGCGCGAGTGCGCATACAACTATACTCGAGGAATGAGGTAGGAGACCTCGGTCGACTTTGAGAGGAAAGGGATTATCCCTCTCGAGGTTCAATATTAAAAAGCTACAAAAAATATATACGTAATACTACGTGAGTTGGCAAACCAATAATCAGTCGTCCCTCTCAATATACGCACAAGCAAGCGGGGAAACGAGGTGGCACAAAGCACTTAAAAACCTTTTTCCTTAGACGGCCTTTTATAGCGCGTCGCCTTATACCCACCTTATAGTTTGTATAAATCGAGTTCAAACTTTTTACTAGTATTTATCTATTTTTCCTTTTTTCGTTTTGAATTCGAATACAATAACTAGGTGATGAAATCCCAACTAAGGTCTTATTTGTAAGTAGGTAAACTGATTGTTCTACGTAATACAATATAGTAAAAGAAAAATCTTTTTGTATTTTTTTAGAAAAATATATATTCACAATAAAAAGCGAAAGAAATCGAAATAAGAAAAATAACAATAATACGTAATAACTTTGGTGTAATACTTTAGGAAAATATTACTTTTGGATTTTTTTAATTTTTTTGGGTGCAAATCTTAGGAAAGAGTTTGCTTTTGATGATTTTAATTTTTTTGTATTTTTAAGTTTTTGATTTTTTTATGTTTTTGATTTTTAACAAGAAAATAACGTTAAAAATGAACGGGTCCCAAAATCCAAAGCTTCTCACGAAAAATCGTCAATCGTAACGACCGAAGCGGCAGCGACGCCAATTTAATGTAGGAATTTTGCAATTCTTTTTAAAGTCTAATTTTTCGTTCCTCGACTCGACTCGAATTGATTTCCAACTTATACGCAGAGATTAATTGTTCTTGGTTAAAAGTAATTTTTTGGTATTTAAAACTAAAAACTATTTAAAATTATTAACTAAAACTTAACTATTTAAAATTATATACTAATTTAGACTATTTAAAATTAAACTATTTAAACAAATTTAAAAACTATTTTAAATTTAAACAAAACTTAAATTTAATTAAATCTATTTAAAAAGAAATTACTATTATACTACTTAATCTATTTAGAAAGAAAATACTTTTAAACTAATCTTATTTAAACAATTTAAAAAAAACTATTTAAAATTTATCAACTAATTTATTTTGAAAATTACTTTTACTAATTAATAAGCAAAATCTATTTAAAACTATTTTTTTAAAAATTTAAAAACTAATTTAATTTAAAATTTATATTACTAAAAACTAATTTATTTAAAATAAAACTAATTTTAAAATGAAATAAAACTAATTTATTTAAAACTATTTTTCTAACTTTATAAAAGTAATTAAAACAATATGAATTAAATTTACTAAATAAAAACTTTGTATTCATAACTATTTAAAAAGCTAACAACTAACTAATGATGCTATATTAACTACTAAAACCAAGCTTATAACAAAACAAGTAACTAGATCAGATGGTAACGTGTTTGGCTGCTATCCTAGAGGTCAAGAGTTCGAGTCCCCTTGAGGACAATTTTTGGAATTAATTTTTTTTTACTATGAAATAAGTGACAGTATGTAATTAAATCACCAAACAATTCGTTTGGCTTACTGGATAAGTAATAGATAAATATAATAGGCAATACTAAAAGCAGTAGACATAATAAACTATCAGTACACAAATATTTCAATTGATAAAACTTGACATATTATTACACTACTTATTAAAAGATAATCACCCAAATAAAATAGTGAAAACTAAACAACTGAATCACAAAATAAACTACTCAGGTGAATCAGAATAAACTCAAGCAGATTAAATCAAGCACTTATATAGAGACTTAACCAAAATATCAGATTCATATCAAACCATAAGCAGACTAAATGAAATCAGAGGAATATAAAAGCAAATGAACCAGAGAAATAGATTATCCAAATCAGAAAGCAAATAATATCAGGATATCTAAACAATAAAAATCAACAAACTTCAAACATTAAACTAAATCACTTAAACTTTTAACAAAATTTATCTAAAAACAAAGCATGAACATTAAAATGAACGTGAACCTGGTGACGAAATCCTTTGAGCAGATGTGCAGCGCTGAGCTGGCATATGAACCGAATCAACACCACCTTAACCAAACACCCTTCTCGATCCAGAATAACTCTCTAACAAACCGGTATCATCAAACGAACAGTATAGCTTTGATTTAATCAAACCAGTGGGGTTTGATGTTGTTTAGAATTTCACTGTGATATTTATAAAATCAATTACGGTAATAGTTAAAACTGTAATTAATTTAACAAAGTAAAACTAACGAAGAACAATAAATCCCAACAAAATTTTTTCATTAATTTCAGAAAATTATTATAATACTTATAAAAATAAAATTACAATTAATCGTACTCTTAAAGTGATATGAAAAACAGTAAATAAAAAAAATTGAATAATCAAAATTACAGAATGGATGGGGTATTTATAGGCGAACTGTAGCCTTGTTGAGGTGATGCTTGGAGAGAACGGAGAACATCTCAACCCTTGATTCGTCTCTCTCTTTCTTTTGTCTTGATCAAACGGTGAGTAATCATTCTCCATCACATGGATCGCCAGTCTGTCTTCGATGTGTGTTTCTTGTGCTTCTTTGCTAGCTGATGTGTCCTATCACGATTGGATGATTGAGAAGAGTGAGGTGTCTTAGCCAATCACAAGCTAGAAAAGGGGCCACATCATACTAATTCTTCCTTCTTCAAGATCCTATTTTCTTGGTATTTAATTAGAGAGCGTGGGTTACACGCGCTCATATATCAAAAAGCCCCAATTATTTCATAACTAGGGTTTGGGATGGCTAAAAAGTCGTCTGGTTTATGTGTTAGGTGAGGGATGAGAGAACATTGGTATTAACGTGAATGTTGAATGGGTAAATGTTTTGACCACAAGATATATACTCCTTTCACCATTTTTTTTAAATAATGACATGGGCCTTTTAATGGATTTTCCAAAATACATAACTTTCCACTGTTTTTTTAAACTTTGATAATTTGTTTAATTCCTTAAGAAATTGGGCTTGGACCCAGTTCTAAATAAGCTGCAAATCCGTCCTTTATAATTGGACCTAAATTGGGCTTTCATCCAACATTAGCTACTTAAGTCCATAAATGGGCTTAAAAGCTCATTAACCCAATGTGGGACCCACTAAGGCCCATTAAATTTAATTAAACTTGAATCCTCGTCTTAAAACGATTTGTTATTCGGCTTCCTCGATTTTTCTTCAATGTCGTGCCGTTTTCTCCGGTTTTCGTGATCTTCGGTACACTTTTGGTTCTTTGACTTTGTCTCTTTCTTTGACTTTTCTTCAACAATTGACCGTGAAATCCCGTGTTTTCTTTCCTTTTGATCTTTTGTACCTATTTCACACAAAAACACAAAACCACGCGTAATTCCGACTTTTACGATATTAAACACATGATTAGGTCTTGTTTTTCACTAGTTTTAGTGGTAAAAGGATAAGTGTTTACACACTTATTAGCATTCAAGCATTTGATCCATAAAAGGCAATGGGAAATGATCTTTCCTAGTAGCATCATTGAGTTTCCTATAATCAATGCAAACTCTCCAACCCGTGACAAGTCTAGTAGGAATAAGCTCATTGTTCTCATTAAGCACTACGGTGATTCCACCCTTCTTAGGAACACAATGTAACGGGCTAACCCATGGAGAGTCGGAAATGGGATAAATCATACCCACATCAAGGAGTTTGATAACTTCCTTTTTGATTACCTCATGGATTTTTGGGTTAACCCTTCTTTGGCTTTGAATGGCGGGTTTGTAATCATCCTCCATAAGGATTTTGTGTGTACAAAAATTTGGATCAATTCCCCTTATGTCGGATATTTTCCATGCTATAACTTGCTTATGTTTCTTAAGCACCTCTATGAGTTTCTCCTTCTCATCATCTTTCAAGTCTTTTGCTATGATTACGGGTAATTGATCTTTTCCCTCTAAGAAAGCATATTCATGGTGTGATGGAAGATCCTTAAGTTAAAGGGAAGGTGGACTCTCAATGGAAGGTTTCACTATAGATGGATCATCAATGGTAACTTCTTGTGGAGTAGGTGAAGGAATGGGATCCTCATTGAGCAACTTTTGGATAGTGAGAATGTCTTCTTCCCAAATAATGGGAGAATCATCATTACCAAGGAAGTTGGACTCAAATTCCTCCAAGAGGAAATCACTCTCTCCAAATGGTGTAAAGGAGGGAGCAATTGAGGCAACGGTCTCTACATGAGGCATGTTCTCACTATCATTCTTACAAGCTTCATGAAAATGCTCATCACACACCTCATCAAGAACGTCGACTATGTTAAATGTTTCACAACCTTGAGACTTCTTAGTGACTTTCCCTAGCTTAAACACCACTTTCTCATCCTCAACTCTCATAATTATTTCTCCTTCCGCGACATCTATAAGAGTACGACCTGTCCTCAAAAATGGTCTACCAACAATAAGAGGAACTCTCGGATCCATATCATAATCAACCACTACAAAATCCATGGGAAAGGTAAATTTATAAACCCCTACGAACACATCCTCCGCTATGCCTACCGGATAAGCTATGGTACGGTTTGCTAACTCAAGGGTCATCCTAGTGGGAGTGAGCTCAGGAAGAGAGAATTTTTGTCAAACCGATAAAGGCATGAGATTAATGCTTGCCCCAAGATCCGCTAGTGCCATGCAATTTTCCAACCCGGGAAAATTACAAGCGATCAAAAACTGCCCCAGATCTCCAAGTTTTGTAGGTAAGGTTTTGAGCAACACGGCGAAGCAATTTTCATTAAGTGATGTGTTAGGAAAATCCACCAACTTTTCCTTATTGGAGAGGAGATCTTTGAACATTTTAGCAAACTTTAGAATATAGGCAAGAGCTTCCGCAAAGGATATGTTAATGTTAAGTTGCTTGAACATCCTCAAAAAATTAGAGACTTGAATATCTTCCTTGTTTTTAAGTTTCTCCTTTTTCAATCTTCATGGATATGGAAGGCTTGGTTTTAGGGTAGGTTTAGTAGTTGTTGTGGAAGGTTTCTCTTTGTTGGTGTCTTCATTGGTAGGTGTAGAAGGTAAAGGAGTAGGGGGTGTAGGATGAGAAGGTGTAGGTGTTGAAGTTGTAGAGCTTGAAGGTGGTGAGTTTGATGTTGAAGGCTTATCACAAGGTGGAACCATAGTAGGCTTCACCAAAGAAGGTGTAGGAGGTGAAGGATAATTATTTGTATTTGCACTTCTTGTTGTGATATTATTGACATTAGCCCTTGTATTTGTTTGTGTGTTTGAAGGTAGAGCCCCTTGAGGTCTTTGAGTGTGCATAATTTGGTTTTGTAGAAGAGAAAATTTCTTGTTGTTTTCCTCTTGAGCCTCTTTCATTTGTTTTTCATAAGAAGTAAGATTTTGAAGAATCAAATCAATGGGATTAGTTTGCACATTTCCTTGATAAAAAACTTGGTTTGGATATTGAGGTGGAGGTGGTTGGTTAAATCCTTAATTGTTTGCATGGAAGTTATTTCCTTGATGTTGAAAATTGTTGGGTGCTCTATAGTTGTTTCCTTGGTAGTATAGCCTATGCCCTTGATTTATTTGAAGCAATTGAGGAGGATTGGTTTGATTTTGGGTGGGTGGATGGGGTGGAAAGCCGAGTGGAGCAAGGTAGTTATTTGACTTGTAAGAGAGATTGTTTGGGTTGATGTTAGGTTTGAAGTGCTCTCTATGTTCATCTTGATAAGCATAACATTCACCTTGGTAATTTTGAACCTTATCACATTGTAGGTAAGAATGAGGGCCTCCACATGTTTCACATGATGTAGCAATGGAACTCACATTATTGGTGGAAGATTTGTTTAAGGTGATTTCACAAAGTTTCAAGAGTGTATCATTCATAGTATCAAACTTTTGATAGAAAATCTTGTCAAATTATGGAGTAGCACCCTCTTGTACCACATGGACCCTCTCATCAGTTTCGTTGTTTGTTTGCACCATGGATTTAGTCTTAATAATGTCCCAAGCCTCTCGTATGGATTTGGAAAGAATGTTGCCACCCGCGGAGGAGTTGAGGGAATCTTGATGATGTGGTCTTAGTCCATTGTAAAAGGTATTGATTTGGTGAACTTCATTGAATCCATGATTGGGGCATTTTTACAATAACTCCTTGAACTCTTCCCAAGCATCACTAAAGGTTTGATTATGTTTTTGTTGAAATCCAATAATTAGGTTTCTCAAAGTTGTGGTCTTAGATGGGGGAAAGAACCTATTCAAGAACTTCTTGGTGAAGTCATCCCAAGTGGTGATACTATTAGGTGGTTGTTTGTCTAACCAATACTTAGCATTGCCCTCTAAGGGCATCATGAGGAACTCCATTGTACTTAAGGGTATTGCAAATGGATAGAAACTTCTTGATATGATCATGTGGATCATCATTAGGTCTCCCGAAAAATGGTGTGTTTGAAACCAAGGTAATCATGGATGTCTTAATCTCAAAGGTGTTTGCGGGTATCTCGGGTATAACATTGGCATCGGCATATCCTTCCACATTTGATTAGAGGTTCTCCATCAAAGGTCTATTGTCAACGGCGGCCATGGCTTCTTGTGTGTTGTTCAAAGCACGATTCTCGGGATCGGCTTGATGGACGTTGTTGTTCTTACTCTTTCTCTTTTTCTTCCTTTTGGGAGGAAGGGGTTGTACACCAAAAGGTATTTGTACATGCCCTCGGGTGAGCATGCAACTCAAATCAAGGAGTGAGAGAGAAGCTCTCGTTCGACTTTGGAAAAGAAGGGATTATCCTTTCCGAGGTTCAATAAGTAATATCCACAAGAAATTATGCTATTTTTAAGTAATACTTGGGTGTAAGACCCCCAATCAAGCTTTCCTTCTTAGAATACTCACTAGTGAACGGGGGGTTAGGTGGCGCGAAGCACTTAAGTACCTATCAACCCTTAGACGGCATTTTATAGCACGTCGCCTTTCTATTCACTTTGTAGTTTGTATTCTTCGTATTCTTTCCTATTGGAAGTATTTATCTATTCTTGCTTTAATTAAATTTGATCGATACACGTGTCAAGGACCGAAACGCTCCCGAACACGGTGTATTGCAAAAGCAATACTTATGGAAGTATGTGTATTGAGTGTTCGTATACGTATACGTATCTACATATAATAATATATCAAAAATATTTTTGTATGTATTGGGTTTTTAAGAAAAATACTATATCTACGTAAAAACGATGAAAACCGATATAATATATATTTTTGGGTGTAATCTTTTAGGAAAAAGATTACTTTTTGAATATTTTATTTTTTTGGTTCAATTCTTTAGGAAAAGCATTGGTTTTGTTATTTTTTAGTTTTTATATTTTTATATTTTTGATTTTTTATGTTTTGGATTTATGATACGTAAAAGGAACGCTCACAAGGTGAACGGATCCCAAAATCCAAACGAAACCGTCAATCAATAGTCTCTCGTAATGTCATGAACCGGCAGCGGCGCCATTTAATATTGAGTATTTTGCATGTTCGTTTTTTCTCGACTCAAGACAAATTGAAAGGCCCACTAATATCAAGTTGAAATTATTTTTGGTTGTTAAAGGTTTATTTGGATTCTAGGTCTAATTTAATCAAACACGTAAAAAACGGAAAATATTATAGATCTATAATAACCGTAAAACAAAGTGCAAGTACCACAAAGTATTCACAAAGTACAAGTATTTAATGCATGAAATGTCAAAGTACTTGAATTGTTAAGAAAATGAAAATATAGGGACTAGAAATGTAAATTCAGAAAGTCTAGGGACCAAATATGAAAATTGTAACAAACTATTCAAACCAACTAAAAAGTTCTCAAACTAACTAACTAATTTTGTAACTAATCAAATTTCAGCGACCAACACTTGCAAACCCTAGAAAAGTAAAATGCCAAAGCTGTTTACAAAGTCAATGAAAATCCAAGGACCAAAATGAAATTAAAAGTGTAACTTTCCCAAAAACGGGCACAAGCACTCAAATAAGCTATAATGAGCTTATTACCCAACCAAATTTGTTCTGGTTTTTTCTAAAATGCTTAAAATCCAATTTTAGCTAGACTGGTGAACGGATTTTTGCTAAAAGTAGTTAAATCTCTGGATAGCTTATTCCAATAAGCTCACAATAAGCTAAAATCAAATCCAGACATCCACTATATGATTTTCTTGTTAAGACTGATTAATCAAGTCATAATAAGCTTGGAATGTCTTTTGGTTTTGAAAATCATCAACAGAATAAGTTGGAATCCGGAATAAGCCAAAAGTGCTTATGTTGACCAAAGTTTGACCAAAATTATCAAAAAGCTGAAAATCATAGAAACTACTCAGGACATGTTTGCAAATGGATTTGTGAAATAAAATCAAGTGATTTATGAAGTGGATTGTGAGAACTAAGAAATCAGTAAGCTATTGATCACAAAAACTTGCAACTGGTTTGATGCTTATTAATAAGCTGAAAACTGGCTCAAATCTGAATACTGTAGAATTTCCTTGTTTAAACTTGAAGTTTGTATTATAAGCTATAAGTGAAAGCAAGTTTCAACAAAATTCATCCACTAACAAACAAATGGGAGATGATCAAAATAGACATGTTTTGACTGCAATCCTTTTTCAAGACTTGACCCAAACTTTTTAATGTTCAATTGCCTTTTTAACCAACTATTTGACCAAAGAACTTAACCAAAAGTCTTACACTAACTTCTTGAGTGTAAGGGATTTCAAAAGAACAAGTTTAACAAGCTGAGTCACCAAAATTGATCCAAAACCAAACACCACTTCAAAATCTGATATTGAACTTTTTCAAAAGCTTTTTGAGCACAAGTGTATGACAGCTAAAGGCACTTATCTAGACTTGTTTAATGGATGAAATGAACTGGTTTAAACTCAAAAACCAACAAGTTTACTTATTAAACCACAAAATGACTACTTATGAACTAAAACTGATGAAATACCAAATTTTAACAAGTAAAACTGAATGAAAAGCTGTAAAACTACAAGCAAATAATCAGATCTCCAAAATTACACTACAATTAAGCTAATCACAATCTTAGTTCAACAATTAAGAGTTATACTAGGAATTAAGCATGTAGAGACTATTTAGTGGAATTTTAAACAAGAATGAGTTCCTTTTAGCTTTAGAAGGCTCCTTTGATGGAGTAATAAGCGTTGAGCTTATTAAGATCAACAAAACACCATTAATCAACCACTATTCACCATCATCTTATCATCATAATCTGCTACAATGATCTCCCCTGCTACACTGCTACAAATGGAGTGAAATGGACTGCAAATCAATTCTGAACCAGCTACAAGTCTTCAAAACATCAATCAAGTTCCATTGATCATGAATGATCAAAAGAATCACACGATAACACTAGGATATTGATTATGCAGGTAAGAGAATGAGATTTGGGTGTAAGTGAAGGTTTAATTTCATTAATGGAAGTAAAGTTTGTTACAAGACAGTTACAACTAACTAACTACCTCTTAAGTGATTGTTAGTCTCTTAAGAGGAGTTCTAACCGAATACTAAGTGATTTGAGAGAAAATTCTACAAGTGTGTGAAAAACCACACACTATCTACATACATCAAATGAAGGACTAGCTGGGTATATATAGAGGTTGGGATTTAGTGAGTTGGAGTATGGTTACGTGTTGTAACCAATAGATTCCTTCCACGTGGCTTGATTCTTCCAATTGTTCATAGCCGTTGAAGATATAAATTGGGTGTTTTTGCTGTAGTTGATATCAAGTCAATTGGTTGCTTTGGTTGTCTTCCTTACTTGAAATAGCGCACTTTTCAAGTTTACATCTTCTCTTGATATGCAGTGTAGCTCGATCTCGATCCTGGGCTCGTATGAATTTGAAAGTGACAAGTGGCATGATATTATTGGTAGATAGAAGGAGTCACGTATCATTATCTTATATCTGATTTTCTATTGGTGGAAAGATTGTTAGTGCATTGCACTGTTGAGATTTGTTATTAAGTGCGAAAATGGTAGTAGTGGGGTGATGTGGCAATCTTTGTCACACGAATACTTGCACCTCATTGGTCTATTCCATTTTTACTCGGATTAAGCCCAAACCTAGCCAAATTTTGTCAAGTTTAGTCCTTGTAGTTTATGCAGAATAGGAATTAGGCCCCAAGCTTCATTTCTTTGACATATTTGGTCCTTCAAACTTCAATCTTGTTCATAAATCACCCTTTCACTTGTTGACTTGAATGTTGACCAGATTTAACTTTCTTCTTGACTTTTGAATAATTACACTTTAGTCCCTCATCTTTGGAAATTGTCAAGAAAGGTCCTTTGTCTTTGCAAGGCTTGTCAATTTTGATCCTTCTTTTGTGTTTTCTTCAACTTTAAGGCTTGATTTCACTTGTTTT
Organism: Glebionis coronaria; assembly: GCA_025667525.1. Taxonomy (NCBI): domain Eukaryota; kingdom Viridiplantae; phylum Streptophyta; class Magnoliopsida; order Asterales; family Asteraceae; genus Glebionis; species Glebionis coronaria. The sequence goes on from CM046882.1 coordinate 80,208,332, forward strand.
CTCCAAATTTGTATCTTTGTTACCTAAACAAGCACAAACACAAAACATACCCCATAATACTGCTTTTATGTATAAAATTAGGTATTTTGCTTTCTGTTTTAGGGTGATTTGTGATATTATTGATCTAAGATTTCACTCATATCAAGGACAAAGTCCCTAAGATCTGTCGCCAAGAAGTACTTACCTCATACGATTCGTACGCGGAACTTGGCATCTCTCATTGGGATGAAAAGAAGAAGTTAGTCTACAACTACTTCAATCGTCCTAAACCCGGTACTCTTATACTTTTAGATCGTTGAGTTAAAAGTATTCAGGGAGGTACCATTGATTAGATATTCGGGTATCCTTACTTAAGGGAAACCAGATTCAAACGTGAAGACGATAAAGAATACACCAACAGTGAATGAGAACTCCAGTATCTTCGTCTTGAAGATATAGAAGATATTCTACTTGTGATGAATCAAGACAAGGTCAGTCACTTAACCCCTGAACTCGTCATTGCCTTAAGCTCAGCCATTCGCCAATTCAATCGTAAAGTCGTTATCAAGTATCGGGTCGAAGATTTACAACTTGGTGTGGAGAGTTAATAATGAAAGTTGAACTTGCAATTTACTCACACCACACCTCTTAGTCATTTTCATCAACATAAGCAACCATATATGAGTACTCTAGAACAGGAACTGGGAATATTTTATTTGAACAAAACAGAAGTCATGCAATACATGATACATTCAGTAACTGCACAAATTCAGTGATGGAACACTTAAACATGTTCGTGATAAACTGTTAGTTCTTAATGCCAAAGAATCCCTTCCCGAAGTGAAGTATCAATGGAAATACAGGTTCAAGAAGAGTGCTCTATATGTGATCAAGAAGATTGAGGAGAAATTAAGGGAACGACGGTTGATCCGAAGTTTAGAACAATTCGTGGGTGGCAGACCGTATGGAGCTCACCACAGGCTAATGGAACAATCCACTTGACGTGATGATCGTACTATAGCAGGTCAACTCCATACACTTATTTGTGAATATGCATATATTGTGTATATTAGGCTTTTTATGGTATGTTGTAGTGTGAAAGTATGATATTTTTTCAAGAATTTCTCACGAGAATATAAATCTTTCAAAATATATCATACTTAAGCACTACAACTAACCCTCATTAAATTGAGGGGGACCATTAATATGTTCTATGGCCAAAAAATGAATTTATTTTTTACCCAAAGACCGGTTAATCCATTAATATCCAAAATATTAACGGTTAACATTTTGGATGAGGGGAGAAAATGGGATTAAGGAGACTTGTAAATATACATGGCTAAAAGTGAAAAAGACTTAATGGAAAATCCAACCTAATATGTGTTATGCACGTGTTAAGGGGGAGCATTTTGAATGACAAAAAACACTGAAGGTACAAAACTTTTGATAGTTATATCACAAGTACCTCCGTGATTTCAAGGAATTTTCATGGTGACAGGTACTTACCCAAAACAAACTTAATTCATGATGGTTGTGGTGATAAAATGGTGGTAGGATTAGGTATAAGTCCAAGGATTCTTCCATAACCGGAGGAATCTTCCCAAGGACAATTCCATAGCTAGAAATAGAAGTCCTCGGGAAAGATGGGGAATGGATTGTGAACGTAGCAGAATGCCGACCAAGTACTGATGCTAGCACTAGAACAATCACAACAAGGTGCTAGGAATGAGTATTGGTAAGCATTGAGGGGGTTGAAGAATGAAAAAGAATTGTAAAGATAAAGGGTGTAAAGAAAGAAGCCCTCCTTACAACTTAGGCAGAAACCGGGTCAACAAATCTTGAAGACGATAAAGCATCATGGACCCGATGCGATGCACAAACCCTCGCAGCTAACTCATATATCTCTCAAAATATATTTGTTTTAATGTCACGGAGTTCAACACGTTATCTATCGATTTATTCACTCCGAATAAATTGATATTGAAAAAGTGGCAATCGTCTCCAGCCTCTGCTCACCAAATCAAAATACACTATTGAGTCTAGAGCCAAGAGATCATCAAAAGTCTTATTAGGACACTTTTCAAATATACCTTGCTTCTTCACACACTATGAAAAGTAAGAAATATTTTTATGAGTCCTACTCAATATTCTTGTAATATTTCCAGAACATCCGAGTGATACGAAACTATTATAATGAAGATGGAAATCCTGCTTGAGCCAACATCAAACAAGCTCATGGTAGGTTACACGTGCAGTTATTTAAGAACCAATCTTGTGATAACTGGAAAGAAAAAAGATGGTTTGACTCTTAACTGAACTCAAACTTGTTCCAGGGCCTCTACGCAAAATCCAAGTGATCTTGCCAGAACACTCAGAGTGACACTCTCCAGTTTTCACAATGATGAGTGGAAATCCTTCCAGTATCAACATTAAACAGCACTGCGGTAGGTGACAAGCAAGATTCGACCAGAATCAAGCTCGTTCCAACTGGAAAGCAACAATTGTGAAGCTCTTAAATGAATATCACTTGTTCCAGGTTCATGAATGAATGGCTTCAATCATGAGGATAATTTTATCCAAATGGTTCACTCTTTATGTTCGCAGTCAGCTTTGGACGGTCAAATAAAGAGAACGAGTTTACCCGCGAAATCTTGTCAAGGGGGTCTTTAATTAGAGCTACCTGTCACAAGTACGATATTTAATATCGTCCAACGGTCTTCACCGACCAGAGGTCAAATGCTACCAAAACAGAATAAAATGTCAAAGCCATTTTATTCGTGTCTTGTTATGTTGCTGCATTCAAAGACGGTGGCGCTGCGGTGTACCAGATGAAGTCGTCCTCACATACTTATACTTTCTGCACCAAATATTTCAGCAAAATTCAAGCAAGTTCAAACTAAAAGTCTTATGCTGTATCAACTCTGAAACTTTAAAAAATTCAACAAAGTATAGGTGTGTGGGACATGAAGTCACAAAGAGGCAAGCATCACAAGAAGGCGAAGATCACACGTGAAAGGTCAAAAGAACCTGCTTTAAGCCAAAGCCTAATGGTTATCAACAAATATTCACAACAATGAAGAAAAGAAACAGAAGAAAAGAGAAAGTGGACTACGAGCACAAGAACGAAGATCTAACATTCTCGATTTAGGACTTTGTAATTTGGAGTGACCTCCCTGAGGGGGAGATTGTTGGAAATACGTTATATAGTAAGAAAGTCTCGGTCACACCAACAATATAGTTACAGGCTCATAGTATAGTTATTAATATAGATTAAGATAGCCCAACCCATGAGCATGTTCATGGGCTGGAGGCCTAAGTCCATTTATGGACTTGGGTATATATAAACCCCTTTCCTTCATGGAAGGGGTGTTGGTTGTTTCTCTTTCATATATACATTTTGACATTTTTTTTCATCTTTCTCTCACTACTTTCTCTCTCTAGAAACATCAAACTTACTTGTGAATCTAGATTACCAATATTTAACAGAACCAATCACCAAAACCATGAAACGATTATAGGATTTATTTTTACGGGTGTTTGGGAATGCGTATTAAAAAAATTAGAGTGGATAATGTAAATACATGTACCTATAGATTATCTAGTACATCAAAATTTGACGCCGAATCATAAATTCTTTTCCTCATTAGCGGGATCTCAAGGTTTTCAGTATATTGCCCGGACTTCATCTCCTTAATTGCTGTTATACTCGGCATCCATTTCTTCATGTGCCTCCTTTATTTTTTTTGTTTACAATCACCATTAGTTCTTCTTTTTCCAGACACCTTCTCTTTTTTGCCCTATATCCCTCTATCCCCTCTTTAAAAGGTACAAGGTATCCTACCCCCTAGTACGACCGTCGTGCTCCGGTCCTTCCACCATAATTATTGCATCCACGCCAAGGTTGTAGAAATCGCAATGTTATAGTGAGGCGGTCGACGACCTTCGAGGCGGAATTTATCTAGGTGTCGTCTAGGCGGATTGGAATTTTATGCATATAAATATTATAAATAATATGTATGACATAAAAAATACTTTTAATTTTAAATAAAGCGAAGTTCTTGCAAAATAGACAAATAAACATAACAAGTTAAGTGCTTAAAACTTCAAACGCGAACATATAATTCAACTGGTTACAATTTCATATGAAAAACCAATTACTTTATGTTTATAATCATTCGTTTATCTTTTATTTTAAGATGTTACGTTAAAATAAATATGAGTACCATATATTAAAAAGAAAACCCTTAATTTTTTGTAAATAATATTGATTTTTTGTTGAAATTCTTGACTTTTTTGACCGCCTAGCTCCTAGGTGCCGCCTAGGTGGACTATGACCGCCTAGCGCCTAGCCCTTTTTTACAAAATTGATCCACGCCATCTTCAACATCTAAGCTGTTAGATAATTCTAAATGCGCCTCAATCTGTAATTGTATGCAAGTAATACAATACTCATAAACAATACATAAACTATTAACTATAAACTTTGAAGCTTGTAATGTCGTACCAATTTATCTGCGAATAACTTGCATTTCAGAAGATAACATTAATCCTTTTACATTGTCCTTTATATGAAATATATGAAATAAGTGATCTTTTCTTGAGGCCTAGATTATGTTTTGATGTTAAATATGTGTGGTTAAGTGTTTTCTAGACTAGTAAATCCTGAATAATTAAATACATTGAACCAAGTGTTTGAGAATAAGCACTTTAAAAATAAGCAATTCTAAACACCCCCTAACATGCTTGCTAGTGCTTATTAAATTCACTATAAGTAGTTCAGATAGAGTGTTTAGGATAGGCAGATAAAATATTTGACAGCAATCCCAGACGCTCCATAACAAAATTGCTCATTGTGTTTTGATCTGTATATGAACATTAAGGTGTTTGAGATTGCTTTTGCAAACTACGAATCATTTATGAATGATAATTTGTTTTATATAAATAGTTATGAGTTTCTTATATAAAATAACACTAATTCTATAAGAGTAAGTTATTTACTTAAGCATTTGATATCTAGTAAAATTTAGCAAGGTATAGTGGAGTTCTGCAGTTGTGTCGTAAGCATATAGTATTATTTATAATTTCTTCAGCGTTAGTATCATTTACTAATTTTTGTAGAATTACAGGTACTACTACCTTACTGCGTGTGCACCATCAAAGGAATTGCTAAGCAAGCGAGAAACTGGCTCAAGTTTTTTTTTCGAACTAAGCCTATAGCTGGTGTATTAGTTGAATTCAGATATGCAGAATATATGTAATTGACTTATTGGTTATATTTCAATCATTTTAGAATGATACAGAGTTTTTTCTTATATTTTTGGTATCATTTATGATGTATGACAATAAGAAGTAAAAGAAATGTTACATAACTTTAAATATCACTTAGAGTGGATCATTTAAAGCTTTCATTTATTATAGGTTTAAATAAAGAGGGTATAAAGAAAAAATGCAGGTAGGATTTTAAAAAAATACAGGCATGATGTATAAAAGTGTGCAGGTAGGCCAAAAATGGTAAACATGAAGAATTTGGTGTTTCCAACCCGTTAGTGTGCCTTGTTTGGGTATTGGCCGTTTGAGCCTATAATAGTTCTTGGTTTTGTGAATGGGAAAGTGGCTTTCTACGTTTACTTCATAGATCCTGGTATTATCTAAGAAAACAGGAATCTCTGGGGGTAGAATAGATCCTGTTTTTTAAGGGAACATGGGTCTATGGATTTACTCAAATAGAGCCCTGTTCCATACTTAAAAACATTGCTGTATAGCTTTCAAAAAGAAGGGGAATCCTTTTAGATCCTATTTTTGATAAATAAGGGGCTTTATTAAGGGGCTTTATACCCATTTGTGTAGTAGTGATATATTTTAAATTCTGATATGTGGTCATAAGTGTCGAGTTTATACCATGTGTATAAGATGTTGTCATAAGAATTAGAATGTTAGCCCTAAAATATGAAGACTTATACGTAACTACACCTAGTTTAATAGTTGTGAGACGTGGGAACTAATTATGTTAAACATGTATAGTTGAGTATCACTAGAACTATATATTTCTTTTCATACTTTCATGGAAGGGAAGATAATACTTGTAACAAAGTGTGTGTGTGTTTGTTTCTCTCTCTAAAAACACAACCATCTTTCCATTTCTCTCTCAATAAAATGTCTCATTTTCACTTTTATCCTTCCCGACCTTCGAATCGACGCAATTTAAAAGAATCTTATATGTTAACAATTGGCATCAGAGTTAATTGAGAGTGTTTTGTGTTTTAATTTGTTAATTTGTGGCTTAGGCATCTTATTTTGATCTTATTGTAAATCTGTTGAGTCACATGGTTTTTGGTGTTGCTTATTAAGTCCAAGAGTCTAATTTTTTATGATATCTCAATTTGTTTACAAATTTTGGTAGGTATATTTTCCTTTTCTACTCGCAGACTAATTTTTGGTTCAAGATCTCTTTTGAAGCTTCTTAGTTAAAGCTTCTTTTGGTCTTTAACTTCTTTTTCTTTCAGCTTACTTTACACAATTTTTTAAGATATCTACTATTTTTTGTGTCTTTTTCCATATTTTAACTACTTATTTTCTGGCTTTTTCCAAATTGTATCAAACACATTCTCTTTTCTTTTTATTTTAGTCACATAGCCATTAGTTAACTTATCTATACTGATGTATTGGTTTTGTATAAACTTTTGTTTTAGAAAAAACAAAGCGACAAATGCGGGTAAGAATTAAACACTACCTTTTAGGAAAAACGTAAATGCTTGTCGTTGAGTTCGTTCTCGAGGAGGTATGGTGTTTATATGCCAAAGATTTAGAAACATATTCGGAGTTATTACGCTTTTGGAATGATACAATAAAAGAAAACATAAGACGAATTGAGCTAAAAACGGACTACATCGCGAAACGCGTAAAAGTAAAGCGCGACTTAAAATTCGACTCTACCTAAAAAAATTGAAAAATACTAAATAAAACCTAAATATTCTAATTAAGAAAAAGAAATAATTTTTTTTATGAAAATACTTTAATTAATTATTATTAAATTTTAAAATTTATTAAAAACCTAAAAAATAAAAATAATTAAATGAAAGTCAAAACCCAAATTTTTTCTTTTATAAACCTTAATTCAATTTTTCTAACACTAAAAAGTATTTTTATAAAAATTAAAATTAGTTTTTGCTATTTATTATGGACTTTCTAAAAATGAAAATTAAAATAATCATAAAAAATAAAATATAAAAGTAAAAAAAAAATTGACTAGAAAAGTCCTAAATCTTATAAACTTCAACTGAAAAATGAAAGTATTGAAAAAGTGCAATGAGTAAGCTGGAAATGGGTTAAATAGCTACGACTTATTTTACATAAGCAAAAACAAGACGACTTTAAGTATCAAATGTTGCACAACCATAACAAGGCCACGATCATGGTATAATGGTAAGAACCCTGAACCCTGCATGACAGGTCCGGGGTTCAAATATTTGCCATGTAGATTTTTGGAATTATTTTTTTGGTTTTCTTTTGCTTTGTTTGGATACAACAGGCACCCCAATAAGCTTTTGCTTATTGGGAGTCACAAATAAGCACAAGCACACAAAACAATGAAATAAGCCAAAGAAAGCAAGTATAAGAACACAGACTTAATTACAAACGGTGGCAAATTTATACAGTCAGTGGGAAGGTTTCTTCCCACTGACAACACAAAAATCATAGACAAAAACTATATTGCTGTCAGAAACTAGTTAGTTGTTTTTTATGACTTTTTGGTGAGATTGAGTGTCTTTGATCAAAAAATATTTAAGGTTTAGCTTTCTTTCTCGAAGAGGTGGTCCTAGCTGCAAGATACTTTTTGTTTTCTCCATTGAACGGGCACCGATATTCACCATAATTTTGTCACACCCCGCCAAGACGGAATCCCGAAGCGTGAGCAAATAGAATATCATCACGACACAATATGGTCACAATAGAGACATAAAAAACAAAAGATGAGAATCAATAATAACATAACACAAACATGTCATGATAACATCTATTCAATACACAACAATGAACATGAACACTCACTTAATGTGATGAGACCTCAATTATACATGGTCTCATTGTCATAAACGGGCTTAAAAGACCGAAAAATATCATAAATACCTTGCAAAATACTTGTATTTGTTCAATGTGTTATTTTAGGTACGGATATCATGAAAAGACCAAAAGATCACAAACAAACATGCAAAAACGAACACGGGAAACGAAGCCGCACAAAGAACCAGACCTAAGTATTGATTTTCAAGAAAAGTCCTTGAAGTTTGAAGAAATTACAAGAATGGTCCTCTAACTTTGAAGAATTGACACTTTCTACCTTGTAAATCTCAAAACTACAAGATTGGTCCCTAAAGGTTGCTTAATATACAAAAATGACCCTTGAAGTTCATGAGAAATGCAAAACAAGTCCTCATTCCAAGTTATAAGAACACAAGGACTGGTTTTGACAATATCTCAAAGTATTTAATAAAAGAGAAAAGCCCTAATACTGGTTTTAAAGTATTTGTGCAAAATTGACAAGTTCTATGAAGTTAAAGGGTTAAAACTATGCAAAATGAACCCGTATCCACCTCATACCCAAACCAGCCAAACGATAAGCCCAAACCCACCACACCATACCCGGTTTTATTAATAAAACGGGGTCAAGCGGTCAAATTCACTAAACACGCGCTAAACATCATATTATTACCCAATATGGATCAAAACGCAATGTTTACCGACCCCCACTCGCATAAACCCTAAACCATTTTATTGTACCCATATTTATCACTTCACCATGGATGGATCTTAAGAAATAAAGTAGAAAATAGATGAAAAAAGAAGAAGATAGATCTAGATCTAGAGAGAGAAAGTGTGTAGAAACTATGTGATATTAGATTAGAGAAAAATGAAAAAACCAACCCTCCTAACATGCTAGGAGGAAAGTTTATATAGTCCACCCACATGCGGGCTTTCATGGGCTATATGTTGGGCCCGACTTGAATAAAATGCTTAGTACCTTGAAAGAGGCCTTTTAAGCTAACCATCAAGCTCGTATTGTTATGACTAGTCTACTACCTATTACAACGTTCTAATAATCAATACATCATAAACCTATGACGGATCATTCTTGTTTGACTCAATATTTTGAGGCTAACAATCTCCCCCAATGAGAGGTCATTCCTCTTCGACATTTGGATATTTAAAGAGATTACTAATCTCTCCATAAATGAGTCTTGAACGTGTAATAGTAGTCTTGTTCCTTCATGCTGTGATCTTTGAGCCTTTGTAGTTGTCTTTTGAATTTGTCTTTAAAGAAAGTTTTTGGGCAAGACAAGAAAGGAACTCGCCCTTCGACACCAATTGATACGAGCGGATTTCAGGCGATGACTTGGTTCGCCAAGAGAAGTTTGTGTTGCATTTTATGCTCCTCCGCTTCAGTCTGCCTTCTTCAGATAGCCGGGGTCCGACGTTGATTTCCGATTTCAATGTCAGCTCTAGGTTTTGGGCGGCCCATCTGGTTAGTTCATCTATCACTGCTGAAATCCCCTGCGGTTGTTCGGCTGCGTACTCCCCTTCCGCCTATCTCACACTCCCAAAGCATCTTTTTATTTCATATTTCATTTTTCTTCGAGCGTCCATTCATTTCAAGCGCCCTTAGACTTGTTACGTTGTTCGACTGAACTCGTTGGCTCCACGCTCTATTCGATCGGAACCCGGTTCGTCGAGAACCTTCTCTCATAGATTCCCTTCACCAAGTCATCACCAACAATCCGCTCTTATCCCTTGGTGGCAAAGGGCGAGTTCCTTTCTTTTCTTGCCCAAAAACTTTTTGAGATCTTCAAATCATCCTTGACTTGTCTTTTCCATCTTGCGATCTTGTGTCTTCATCGACATACTAACACTATTCACCATCTTGAAAGCTTCCTAACAATCTCCTTTGAAGAGAGGTCATTCCTCTACAAGGAAGATTTTGGTCATCAGAGTTTCAGAAGTCTTTAGCTTTCTTAATTGTTGAATACGTCTTTGGGCATGAGTATGTAGTTTTTGAATCTTCGACTTTTCTGAGTACACCGTAATGCCACCTTCTCGATACAAAACATAGACACAGACTAAATGGCTTTGACATTCGACCTAAATCGGTAGCGTTTTAACTTTGGTCGGGGAAGACCGTTAGACGATATTAAATATCGTACCTGGGATTAGGTAGATTCAATGAAGAACCTCCTTGACAGGGTTTCGCGACTGTACTAGCCGTTCTCTTTACTCGACCGTCTCAAAGCAAGACTGCAAACGTAAAGAGTGAATCAATTGGATATATATCCGCTTGATTAAAGTCGTCAGTTCAAATTCCTAGAACAAGTTTGATTCATAATGAATCTTACCATTGTTTCTTTCCAGTTGACACAAGCTTGATTCATAAAGAATCTCGTAAGTTACCTACCGTAGCGCTTTTTGAGGTTGACGCTAGAAGGATTTCCATTCGTCACTGTGAATACTAATGAGTATCACTCTGAATGTTCTGGAAAGATCATAAAGATATTGCGTAGAAACCTGAAACGAGTTTGAATCAATAAAGAGACAAACCACTATTGCTTTTTAGTTTTACACATGTTTAATTCGTAAAGAATCTTACACATGACCTATCGTAGTGATGTTTGATGTTAACACTGGAAGGATTTCTACTCATCATTGTGAATACTGAGTATCATCACTCTGAGTGATCTAGCAATACCACAAGGATATAGCGTAGGACTCTCTTCTTCGTCATGTAGTCTGTCCTAACGAGATTTGATTGATCTCTAGGCTCTAGACTTGATTTGTGCACTTTTAGTGGTCAGAGGCTGGAGCAGATGCCACCTATTTAACATCAACTATCTCGGAGTGAGAAAGTCAATAGAAGTCATGTTTCCGTGACAATAAAACAAACTTCTTTTCAGAGAAGCCTGAGTCAGCTGGGGAAGGGTTGTGCATTACATCACTGGGTCCATGATGTGTTGTCCGGTTTTTGCAAAAGTTTTACTGAGGGCTATTTTATTTTCACCCTTTATCCTTACATTTTTTTTCATTCTTCAACCCCTTCAATGCTTATCAAGACGTCAGTGCTAGCTTAAGTACTTAGTCGGTATTTTTTCACTTTTCACATTCTCCATCTTTTAAAGGACTTCTAATAATCTATTGGATTGTCTCTGGGAAGATCCCTCCGGTTCTGGTTGGATCATATGACTTATACCTAACCACCTTTTGTCACCAATAACGTCGTGAATTAAAGAGGTTGTGGGTATTAGATCGTAACCGCTAAAACCACTTGAAAGTCAATCAAAGTGTTTAAGAACATTTAACACCTTGATAGTTTTGTCGTTTCAGAAAAGCTCCCCCGTCACATGTGCATCGATAATCCAAAATGTTTCGCACAAGTGGTTAAGAGTTAAAGTGCTTGAGTCTTATATGTTCATTTCATATATTTAGATCACATTTTAATCACATTTTCTCCCCTATCTCTAATATATGAAATCGTTTGATATTAGAGATACCAAATTTGATTAAAATATATCTTGAAAAAATAGTCTTGAAATTCTTTTGGGAGAAAAATGTGTCTTACTTGACATGAGTTATTGGAACATTTTAGGTAGTGTCGAGTACACAAATTTTGAAATTTTTTGAATAATCATTGAAAAACTCTTGAAAAAATTGTACTCACACACTACATGTTCATGAACACGTAGAAGATTGTCGTTGAAGAATGTGCTCGCGAACATCAAAGCTTTTTATGTGAATAATACCAAATGATAATTACGCACAATGTGTTGGATACATAAAATTGTTTTGACATAACATTTACAACAACATTAAAACTTTGATTTTGGAAAGCTCCCCCTCAAAAATTAAGATTAGGAAGAGATTACGATTAGGTTTCCTAATCTAATGGGGTTGAGTTGGTAATATATATCACTTGGTGGACCGGATTATGGTAAAAGGATAAAGGACGTGTATTAACTGTGTTGGTATATGTATTTGGACATGTGCCATGAATATGTTGTGTAACCGGGCCTCCAAGAATTGTTTGGACTAGACAATTTTTTTTAAAAAGGTTGCAAGTTGGTTCCAACTATGTAGTACAAGTTATGTTGGGTGGATGGAATGTATTACATTGGCAGACCGAGTATATGGATTGGGACCGGACGATTATTAATTGGGCTATATTGATATTATTGACAATTCGGATATTCGTTATATTTTGATCGAAAGTGCTTAAACAACAAAGAAAAATCTAGGTTTGTAACCTAATACTTTGGAAGTTGGGTATAAGGTACTTAGAGACTTGTTTCTGCACCGTTCTTCAATCAACAACAATGCAAGCTTAAGTAACAAATTTAGGAGATTGTACTTTAGTTTCAAGTTTATAATATCGGTTTTACTTCACATGTGGTCACGACAAATAGCCGAAAGAATACGAGGTTGTTAAGTTAGACATAGAGATGTTATCAGCAATCAATTCTCACAGGATATTTTTGAGCTACACAACGACAATGGTACTTCATAGTCAAAGCAAAAATTTTCAAAGTTTCTCAATGACTTTCAAAACTTTTCAAGACATTTTCTTAATCCTAAGAACTTCTCGAGTATATGGACGTCTACGATAATGATGATTCTGGGAGTTCGAAATCATCATGGGGGAAGATCGTGTACTTTAGAGTAATCAGATGAACTTCCATGAGGAAGTAGTATACATGGAATGGTATCTACTTCACTTTATATGATTTTTATGAAGTATTCCGCAGGCGTGAGAAGAATTGTTGCTGATTCCTTGCATGTTACCCCAAACGGATTATCACAAAAAACTAAAAGACATGAAACAGCATAGAAGGCAGTATTATTTGGTTTGGTTCTTCTACAAATTTTCGATGTGCACTTAAACCGATGAGCTAGAAGATTGTTCAAACTACATCAAAGTGTCAGAGTCTGCTTAAGATACCGATATTGGTTTGGGGGAAGCTGATTTAGAAACTTCGATAAAAAGAAGTCTATGATGAATGTTTTTTAAGACATGTTGCATGAATTGGGGGGAAGTTAATCCAAATCATGCATATTACGATTGTTCCACAACAAGCAAAGACAAAGAGGATTCAAGCTGAGGTACAAGTTATGAAGACCAGAAGACTTGAAGACCGATATATCAATGAGATTAGCAATCTCTATAAATCATCGCATGTCGTAGAGGAATGACCTCTCAGTGAGGGAGATTGTTAGCCTCAATGTATAGAGTTAAAAAGAAGACTTAGAAGACATCCTTAGCATTGGAAGCGCCTTGGAAGACTTTATTTTGTTGTATTTGTACTTTTTAGGAACATTGTAAGTAATTCCGTATGTCTCCACATTGGGGGAAGATTGTTAGCCCTAAAATGTGAGCGTCATTTACGAAATTACAATAGTTTGATATAGCAGAGACTAGTATCGTCACTTGTTATAAGTGAGATACACCCGAGCTATATATACCCCTCCATACTTCTATGGGGTGGGGATTGTTATTTTTGTGTTATTGTTTCTCTTTCTAATAAACACACACATCTTTCTTCTGGCTACTTTCTATCTCTAAAATGTCTAAACACTTATTTTAACCTCCCCGACCTCCGGATCTATACCTTGTTGCTTTGAATCTTATATGTTAACACATTTCTACTTCTAGACAAAGGGGTATTGTTTGATTGCTTCCAGTTGGGTAATTAAACATCACGCGACCATGTTTCCACCTTCACTTTTCCCTCCACTTGACCCATATGTTCCTCCATGACCTCCCCTGCCCCACTTTGAAGAAAACAAAAAAACCTTAGAGATCCAAGGGCTCATAGAACTTTGCTTGATCACCACATCAACATAGATGACCAAGATCATTTTGTACAACTAGCAATCCTCAGATATCACATGGCATCCAAGTCCAAGTTAAAGTTACAAATGGGTCAAAAGGTCAATACAACATATTCTCAAGACTCAACAAGGGTAGTTCTGGAACTTCAAGCACTAGGGTTTCTTAATTTTTCTTTTATGTTCTAGAATCATTGTAGCCTATATTAGGCACTTAGGATTTATTTTTTAGTTTTTGTCCCAGATTTTTGTATAATTCCTTGTTCAAAGTTAATGAAAAGTTGGTTCTAAATCTGAGTTCTTTTTTATTTATGCAAAGTGTTTTTGAAGTTTGATTTAAGTTTTTAAGTTTTTTTTACCAAAAGTTTTTGACAAAATTATTGTTCAAAAAGTTTGGGACCCGATTCTTTAATGTTTTGATCATACTAGTTTGATCTTCTTGTTGAAAATCAAGCTTTTGTGAAAGACATAAAAGGGTTGTTTACTTTCAGTTGGTTACCTAGTTCTTGTTTCAAAAATTTGGAAAAATCTGTGTTTTATTTATTATTGCTCTAACTATCTCACTGTCCAAGAAATCAAGCAATAATCTAGCTCATTGTCTCTGTTTCCTTGGAATTGAAGTGTTCTTATTTGTGTTTGTGACTCACAACAACCAAATTAAAGATCATAAGCCATTGTGGCTTTCACCTATTAATTGTAGTAGTTAAGAGGCTTTTTTTTCATTTCATCTAAGTACTCCCTTAAGCTCATCTAGATTATAAGGAGAGCATAACTGACCCTTGCTTGGACGGTAAGCAAGAGAGGTGCATTTTCTTTCCTTATTTTTATTTTTATGCAAGAAATTTTGTATGCTAAGTGTTATTTGTATGCATGTCTTGTGAATGTTGATTTGTCGCTTGAATTTGGTTATTTATCAATATTGGAGATATATATGTGTTAATCTTGGTAGTTTAAGGTTTAAAAATCAATTTTGCTTTGTAAAATTTGGAAATCAGTTGATAAAGTGGTGTTTGGGATAATCTATTCAAAGGTTTTGATAATAACAAATACTGAAAACACCTACCTGCACATGATTATTAGGTTTAGATTAGTTGATTTATGCTAAAAGATTTGTGGTTTTAGTGTAAAAGTTTGATTTTGCAAGTTTGTGAAAAATATGTCATTATTCATAGTTATTTGAGTTTTCGTGGTTGAATCTATTTATGATATGATAAATGATGCTTTGTCTGATTTGTATGATTGCTGTGTTATTGAAGTTGAGTTTGTGAATTTTTTTTGGTAGTTACTTGCTACATTTGCCTTCAAAACAGTCAAGAAACCATCAGATAGATTTCAGGAGTTGAAAACATTGATTTAGGTGCTTAAACTTGGTAGAATTAGTATTAGGATTGTTTTAGGTCTGTGATAAGTAAGACTTTAGTTCTATGGCTTATTCTAGCTTATTACTTAATTCAAAGTTCATACAAATCTTAGAAATTGCATATGTCTGATACATTGAATATTAGTTGTATCAAATATCTGACGACAAGACATAGTCTAGTTTCCAGATATCAGGTATAAGGGTGTGGGTTGTGCATATTGTTTTTTGGACCTGTATGCTTTTTGGGCTTATTTGAGTGTTTTTCTTGCTTCTTTTTTGCTTATTGTCTACTCCCCATAAGCAGAACGCTTTGGGAGTGCCTTTTGTCCAAAAAGAAAATCAAAACATAAAATAAAATATAAAAATAGTCTTAGCCTAGGCTCGAACACGGGACCTCTCTTTGGAGGAGTGTACGTGCTAACCAGATGATCTAGGGTGCTTTTCTTGTTATGGTTTGCACACTTTGATACTTAACACCTTTCTGTTTTCCATTTTATAAATAAGTTGTGGGCTTATTAGGGCTTTTTAAGCTTATTATGTGAGCTTTTCTTGTTCCTTTTATTTTTCCTTTTCTAGTCATCACTTTTAGGTTTTTTCAAAAGTATTTTCAGATTTTTCACTTTTACTATTTATTTTTAAATCATTTTCTTTATATTTTTCTTTAGAAAGTCATTAGAAAATATCAAGAATAGTTTTTAATATTTATAAAAATACATTTTAGCATTAGAATACTATTTTAAAGGTTTACAAGTCATAAAATCTTTGTTGAGACTTTTTCTTTATTACTTTTGATTTTAGGTCTTTTATTGGACTTTAAAATAAAAAAAATAAGTAAATAAAAAGTGTAAAACAGATTTTATTGATTTTTCAATCTTATTTATATTACTTAGGATTTATTTACAATTTTTAATAAAAAAATTAATATTTATATTTTTAGCCTCGATTTGCGTGAAAATGCGTTTCATCTCGTTTTTAGTTTGTAGCGTAATCCGTATTTTTCGCATAATTTTTTCTCTTTTCAAGATATAATTAATCTAAAACAATTAATTTTGACACAACTCATATACACTTCCTTGGAGAACAAACTCACATTTGTCAAGCACTTATGTTTCCTAACGTATTTGTTTAATACTTGCCGTTTTTACTCCCTTTTCCTAAGAGGTGTAATTATACTCACATCAACTTTTGGCGCCGCTGCCGGGGAGGTGTGTTGTGTTTAATTTTGAAAAGTTTTGTTTTATTATTAGCCATAATAATATTTGTGTAATTAGAACTCTAATTACATGTATTATCGTTTGTTTTTCGTTTTTTTGTGAATATTATTACTATATTGTATTACGTAGCACAAATAATACAAAATATCTCCAAACAAGCGTGAATACGCACCCAATAGTTAGCGTTCTGGTAATTATTGTGTGTATCGAATTCAAACAAAAAGAAAGGCAAAACAGATAAATACTTTTAAGAAGCTTAATCTCGATTAGTACAAATTATAAGGTGGGTATAAGGCGGTTAATATTCACCACCTAATGGAAAAAGGCTCTTAAGTGCTCCGCGCCATCTCGTTTCCTCCGCTTGCTTGTGCGTACTTTGAAAGTGAAGGTTAATTAAAGGTTTTCCAACCAATTTATTATTACGTATAATATATTATGCGATTTCTAAATTAGTGAACCCTCGACACGTTTTGGTGTTCCACCAACTTTTCAAAGTCGAAGAAAGGTTTTCATTTCACGTGATTACCTTCACTCCCTTTGGTTTCTCTAATCAAGAGTTTGATTCGAGGATAGAATTTTGTAGATTTGTAAACTACGTAATTCACGAGAAAATTCCAAAAAAACTAAAAACAATAAAAAACACAAAAAAAATTGAAAATTCGAAAAATCCCAAATAGAATCTTCTTTGCTACCCCCAATTTCAAGGTTACGTTTATGCTAACTGGTTCACAAGCAAAACATAATCGTAGACATCAACAACAAAGAGAAGGAACCCCAATTCCAACTATCGTTGAAAATCCTCCAATTGTCAAACCCGTTGTAGAACCAATAGTCATCATGGCTAATCGTACTATGATGGAGTTACTTCAAGTACCCACCGAGGGTTATGGAGAAGTGATCATAATTCCCACAATCCTTGCGGAGAATTTTGAGATTAATACGGGTTTATTGTCGATGCTATAAGCTAACCAGTTTCTTGATGACGAAAACGATAACCCGCATAATCACATTAGGAATTTCAACCGTCTTACTGTGACGCAAGTTTAAGGATGTTCCTAAGGACGTCATTAAGATGATGCTTTTTCCGTATTCTTTAGAAGGACCCGCTAAAATTTAGCTCGAGAAGGAACCACCAAATTCCATATTGTCGTAGAGAGATATCGTGTCTAAATTTGTTAACAAGTTTATCCCTCCCTCTAAGACTACGCATTTGAAAAATGAGATTTCTAGGTTTACCCAATATGATCATTAGAGTTTTTGTACGGCTTTGGGTACGTTATAAAGAAATGCTTCACGATTTTCCTCACCATCGTTTTTTGGATTACACCAAATTGATACGTTTTACAATGGGCTTAATAATCATGAATGTGACTATCTTAATACCGTCGCGGGTATGTAAAACTACTGAGGAAGCATTGTCGATAATTAAAAATAGGGCTAAGGTTTATAACCCTCGTAGCACATCGGGTGTTGCCAATTTGGTTTCGTCTTCGTCGTCAACTATTATCGATGTGAATCAAATAGAGTCTCGTTTGGAAAAAAAGTTGTTCGATAAATTTTCGTCTTTGTGAAACGATTGGAAAACATGAGAAAGTTTGACTCCCGCTACGGTTAAAGCTGTTGAGAAATCGTGTGTGTATTATGGTGGAGCTCATGATTACTTTGTGCATTATCACCGATGGTATCACTTCGAGTGCTTACGCAACCACGGGAACTTACAACTAAAATAGTCAAATTACCCGCTCTAATCAAATGACTCCACCAGGTTTTTAGCCCGCTCAAAAGAATCAAAGTAACAATTATCAAAACAACAATCAAGGTGGTGGTTATTATGGAAACCAAAGGAATTATAACAAAGCAAATTACAAAATTGGGAATCAAGGGAGTAATTGTCAATTACAAAACCAAAACCATAACCGTAATTTTCAAAACACGAGTCAAGGTTTTCAAAATTATTATATGATGAGACCTCAATTATACATAGTCTCATCATCGTAAAAGGGCTTTAAATATACGAATATATCATAAAATACCGGAAAATATACTTGTATTCGTTTGTTGTGTGTTTTAGATATGGAAATCGAGAAAAAGACAAAAAGATCAAAAGAAACAAAGAAAAATGAACACGGGAAACGAAGTCGCACAAGGAACCGGACCCAAGTGGTTGAATTTTCTAAAAAGACCCTAAAGTTTGAAGATTTGTCAAAAATGGTCCCTCAATAATTAAAGAATTACACTTTATACCCCTCAAATATCCAAAAATACTTTGGGGTCCCAAAAGTTTGATAACTTTACAAGTCTAGCCCTTGAAGTTTGAAGAAGGACAATACAAGTCCTCCAATGTTACTAAGGACTAATGGTGAAATGTATAAGGGATTAACTATGAAACTGTCAAGGACCTTCGATGAAAAGGCTGCTAAAGAAATGTTGTTAAGTGGAGGGTTGAAATTGCCAAAACCTAAACTACTTAAACATATTACCCATTAATACCCAACCAGCCCAAACCTTATACCCTACCCAAGCCCAAAACCAACCCACTCCCTCACCACGTCACCTTTCTAACACCGGGGTATTAATTACCCTTTTGAATTAATGTTTATTAATCAAACGCGCCTAAACACTCTCTTAACACCTAAATCCGATCAAAACCCACCCATAAACCCTAGCAATTACCCAGGACGAATTTACTCTAAACCAAGGGGGAAACAAAAATTACTTTTACCATTGCATGATTTACCAAATTCTCAACACACCCATGTGTTGAGATTCGCTACCAGCTAATCAAAGGGTCCCACCCGTACTTCCCCTGCACACGATTAGGACATTTTGGGAAGGAGACGCATATTTGGATGGCGTGGATCATGTTGCTTAATCACCACAATAACAAGAATGGCTTAGATGCTTTCAACAACTCTAGAAACAACACAAACAACCAAAATCATCACGTGGGAGCCTTCTTGACAAAATTAAAAATTCAAGAGCCAACGGCATTAATGGAATTTCAGCAATATTAGGGTTTACAAGTATTCAGCTTCTAGAATCATGTAAAGCCATTATATAGGGCATGTTAGGGCTTCATTTTTTCTGTTCTTGTTTTCACTTTTATCACAAGCTTGTACTCCTTTCTTTGAATGAATGGAAAGAAGTTGGTAAAGAAATTGTTGATGAAAAACAAGTTCCTTTGTTTATTTCATGTTTGAGTTTTTCCCAAGTTCTTTTAGGTTTCTGAAATTTGTTTTATAAAAAAAATTCAAGTTTGTGTTCATTACTGTGAGAAACTATGAGTTCAAACACCTTGGTTTCTAGGGCTTAAGATTGATCATTATACCCTGATAAGTTTTTATCAAGGTATAGTGAAATCATAGGCTTGAGGGATTCAAAGTTGTGAGGACTTAGTGTCTCAAAGGTTTAAGTTACTTTGTTCTTTTTCTACTTTTTTTACATTAACCACTCACTTTCCTAAAACCTTGTTCATATGTGGTTTCAAATCCACCTTGTGAGCTAGTTTTTGGGGCTTGAACATTCTTGTTTGTGCTTGTGTTACAAAACAGCAAAGTTAGAATACCCCTTTATTCTACTTTGAACTGTCAAAAGGGGTACTCATCTCACATTCCATTTACTTTACTTGTACAAGACACAAAGGGGTTTGTTTAGTTGTTATCAATCCTCCTTGAAGCTTAGTTGGCCCTTGCTTGGATTATAAGCAAGGGAGGTTCGAATTCCTTCCCTTTTTTTTAACATTCTGTCAAAAGGTTGCCATTTTATGTGACTCTATGATTTATTCTGTTTAATGGTCTTATTGGTACTTGAATTTGCTTATTTGGTGTGACTAGATATTTATCAGCTTATATATTGCATACTTTTTGGTTTATTCACAATAATCCTTTGAAAATTTGGTTGTCAAGATTTTAAAAGGGTGCTTGGATCTGCCTTAATCATATTGTTGTGTTGCTTTAGTGTGATTAAAAATGGTTCAAACAAACTCAATAAGAGTAGGACATGATGTTTTTGTGATTTAATTAGTTGGTATAAGGTAAAAAAAAGAGATCAACTCATTTTTGCTTAAAATCTGCCAAGATTAGACAGTAGGTTCCTAGAGGATTGATTTGTGTGTGTTTTTGCTTTGAAATTTAGGGCACAACTAGTTTAGGTCTAGATATAGGGATGTTTTCTATAAAATATGTAGTTTGTTAGATTTAAAATCAAGATTTGGTGTCTTAAAGTTCACCTTTTGGTCAAACAAACCTGCAAGCCATTTTTCTGTATACCATTTATATCACCAGTGTTTGTGATGTTGTTTTTTATTACTTTGGTATCAAATTTGGCTCATTTGTGAAATTATAGGATAGATAATGTGTGCAATATCTGGTATTAGGTAATTGTTAGCTTTTATTGGCTCAAAGTAGCTTTGAAATCCACTGGTCTGCCCGTAACATCAGTAAACTAAGCATTTCACTGTCTACCAACAATTTTGTGTTCAATCTTTGGTGTTTTCTGATTTAAAGCCTTAGGGTTGCTAGAACATAGGGTCATTGATGTGATCGTGATAGTATAGTGATAATTAGATACGTTATAGGATAAATTAGTAAATTACCTTTAGGAAAAAGTAATAGACTAAAATTACCAAAGACGAATTCAATTAAACATGTGGATGAACCAAGTTCGTTGTACACGAAAATCGATTGAATTTGAGACGTTTTGCTTTGATTTGGACAATTGATTCGAATTTGTTTTCGGTTTTTAAACTAAAAATAAGTTCTACTAATTTTAAACCTATTTTTATCCTAACGTTCATGAATCGTAAACCCCAAATTTATTTAATCTAAACGAATTACTTATATAATTAAAACTATTTAAAAATTAACTGTTAGCCGTATTTAAAGTGATGGTCATATAATATACCATTGCGAAGCTCGTGAAAAATACTATTCAACGGTGTCGAGAGTTCTTAGTTATTAATGTTTATGTAACGGGAATTAGTCCCGAACACACAAATGAGGAAGGCCTCCTAAACACTTAGTACTTAGTATAAAAGGCCTCCTAAGCCTCATTTGTGTGTGTGTCTTCCATTTCATTTGTTTTGTAGAGAGAGAAACGTTTGTGTTTCTCTCACTAGGAATTCACATCTTTTTGTTTTTCTCTTTTCCTTCATCTAATCTAATCTTTTTTTTTTGGTTTAATCTTCATCTACATTTCGTGTTCATATATTGTTATAAGTCGTGTGTTACAATCCAACAAGTGGTATCATTCGCCAAGGGATTCGTGGATAGCTCTTTGGTGTTGTCCTTGTTTCTTGCTTATTCCGTAGGTTCTTTTGATTTTTTTACTAAAGATCAAAATTTTTTCGTGTTTTCTTTGTTATTCCAAGTATTCGTGTTGTGGGTATTTTGGTTTGCTCAAAAACACGAATTTGTTGCCTCAAAGTTGCTAAAATCGTTGCCTAAAAAGTTGGAAAAACAAGGTCCCTTATTGCGACAGCTTGATATTCGGAAAGGTAAGAACGGTTTCGATCGCAATAACCCTAGGGTTTTACTTTGCGATCAGTATTGTGATAGCCCCTTTTTCCGATCTGAACATTCCGATCGTTATTGCGATCTGGATTGCGACGGATTTAAGGCAATCTTGAAACGTTACTCTGCCTAAATTTTGTCAGCATTCCGATCTGAAGTATTCCGATCTGAAGTATTCCGATCTGAAGTATTACGATCTGAACATATTCCGATCTAAAGTCATTCCGATACAAGCAACATTGCGACAGTTCATCATTGCGATCTAGCATTCCGACAGATCATCATTGCGATCTAAGATTCCGATAGAAGGACTTTCCGATCGTAGGACATTCCGATAGAAGGACATTCCGATAGAACATTCCGATAGAATTTTCCGATGGGCATTCCGATGGAAATTTTGTTTGAGTAATTTTTAGTCTTAGCCACCATCTAGACTAGTCTTAGAACATAATTTACACGAAGATAAAAAAAAAAAAAAAAAAAAAAAAGAGTTAAAATTTTTAGGTCAAGTAGAATCAAATTTTGTCCCTACTAGTTTTTGGCTATCTCGAACTCAATTTCAAAATTTGGCGATACACAATTTTTTCAGCTTACCGTTTTGTCGGACTGAGGAATTTATTGTCGGACTGAGAAAAAAAAAATCGGAAGTTTCGGAATTTCAACATCACCTCACGCTTTCTACGAATTGAGATCCTGTTGTTCACACGACTTCTACGATGACGTCTCAACAAGATATCTATGCTGCGGGTACTGAGAATCGTCCACCCATGCTTACCAAGGAGAACTACACTACATGGGCTAGTCGTCTCCTTCGTTATGCAAAATGTAAACCTCTGGGAAAGTTGATTGTCAACTCGATTCAAAAGGGTCCGTATGTTAGAAGAACAATTATTGTGCCTGGGGACCCTACGAATGCTAACCCAGTAGCTGATTCAAGTCATGAGCAAACAGATGAAGAATTAACTGAAGCTGAATCCAAACAACTCGACGCTGATGATCAAGCAATTCAAGTCATTCTTATGGGACTTCCTGAAGATGTTTATGCTGCTGTCGATAGTTGTGAAACCGCACACGAGATGTGGCTTAGGATTCAGAAAATGATGAAGGGCAGTGAAATCGGTTTACAAGAAAAGGAAACTAAGTTGCTTCGTGAATGGGAGAAATTTACGTCTACTGAAGGGGAACAAATTGAACCTTATTATCATCGGTTTTCAACCTTCATGAACCATCTTAGAAGAAACAAACATGAACCTGCACAAATTGCTGCCAACATCAAATTTCTTGATAATCTTCCTTCTGAATGGTCACGATATGTCACTCTTGTCAATCAAACCAAGGATCTTCATGTCGTGGACTACACTCAAGTTTATGACTATTTGAAGATGAATCAAGATGAAGCTAACGAAGTTAGGGCAGAAAGACGTGCCAAGACACAAGATCCATTGGCTTTTATGGCAAACTCTCCATCATCTATGTCATATCCCATGGTACCCTACCATCAACCCTCATCAAGTAACTTCCTGCCACAACAACAACAACAACAACTCACCGCTTATGGATATCAACACCTTGCTGCTATGAATTACTTACAACAACCTATTGCCTGTTTTGATGACATTACTGATCCTACTCATGCTATTAATACTGGTCTTGCCCTTCTTGCAAAGGCATTCAAATTCACCATTAACCCCACCAACAACAATCAGAGAATCTCCTCGAATACTAGAAATAGGCAGATTGCTCAACCTTTCATGAATGCGAATCAAGATCGCCAATTGGTAGTTGCTGGAAACACGGGGACTCAGTTTCAACAATATGGTCAGAATGTTGGGCAGACCGTTGGCAATGCAGGAAATCAGTATGGGCAAAACCGTGGTCCAAATCCGGGTGTTCCGAATGCGGGTAATCAGAATGGGTTAATAGTTGTGCCAGCGGTTGGTAACCAGATGGGAAACATTGTGGCTGCAAGGGCTGAGAATACTGGTACGGGAAATGGAAACAACAATCGTCAGGTTCAGTGCTACAACTGCAGGGGATTTGGTCATTATGCTCGAGATTGCACAGCGAAAAAGAAGAGGGATGCTGCTTATCTTCAGACTCAGCTTCTCATAGCACAAAAAGAAGAGGCAGGAATCCCACTTCAAGCTGAGGAATTTGATCTTATGGCTTCTGCTGCAGAGTATGACGAGGAAGAAGAGGTGAATGCCAACTACATCTTGATGGCAAACTTACAGCAAGCATCAACCTCAGGAATACATGATGACAGAGCTCCCGTTTATGATGCAGACGGTCCCTCTGAGGTACACCCAAGTTTTGATGATAATGATATATATAATATGTCTAATCAGGAGGAAGAGTATACTGAGATGCTTGAGCCCTACATTGAGACACACGAGGATCAAACGAATACTAGTAATATTATTTCAAATGAGCCTAGTGTGGACCTTAGTGTAGATCAAGTTGCCCAGCCTACAACCCTTCCTGATGAGACACATGCGTATTATAAATCTCTATTTGATAAGCTTGCTAAGGATGTAGATCATGCTACAGTGGTTAATAATAAGTTTAGAGAAACTAATGCCAAATTGACCACTGAGCTTGCGGGATATAAGGAACGGGAGAAAAGTTTTGAGATTCATCATGAAAAAATCAAGGAACTTGAACAAGCTCATGCTACATCGGTTTATCAAGAAAAATGCACCACTAAGAAGTTAAATGCCTTACACTTAAGTAGTGCTAAAAAGATAAGCGAATTGAATGATGAAATCACTTCTCATAATAAACAGCTTTCTACTGAAAAATCTATTGTTTCTGATTTAAAAGAAGAAAGAAAACAGCTAAAACATGATTTCCAAATTCGAGAAGATGGGCTTCTTGAGGATTTTTGCAAAGCGCAAGATAGGATTAGAGAATTAGACAACCTTTTAGTAAAACGTGGCCAAACTATGCAGACGATAAATATGCTCACACCAAAAGTGAATGAGATAAATTACACTCGATACAAAATGGCCTTAGGTTGTCCTCTTCCCCCTAATCCAGGATACCTTAAGAAAGTTCAAGCCACTAATGAAACTTTATATAATGGTAGTGTGCTATTGTCTGATGAGCATGATCCTCCTAGTGTGCATGATTCCGAGGAAACTACTGAACTTGCTGTAGAGTCTCGTTTAAGAATGCAAAAGCTTGATAAAGAAGTGATACCCGTTTATTATCCGAAAGTTAACCCGCCAACTGTTTTTGTTCGGTCTAAAACGAATACTGAAATGCTTTTGCTACCAAGTGAGGAATTGTCTGATGACCCTCCTAAACCGAGTATCACTCGCCGATTTCTAAACGAGCTTAAAGATAACTTTGTCATCCTTAAACGTGTTGTTAATTCAAAAATAACTGGAGGTAATTTTACATCACCTGTTCAGATTGAGGTTCAGAAAATTCTTCAAAACGATATTAATCCGATTATTAATCAAGTTGATGCTCGGTTAGGAAATTTGGAAAACGCTTTTCTAAAAGAATTAGCCAACTTTGTTGAAGACTTTAAATCTTTGACGAAGGAAGCTGATGAATCTCTTGATAAAATCAAAGTTTTGGAAAACGATCTTGAACGCCTCTCTAGAGCTCGTGATTGTATTGATAGTAGCCCTGTCGAGTTAGGTACATCTATGTCGCATAATGAGAACCTCCAAACTGAGCTTGATCATATGAAAGAGAAAATGGAATCTTATGTCATTAAAAAGGATAAAGAATTCACCGATCTTTGGAATAAATTTGTCAAAAAATGTGATGAATGCAAATATGACAAGATTTCGTATGAAAAAGCTCACAATGAAATGCAACAAACTATCGCACGGTTGCAGGCTCAGTTAGGAGGGGTTTCAGAAACGAATTTGGCCTCGTCAAGGTTAGAGAGTGCTAGTGGTAGTAATGTTCAGAAGCTTAAGGCTAAGATTGCAGATTTAGAATCTGTTGTTGTTTCATATAAGCGGGCTGTTGAACAAAGTAAGTCTGTCTATTAGAAACTTATTGATAAAATCTGTGAGAACTGTAAGTTAAAGGCCTTGTTAAAAGATAAGACTTCTGAACCTAGCTCGATTGTGGATACGATGATCCAGAAACCAGCAACCTCGGGACCCACTCGTATTGCTGTGACTCCTTTTCCCAAGGTTGCTGGAACGAAAACTGCTATGATTGCCCCAGGAATGTTTCGTGTTAGTTCTCCCTCTGTGCCTAACAAACAACGTACAGCAAGCGTTAGGACAAAACCGATCACTATAACTCAACCACAAGTTATTGATTTAAAAAGTGCTAATTCTAATAGACGCGTGTCTTCTTCTACAGGAATAAACAACTACACTAAGAGCAGAAGGCCACAGCCTACGAGCAATACAAGGAATGATAGGGTCCCTTTGCCTCTAGAAGTAGTCGCCCCAAGATCAATAATGTGGAAGTAGAAGAACACCCTAGGAATTTACCGTTTTTTAATCATAATCAGAAACCTAATTCATCTGAATGTAATGACTTTAAGCTTGCTATTCGGAATGAAAAATCTGAAGTTATTTGTGCTAAATGTAATAAATGTTTCTTTACTTTTAGTCATGATGCTTGTGGTTTGACTATGAATGGTTTGAATTATGGTGGTTACACTCGAATTGACAAGCTGTCAGTCAGTGAACAACAACGCACTCCTAAGGCTAAGGTGTATGTTCCAAAAAGTACGCATGTAGGGTCCACAGAAAGTCTTGCTAAGCCTAGTAGCCCTAGACTCACCTCTAAATGGTTGCCTACTGGTAGAAATTTTGACTGTAGTGGCAAAATTATCGACACTAGTAGATCTCATACTGACAGTGAAACGTCGGTATGTGATACGGCTTAATTATCTTCTAACCCTACAGGAACCTATTTCATCGGTTGCCAAAATATTTGTTTCTCTTATCATTGGCAGGCTGTTGAAATTTGTCTCTGGTGCGTGGACTCGGGCTGTTCCAAACATAGACTGGGAATCGAAGCCTTCTCAAGAACTTTGTATGGCGTTTCATGGGAACTGTTCGATTTGGAAATGATCATGTTGCGGCAATTCTAGGCTATGGTGATCTTCATTGGGGAAATATAATCATCACCAGAGTCTCTTTTGTTGATGGCTTGGGACATAACTTGTTCTCGGTTGGGCAATTTTGTGATTCAGACTTGGAGGTCGCTTTCAGAAGTCATACATGTTTTGTAAGAGATCTTGAAGGAATTGATCTGTTGAAAGGAAATCGTACCACCAACCTTTACACCATTGATCTTTTTCAAATGTCTGCTGTTTCTCCAATTTGTCTCATGGCCCGAGCCACATCAACAAAGTCATGGTTATGGCATCAAAGGTTATCTCATCTCAATTTTGATGCCATCACCCATCTCGCGAAAGATGATCTCGTTACCGGTCTTCCAAAGTTCAAATATACAAAAGACCATCTTTGTCCTTCATGTGAGCAAGGTAAAAGTAAGAAGAAGCCTCACAAACCCAAACCTGTTCCCAACTCAACGAATAGGTTACATCTCCTACATATGGATTTGTGTGGCCCAATGAGAATCAAAAGTATTAATGGAAAGCGGTATGTCCTTGTCATTGTGGATGACTATTCTCGCTACACATGGGTTCATTTTCTTGCTTCAAAAGATGAAACCCCTGATGTAATTATTAACTTCTTGAAGAAAACATCAGTTCTACTGCAAGCCCCTGTCATTATTGTGAGAACGGATAACGGTACAGAATTCACAAATCAGAAATTGAAAGCTTATTTTGACGAAGTTGGTATTTCTCATCAAACTTCGGCTGTAAGAACTCCAGAGCAGAATGGAGTTGTGGAACGGAGGAATCGTACGTTAGTTGAAGCTGCTCGAACGATGCTTCTCTCCTCTAGCGCACCGTTATTCCTTTGGGCCGACGCTATAGCAACTGCATGTTATACTCAAAACCGCTCCATTATTCACACCCGTTTCAACAAAACACCTTATGAGATCATTAATGGAAGAAAACCGGATATTTCATTTTTACATGTCTTCGGTGCATTATGTTATCCGAAGAATGATCGTGAAGATATCGGTAAACTTGAACCTAAAGGTGATATTGGCTTTTTCATTGGTTATTCTTGAACTGCTAGTGCTTATAGGGTTTATAATCGAAGGACAAGAAAGGTAATGGAGACTATGAACGTTACCTTTGATGAACTCTCGGGTATGGCCTCTCAGCATAGAAGCTCACATCCCGAGCTTCAAGGTCAGACTTCTGGACACGTAAGTTCAGGACTCGCGCTTCAATTTGCACCGCCAGCAATCTCATCGTTACAACCATCAGAACGTGACTTGGAAGTTTTATTAGGGCCAATCTATGACGAATATATGGAGGGTCCTTCGTCATTTGGTGTTCCTCAAAATGCCCCGGCTGCACCTGCTACGGTAGTTCAAGAACCTCCGACTGCATCTAAACCATCGGCATCTACTTCTGCACCATCTACGTCAACCTCAACCATAGTGACTCAAAACATTCCAACCACTTCTCCGATTGCTGACGCAACTCAACAACATTCTCAGCAAATTCCTAATCATGTTCATCTTCAGAATGAAATAGTTGCTGAAAATGCAAACAATGCGATGCTCAACGAACACGAGTTTGTTAATCCATTTGCGGCTTCCACAAGTACTACTCAGCCTTCAACACCATATGTGGATCCGTCGAGCTCGCATCAAGTTTCTCATACACTTCCACATGAACAAAAATGGACTAAGAATCATCCTTTGGTTCAAGTGATTGGCAATCTCTCACGACCGGTCTCAACACGAAATCAGCTGCGCACCGATGGAGATATGTGTATCTATGCACTATCAGTCAGCACAATGGAACCAGCAAGTGTGAAAGAAGCAATGACCGATGCATCATGGATTGAGTCTATGCAAGAAGAACTCAACCAGTTCATCCGGCTTGATGTATGGGAGTTAGTACCTCGACCGGATAATATCGATCCGCTTACCCTGAAATGGTTATTCAAAAACAAGATGGATGAGGAGCAAACGGTCATTAGGAACAAAACTCGGTTAGTTGTGAGAGGTTATAAACAAAAGGAGGGAATTGACTTCGCAGAATCCTTTGCCCCGGTTGCTCGGATGGAAGCTATTAGGATTTTCTTGGCATACGCTGCACACAAATCATTCACTGTGTATCAAATGGACGTGAAGATGGCTTTCTTGCATGGGCCGTTAAAAGAAGATGTGTATGTATGTCAACCTGAAGGTTTCATCAATACTGAACATCCAAGCCATGTCTACAAGTTGAAAAAGGCAATCTATGGTTTGAAACAAGCACCGAGGGCATGGTACGACGAATTATCATCATTTCTTCTACAAAATCACTTCAGCAAAGGAACTATTGATCCAACGTTGTTTATCAAGCACTACGGCAACGACATCTTGGTGGCTCAGGTCTATGTAGATGATATTATATTTGGTTCTACTAACCCAAAATATTCCATATTATTTGCCGACCTTATGAAAAGTCGATTTGAAATGTCCATGATGGGGGAAATGACGTTTTTTCTTGGTCTCCAAGTTCACCAATCCCCCCGTGGTATTTTCATAAATCAGTCCAAGTATGTGCTTGAGATTCTAACGAAATTTGGTATGGATAACTGTGATCCTATTGGTACTCCAATGGACACTAAACACAAGCTTGATTTGGATAAGAAAGGGACATTTGTAGATGCTACAAAATACCGAAGTATGATCGGGTCCCTTATGTACTTAACCTCAAGCAGACCGGACACTGTGCATGCTACTTGTTTATGTGCTCGGTACCAGGCTCAGCCAACCGAGAAACACCTCAAGGAGGTTAAAAGGATCTTTCGTTATCTCCGGGGAACCATCAACATGGGTCTCTGGTATACGAAGGATTCTGGTTTTAATCTCACGGGTTTTTCAGATGCCGATCATGCAGGGTGTCATGATACATTCAAGAGCACTTCCGGTGGAGCACAATTCTTAGGCGAAAAGCTAGTGAGCTGGTCATCAAGGAAACAAGACTGTACGGCGTTGTCAACCGCGGAAGCAGAATATGTGTCTCTATCCGTGTGTAGTGCTCAAGTCCTTTGGATGAGAACACAACTCACGGATTATGGCTTTTACTTTAACAAAGTCCCTATTTACTGTGATTCACAATCAGCCATAGCCATATCCTGCAACCCGGTCCAACACTCCAAGACCAAGCACATAGCTGTCCACTTCCATTTCATAAAGGAGCATGTGGAAAAAGGAACGATCGAACTGTTCTTTGTCAAGACGGACTACCAACTAGCCGACATCTTCACCAAAGCTCTTTCTCAAGACAGATTTGAATTCTTGGTTCGTCGACTTGGTATGCGTAGTTTCACTCCTGATGAACTTGAACGACTTGCACATTCGCAGTAATCTTGTATATATCTATCAGAAAAACAAAATACAAAAATATAAAACCTATAAAAACAAAATAAAAAATGAGAAAATCTTTCAAAAAATACCAAAAATATTCTTCTCCGACATGTCTCTCAGCATCGATAATATGGACGTGCTTAGAAATGTTGTTCAATAACGACACGGGTACGTACATAAAGTTCGAATGAGAGTTCAAATGTTTTCAAAACATGTCTTTTCTATTTTTCTTCTCATAATGGCTTATAGTCACATGTCAGACTATAACCCGGTCCCTAAATAAAGGAAAGTCTTTGACTTATCCTCAACAACGAGAAATTCATTTTTCTCGGTCATGAGCTTATATCAAAACATTCAAAGTTTAAGCTCATGAACACACTTTTTCTCGGACTTTTGAGCACAATTTTTCAAAGTATTTCAAAACAATGTGCTCATATACTCCCCTATATAAATAGAATCTCTTTTCGAGGGGGAGTATAATGATTTCATAAACATTTGTTCCAAAGTTTCATGACACATTATTCTCTCCATGTTTCATCACTAGTATCACAAAAATTTCAATTTCATGCAATTTTTGAGGGGGAGAATAGTGATTAAAATGTGTTATCTTAAATAAGATCTTTGATATAAGTGCTTTCTCTTCCTAATATGTGCAAAAAATCTCTCCTTTTATGATGCACATATGTAGGGGAGCGTTTTTGGTGATATAGAAAACTTTCAAGGTGTAAACATTGATTTCATCAACACCTTGACTGCATTTTCAAATGATTTTTCTGGTTACGATATCCATACCCTTCAACACAATTAATCACGATGATATTGGTGTCAAAAGGTGGTTAGGTATTCGTCCTATGATCCAACCAGAACCGGAGGGATCTTCCCAGGGACAATCCATTAGAACTTAGAAGTCCTTAGGAAAGATGGAGTAGTTGAGTGTACGGGAATAATGCCGACTAATGACTTAAGCTAGCACTGGAACAATCACAACAAGGTGCTAGTTATGACGTCTTGGTAAGCATTGAAGGGGTTGAAGAATGAAAAAGAAATGTAAGGATAAAGGGTGTAAAGAAAGAAGCCCTCCATACAACTTAGGCAGAAACCGGGTCAATACATCTATTATCAGAATCACTTTGATGATTTCTGATACTGAAGACAAAGCATCATGGACCTAGTGATGCAATGCACAACCCTTCCCAGCCTACTCAAGCTTCTCTCAAAAGAAGTTTGTTTTATTGTCACAGAGTTCAACTCATTTCTATCAACTTTCTCACTCCGAGATAGTAGATATTGAACAGGTGGCAGTCTGCTCCAGCCTCCGATCACTAAATAAACGTGCACTTATAGAGTCTAGAGCCAACGAGATTCATCAAAAATCTCATTAGGACACTTATTCCATAGATCAATTGTTGTTCATCATTAGAACACAAGCGATGATTTACAGAGTCCTACGCTCTATCCTTGTGGTATTGCTAGAACATTCAGAGTGATACTCTTTAGTATTCACAGTGATGAATGGAAATCCTTCCAGTGTTAACATCAAACAGCACTGCGGTAGGTCATATGTAAGATTCACTTGAATTAAACATATGTTAACTGGAAAGCAACAGTGGTTTGATTCTTAATTGATTCAAACTCGTTCCAGGTCTCGACGCAATATCTTTATGATCTTGCCAGAACATTCAGAGTAATACTTTTCAGTATTTACAGTGACGAATGGAAATCCTTCCAGTGTCATCATCAAACAGCACTACGGTAGGTAACTTGGGCGATTCTATATGAATCAAACTTGTGTCAACTGGAAAGCAACGATGGTTTGATTCTTAATTGATTCAAACTTGTTCCAGGAAAGTGAATTGACGACCTAATCAGCAGAATGGAACTGCATGATTCACTCCTTACTGTGAATTATCTTTCGATATATTCAAGTATTGAGAACGGCTACCACAGCTGGAAATCCTGTCAAGGAAGTTCTTTGAACTTACCTGATCACAGGTACAGTATTCGTACTGTATAACGGGAAACCGGTGGAATGCAAACGGTGGCGTTATCTCAAGAGTCGCAATTCAAGGCCACATATTCAGGATTATTGAAGAAATCTCAAGAACATCTAAAGACAAAGACTTCCGCTACTCTGATGATCAAGGGAGATTGTTAACAAGCTTTCATGATAACACAAAACATGAGTATGTGGGAAAAGACACAAGAACACAGGCTGGCAAAGTTACAAGATCAAGTCAAGGCAAAGATCAAAGATCCAAGAACACAAGTCATGAAAGGAACTATGAAAGAACTCTCAAGGCAACAAGCTTCAATGTCTGCAACACCAACGAAGTGAATTCACATATTACATGACCACCCCTTAGGGGGAGATTGTTAGCCGTATTTAAAGTGATGGTCATATAATATACCATTGCGAAGCTCGTGAAAAATACTATTCAACGGTGTCGAGAGTTCTTAGTTATTAATGTTTATGTAACGGGAATTAGTCCCGAACACACAAATGAGGAAGGCCTCCTAAACACTTAGTACTTAGTATAAAAGGCCTCCTAAGCCTCATTTGTGTGTGTGTCTTCCATTTCATTTGTTTTGTAGAGAGAGAAACGTTTGTGTTTCTCTCACTAGGAATTCACATCTTTTTGTTTTTCTCTTTTCCTTCATCTAATCTAATCTTTTTTTTTTGGTTTAATCTTCATCTACATTTCGTGTTCATATATTCTTATAAGTCGTGTGTTACAATCCAACATTAACTATTTAAAAATCAATAAAAATTAATCTATTTAATTAAAAATAACTTTTACACTATTTTTAAATCTTTTGAAAACTATTTTACTTCTACAAATTTATTAAATCTAATTTTTTTAGTTAAACTAATTAAATTCTAAAATTAATAAAAACATTTTTTTATTTTTATTTTTTAGTTATATTTATTAATCTATTTATACTAATTATTTTTTAAACTAAATAATAAAACTTTTATTTAATTAAAAAGAATTAAATTTATAACTAAATAAGAAAAACGTATAACTAAAAGCTGAAAGGTCAAAAGTAAAATATGTATAATAATTAAATAGTGCAAATTAAAACTAAAAAGAGCATTAGCTCAGATGGTTAACACGTTGGGTGTTCACCCTTGAGGTCAAGGGTTCGAGTCCTAGGAAGGACAGATTGTGCCATATTTTTGGCAATTCATTTTTGGACAGTCAAAATAGAAAGAAGTCATAGGAGGTGACTTGATTGGAGCTGTGATTATTTTCAGCTTATTAGAACAATAATAAGCTATCAGATCAGTAGGATCTGATAGACAAAACTACGCAACAAATCTAGGCAGCTAAGACAATACCTCACAATGAAAAATCAAATAAGATCAACTAACCATCAGTAAACCAAAATTCACTTACAGAAATTCGGATTAACAGCTCAAAGATCTTATATTACTACTCAACAAATAATTCTTACAAAAACAAATCCTAAAACTCCATTATATATAACTGACACAGATATCAACTATAACAAAAACAAGATCCAGCAAATGACAAGATCAACAATAACAGCAAAATCATTTGAATTACTATGCAGGTTTTAAATCAGATTACTATAATCAGCAAACTTAACAAATGGGTGAGCAACTACTAACAATCAACGAACTTCAAAACCATAAAGATCAATGGCAGAGTCATACAGCTAGCAGATAAAGCTCCTACAACATTATAATAAAACAACTTAGCAACAGATTAACCATACTCAGCAAACTCTAACTGAAACTTATTCGATAAAAAACTCAACATTCACAAAATAGCCATATCAGTCAGGAACATTACATCCATACATTAACTAATAATTCTAAACAGTATTAAGCAACAAATTCATCAACATTGATAATCTCAAAACCAAAATCATAGCAAATAACTTAAACTTAAACAAACCCAATATCTAACTTAACATTCAAACAAGAAAACCTTCATCATAAACATATCCAAACAATCCTATATCAAGTATCCATCAATAAACTAATGATTAAACATATCAATTAATATTAAATTAACTAGAAAACTTACCATTTGGTGAGAACCTTTTAGAAGAAGGTTTGGCGCTGAGCCACCTTTATGAACCAAAATCGACACCACCAATACGAAACAACATCACCAGCATCGAATCATCACCACCATAATATTCGAGCCAGATTTATTTATAGATCAAACAGTGGGTTTGACCTTTATCCCAACTTCACTTTTAAATTATTCAATACAAGCTATAATCTCAGCTTTATCAAATAACTATGAATATAATATTAAATAGAAAGTAGATCAATGTATAAAAATTAAACAGTAAACTCAAATTTAGAAGAAGATGCACGAATAAACTTTTATTAATTCAGTAAAATGTTACAAAACTATTAAATTTAAAATACAAATAATCCGACCTCTATTTAAACATTATAACAGTACAGTAAATTTGGAATGATGAATTACAGGAAAATAGAGGGTTTTTATAGCCATCCCAAAGGCTGTTGAGGGAGCATATCCGGATCTTTTCAAGCATATTCCATCTTCAATTTTGGCCCTTAGATCAGCATCTTGATCTTCTCTCTCTTTCTTGTTATCATCCACGGGTGGATATTCGCACACTAGCACATGGATTGCCAACGTGGCATCCGTTGTGCTAGTTGTGCTTCTTGGAGGATGATGTGGCTCCTTTTAATTGGAGATTGGGGAATGGTGAGGTGTTTCATCCAGTAGACGGTTGCCACGTACCCCTGCTTCGTCCACTCTTGCCTTCCGAAAACTTGGGGAATTTAATTCCCCCATGCTTGAATCATACATGTGCCAAAAAAGCCTCAGTTAATATTGACTATTTAGTGGATTAGGGTTTTGAACAGTAAATAATGTAACTGGTTTTGGGGGGTGAAAAGGTGAGAGATGAAGTGCATAGGAAGTATCGAAAAGTGTTTTTTAATGTGTGTGGTGGAAAAGTGAAAACGTGTGTAAGTGTGACTGAGAATGAGTTAATAAACTCACAAATCGTATCAAGTTTATTATTTGACCTAATGGGCTTTTACCCATACTCAACCAACGTCTCATTCATGTCAAAGATTTGGGCTTTTGGCCCATATGAAACTTCAGCCGTATCATAACCTTGTCAAATGGGGCCTTGATTGGGCTTATATACTCCAAAGTGAAAAGTAATACTTTAAATGGGCTTTTAGGACCATTTCCCAAATGTGGACCCCACTTGAACAAAAATCCTTCAAAAACTTAAATCCGC
Organism: Glebionis coronaria; assembly: GCA_025667525.1. Classification (NCBI taxonomy): domain Eukaryota; kingdom Viridiplantae; phylum Streptophyta; class Magnoliopsida; order Asterales; family Asteraceae; genus Glebionis; species Glebionis coronaria. Next base: position 80,243,956 of record CM046882.1, read on the forward strand.
GAATAAAATCGGGCTTGACTTTGGCTTTGTCGATCTTTTTCTTCAAACTCGTGTCGGTTTCGCCGGTTTTCGTGAACTTGGTACCTACACACACGAAACAACAAAACAACATATATACAAGGCATTTTCATAATATTTATGCATTAATTGGTTGTTTTATGATATAATTGATATGACTAAAATAGCTCATATCAAACTCCCCCTTGCTAAGCAATTGTCGTGTCCTCACGCAATGATAAAATAAAACATTAACTACACCATTATTCAACTTTATATAGCAAAGACATAATGTATTGCTTTCATTATTTGGAAAATAACTTTAAGGATCACAAAACTCAAATAGATTCATCGTCCTCGACTTTTCACTTTTCCATGCCAAGTGCAAAAACAAGATCATTGTCAATCATAAGCCCCAAAATTAAACCAACTCATACAAGTAATTTGTGTTAAACTCAATCTCCTATTATTCCTAATTGTATCTCTAGATTTTATTTGTCATTCACCCAAAGGCTCATTTGAATTTATTTTGATATTTATTAGTCCAAATATGAAGGCAAGAACTGTGTAAACTCAACACTCAAAACCTAACCTCGACTTCAAAAACCATTGTCACTAAAGAAAGCCCACATCAAGGATAACTTAACACGACTTGAGGGATAAATCCTGGACCCGAAATTTGGCTAATATGGCTACTTAAAAGCAAAAATAAAAACCTCCAAAGTCAATTATGACCTTATTAATGGAGTTAGCAACAACTACATCATAACACCTTGTGGCTCTTTAAGATGCAATTGTGCTCCTTATTTAAAATCCACACCCGATGGCTCCTTGGACAAAAATAAGGGAATTGACTTCACCATCCCACCTTATGGCTCATGATGATGAAGCAATTTTTATTCAACACGTCCCCTTATCATACACCCTAAGGCTCTAATGACAAGGTAAGTGCTACATGACTCCCACCCGAAGGCTCCTAGAGAACATGTTTTTATTTATTCTTCTTTATTAATATGATATTTATAGTAAGCCAAATTTCCGCAATCCCATGATCAAAAGTCCATGACGCTGACACCCTTAATGTGTTCTCACTTTAATTACAAGGGAAGAAAAATAAGGAGTTACGAGTTAAGATATCAAGCCTAAACCGCTAAAAACTTCATTTATTAATCAATTATTATTCAAGCGTGGAAAGTAAATACAAGGAGATTAAAACAAACACAAAAACACTTGCACAAAAAAGAATTAACCTTGGAAACTTATGATTGAACTCTATCATTTCTTGTTCTCCATATTATAAAATTTCAAAAATGTGAAATCAATGGATACTTAGCCTATTAAATCAAAGTTTTGGGTTTTCAAGTCATCTATAGGATCTCGCATCTTCTTATACTTTTTCAAGTTTTTGAATTTGCGTTTTAAAGTTCCCTTAATAAATGACTTTCTAGGATCAATTATAGGAATTTGCGAAAAGTTCTTGTTCTTAACCCGTATGAATTAAGACCTTCACGTTTTAAAGCTCCCTATATAAAAGCCTAGCAAAACTTAATTTAAACACGTTAAGGAAAAGCTAAGGTAAAAACCGAGTCGAGTCAAAAACTATTTTTATTTTCACCAACGGAAAGCCTACATTCGTGTCAAAAGCACTTATTTTATTTATTAAAACTTAAAAATAACACAAAAATTTAAAATTTTATTGAAAAATGTGAAAAACAATTACGTTTGGACACGACAAAAGCAATAGAAAGCGATTATATCGATTGACTCCCACATGCTAAAACCAAACATTGTCCTCAATGTTTCTTAGCTCAAGAGTAACACCCCCTTGCTAAGACACGAAGAGTCTAATGCAAAATCCTAACATGGAAAGAGCACGCAAATCTGTAAGCCGTTTATTAATTATGCCTCAAGATAAAACGTTAGTCGATGAAAATCAAGGGATAGAGAGTGTGCCCCTTTTTGGCATTCAAAGAATGGAAGATCAAGTAGACCGGCAAAAACCGAACACGAGAGTCTCCAAATATTAGGGTCATACCTAAGATTCACAACACAACAAAACACGAGCACAAGCTTAAAATATCAAGCCTTATTAATGTTAGAAAATAGAAAGAAGATAGAATGTATGGGACTCCCCCATAAGGCACCTCGTTTTTGTTCACCGAATCATGAGCTCGACTCGATCCCCGCATTCATTGGTCCTTAGGGAAAATGGTAAAAACCGGCATATTGGAACAGAATCCATGATAAAGCACGATGCCGGGGTCAAAGATTACATCCTCGTTGTCGGACGACAAACGAAAGGATAAAACTCCAACATAAATCTCTAACAAGAGATGGTAGTCACAAATAATGGTATGGATGTAGCATGCTCCCCGAGATAAATTCGCACCAAGATGATTAAAAAGTCTTTCAATTATTGCATCGGTGAAAGTCCGAGATTTCCCTAAATCAACGATTCCGGGGTCGAATACCTCGTCCTCAGTGGAGAAAGGAATAGACAACACGGTGTCGTCCCCCATGCTAATCCAAAATCATATGAAGCACATGGTAATGGTGGTATAAAAGTCTCAACACTAGTGGTATCAACTTGCATGACTTTGTTGACCTTGTCACTCTTATGAATGTGAACAAAGGGGTCATGGTACTCAAAATGAGTCGCATGAAAAACCCGCACATTAAGATCAACGCGAGTGGGAGGGAGATTGGGAATAAAGAAAGTTTCACCATCCGGGTCGACATATTCATCATCACAAAAGGTGTGAGATGAAGGACGTATGATGTTCTCAAAATCCTCTTTAAACAATGGATTATTATTCATTGAAGCTTCAAAGAGAGGATTTGAGTAGGTCACAAAAGTGTCTTCATTCTCGTCATCACAAGAAATATCTGACAGAGTATCAAGAGTGTCACACTCGGATACTAGATCACCATTCTCATTTGAAGGCAATTCATCAGTGAATTCCTCGAGAATGGTAGGTAAAACACGAGAATCACGTTCGATCTCGAGATCGGAAACGTCTTCACATCCCCGTGGAAGTGGATCAATGATAGCAAAAAGTTCATCGACGAACTCATCCAACGAATAGTCACTAACCTCACTCAGTGTGAAGCTAGGAATCAAAGGCTCTTCAACGGAAGATTGTGCCTTAGGAACATCAATTTGATCCTTCGAAGAGAGTGAAAATGAGTCCATTTTCAAAGATTGTTCAATTAAAGCAATCACTCTCGGGGTCAAAATTCTCACTATTAAGCTCACTAGGATCAAATGGTGCACTTAGGTATTCATCAATTTCTTTTTCAATCTTAGAACTATCATCCTCGTTTGGAGTTAGTGGAGATAAGGTAACATTACAACATGATTCAACAGAGATGGGTTTTTCAACACTTTCCAATTTCTTAGGAACCAATCTTGGAATTTTTTCCGGTTTGAAAATCATATGTTTATTACCATGAAACAATTTAAGCTCCCCTTCTTTCATATCAACTAAAACATCGGCCGTACATAAAAATGGTCATCCTAAAATGATAGGCACACGAGGATTAGGCTCATAATCAACTATAGCAAAATCGGCAAATAAACGAACTCCCCCACTTTAACAATGACATTATCCGCTATACCAACCGGATGTGTGGTGGTACCATTAGCAAGCTCAATGATCATTCGAGTGGGCATAAGTCGCAAATAGTCAAGAGTTTTCGAAATGGATAAGGGCATTACGTTAATACTAGCTCCTAGATCGGCTAGAGCTTTGTATTCCCCAAGCTCATCAAGAACACAAGGTATCAAGAATTGACCCAGATCATTATATTTCTTAGGAAATAAATCAAGAAAATCCGAGGTGCTAATCACATTTAAAGTAGCCTTGGTGACATTACGAAAGGTTTCTTTAGGTAGCACATAAAGCTCAAGCTTTGTTTCTAAATTATCATAAGCGGTGATAGCCTTAAGCTCTCCCCTCGGGTTTGGAATGGTGTTACTAGGTAAGCAACCCGAAGAAGATGATGGTTTAGACATAAATCCCTCAAACATCGAAAGCAATTTATTTTGACTTTGTCCCAAATTTTGTTGCAAATGATTTTGACTTTGCTCAAACATTTGCTCAACTCTTTGTTCAATTCTTTGTTGGTTAAGCTCAATCTTGTTATTTTGCCCCTTTAGCGTATTTTGAAACTCATTTTTCAAAGTTTCCATTTGTCCTTGAATGTTGTTTTGAAAAGCTTTCATATTTGCCTCATTTGACTTGATATAGCTTGACAACTTATTTTGATTATTGTGAAAACCTTGATTGTTTTGATTAGCATTGAACCCATTTCCTTGATTGAAATTCCCTTGGTTACCACGGTTAAAATTATTTCCATTGTTTCCATTGTTGTACCTATTTTGAACCGGTGGAAAACCCGGTGGAGTAACATGATTTTGACGAGGAACTTGACCGTTGGAGCCATAAGTTCCCGTCGCGGCAAAATAACTAGCTTGATCAAACCCCGTGGTTAAACAAGCAAGATTAGGATGTGTTCCACCACATGATACACAAACATTCTCAACCATATCAATGGAACCATGAGGATTCTTCCTAATCTCATTCAACAAAGTCGCGAATCCACTATCAATCTTAGAGTCCAATCTAGAAATCTTGGGATTTAATGAATTCACATTGGAAACACCCGGTGTGTTTCGTGAATATTGTGCTCTAGACTTATCCTTAATTATTCTCCACGCGTCTCTCGGAGTTTTTCTTAAAAGATTACCACTCGCGGCGGCATTTAAAGAATCTTGTTCAATCATATTAAGCCCATTATAAAAAGTATTTATTTGATGCAATTCCGAGAAACCGTGGTGTGGACATTGTCTCAAAAAATCTTTAAATCTTTCCCAAGCAACCCCAAACGATTCATGCACTTTTTGTTCAAATCTAGTGATCTCTTTCTTAAAGTGTGTTGTCTTAGATGGTGGAAAGAAATAATTCATGAACTTAGACACTAAATCATCCCATGTTAGATCGAACCCGGTGGTTCTTTCTCAGACCAAAGCTTAGCATTACCCTCGAGCAAGTACGGAAAAAGCATGAGCTTAATCGCGTCATTCGGCACATCTCTAAACTTGAGAGTCGAGGTAATTCAAAGAAAATTCTGAATGTTAGAATGCGGGCTATTGGTCTCATTGCCATGAAATTGGTCGGCACGAATGAGCGATAAAAGACCCATCTTAATCTCATAATGATCCGCCAAAATAGCCGACACAACGATTGCTTCCCCATACCCTTCGGTGGGTGCACGGAGCAATTCCTACATTGTTCGGTTATCGGAAATCTCTACAACAATAGGTGGAAGCTCGGGTTCCACTATTCGTTGTTGACGATTTCTATTTCTACGAGGAATATTTTCAAGCCTATTAAAATCAATCACAAGTCGAGAAGAACGTAACTGCATACACTACAAAGACGAGAATTTAGAGGATTGAAGAAAAGAAATTAGACAAGAAGAAGATTATTTTTGGTTTTTTATTTGGTATTGCTCAATCAAAAATGATCGACAAAAAACAAGGAATAAGGATAACTACTATGGAAGTAAATTACCCTCGGTCGACTTTGAAACGATAGGTGAAAACCTAAACGTCTCGAGGTTCAATAAGTAAACTACAAAAATAAGATTTATTACTACTTGAGTCGGCAAACCCATAATAGGTCGTCCCTCTCAATATACGCACAAGCAAGCGGGGAAACGAGATGACACAAAGCACTTAAAAACCTTTTTCCTTAGACGGCTTTTTATAGCACGTCGCCTTATACCCACCTTATAGTTTGTATAAATCGAGTTCAAACTTCTTATTAGTATTTATCTATTTTGCCTTTTATTTTTGTTTTGGATTTGACTACAATAGCTAGGTGATGAAATCCCAACTAAGGCCTTATTTGAAAAGTATGTAAATTTATTTTTCTACGTAATACAATATATTAATCACAAAAACGAGAAAAACGATACATACTATATAATAGAAAAATAACAAAACTTTCCGAGGACGGAAAGGGTCTTCAAATCAACGATCAACAAATCTCAACGAAAACGAATCGTACACAAGATCCCCGGCAGTGGTGCCAAAATTTTAGATGTGATCGTGATAGTATAGTGATAATTAGATACGTTATAGGGTAAATTAGTAAATTACCTTTAGGAAAAAGTAATAGACTAAAATTACCAAAGACGAATTCAATTAAACACGTGGATGAACCAAGTTCGTTGTACACGAAGATCGAGTGAATTCGAGACGTTTTGCTTTGATTTGGACAATTGTTTCGAATTTGTTTTCGGTTTTGAAACTAAAATTAAGTTCTACTAATTTTAAACCTATTTTTATCCTAAAGTGCATGAATCGTAAACCCCAAATTTATTTAATCTAAACGAATTACTTATATAATTAAAACTATTTAAAAATTAACTATTTAAAAATCAATAAAAATTAATCTATTTAATTAAAAATAACTTTTACACTATTTTTAAATCTTTTGAAAACTATTTTACTTCTACAAATTTATTAAATCTAATTTTTTTTGTTTAACTAATTAAATTCTAAAATTAATAAAAACATTTTTTATTTTTTATTTTTTAACTATATTTATTAATCTATTTATACTAATTATTTTTTAAACTAAATAATAAAACTTTTATTTAATTAAAAAGAATTAAATTTATAACTAAATAAGAAAAACGTATAACTAAAAGCTGAAAGGTCAAAAGTAAAATATGTATAATAATTAAATAGTGAAAATTAAAACTAAAAAGAGCATTAGCTCAGATGGTTAACACGTTGGGTGTTCACCCTTGAGGTCAAGGGTTCGAGTCCTAGGAAGGACAGATTGTGCAATATTTTTGGCAATTCATTTTTTAGACAGTCAAAATAGAAAGAAGTCACAGGAGGCGACTTGATTGGAGCTGTGATTATTTTCAGCTTATTAGAACAATAATAAGCTATGAGATCAGTAGGATCTGATAGCCTAAACTACGCAACAAATCTAGGCAGCTAAGACAATACCTCATAATGAAAAATCAAATAAGATCAACTAACCATCAGTAAACCAAAATTCACTTACTGAAATTCGGATTAACAGCTCAAAGATCTTATATTACTACTCAAAAAATAGTTCTTACAAAAACAAATCCTAAAACTCCATTATATATAACTGACACAGATATCAACTATAACAAAAACAAGATCAAGCAAATGACAAGATCAACAATAACAGCAAAATCATTTGAATTACTATGCAGGTTTTAAATCAGATTACTATAATCAGCAAACTTAACAAATGGGTGAGCAACTACTAACAATCAACGAACTTCAAAACCATAAGGATCAATGGCAGAGTAATACAACTAGAAGATAAAGCTCCTACAACATTATAATAAAACAACTTAGCAACAAATTAACCATACTCAGCAAACTCTAACTGAAACTTATTCGATAAAAAACTCAACATTCACAAAATAGCCATATTAGTCAGGAACATTACATCCATACATTAACTAATAATTCTAAACAGTATTAAGTAACAAATTCATCAACATTAATCATCTCAAAACCAAAATCATAGCAAATAACGTAAACTTAAACAAACCCAATATCTAACTTAACAGTCAAACAAGAAAACCTTCATCATAAACATATCCAAACAATCCTATATCAAGTATCCATCAACAAACTAATGATTAAACATATCAATTAATATTAAATTAACTAGAAAACTTACCATTTGGTTAGAACCTTTGAGAAGAAGGTTTGGTGCTGAGCCACCTTTATGAACCAAAATCGACACCACCAATACGAAACAACATCACCAGCATCGAATCATCACCACCATAATATTCGAGCCAGATTTATTTATAGATCAAACAGTGGGTTTGACCTTTATCTCAACTTCACTTTTAAATTATTCAATACAAGCTATAATCTCAGCTTTATCAAATAACTATGAATATAATATTAAATAGAAAGTAGATCAATGTATAAAAATTAAACAGTAAACTCAAATTTAGAAGAAGATGCACGAATAAACTTTTATTAATTCAGTAAAATGTTACAAAACTATTAAATTGAAAATACAATTAATCCTACCTCTATTTAAACATTATAATAGTAAAGTAAATTTGGAATGATGAATTACAGGAAAATAGAGGGTTTTTATAGCCATCCAAAGGCTGTTGAGGGAGCATATTCGGATCTTTTCCAACATATTCCATCTTTAATTTTGGCCCTTAGATCAGCATCTTGATCTTCTCTCTCTTTCTTGTTATCATCCAAGGGTGGATATTCGCACACTAGCACACGGATTGCCAACGTGGCATCCATTGTGCTAGTTGTGCTTCTTGGAGGATGACGTGGCTCCTTTTAATTGGAGATTGGGGAATGGTGAGGTGTTTCATCCAGTAGACGGTTGCCACGTACCCCTGCTTCGTCCACTCTTGCCTTCCGAAAACTTGGGGAATTTAATTCCCCCATGCTTAAATCATACGTGTGCCAAAAAAGCCCCAATTAATATTGACTATTTAGTGGATTATGGTTTTGAACAGTAAATAATGTAACTAGTTTTGGGGGTGAAAAGGTGAGAGATGAAGTGCATAGGAAGTATCGAAAAGTGATTTTTAATGTGTGTGGTGGAAAAGTGAAAACGTGTGTATATGTGACTGAGAATGAGTTAATAAACTCACAAATCGTATCAAGTTTATTATTTGACCTAATGGGCTTTTACCCATACTCAACCAACGTCTCATTCTTGTCAAAGATTTGGGCTTTTGGCCCATATGAAACTTCAGCCGTATCATAACCTTGTCAAATGGGGCCTTGATTGGGCTTATATACTCCAAAGTGAAAAGTAACACTTTAATTGGGCTTTTAGGCCCATTTCCCAAATGTGGGCCCCACTTGACCAAAAATCCTTCAAAAACTTAAATCCGCGAATAAAATCGGGCTTGACTTTGGCTTTGTCGATCTTTTTCTTCAAACTCGTGTCGTTTCGCCATTTTTCACGAACTTGATACCTACACACACGAAACAACAAAACAACATATATACAAGGCATTTTCATAATATTTTTGCATTAATTGGTTATTTTATGATATAATTGATATGACTAAAATAGCTCATATCAGTCATTTAGGTTTGTTTAGTGTCAGGGCTACATGAGGTAGCTTTGGGTAGTCTTTAATAGCTTTGATAATCAATGTCATAGCATAATACCACCAGACACCCTAGTTCTGCACATTTTTATGTTCTTGCTTGATTCTGTGTGATTGGTGTATAATTGTTTGTGTTTTTGTGCTTGTTTGGACTCCTCACAACCCAGAGGTTGTGAGGGTGCCCCTTGTATTCAACAAACCAAACAAGAACCAAAAGAACACCAAAAAAAAGTAGAATGCATCTGCTTGTTTTGTGCCCACTGTGTTCACAAGAGCTCACAATTTGGCATAATTGTTAGTATTTGGATTACTTGTTTTGTGGTGTTATGTTAAGTGTTCCATGCTTCTCAAATCGTTAATACCTCGTATGGGGGAGTATGTGACTTGCCAGTGTGCCATGCTTCTCAAATCGTTAATACCTCCCCACGTCATATATTTAAGGGGTTTTTGGTTTTGCTTAGTTTAAATAAGTCGTGACTCATAAAAAGCTTTTTAGCTTATTTGGTAAACATTTTGGGCTTATTTTATTTTTTCCACCTTTCTTACACATATTAGGATGTTTAGGGATAGCTTTAGATTTTTCTATTTAGTTAATCATTTTTTAGCATTATTTTTATTCTGTTTAAATTTTTAGCCATTTAAAAATAGCTTTATGTAATTTAAAATTGCTAAAAAATACTTTTTAGATTCCTAATAATATAATAGAGGTTTACAAATCATAAAAATTTTGGTTGAGCTTTTTAATATTTTATTTGACTTTCAAGGTTTTATTTAATCTAAAATTTAATATAAAATAATTTAAAAGGTTAAAAAAAATTTTGTTGGTTTTTATATTTTATTTATATTAATTGGGACTTTTTGGTGAATTTTATTATTTTTAGGTAAAATTTCATTTTCATCACGGTTTTCGGTTTTACGTTTGAATTTCAAAACTATTTTTTAGGGTTTTTAAATATATTTAAGTAGTTTTAAATTTTAGAAAAATAATTTTTAGCTTAATTAAAGTATTTTGATGTTTACAAAGTCTTAAATCTTAGTTTGGGCTTTTTGTTAATTTATTTTATTTTTAGGGCTTTAGTTAGCATTTATAAATTAAATATCAATTAATTTTAAAAGTTACATGAAGTTTTCTTGATTTATAAACTTTAGATATATTTTTAGGGATTTATTGTAATTTTTTGGGAATTTTTAGATAAAGTTTTAATTTCGTCGATTTTTACGATTTTACGTTTTGTACGTCGTAACTTAATTTTTAGCGTAATCCATCAATTCCTTTAGTTCTTTTTCATCTCCTCAATATTAATCAAGAACATTACAAATTTGACACACACCTTAATCCTCCTTGGTGAACGAACTCAATTGGGTCATAGATATTACGTTTTTCATAAAACATGCATTTAATACTTACCATATATGCGTCTTTTTCCTAAAAGCGTATTTTTACCACAATCATTTTGGCGCCGCTGCCGGGGAGGTGTGTTGTGTTGTGTTAAATTTGAAATTTTTTGTTTTTAATATTATCCATAAATAGTAATTGTGTGATTAACACTCTAATCATACGTATTATCGTTGTTCGTTTGTTGCGAATATTATTATTACTATATTGAATTATGTATCACAAATAAATCTAAAGTATCTACAAATACACGAGAAATCACACCTCATTAGCGGGCATTCTGGTCGTTAGTGACTGTATCTAATTCAAACAAAGAAAAAGGCAAAATAGATAAATACTTTTAAGAAGCTTAATCTCGATAACTACAAACTATAAGGTGGGTATAAGGCGGTTGTATTTCATGACCTAAGGGAAAAAGGATTTTAAGTGGTTCGCGCCACCTCGTTTCCCCCGCTTGCTTGTGCGTACTTAGAAAGTGAAGGCTGATTAAGGGTTTTCCAACCAAAGTATTATCTACGTATCATATATATTTGCTTGTTTTGAAATAGTGAACCCTTCAAAACGTTTTGGTGTTCCACCAACGTTTTCAAGTCATCGAAGGCTCTCACTTCACGTGATTGCTTTCATTCTTTGTGGCTTCTCTAATCAAGAGTTTGATTCGAGGAGAGATTTTGTAGATTTTTGTCAACGTAATTCACGAGAAAATCAAAAAAATTAAAAACAATCAAAAGCACAAAAAAATTAAAAAAAGTAAAAACAACAAAAAGAATCATCTATGCTCACCCCCACGTTCTACGTTACGTTTATGCTAACTCGCTCACAAGAGAAACATGCACGTAAACTTCGTAATCAAAAGGAAGGAACCCAAAGTCCTCCTATCCTTGAAGAACCTCCAGTTGCCGAACCCGTTGTAGCACAAATAGTCCCCATGACTAATCGTACTATGATGGAGTTACTTCAAGCACCCACCGAGGGTTATGGAGAAGCGATTGTGATTCCCACTGTAAAACCCGCATATAAATACAATGAACAGTAAACTACGTAAACATACGAACCAATTAAAACTTTCTATTTATGTTATGTACACGTGTCACGGATATTAATTACGAGAAACTAAGTATGTGATAATACACGATAATTATTAAGTACAATAATTATAATCACGAACATATAATAACAAACTTTTAAACACACGATAATGATTACGTATAATAATTATAACACAAATATTAGAACACGACATACATGAAGTATGACTAAACGAGTATTTGAACACGAACTAAAACGAATAATAAACACAATAACACATGAATAATAACTTAACATGACCAAGGCCCAGTTTGGCCTTGTTGGGTCCCTGTGTCTGCGGCAACCAAAGAGAGAAGGGCCCAACCCATTTCAAATTTAACTATTAGAAAACTAAAACACAGAAATCACTTTACAGAACTTTTAGAAAAATTAAAACCCTAGCCCCCTTTTTGGTTCTCCTTAGCCGCGACAACCACAAGAGAAGAGGGAGAGATCGTTGTTGATTTTTGACCTTGGTTTATTTGATGTTCGTATTCTTTTCCATTCCATTCACGCATTCGGTAAAGCTTAATCCTTCGTCTCTTTTAATTCTTTTATTAATTATGAACACATGGGTTTTGATCTTACAAATAATTAATAAAAACATGTTAGAATAATTAATTGAACAAGTAACGGGGGTTTGTTTTGTTTGTTTTTAGTTCGGTAGCCCAACCGAGAGCTAAAAGCTCTCGGTTCACCCCTTTTGTCCACAGCCGAGACCCCCTCATGGGGCTCGGTGTGTGTTTGTGTTACATGGTGGGAACCACCGGCTTATGTCGGTGGCTATGTTGCTCGAACAGGGGAAGGCGAGGCAAGCATGGGGAACCACCGGTTGCATGCTGGTGGGAACCTTGGTCTCAGAAGGGCCAGCCACGGTGCAGCAGCAGCCATGGCTGCCGTCGTTGGCTGCACAACCACCGGCCACCACCACAGCCGCGGATGTGGGTGGTGGTTAGTGTTCGGGTTTTGGTATTGTCTCGGGTTTCGGGCTCGTGATATTTTGTTAATTATTTTATAAGATTAATTAAATTAGTTTCCATGCTTAACTAATTAATTTAATTAAAACATGAACTTAGGTTATATCATTTTTATAAATAATACATGTTTAAGCCTTAAGTACATTTTATTATTAAATTAGACTATAGTTTTATTAATCAATTATTTAAAACATGAACTTATAATTAATTAATAAATTCCATGACTTAGGTAATTATATTAAGTTAATAAAACATGTTAACCTAAGTATTATACTAGTCTTACTTTAATTAAACCATGACTTAATTAAATTGTATAACCTATAGTTTATTAATTAACCATGATATGTTATTAAATAATAAAACATGTACTATCATTATTAATTAATAATCAGATATAACCTATAGTATTTAATTAATAAACTATATTATTAATTCCATGACTTATAACTTTTAACTAGTAAACACTATCTTATATTATTAGCTTATTAATCCAACTTATTTCTAATTATGGGAACTTTCTATTTCAGGAAACTTGCTATTTTTAGAAACTTTCTATTTTTAGAAAATTTCTATTTTTGGAAACTTTCTATTTTTGGAAACCTGCTATTTTTAGAAAGTTACTTCTTATTACACTACAAGTATAATAATACAAGAATATAAGATAATACATAATCAGAAGACATAAAATACATGAATAATACAGTATATCATTTAAAACAATAAAATAAGACAAGAACATATAAAGCAAGTTAACATGTTATAACTAGTAACATACTCAGTAATCAGACAACTCATACATGTCCCTTATTTATGTAGCAATAGTGATGTCGGAGTATCACTTTTCATCCTTCCATCTTTCCTCGTTCACTGGACATAAGATACGGATATTTCGTCCTTCAGTATGGACATTCTTTTCCTTATTAGGATTCCCCGTTTGCAGCCAACTGTTTCCCCATGTAATTGTTTTATATGTTTTGATCTTCTTATGTTAGTTTTAAATTCCTAAGCCATATACATGCATGCCATGTCACCTAGTTATGGAGGTACCATAACCATAAAACTTGTCACCTAGTTATGGAGGTACCATAACCATAACACTAGAGGCACCGGTGTTACGACTTCCCCATGGAAGAGTGATTGCTCATGGCGTCCTTTTACAGTTTGGGCCATATATTTATACTATCATGTGGGGCATATGGGTGCATCCTAGTTACATGTTTTTATAGGATTTTCATGGTGAATGTGGTGTGTGCCTTGCATCCTTCACAAGGAGTTGATCCCTCCTACCTATCCTAATTAATTAGAGGCATCCCCTCTGATTGCATGATGAGGTCACCCCTCCAAGTATTAATGCACGGTGGAACCTCATGACCTCAATGGGCTATTGGCTAATTAATACAGTTTTCATATAGAAACATAAGTCTTTTCAAACTATAAAACCAGTTTTATGAACATGTTCTAGGTTACCTAGTGATATAGTCGTTTGTATTACACCCTTAAGGTTATCATAGTTCCGGTGAAGTGTAAATGGAAATATGCGTTTATGTCCCAAGTTTTATGCTCAAGTAGAAAAGGTTATGATTTTAAAATTTAAATCTACTAATTTGAAAAGTCTTAAAATATAAAACGATATAAAAGCGACAAGTATACTACGAATATTAAGCTACTAATAGCAACTAATGATAATAAAGATGATAAACTAAACAAATCATGATATTAAAGCTAAACATCTAAAAGGCAAAAATAACAACAATATTAAGACTAATGAACGACAATAAAAGAAAAGAGATAAGTGAATCGTACCCGTAACGAAGTACCGGTGATAAAATTGAACCACCCGATCTAATAACTAAATTAAATCTAAAGTCTATAACTTTCAAAGTTATTATCAAACTACTTAGTAGATAAAGTTGTCAATTCTATCAACGAACTACCGAAATAAAAACAAATTTCGATTTAAACTTTAAATACTAAATTAGCTAATAGACCCGTAAAGCTCCTCGCCAAAGTAATGAACCGAATACGCCAAGATCAAAAATCAACAAACGGTTAACGATAATAAAGCTAAAAGGCATTTTAAAATTTTATAAAAACTATATTTTTTAAACTAATTTAAAACTGAATTTATTTTTATTTTACTTTTTAATCTATGTTACAAAAGTTAAAATATAAAAATAATAATAATTTTAAAAAGATGATTATTTAGACTAATTTGAAAATTTTAACCATTGCCTACTATGCTATAAGAATTAAAAATCAACTCTTAACAACAATATCCTTTGCAGCACAATGGTAAACTAAGAAAGAAACAAAAAGTAGGTGGAGGGTTTGAACCCCTCTCTTGGCACAATTGTTTTGTTTCATTTTTTTTCTTCTTATTTTATTTTCTCTACTTTAGATCTAGAAAGTGAAAACCACCAGGTACCAAATACCCCAACAACAAGTTCTATATAAACCTTTAACAAAAAAATAAAAAATAAAGAAAGCTTGCTCAAAAAGAAAATAAAGAAAGGAAAAGGAGCTTATAACACAAATCATCATGCTCAAACACAAACTACAAATATGAAACTGCTACTCTCAACCCATCGTCATCATTCATCGAAAATCACAAATCCACAACAATACTTCCAAAGAAAACTATAACCCATTTACTAATTTAAACATAACCGCATCCAAACTTTCATGTCATAAATCCGTCGAACCATAAATATTAACCGAACATCACAACTTCATAAATTATCAACCGATACAAATAAAACTTCAAACCGAATCAAATCTACTTTATTAACCGAAAATCAAATCAAGAATCGGACACAAGAGTATCAAGTGCAAAGTGAAAATAAAGATACGATTGTTTTGAAAAATAAAACTATACCGAGAGTATAAAAATAAAGAACAGAGAAGTTGCAAAAATAAAAGATGCTTATCCTCCTAAAAATAAAAAACGCAGGCAAAAAGAGTAATAAAGTGAGAATTGAATAAATATAGAAATGTGTTATCTGCTGCGTATATTGAAAGCTATCTCCCCACAGATCTCGATTTGTATATACACATTGCATTGCTGGGCCTCCTACATCACTTGGGATTTTTGTCTTCTTTTCATTAATTTCATTTCATTCATTTCATACACTGGGCCTTGCGTCCATTTTGGGCCAACAAATATTATGTAGTTTATTAATGGGTCGGTTCGACACAAATAAATGGTGTCGGGTCGACCCAATAAAATATGAAGGCACCATTGAACTCGATTTTCCGTTCTCTTTTCATTTCTCGTGCTCGTTTTTGGCTTTTGGATTCATTTTTGCTCATTTTCTTTGATATCCGTACCTACAATAATAAATAACACAATATGCACTAAAAATTCATTTTTGATATTTATTATGCTAAAAATGAAGGGATATTATCACTAAAAAACATGAATAATTACGTGTTCAACACACCCCTACAATTAAGCATTGCTTGCCCCCAAGAAACTATTATCACAAATGTTAAATTCAAAACAATTCTAAAACCACCTTATTCGAAATCTCCTTGTTAATAAAAAAAATTCATAGTGACCTGCCATGCTCGACTTTTTATTCAATGTATAAGGATCATAGAACGGGAAACACACAAACTGGGTGTCTCCAGGGAATAAATATCATCATCCTCTTTTTATTACTCCCAACTAAGCTAAGACTCCTTGTGCAAACGTTTTGGCAAAATGCTAACACTACTTATACTAATAACCTATGTAAATATAACTTTTCACTCCCACAATTATAAAAGACTAGGCAAGTGTGTTCATTTTCAAAGTTTTGATCATTCAAATCGACATTTATTATGGTTGATAATCATCTAAGTGGAATATTAGACTCACCGAAAATGATGAGATTTAAGATTCAAAAATGGCCTTTCCCATGTAGCGGCTTTCTTCTTGGAACGTCCCAACCTCGTCGGTTAAGTGCATAGGCTTTTGACACCCCACGGGGATAGTACAGAGATTGGCGGGATTTTGAAATCAAAGATCTTGAAATCACTGCTATGCTAATAAAAGACACTTAGATGAAAAACAACGACGGTAATTTAGAGATTGAATATTCAAAGGAGAGATCACTCCATGTAGCGACTTTCTTCTCATCTAGTCCTTTAGCAAAGCTTAGGAGGCTCGGTTTTTACACCCACGAGAATAGTATCGGAGCTCACGAGACCTTTGACTTCTACACTCTCTAATACCTTCTAAACTCTTATAAAAAATTGACGAGTTCTAGTTCAACTTTGGATTTAAATATAAGAAAAAGCAAGTTTCTCACAATTATAATTAAAGCAACAAAAACACTTATTCATTTATTCGACTCTAACTTTATTAAACATTTTTTTTCTCTTTTTTTCAAAATTTTTTTTCTCATTCTTTTTCTTGTTTTTTTCTTCTTTTTTTCCAATTTTCTTTTTCTCTCTCTCTTTTTTTCAACTTATTTATTCACGCAACATTGTTTCATTTTTATGAAAGTATGCTTTCACTAAAATTTAAGTAAAAAGTTTAACTAGGACTCTATATCAAAACTGCATAAAAATTTATTTTTGCATAACAACTCGATTTTTAACGCTCAAAAGCTTGAAAAAAAACACACTTATTTAGTGTATTTATCGTAGAGGAGAAAAAGTCACAGGTTATTCATATAAGCTCTAAAGAGAACCAACTACTCCTCGTTTAGCATTTTCATTTGAACAATTCCTAAAAGCTTGGTCTAAAAGTTAAAGAGCAGCCAGATCAACACTCTGGCAGAGTCATGATCCCATTTTTTCTAACATACGAGACAAGTGAATCACGTACGATAAAAAACGTTTTATTAAGAAAACAAACATAAATTTAATCAAAATAGGATGCATGGGGGCAAACAAGTAGGCATAAATATGATCATATTAATATAAACCCCCCTACACTTAGAACCAAACATTGGCCTCAATGTTCAAAAGTAATAAGGTGTCACCCCTACACTTACGAACGTAAAAGGTTAATGATAGAATTCCAAGTGTAAGAGGGAGAACAACATCATATATAGATAATGATCAGAACTGAGTCATCCCTTGATAAAAACATGAAGATCGATCGGAGACTGAATGAAGAAGATGATGGAAAGCAGCAACATCAACCCTCTGAGAGTCTTCTCGATCAAAGGGAATCCTACAAACAAAAACAAAAATCACCAAGCACACACGGACAGAAGCACACCCCTACACTTATGTTATAAAATATATAAAAAGGATAGATCCTTGGGTTGCCTCTCAAGTAGCGCTTGTTTTTGTTAACCGAGTTCCAAGCCTGAATCGACCCCAAATTAAATGGTCCATGGGGGAGTAAGAGAATCACCACTGGCTCAAAATATATATGCCAGGGTCAAAAATCGTATCCTCATTACCGGATGAGATAAAGAAGAAGAATCCACAGTATAAGTCAAGAAAAGTAGAAGGGTTCTTATAACATACGAGAAATAGGTATAAAGGCGATCCTTAAGAATACTCGTCATCGCCAGATGTGGGAGGGTAGGAGAAAAAGATATCAAAGTGTCACCATATGACACATGATAGAAACTCAAAGCAAGAGTCGATGGGATAACTGATAAACATCACAAGAAATAGCATCATCAAGGTCTCCTCCATGATCAAAACACTCATCCTCATTTCCTGGTATAAAATTAGGAGATTAAAAGCGATACATCACCCCCTTAGGTGTGAACGCGGTAGGACGGGGGTGGCAACATAATATTAGAAATATAAGAAAAATGTCTACCGCCCGCGTCATGTTATGAGTGTAATTACTCATATCAATTGTATAATAAATGAACATAAAAATGCATTATTAACATGAATATAGCCTTGTATGTGCATGTTTTATTATTTCGTGTGTGAAGGTACCAAGATCGCGAAAACTGGCAAAAATGACACGAGTTTGAAGATAATTTCAAGAAAGCCAAAAATCAAGTTCGTTTTCGAGGATTTAAGGTTATTTGGGCTTTGTGGGACCCACATTTGTGTATTGGGCCTAAAAGCCCAATATTGGAAAACAAGTACTTACTATTTGGTAAAAGCCCAATTTCAAGCCCAATTTACAGGTATCATGGGACGGATAGATTACATAATGGCCCAAGCCCAAGTAGCAATGAAACGTGGGAAGTTACACAATGGTCCAAGGCCCATGTTTAGCTATGTGACGTATGGAGTAAATTTAGCCAAAGACCACTAGGTTAATAAACATTGAGACGGTGGAATTTTACATAAAAAGTGAAAAAACTTTTAACTTTGGTAAAACCTTCACAATTTTCTTTCGATACAAACAAGAAAAAAAACAGAGGAGAATAATATCACCACCCAAACCCTAGAAATTTGGGGCTTTTTCATACAAAGGGGGTTGAAACCCACGCGCCTAAATTAATACCCTTTTATTTCGGGAGGAAGAAGGTGATATCAAAGATCATACGTGGCATGCCATCTTGTCATATCTCTCATGTGATTTGTGGATTTCATCACCACCAATCAATTTATCCAATAATATTCTTCCACCTCAGTAGAGAAGAAGCACAACTAGCACATTGTCCTGCCACACTGGCGATCTGATGGAGAGAGGACTACTTTTATCCGTTTGATCAAGAAAGAGAAGAAGGATGTGAAGATCTAAGGGCTGAAAATTGATCTCTTCATCAACAACCTCCCTCTAGAAGGCTTGGGGTTTCTCTATAAAAACCCCAAAAAAACTTGTAATTGGTATCCCATTTTTATTTTAGTGTTATAATGTCAAATTAGATGTAGGATTAATTGTACTTTTCTTTTTATAGAATTGTAATATTTTTCTGGATTAATATAAGTATTATTTAGCATCATCTTTTCATTTCGAGTATTTTACTGTTAAAGTTTTATACAAATATTTTATTGTCTACTTTGATATTATATATAAAAAATTTATTTGTTCAAGTTATTTAATAGCTTGAGTGAATAATCTAAAGTGAGATTGGGAAAAAGCTTTTCCCTACTAGAAAAGTTTAAATCAAAGGTGTTTGGTTCGAGCCATAAGGGGTGTTCGAGATCTCGGTTCATGAGGGTGTTAATGGTTCGATATATGGTGGTTTTGTTTCAGTTCTAAAGCCAGCTCAGCACTGAAGCTTCATCATCAAAGGATCTCCTCAATAAGGTTAAGCTCGGTTTATTATTTTTGTTATAGTTTAAACTGATTTTTATTTGTTTGTTTGGTTTGAACTATTATAGCTTGATTATTAATGGTTTAAGTCTGTTCGTTGTAGTTTGAATCTTATATAGTCTGTTTAATAGTTCTGAGTTTTTAATCTAATGGTTCATTTAAGTTTAAGTTTAATGTCAAAAGGTTTTGATAATTAGTCTGCTGATTAATATTATTTTTGCTTGCTGATTTATGTCTAATTTAGATCTTATTATCTGTTTAAATAAAATCATTTGGCCACCAAGGTTCTACTAAGTGGTTTCTTTGGGGTAGGTTTTCTGGATGTCTTGGGTTCAAGACCTGCTAAGGTCCTTTCAGGTGAAGCGGATAAGGAGTCTAACATAACTAGGCGAGGGTTCGAAGAAGATATTCTTCCGCTTGGATGTCATTGCATGACTCGACCCACTAACCACTAGAATTTGTCGTTCTAAAAAAATGTTATGGGGTTGATTTTGGTGGTAAATCCTAGCTACTACTTATTTGGGTAATTTGGTGCTAGGTTGCTATATTTTGTATCTGATTTAGCTTGGTAATATATTTGGTCTTCTTTTATTTAGTAGACTGATGTATGATTTAATATATGGAGATACTCAGTTTTAACTGAGAAATTAATTTAGTGTTGATGTGTTTTTCTTGTTAAACTGATTTAACTGTGTAGTTAATTGTGATATATACTAATTATATGGTGGGATTTATTCATATCTGTGATTTGTTATAAGTAGTATACTAGTTCTGTTATTTTATCAGTCCAAACAAATTGTTTGGATTACTGTAACTTTAATCTGTTACATTGTTTCATTTGCAAAAATATTATTATCCAAAAAGTCCTTACTAGGACTCGAACCCATGACATCCTGGTCATCAGCTAAACGTGTCACCCAACTGAGCTATATGCTCTTTTGTTATAAGTTTATACTCTAAATTTTAAATACCTTATTAAACTGTCAAGTTTTGTTTATTAAACGTTTGTTAATGTTTCATTAAAATAAGTAATTGATTTTTATAAAACAAAATTTTAAGATGTTTGTTTATTAAAATCTGCTTTAGTGTAAACTTAAATATATAAAAAATAAATAAATAAATAAAAATAAATATTTTATTACTTTATAAATTTAAATTGTTTTAATAATGATTAATTAATTTTGTTTAAATAATTTCTTTTAAAATAGTTTGTTTAAATAAATAAACTAAAAAAAGTCATTTAGATTTCAATATTGTCTTTTAGATTTTAAGTCGGGATGCGATTCATGCACTTTAGGATTAAAAATTGGTAGAATTAATTTAGATAAAAACCGAAACTGAATTCAAAACAATTGTCCAATTCAAAACGAACGTCTCAAATTCATAAGGTCCTTGTGTACAACGAACCGGGATCACTCTCGGGTTTCATTGATTCGTCTTTAGCTTATTTTTGGATAATTACCTTTTCCTAAAGGTAATTCCTAAATTTGCTCTATAACCTATTTATTTAAAATACACCGACATTTCTTGACACATCAAAAATTTTGGCGCCGCTGCCGGGGATCTTGTGTACGATTCGTTCTTGGAGATTTGTTGATCGTTGATTTGAAGACCCTTTCCATTCTCGGAAAGTTTTGTTATTTTTCTATTATATAGTATATATCGTTTTTCGTATTTTTTGTTATTACTATATTATATTTCGTAGAACAAAAAATTTACCCACTTCCAAATAAGACCTTAGTTGGGATTTCATCACCTAGCTATTGTATTCGAATCCAAAACAAAAATAAAAGGCAAAATAGATAAATACTAATAAAAAGTTTGAACTCGATTTATACAAACTATAAGGTGGGTATAAGACGACGAGCTATAAAAGGCCGTCTAAGGAAAAAGGTTTTTAAGTGCTTTGTATTCCCCGCTTGCTTGTGCGTATATTGAGAGGGACAACTGATTATTGGTTTGCCGACTCAAGTAGTAATAAATCTTATTTTTGTTGTTTACTTATTGAACCTCGAGACGTTTAGGTTTTCACCTACGTTTCAAAGTCGACCGAGGGTAGATTACTTCCATAGTAATTATCCTTATTCCTTGTTTTTATCAATCTATGATTGATTTGAAAAATAAAAAATACCAAAAATAATCTTCTTTATCCTCTATCATGTTTAATTCTTTTCTCCTCGCCCTCCAATTTTTAATTCTTCTACGAATTCCTTCTTCCGTTGTGTAGGGTGTGGAGAATCGTTATATGGTCTTTTACCATGTCGGTGGTGTATGTGAGAGCGTTGTGGAAATGATTTACGTCACCATTTACGAGTTGGATTTTGTCCTTTTTGTAATGAAATTACTTCATGTGGAAACCCGAATTTTTCAAATAAATCTCTCGATTTTTAGCCACCTCCGCACCCCACATACGGGACACCCTCGTGTGAGTTATGTGGAAACGATTCTCATTATGGTGTTGATTGTTCGCATAGATTCTCGCTTAATTACGAGCAAGAACAGGGCTACAATCAAAACTATAATGATAATTGTTGTCCACAAGATTTACCGAGTTTTACACAACAATATCTTTGTTGTGAGTATTGTGGAGGTCCTCAACCGATGGATCAAAATTTTATGAGCCCATTCCTTGCTATAATTCCATTCCTTCTGGTTTTGACCAATCCCCACTATTTCTCGTTTTGACCAATCCCCACTATTTTCTCTCGATAGTTAAAGATTTAAACGAATTGAAACGATGTTCCAACAAATAATGAATCAAAGAAGTGTTGAAATTTTTGAAAAGAGCATCGAAGATATGTTGCAAGAAAAAACACGAATTGATAAAGAGATTAATGATATAACTAATGAATTGGGAAGTCAAGGATATCATGGAGAATTAACCGATGAGGAATTTAAAAGAGAATGTGAGATTAAGATTAGACCACTTTCGCAAGATTATAATGGATTAAGCATTGAGATTCGAAAGAAAGAACAAGCTCAAGAGGAAGCAAAATATCTTGCTACTCGTGAACTCGGGTGTTCTTGTCTTTATGACGATGACGACGATGAGGATATTTTTGATCTCACTCCATCTCATGACATCACCACTCCTATTCATGATTCTTCCACCATGGAACCCAAAAATCCTCTAAGCATGGGGGACGAGCATATTAGCACTAATTCGGAAACGAAATTGGACGAAGTAATAAAGTCTAGTGTTGAGATCCTTGTCCAAAACCCAATAGATCGATGGTATTTCCAATGAAACATGTGATTTTCCACATTGTGATAACTCTCCTTCTTCCATTCACTTTGAGATTTTCTCCAATTCTAATGATGAAAATTGTGATGGAAATGAAGATTTTGAGTTGATTCGACTTCTAGTGAATTTTATAATGAGGAGTTATCCGATGAACTTTCTTATAAAGATGACATTCACGACTCAGATTATGAGGGGTTTCCCGATGAACCTACTCTTCTTCACCTATTTCCACCGGTAAATGAGGATGATAGTGATTCGATTTTTGAGAGGTTCACCTTTGAACATGGTCCTTTAGACCCATTTTCACCGAGAAATGAGGTTGGTTTGACTATTCCGATCCTTGAGAAGTTCTCTGATGAACGTACTCATTTAGATGTGGAAGACGTGATTCTTCATGTAAAATCAACTAACGTATGTCTTCTCATTTCTATAATCGAAGCTTTGAATTCTAAGCCTATTACCAAGTCTTTCTCTCCATATCCTATCCCCGTTAAGGATAGTGATCCGCTTATGGAAGAAATTGACATTTTTCTTGCTTCAAATGATTTGATACCACTGGGTGTTGATGAACTTGACCCGGAGGGGGGGGGGGGGGTGCTCTATTTTTAAAGAATTTACTTGATGATGATTTCGTCCCAAGTCCTCCTCCCACCCGCTTTGATCTTAATGTGCGGGTTTTTCACGCGACTCATTTTGAGTACCATGACCCCTTTGTTCACATTCATAAGAGTGACAAGGTCAACAAAGTCATGCATGTTGATACCACTTTCGTTGAGACCTTTACCCAACCATTACCATGTGCTTTATATGATTATAGATTAGCATGGGGGGAAGAAACCGTGTTGTCTATTCCTTTCTCTCCCGAGGACGAGGTATTTGACCCCGGAATCGTTGCTTTAGGGAAATCTCGGCCTTTCACCAATGTAATCATAGAGAGATTTTTCGATCATCTTGGTGAGAGTTTATCTCGGGGAGAGTACTATATCCATTTCATGATTTGTCACCACCATCTCTTTTTGTAGATTTGAGTTGGAGTTTCATCCTTTCGTTTATCATCCGACAACGAGGATGTGATCTTTGACCCTGACATCGTGCTTTATGTTGGATTTTATTCCAATATGCCGGTTTTCACCACTATCCCTAAGGACCAATGAATGCGGGGATCGAGTCGAGCTCATGACTCGGTTAACAAAACGAGGTGCCTTGTGGGTGAGTCCCATACATTCTATCTTCTATCTATTTTCTAACACTAATAAGGCTTGATCTTTTCAAGCTCGTGCTCGTGTTTGGTTGTGTTGTGAATCTTAGGTATGACCCTAATCATAGAAGACTCTCGTGTTCGGTTTTTGCCGGTCCACTCGAGCTTTCATTCTTTGATTGTCAAAAGGGGCACTCACTATAATTTGATTTTTATCGACTAACGTTTTATCTTGAAGCATAATTAATAAACGGCTTATAGATTTTTGTGCTCTTTCCATGTTAGGACTTTTGCATTAGAATCTTCGTCTTTTAGCAAGGGGTGTTACTCTTGAGCTAGTAAACATTAAGGACAATGTTTGTTTTTAGCATGGGGGAGTCAATCGATATAATAGCTTGCAATTGCTTTTGTCGTGTCTAAACATAATCGTTTTTCTCGTTTTTCATAAAAAAATTTAAATTTTAGTTTATTATGTGTTTAATAATAAAGAAAATAAGTATTTTTGACACAAATGTAGGCTTTCCGTTGGTGATAATAAAAATAGTTTTTGACTCGACTCGGTTTTTACCTTATATTTTTCCTTAACGTATTTAAATCAAGTTTTGCTAGACTTTTATATAGGGAACTTTAAACCGCGAAAGTCTTAACTCATACGAGTTTAAGAACGCGAACTTTTCGCACGTTCCTATAATTGATCCTAGAAAGTCGTTTATCAAGGGAACTTTAAAACGCAAATTCTAACTTGAAAAAGTCTAAGATTATGTAAGATCCTATAGATGACTTGAAAACCCAAAACTTTGATTTAATTGGCTAAGTGTCCATTAGTCTCGCATTTTTGAGATTTTACAATATGGAGAACAAGAGATTATAAAGTTTAATCATAAGTTTTTAAGGTTAATTATTCCTTGTGTAAGTATTTTTGTGTTGGATTTAATCTTCTCGTACTTATTTTTCACACTTGAATAATTAATTGCTTAATAAATGAAGTTTTTAGCGGTTTGGGCTTGATGTCTTAACTTGTAACTCCTTCTTTTTCTTCCCTTGTAATTAAAGTGAGAACACATTGAGGGTGTCAACGTCATGGACTTTTTTATCATGGGATTACGGAAATTTGGCTTACTATATATATCATAATAATAAGAAGAATAAATAAAAACATGTTATCTATGAGCCTTCGGGTGGGAGTCATGTAGCACTAACCTTGTCATTAGAGTCTTAGGGTGTATGGCATGGTGACATGTTTAATAAAAATTGCTTCATCATCATGAGCCTTAAGGTGGGATGGTGAATGTCAATTCCCTTGTTTATGTCCAAGGAGCCTTCGGGTGTGGATTATAAATAAGGAGCACTTTTACATCTTAAAGAGCCTCAAGGTGTATGATGTAAATGTTGCTAACTCCATTAATAAGGTCAAAATTGACTTTGGAGGATTAATTGTTGCTTTAAGTAGTCCTATTAGCCAAATTTCGGATCCGGGGATTTATCCCTCAAATCGTGTTAAGTTATCCTTGATTTGGGCTTTCTTTAGTGACAACGGTTTTTGAAGTCGAGGTTAGGTTTTGAGTGTTGAATTTACACCGTTTTTGCCTTCATTTTTGGACTAATAAATATCAAATAAGTCAAATGAGCCTTTCGGTGAATGAAAATAATTTAAAATCTAGAGATACAATTAGGAATAAAAGGAGATTGAGTTTAACACAACTTACTTATATAAGTGGTCTTAACATTGGGGCTTATGATTGACAATGATCTTGTTTTTAAACTTGGCTTAGAAGAGTGAACAGTCGAGGACGATGAATCTATTTGAGTTTTATGATCCTAAAAGTTATTTTTCAAATAAATGAAAGCAATATATTATGTCTTTGCAAAATAAAGTGTCAAAAGTT
Organism: Glebionis coronaria; assembly: GCA_025667525.1. Lineage (NCBI taxonomy): Eukaryota > Viridiplantae > Streptophyta > Magnoliopsida > Asterales > Asteraceae > Glebionis > Glebionis coronaria. Next base: position 80,270,064 of record CM046882.1, read on the forward strand.
GAATAAAAGTGTAGTTAGTAGCTTTATTTTATCATTGCGTGAGGACACGACGATTGCTTAGCAAGGGGGAGTTTGATATGAGTGTAATTACTCATATCAATTTTATAATAAATGAACATAAAAATGGATTATTAACATGAATATAGTCTTGTATGTGCATGTTTATTGTTTCGTGTGTGTAGGTACCAAGATCGCGAAAACCGGCAAAAACGACACGAGTTTGAAGATAATTTCAAGAAATCCAAAAATCAAGTTCGTTTTCGAGGATTTAAGGTTATTTGGGCTTTGTGGGACCCACATTGGTGTATTGGGCCTAAAAGCCCAATATTGGAAAACAAGTACTTACTATTTTGTAAAAGCCCAATTTCAAGCCCAATTTACATGTAACATAGGACGGATAGATTACATAATGGCCCAAGTCCAAGTAGCAATGAAATGTGGGAAGTTACACAATGGTCCAAGGCCTATGTTTAGCTATGTGACGTGTGGAGTAAATTTATCCAAAGCCCATTAGGTTAATAAACATTGAGACGGTGGAAGTTTACATAAAAAGTGAAAAAACTTTTCACTTTGGTCAAACCTTCACAATTTTCTTTCGATACAAACAAGGAAAAAAATACAGAGGAGAAAAATATCACCACCCAAACCCTAGCAATTTGGGGCTTTTTCATACAAAGGGGGTGGAAACCCACGCACCTAAATTAATACCCTGTTATTTTGGGAGGAAGAAGGTGATATCAAAGATCATACGTGGCATCCCATCTTGTCAGATCTCTCATGTGATTGGTGGATTTCATCACCACCAATCAATTTATCCAATAAGATTCTTCCACCTCAGCAGAGAAGAAGCACAAGTAGCACATATTCCTGCCACACTATCGATCTGAGGGAGAGAGGACTGTTTTTATCCGTTTGATCAAGAAAGAGAAGAAGGATGTGAAGATCTAAGGGCTGAAAATTGATCTCTTCATCAACAACCTCCCTCAAGAAGGCTTGGGGTTTGCCTATAAAAACCCCCAAAAAACTTGTAACTGGTATCCCATTTTTATTTTAGTGTTATAATGTCAAATTTGATGTAGGATTAATTGTACTTTTCTTTTTATAGAACTATAATATATTTCTAGATTAATAAATTTTTATTGAGCATCATCTTTTCATTTCGAGTATTTTACTATTAAAGTTTTATATAATTATTTTCCTGTCTACTTTAATATTATATATAGAAAAAATTATTTATTCAAGCTTATTTAATAGCTTGAGTGAATAATCTAAAGTGATATTGGGAAAAAGCTTTTCCCTACTGGAAAAGTTTAAATCAAAGCTGTTTTGTTTGAGCCATAAGGGGTGTTAGAGATCTCGGTTCATGAGGGTGTTAATGGTTCGAGGAATGGTGGTTTTGTTTCGGTTCTAAAGCCAGCTCAGTGCTGAAGCTTCATCATCAAAGGATCTCCTAAATACAAAGGTTTTTGTATACCAAAAGTTTATCGTCTCGCCTCAATTCGAATTGATCTCCGGTTGAAAGTGTGACTCAGTTGTTCTTGGTGAAAATAAAGAAAATGTGACTCTATTTTAAAATAAAAGAGAAAATGTCGTTGAGTAAAGATAAAAATGAAAGCTTGAAAAGATTTAAACTAAAAATCAAGACTTTTAAAATTAAAACTTTGTAAAGGAAGTAAATTTTAAAATTAAACTAAGTAAAGACAATTTAAAATAAAGCTAAGTAAAAAGGCGGGAAAAATAAAATTTAAAACTAATACAGGAAACTAATTCGGAATCCAAGAAACTGTCACTATCCGAAATCCAACTTCTATAAGCAATCCGGAATAATGAGAGAACTCCTTATCCGGAATGTGTGTATATACTCCAATCCGGAATAAGGATTCTTTGCTTATCTGGAATTCGAGAATCAAGGGCAATCTGGAATCAAGCTTCTTAGGCGCTATCCGGAATACACAAACATTACCATATCCGGAATATGGATTCTTTGCTTATCCGGAATTCGAGAATCAAGGGCAATCTGGAATATGAGTACTCACTCTTATCCGGAATCCACGCTCAAGTCACTAATCCGGAATACCTAGCTGTTGGTTCTTATCCGGAATTGGTACTTTTGTTACTTATCCAGAATCTTGATTTCACTACTATTTAAAATATCTAATATGGAGGTTATTCGGGAAACTAGGGTTTTGAGATAAGAAACAATTTTAAGCACAATGAAAATAAGCTAAAAACTAATAAGCACTTAATAAAAACTTAACCAAATTGATTTTAAGAAAAAGCAAATAAGCTACAATCTAAAAACTTTTAAAAACACTATATAATCTAAATATTTAAAATCAACTTTTTATAAAAATAATCTGTTAAAAATACTTGATTAAAAATAAGAAAAATCACACAATAAGCACCAAACACAATAAGCTATAAAAATCAAATACATCAAAACCAATAAGCATAATCAAACAAACACATAAATAAAAACAAGAAAATAATTAAACAACTACATGATTATGAAAATCAAACAAGATTAAAATTAAGAAAGGTAGAATGAGAATGATTAATGAAAAGATTGAAATGAAGATTAAGATTAAAGATTCAAATACAAGATTAATGTAAAAACCTTTAGAACATTAAAGAAAAGCTAGAGAGAGAAAGTAATTACCTACTCCTAATGCATAAAATAAACTAACTAAAACTATCTAACCACATCCTAATGACATATTAGGAGGGTATTTATAGGAGGAGGAGATGTGTTGATGCTTTCTTCTTTCTACTCGTCTTTTTGTCTTTTAAATTCTTCGTCTTTCTCGACGTTGTCTCTGGATTTGTCGATATGAAAGGAACTCGTCTTCTAATTTTCTTCTTTTATTAGATTTGGTTCTTCGACTTCATTAAACTTCCGTCTTTAGACTTTTTCTTCGATAAATCTTTAGAATCGGCCTTGGACTTCCGTTCTTTTTGCACTCTTGATCTTTCGACTTCGTCTTTTGTCTTTTTCTTCGATAAAAGCCCGTGAAAGCCCGTGTTTTCTTCCCTTTTCACATTTTGGTCCTAAATCACAACAAAAACACAAACCACGCATAATTCCGACTTTTACGACATTAAATACACGTTTTGGTTTGGTTATTATTATAATTAAGTGGTAAAAGGATGGGTGTTTTCACACCTATCAAATCCCCTACACTTGATCATTTCAATGCCCTCATGCAATGCATTAATTATAAAGCAAGATTTACATTTTCCATTATAATTAACTCACCTTGGCCTATATTAAACCCAAGACATTAAGAAAACTTAAAAAGATAGAAAATTACAAAATTATAGAAGGATGAACAAGTAAAGAGATCGAAGACTTACATTAGGGCTTTGGTTGTCATGAATGTTTATCACCCTCAAGTTTCACGTTCCCCATACCAAGCTTAAAAACGAGATCATTGTTATTATAAGTTAGAAAAACTAACACGCACTCATGTGGCCCAATTATTCACTTAGACTCCTTTATTCCTAGGTGTATCACTTATGTCTTGAATGATCACGAGGATGCATTGTTGACTTATTTCGATAGCTTATTCAGACCAAAAATAAAGTAGGATGATTTAATCAATAGTTAGCTAAAGGACAAAATCTTTTAAAACTGCTTCTCGAAACCTCATAAAGTTCATATCTTGTCATAACTCGCTTCACGATTTGAGACCTTTCTCGGATCGATATTTGGCATTTACTTCTTACTTCGAATCTTGAGAGATGATCTTGAAATAATGGTCTTCTCTTCATTATAGGAATTTCTTCACTTGAAGTTTTTGAGAGATTCTTCATTCTTGGACCACGACTTCTTCATTTTTCTCCAATCTTTATTTGGGATTTTGATATACAACGATCCACCTCCTTTTAGTACTTGGATCTATTTATCCTCATACCTTGCTAGGGTCTTTTCGGATAGACTTCTCCATGATCTTTACGGGAGTATTTGCTTTTCTTCATGTGTCTCGATCCTTCATATTGATTTTTGATAAATGGTTCTTCACATCACTTTGGATCTTTAGAAACAAAATGTATCCCTCATGCCTTGTTAGGGCCTTTTCGGACTCGCCAATCTTCGCATCCCGCTTCAATAAGTTATGCCTTGGCTTTGAACTCTAACTAATACCGAGAAACTTCTAAACGATCTTGTACTAGAAGCTATGTAAAATTTCAAATCATACAACCTTACTTATTGCAATTAAATTTATTAACAAGCAATGGGAGAAGAAGCTCATAATTAACTTACATAAATTTATGAAAGAATACCAAACTTATAATTGAGTCTATCATTTCTCGTACTCCACAATTTAAAATCTCAAGGAATGAGACGTGGATGCTTAGCCTATTAAATCAAAGTTTTGGGTTTTCAAGTCATCTATAGGTTCTTGCAACTTCTTAGACTTTTCAAGTTTAGAATTCACATTTTAAAGTTCCCTTGATAAACGACTTTCTAGGATCAATTATAGGAACTTGCGAAAAGTTCTTGTTCTTAACCCGTACGAGTTAAGACTTTCGCGTTTTAAAGTTCCCTATATAAAAGCCTAGCAAAACTTGATATAAACATGTTAAGGATACTATCTAGAGTAAACTCAATTAAGTAAACTCGGGTTGAGTCAAAAGATTCATGACGGGCCTAATATATCAAAGACATCTAAACTTGTTAAAACCATTTTATTAAAATTTATTCTAATGAAAGAAAATAACGATAACAAACAAAAATAATAATAGGCCAAAATAGATCAAAATTTTTGTAAAATGTCGAAAAATCAATTTTCAGGTTAAAATGAGCACAAATACAAGGAAAAGCCCACTTAACTTTGATAGAAGTCCCCCTACACTTAATATAAACATTGTCCTCAATTTTTAAGCATGTGGGAGTAAACTCCCCTACACTTAGGACATTGTGCACGTTGTTTAAATCTTGCTATGGAACAGACAACTAAAGTGATTCCTATTTTAATATTGAAGAATATAAAATAGTGAATCAAAAGAGTTTAGGATAAAACTGGGAAGACGGGTACATGGAATCACGGAGCGTCAAAAGTCTTCAAGAATGGATCTTTGAAAGCTCGAATCCCTGCACATCATAAGAAAGAAAACAACAAACATATACTAGGGTCTCCCCCTACACTTACTATAAAAACGGAGAAAAAGGATAGATCATCGGGTTGCCTCCAGAGAAGCGCTTATTTTTGTTCACCGAGTCGTGAGCCTGACTCGAACTTGATTACAATGGTAAGAATCTTGAAGAACCTCCACCGGGATCAAATACATGGTTTTCGTCCATCAAGTAGCACAAGCTTAAGGTGAACAAGACAAGCCAAAGAAGAGTAGGCGAGGTTCCCTTAAGCATATTTTAAGCACGGTGGTAGAAGGTATGGAGAGGTGAAAGCATAGATCTATTGTTTCCAAAAGTCGTTCCTTTTATTTCATCAGATGGATACTGAGATGGCTTAAAAATTATGATACCCGGATCGAACACCTTTTCCTTTAGGGGAAAATAAGACTTAGACTCAGTAGACCTTGAAGATTTGTCCATAAACCGCACAATCTCATCCGAAGAAGGTGGAAAGAGAGGTGTTAAGACATAGGTACTACGGATATTAGTGTCGTCTGGTTTCTTCTCCTTTGAAATAGGTTTCTTGGCATCCGAAAGGGGATAAAGACCATAATCAAAGTCCAAAGGAGGAGAATCATGCTCATTGGAAAAGTATGTATTAATAAAAGTGGCAAAATCTTCCTCAAATGAGTAATCATCCAAAGTAGGATCAAGCATTGTTGGCGGAGGATCTTCATCAAAAATAGGAGCATAATCATCAGTAGAAGACATAAAACTTGAAGAATCACTCGAAGGAGTGTCAACATCATCAAAGTCATCATAAGTTGGCATGTCTTTATAGTCTGAAGAAAAATCATCATAATCATCCACATCGGAACTAGAATCATCATTATAATCATCATAGATAGATGGAGAATCATAAATTGGTGGGGGATCCAAATTAGAGAGAGAATCATTAGAGTCATCCACATGGTCTTGGAAAAGTGGATTATCATAGCAAGTCTCGAAAAGAGCATTGTCATGTATCACAAAAGCATCAAACGTTGTACTTTCAAAAGAAGTTGTACCAAGCTCGTCTTGAAACACATCAATCATATTCGCTGATTCTTTTCCAATTGATTTACTTGTAATATTCCCTATCTTAAAAACTTGTTGATCATTCCCGACTCTTAGAATTAGTTCACCTTCGGCAACATCGACTAAAGATTTTCCGGTTCTTAAGAATGGCCGTCCAAGTATTAACGTAATACGAGGATCCATTTCATAATCAACAACAACAAAGTCGACCGGAAAAGGGAAGGTACCAACATTGACGAAAACATCTTCGGCAATACCAACGGGGTAGGCGAGAGTTCGATTTGCTAGCTCAAGAGTCATCTTTGTTGGTGTAAGGTCGGGTAATGATAACTTTTTCCAAACACTTAATGGCATCAAATTAATACTTGCCCCGAGATCGGCTAAGGCAGTAAATTCTTCAACTTTGTTAAAAATGCAAGGTAGCACAAAACGACCGGGATCTCCATGTTTTTTCGGAAGTTCTTTAAGAATGACAGCAGAACAATTTTCATTTAAGCGTGTGTTGACAAACTCAGCCATCTTTTCCTTCTTACTAAGCAATTCCTTGAATGCTTTGACAAATTTTGGCATTTTAACAAGTGCTTCAGCAAGGCTAATGTTGAAATTAATTTGGGATATCATCTTCAAATAGGTAGTGATTTGAGAATCCTCCTTAGTGAGCACTTTGCACTTGTCTAATCTTGAAGGATAAGGAATATTGGGTTTAGGTGGTGTAGATATAGAGGGTGAAGGTTGAGATGTTGAAGGTTGAGATGGTGAAGGGTTTTTCTTGGGTACTTCTTCCGTAAGAGGTGGAGACGGTAATGTAGAACTAGTACTAGGTGTGGTAGTAGGAGGGATAAATCGGGGTGGAGGAGGTGTAGATGGAGTAACTTGGGAAGGGATAGAAGGTCCTACTAGAGTTGCTCCACTGCGTGTAGTAATAGCACTCACATTAGCTCGAGGGTTTGTTTCGGTTTTAGAAGGAAGAGCACCTTGGGGACGAAGGGTTTGAAACATTTGAACGAATTTCCTATCCGTGGACTCTTGCATTTCCTTCATGGTTTTCTCATGATCGGTTAATTTTTGTAGAATCAAGTCCATGTGCGGATGAGGTAAATTCAACCCTTGTTGTTGAAAACCTTGGTTTGGGTATTGGTTATATGGTTGAAAGCCTTGAGGATTGAAACCTTGGTTTTGAAAGCCTTGGTTTTGCATTGGATAAGGTCCTTGATTATCATTGTCGCCCCTCAGGTTTGCATTTTGTTGAACATTTGCTCTTGGTGGCCCTTGGTTGTTACGGGTGGGTGGCTGTGGTCTTTGTTGAAAACCGGGTGGAGCCAAGTAATTCGTCGAGTTGTAAGACAAGTGATTAAAATCGACATTAGGCTTGAAATGAAATCTCTCCGTGTTGTTATAAGCATACACTTTCGTGTGAGATTGATCATAAGCTTTATCACAATTAGCATAAGCGTGTGGTCCACCACAAGTTTCTCAAGATATATTAAGAGCATGGGCATGTTGATTAGGAGGGTTATCTCTTAAAACAAGTTGTTTTATAGTTGAAGTAAGTTCCTTTAGATGATTGGTCAATTCATTCTCACTGGCACTAGCCATAGTAGCCCTAACACTCTTGGTTTGGACTTTGGCCTTGTTCTCAATAATTTCCCAAGCCTCAATCATAGATTTTACAAGAATATTACCCCCCCCCCCCCCCCCGAAGCACTATTTAGTGAATCTTGGTCATTCAAACTTAATCTATTGTAAAAATTATTAATTTGATGTACCTTTGTAAAACCGTGTTGTGGACACTTTCTTAAAAGTTCCTTACAACGATCCCAAGATTCACTAAATGTCTCACCGTACTTTTGTTCAAAGTTGATAATGTCATTCCGCAAAGCGGTAGTACGTGAGGGTGGGAAAAAGTAATTGATAAACTTTGTCTCTAGGTCCGCCCATGTTGTAATACTTTGGGGTGGTTCCTTATCAAGCCAAGTCTGGGCGTGTCCCTCGAGGGAGAAAGGAAAGAGGAGCAAACAGATTGCCTCTTGTGAAACCCCATTGTATTTCACGGTATTGGTTAAGTGAACAACCCTTTTTATGTGATCGTGCGGATCATCATGGGTGCGGCCTAAGAAAGGTGTTGCGGAAACCATTTGAATGAAACCTGTCTTGATCTCGAAGTTATTTGCATCAATAGCCGGAACCGCAATCGCATATTCATTGCCTTCAACATGAGATTGCAAGAGCTCGATCATTGGACGGTTATCCATTGTGTTAACAACTGGAGGAGGCTCGATGACATCAGCTTGTATGGACTTCCTTTTGCGTGAACGAGTACGCATACACCTGCAAAAGATAAGAATAGCAAAGAAAGAGAGAAAATAAAGCTGACGTAAAAAAAATAGTTTTGGTGCAAAACTTTTGAAAAAGAATTGCTTTTTATGATTTTTAAATGTTTTTGGATTTTTGAAATTTTTTATTTTTATGGATTTTTGAAAAAAAATTTAAAATTGTGCAAGAAAAATAACGTTCAAAAGTGAACGGATCCCAAAATCCAACGCGTCTCTCACAAAAACCGTTAATCTTCACGAAATGAGCCGGCAGCGGCGCCATTTAATACAAAGGTTTTTGTATATAAAAATTTTATCGTCTCGTCTCAATCAGAATTGATCTCCGGTTGAAAGTGTGACTCACTTGTTCTTGGTGAAAATAAAGAAAATGTGACTCTATTTTAAAATAAAAGAGAAAATGTCGTTGAGTAAAGATAAAAATGAAAGCTTGATAAGATTTAAACTAAAAATTAAGACTTTTAAAATTAAAACTTTGTAAAGTAAGTAAATTTGAAAATTAAACTAAGTAAAGACAATGTAAAATAAAGCTAAGTAAAAAGGAGGGAAAAATAAAATTTAAAACTAATACAGGAACCTAAGTCGGAATCCAAGAAACTGTCACTATCCGGAATCCAACTTCTATAAGAAATCCGGAATAATGAGAGAACTGCTTATCCGGAATGTGTGTATATACTCCAATCCAGAATATGGATTCTTTGCTTATCCGGAATTCGAGAATCAAGGGCAATCCGGAATCAAGCTTCTTAGGCGCTATCCGGAATACACAAACTTTACCATATCCGAAATATGGATTCTTTGCTTATCCGGAATTCGAGAATCAATGGCAATCCGGAATATGGGTACTCACTCTTATCCGGAATCCACACTCAAGTCACTAATCCGGAATACCTAGATGTTGGTTCTTACCCGGAATTGGTACTTTTGTTACTTATCCGGAATCTTGATCTCACTACTATTCGGAATATCTAATATGGAGGTTATTCGGAAACTAGGGTTTTGAGATAACCCAAATAAGAAACAATTTTAAGCACAATGAAAATAAGCTAAAAACTAATAAGCACTTAATCAAAAACTTAACCATATTGATTTTAAGAAAAAGAAAATAAGCTACAATTTAAAAACTTTTAAAAACACTAAATAATATAAATATTTAAAATCAACTTTTTATAAAGATAATCTATTAAAAATACTTGATTAAAAATAAGAAAAATCACACAATAAGCACCAAACACAATAAGCTATAAGAATCAAATACATCAAAACCAATAAGCATAATCAAACAAACACATAAATCAAAACAAGAACTTAATTAAACAACTACATGATTATGAAAATCAAACAAGATTAAAACTAAGTAAGGTAGAATGAGAATGATTAATGAAAATCTTGAAATGAAGATTAAGATTAAAGATTCAAATACAAGATCAATGTAAAAAGCTTAAGAACATTAAAGAAAAGCTAGAGAGAGAAAGTAATTACCTACTCCTAATGCTTTAAATAAACTAACTAAAACTATCTAACCACCTCCTAATGACATATTAGGAGGGTATTTATATGAGGAACAGGAGATGTGTTGATGCTTTCTTCTTTCTTCTCGTCTTTTTTTCTTTTAAATTCTTCGTCTTTCTCGATGTTGTCTCGGGATTTGTCGATATGAAATGAACTCGTCTTCTAATTTTATTCTTTTATTAGATTTGGTTCTTCGACTTCATTAAACTTCCGTCTTTATACTTTTTCTTCGATAAATCTTCAGAATAGGCCTTGGACTTCCGTTCTTTTTGCACTCTTGATCTTTCGACTTCGTCTTTTGTGTTTTTCTTCGATAAAAGCCCGTGAAAGCCCGTGTTTTCTTCCCTTTTCATATTTTGGTCTTAAATCACAAAAAAAACACAAACAACACATAATTCCGACTTTTACGACATTAAATACACCTTTTAGTTTGGTTATTATTATAATTAAGTGGTAAAAGGATGGGTGTTTTCACATCTATCACTCCTCAATAAGGTTAAGCTCGGTTTATTGTTTTTTTTATAGTTTAAACTGATTTTTATTTGTTTGTTTGGTTTAAATTGTTATAGCTTGATTATTAATGGTTTAAGTCTGTTCGTTGTAGTTTGAATCTTATATAATCTATTTAAATTTGATGTCAAAAGGTTTTGATAATTAGTCTGTTGATTAATATTATTTTTGCTTGCTGATTTATGTCTGATTTAGATCTTATTACTACTGATAAATGTTATGGGGTTGATTTTGGTGGTCAATCCTTGCTACTACTTATCTGGGTAATTTGGTCCTAGGTTGCTATATTTTGTATCTGATTTAGCTTGGTAATATATTTGGTCTTCCTTTATTTAGTAGACTGCTGTATGATTTCATTTTTGGAGATATTCAGTTTTAACTGAGAAATTAATTTAGTGTTGCTGTGTTTTTCTTGTTAAACTGATTTAACTATGTAGTTAATTGTCATTTATACTGATGGTTTAACTGATTATATGGGTGGATTTATTCATATCTGTGATTTGTTATAAGTAGTATACTACTTCTGTTATTTTATCAGTCCAAACAAATCATTTGTAGTACTGTAACTTTAATCTGTTACATTGTTTCATTTGCAAAAATATTATTATCCAAAAAGTCCTTCCTAGGACTCGAACTCAGGACGTCCTGGTCATCAGCTAAACGTGTCACCCAAGTGAGCTATAGGCTCTTTTGTTATAAGTTTATACTCTAAATTTTAAATACCTTATTAAACTGTCAAGTTTGGTTTATTAAACGTTTGTTAAAGTTTCATTAAAAAAAGTAATTGATTTTTATAAAACAAAATTTTAAGATGTTTGTTTTTAAAATCTGATTTAGTGTAAATTTAAATATAAAAATAAATAAATAAATAAAAATATTTTATTACTTTATAAATTTAAATTGTTTTAATAATGATTAATTAATTTTGTATAAATAATTTATTTTAAAATAGTTTTTTTAAAAAAATAAAGTAAAAAAGTTATTTAGATTTAAATATTGTCTTTTAGATTTTAAGTCGAGATACGATTCATGCACTTTAGGATTAAAAATTGGTAGAACTAATTTAGATAAAAACAAAAACCAAATTCTAAACAATTGTCCAATTTAAAACGAACGTCTCAAATTCATAAGGTCCTTGTGTACAACGAACAGGGATCACTCTCGTGTTTAATTGATTCGCCATTGGCTTATTTTTGGATAATTACCTTTTCCTAAAGGTAATTTCCTAAATTTGCTCTATAACGTATTAAATTAAAATACACCGACATTTCTCGTCACATTACGTCACCTCTCCAGACCGAATCAATCGGAAGGTAGAGTCAAATCTCTCCACCTCCTCTACGATGGGAGGTGGCATGGCTAACAAAGAATGCTCCTCAATAGCCAGAGAGTCGGGGCTATCAATGTCCTCAACCCCCTCTTTAAAGAGAGGATTCACCTCACTAGAGATGTAGGCGTCATCAAAATCAAATAAAGGGTTCGAATAAATCTTGAAATTTTCCTTCAGAACGTCTTTATCGGATAGTAACTCGTCATCACTAGAATTATAATCATCATCGAGATCAAAAAGAGGATTAGAGAAAGCCAAAGAATCATCTCTCAAGATGTCGGTGGGAGGTAATGAATCATCACTAGAAAGAGATTCACACTCACTATCACTATGGGAAGCAACTGTAGGCTCACTTTGAATTGGAATAAGAATCTCGTCACAAGGAATAACAATAAGGAATCACAAGAGGCGTAGAGGTATAAGCACTATATACTTGCTGTTGTCGATTTTCCTCTTGCAATTTTTCGCTAAGTCTAATTAAACCTTCATGAACTTTTAGAAGTTCATTTTGAAGGTTTATTAATATCGTAACAATTATATAAAACCCTAAATGAGATCAAAGCACATATAGCGGAAGCGATTTAACAAGATCATAATAATAACACATTTATAATCAATCGAATTAGGGTTACATACCTTTACGCTAAAGCAAATCCACAAGACGAAGAAAGAATCACCAATTCGGGTTTATACTGTATACACCAAGATATAGTCTAAAGTAAGACTATATTATGATCTTGTACACACGTAATACAACGAGCTAACCATGATTCTAGCACGTGAAAACCGATCTACAACGCTTGTATATAATCTACCCAACAACCCTATAGAGGGGCTAGGACTGGATTATAAATAAACTGATCAACCAAGAAAACCAACCAAATACCCCTTTGTGGGTATTCTTGCGATCGACCAAAAGGGAAGAAGGGAGAAAGATTTTTTTTGTGATATGAATTATGAGGAGAAGGATTTGTTTATATAGGCATAATCTTGTATCCAAAAACAAATAAAAGGAAGTTTTTCCCCCTTCCTTTTTCTCCTATAACCGACCGACCAAACACCCCTATAGGGTGTTCCGGAATCTTATAAACTTCTTTCCTTTTGTTTACTTACTATAATTATTTAATGCTCGTTAATACTTAACTATTAATTAATTAACGATTGTTAAAGTTATGTCTCGGTTTAATTTAATAAATACATAAATATATATTTATTAAATAAATTAATAAATACAATAAATATATTTATTAATTAAATTAACTCTTTATGTATTGTGTGAAATCCTGTAATCTCGAGTTCGATACTATCACACGACTATTAAATATAAGTCCATAAACTTACAGCTCCCACTTGGATATATTTCGAATATCGTGATTACATGGACTAGCGTCTAGTTACACTTAGCAATGTCTCTAGTACAACTCGAGTAAGGCCTCCTGGACAAAACCACTTAACGATACATCATCGTTATTATTATCCTTTTATTTCTAATACAATGTTAATAAGGATATGGATCTCAGTCATTCCTTTCATTAACCATTCTATTTCTCGTTCACAGATTCAGCAAGATTACCAAAACAAATTTGGGTGTGGCCACACAAACATCTTACTAATCTCACGAGGGGCCCAGCTATATTAAACTCCAAAACGAAATTGGAGGAAATAAATTCCATATTTACTACGAGCATAACTTATGAATTTTTCAACACTTCTGAAAATAATCCTTATAGCTACCAGTTATGTTTAGCGTTAGATTATTCCACAGAGATGCACTAGATTCACAACAGTTTCCTGGTATCTCTTGTGTTTTACTTGATGACAAAGATCCATAAAGTAAAAACATATAGTTGGGAAAAGTACAATATTCGATTTATCGAATAACATCCAAAATTGATCAATATACTTTCAGGTATAATCTATCACTTATTTTGATTTGTCTTAATTTAATAATATTCCTATATTATTAATCGACAACGGACATTTAGCATAACAATTATTCATGGATTAAAACATTTAAAATAGGATACACTTATTAAATAATAGGAATAAACGAAACTCAATCTTTATTTCATTATATAATAATGTCATAACATCATTTATCCAAATACTAATCACAGATTTATTGCATGAGTTCGCTAGCTAGCTGCAGCCTAATCTCCTTGGCAAGCTTAACTACCTTTGGTCTAGGCAAATCCTTAGTTAAAGGATTGGCTACGTTATCATCTGTGTGAACTTTTATCAATTTTATTCATGAGCTTCAACTTGTTCTCGGACGTAGTGATGTCTACGTTTAAAGTGTTTGGCGCCTTTCATGACTCTAGGGTCACTGGTAAATTTTATTGTGGCAAAATTGTCCCATTACCTATTTATTAGGTTTTTATTGCAAGCATCATCCTAAGATCTCAAATAAAATTTCTAATCCAAACCACATTTAGTTATGTATATGGCTACCCTTCGAATACCAAAACATTTCTTTTCGTATTCCTCAAATACTGCAATAAATGTTTAACAGCAATCCAGTGAAGCTTCCTTGGATTCTGTTGGTATCTACTGACCAAGTTCTGAGCAAACGCCACATCAGGCCTTGTGCATCTAACATCATTCATTATATATCCTACAGCCAAAGCATAAGGCACCTTCTGCATGTATGCCTCCTCATCAGGAGTTGATGCATCCATCTCATGACTCAGATTATAATTAACTTCCATAGGTTGAGAACCTTTCTTGGAATTATGCATATTTTAATTCTTCAAAATCTTATCTATATAAGCATGCATAGACCAATTAACCGTCTTTTCATCAACATATAGGACTAGGAATAATACATCACTCCTACTAGCTTTGTGATATACACATGGCTCATCGCGATTCTAAATAAACCCAACCTTTTTTATTTCGTCATCAAATCTTTTATTCCATTGACGTAATGCTTGCTTTAAACCATAAATGGATCTTTGAAGTTTGCACACATGTCCTGGATTCACAGGATCAACATACCCTTCTGGTTGCTGCATATAGATGTCTTCATCTAAACGACCGTTCAGGAAGGAAGTTTTAACATCCATTTTCCATATCTCATAGTCATAGTATGTTGCTATAGCTATGAGAATCCTAATAGCTCTTATGTCTGCTACAGGAGAAAATGTCTCCTCGTAGTCTACGCCAAAAGTTTGAGTAAAATCTTTAGCTACTAAACGAGCATTATAGGATTGTACTTTTCTGTCCATATCGATTTCCTTATTGTATATCCACTTATGTCTTACTACTTTAGCCTTCGGTGGTGGTTCTACAAGAATCCAAACATCATTTACTTTCATGGATTTCATTTCCTCATCCAAAGCAACCATCCACTTATCCTTCTCAGGATCAAGTATGGCGGATTTATAATTAGCGGGTTCACCAAGATCCCCTAACTCATCATAATCCTCTATGTTAAGACATATATTGCTATTTGCATTTTTAAAACTTTTGGATCTACGCAGAGGAACTAATTCCGGTGGAACCGCCAGACTTCTGGTTCTACAGGAATTTCATTGCTAGTGTTTTCAGAAGGTAATGTATCTATATGACTCTCTTCAAGATCATAATTTCTCCCACTAAATTCTTGATTTACAAGATCAGAATCAAGGAAGTCTCCATACCTAGCAACAATCATTTTGTTCTCAGGTGGATAATAAAAGTAGTAAACCATAGTTTCCTTAGGGTATCATACAAAGATACACTTTACAGATCGTTGTTGGAGTTTGTGTGACAACCCAAAACCGAGGTCATTGCTTAATCTTATTTTACGATTTTTTTTGAAATTTTTGGATTAGTTTGAACGATATTTATTTTTGGAGGTTTAAGTTTAAACCGATGTTGGAAGGTCTATATTTAATATTTATTAAGTATAAGGAGTATTAACAAGCGTGATGTCGATGGATGCCAAATATTTTACGTCTTATTGTCGGATGTTCGATTTTTATTATTTTTGAGGTTTTATTTTAAATGACGTGTTAAGTCGAGTCGAGAGTCGATATTATTATTTTTGAGGAACGTTTTAAATTTTTAAAAGTATCTTTATGAAACCCGAGCCCCGTAAATATTTTAAAAATTGACTAATAGTTATTTCCCTCTTTTTAGCTAACTATTTTCATTTTTAGCCACAACTATTGCCAAATTGCAACCAAGGTCCCTCCACCACTATATATAAACCCAAATCAAACACACACACCTCATTTCTTCCACTCAAAAATTTCATCATCTCTCCTTTCTCTCTCTCATTTGCCGAAACACAACCCACCACCCCAATTCCATACAATTTTCAATTTAACTCAAATTTGAGGATGATTTGAGCTAAACCAAAGCTAGACCCACTCTTAGAATTGATCAAGGATCACATTGGTGTAAGAATTTTACACATGCAAGCATTTTTTTTCTTGATGTTGGTAGGTAGAAGCCATGATCATGCATGGTGTTTTTAGCATGATCAATGGTGGTTATTGCTAGAATCTTTGTTAAAAACTTCATTTTGATCTAAAGGTTTTAATTTTGATTATGATTTAGATTCTACGGTTCATATATGATGATATTAGGGTATGGAAATGATCATTTCTATGGTTGGTTTTGATCAAAAAGTTGATTTTGTACAAGATTTTAATGGTCATTTTATAACAGTAAGTAAAGTGTAAATCCGAATTTCTATGTTTTTAAAATGGCTTAACTTATAGCCTAGGGTTGTAGATAATTTTATTAGCTTCGATTTGATATAAGGTAGGGGTTCTAGCTCCAAACGAGCGCGAAGTTATGATGTTTTGAATGATCGTGTACCGGGAGACGAGTATCGACACTACATACAGTTGTTGTCGATATTTTGATTGAATCTCGGGGACTCTAAATGGAAGTTTTGAAATGTGTAACCTACTAATAATGAGGTGTTTACTTTATAGGTTGAGTTTACTTTAAAACCCGAGTGTCGGTTTTGTAAACGAAGTCGTTTAAATGAGTTAAAACGGTTGTATGAAAAATTAACGTAAATCTGTCCAGATTTTGTAGTTTGAAAATGAGTCAGGTAAAGGACTTTAAAACTAATTTCATTTGATAAACTTGTAGGAGGACTTTCTATATAGTAAGTTAGTTTATCGAGTCGTTTCATAAACGGCTGACAAGTTTAAAAGGGGTAAATAAGCTAGTACATGTAGTATGTACCGGCACACTTTGTTAAAAGTATAAAATGGTAAAGTAAATGTGTAGTAAAGTATAATGAAGTTATTTATAGCATTTTCTCTCGAGTTTATTGTGACTTAATGAGTTTGAGTTTGATGTTGTTATATATGATTTATTTCTCGAGTCATTATTAATGAACGCGCCTTATTTAATAGGTAGCGGTTCTCGTGTTTGAAAGGCATCCATTATCATCGACGATCATCTCACTAGATCTCTTATACTAAGGTGAGTCTGTAGCCTCACTTTTTATGCTAGCTACTAAATGTTTTATACCCGCGAGGGGATACATGCTATTTGAAATTAAATGAACACAAGTCATGAGTAACTGTTGGACCCGAATGTTGCCTAATGTTGAATTCATTGTATTGAGTAACTTGTTGCTAAAGACCCTAAATTCATGAGGCGTTAACTATCTTCTGACTTGATGTTGTGAGTCGTCGAATAGCCGCTTATTCTAATGATAGTACTATTGGGTTGACCACCCTATCTGAGACCAGGGCATTACGTTGAGTAACCCGCTGGGAAGGACAATTTTGCGTGAATAAGATTGTGGTATTCTAGCAACTGATACCCTAGAGGGGCAATGGTTTTATTCTAGTCATGCCGGCTTTTGGCGTGGGTGACTATTTGGTTAAGGGGTCGGTGTCATGAGCTTAAATACAATGTTGTTTAATATCATTATTATTACTGCCTTGAATATAGATTGTGTGTACGACAATTCTATAAATGATTATGATTGATTTTCTACTTGTGTTCAAATGTGATTTGATAAACCTATAGACTCGCTCAACATTATTTTTGACTCGTTTTATGCATGTATTTCAGGTAATAGGAAGCGATGGAGCAAGGAGCTTTGCTGTGGAGGTTGTGGCTTGGCTTTTGGAAGAATGCTGGTCTAAAAACAGTTTCTACTTGTTAATGTTGAACAATTTACTTTATGTTGATGTACTGTACTAAACTTGTTGGTTGTTGGTCGAGATCCATGGGAACTAAACGCTTTACTCTGGTGTCGTGTCAGTACAAATTTGGGATGAAATTTATGTTTTAGACCTTTTATGAAAATCATGTTTATATTTATGTGTAAACGTCTCACTTTTGAGTAGTTCAATATACCTTGTGTGATGATGCTTGTGTCTAGCACCCAATTGTGTAATTCCGATGCGCAATGTAAATTGGGGGTGTTAGAGATTGGTAACCAGAGCTACAAGTTATAGAGAACTGGGTCGATTTTGAACATTGTCCTAAACTATAACTTTGGTGTCGAAAGTATTTATTCTTCAAAAGCACACAACTCCTCTGCAACGCTCCGGTAATATCACTTTTAGTTTTGTTTTGCATTGTAGATGTATCCCTCATAACTGAAATAATTTCTTGAGTATTTATTAAGTAAATACTACGATATTGTATTGGAATTATTGAAAGTACGCTTAGTGCTTGTTAGTATCATATTTTTTTTTTGCGAGCATTGCATAAACATCATTTGCATTGTCTTGCATAGCATGGATAACGTATGACATTTGCATGAGCATTACATACTAATTATTATTTTATTAACGATGACCTTAAGTTTCCTTGAACCCTTATAATTGTAGAAAATGGCTGGTTTACCTCGTGAGGATGGATGGATTGATATGACTAATGTAGTGGATGGTTAGGAAGTAGATAACTTTGGTGCTAGTGACGATGAGGAGCCTTTTGAGTTTTTAGATGATGGGATTCCACTTAATGCAGTTGGTCAGACAGAGCCTGAGTTGATACAAGGTAGTTATGTTCCAATGGTCAATGTTGTGCCATAGACTGTTCCAGATTGTCATCGACCTGTTGTTCGTTCTTCGACTCCTACTTGTGATGCTTATATTAGTAGTTTGCTTGGGATTGCATTTGCTAGGGGTGATGTTCCTGTTGAGTCGAGTAGTGCTCGATCTATTCATGATGGTATTCCTAAGGTTTATTGTCCAGGTCCTAGGTCTTATGATGATATTTTCTGGTTTCTTAAGAAGTTTGATAGGTCTTTGTTTGAAAGGTATTTGGTTGAGACTCGTGTGATTAGGAGGTTTGAGCATAATGAGAAAAAGTTTGACAGGTTTGTTGGTAGTGCGAGGAGATCAGAGTTTGTTAGGGCAAGGGAAATGGATGAAGTTGTTAGATTAAGATATATGGTGCTGAATTTGAGTGGGCAAGTTGAAAGGTTACGTAGGGAGCAAGAAAGGAATGCTAGGTTGAGTGCGTGGGGTTTACCGGTAAGATCTTTTCCTAGTCGAGGTGTTGTGATTCGTGATGTGCCGAATCAGGTTGAAGCTCAAGTGTTGGTGAAGCCGAGTGAAGGAAGTAGTCGTAAGGGAAAGGAAAAAGTGGAGGAAGATTATGAGGATGATGATAGCAGCAGTGATGAAGAGCCGATGTACAAGAAGCTGCGGGGATCTGACGTTTAGTTCTTTATATTGTTTTATTAGCCTTGTTGTAATAGAACTTATGTAGACTCGTACTCTAGTTTGTGATGAAACTTAATGACTTTTAAGTTTGTTGTGATGAAGGATTGTAGTGACATTACTTGTCACAATTTTGTGGAGATTTTCCAAAGCAATCCAAAATTACCTTCATGACTTATGATTTGTCTTATTAGTTCTTGTGTGAATTGGTTAATGATTCATTGTGAATTGTGTTGTTGGTGCATGTAGTATACATGTTACTGTTGGGAATAAATTATGGGTCAGTTCACTAGACGCTGATAAGAAGAATTCAAGCGCTGATAAGATGACATTGGACGTTGACAGCCAAGCTTTGACATTTGAAGAAGTCAACGCTGACAGCCTTGAAGACTAGCACTGATGGAATATATCTTCATACGAATCTTTTTGTTTATTTGTTTCTTTATTTGTGTATGGTAAAGATAAGCTCGACATTGTATTTTCCATTATTATCTTTACCTAGAATAGTTGATTCGTAGCTTATTGTACAAGACTTCTTAATCTATAAAAGAAGATCTTTTAGGTTAATGTTAATTATCAGTTATAATAAGTTTTCACAAGTTAAATCTCTTTCATTGTAATCAAGTTTGATCATTCTAATACAAGTGAAAGTTTGTTTAACATCTTTGTGTTTTAGATTAAGTGTTAATTCCGCATAACACTTAGTTACTTTATTCATAAGCAAAGGTTTCTCTACGTGTATTACTTGATCTAATCTCGTATACAAAAAGCTTAATCGATCTAAGTTTGGGATCAACAAGTGGTATCAGAGCTTGTTGAGAAACTTTTGATCTTTAAGTAACGCAAGAACCCTAAAACACCAAAAACCTTAAAAACCCTAAAATTCTCAAAACCCTAAAAACATCATGTCTGGCTCAGAACAACCTCCTGCTCCAGTTTTGCTACAAAACAACACCACAAACCCTAGTATCAAAATTCCCATGTTTGATGCCAGGAACTTCGAGCTTTGGAAGTCGAATTTTGAGCAATATGTAGCCATCCATGACTACACTCTTTGGGAGATTGTTGAATATGGGAACACATTCAACAAAGCTCAAAAGATTACTAATGCTATTACTGCAAGGGTAGCTGTTCCTAATTGTCCTGAAGCTGATAAGAAGGAAAGGCCTAAAGATGGAAGAGCTGTATCTGCTGAAGATATAGCCAAGAAAAGGGTGGACATGAAAATTTTGAACATCATGAAACACGCCTTGGGTCATGAGAATCAGCACAAGTACAAACGCTTTGAGTCTGCAAAAGAGCTTTGGGAAGCTCTTGAAGTAGCACATGGTGGCAATGCTGACACAAAAGAAGAAAAGAAGAAGCAACTCATGCATGAGTATGCTGTCTTTAAGGCTCAACCCAATGAGAATCACAGCAGTGTGAGAAGTAGACTACTTGACATTACAAGTCAACTTTCCTTCATGGGAACACAGATTGATGACCCTGACTTGAATGCTACTTTTCTCAAAAGCCTTGGTGATTTATGGAAGATTGAGGCAAGATCCATTCTTGTCAATAACACCCACAAAACCTCTAGGTTTGATGACATCTTCAACAAACTAAGACTGTTGGAGAATGAATGGCTTTTGGAGAGTGATAATAAATCTTCCAGTAGCAACATGGCATTCTTCTCACAAAGTGAGGGCCAATTTGATTCCATAAACTCCTATGGACATTCAGTCACTGGATCTCAATGTGTCAACGCTGGATCACATCCTATCAGCGTTGGAACACAGTCTGTCAGCGCTGGATCATATCCTGTCAACGCCTCATACTCAAGCGTTGACACTCATAACTTTGGCACTGATAGAATTAAACCTGCTGGTTTAGATCTAGATACTGTGTGTGCATTCATTGCTTCTTTGCCCAGTGATTCAAGGATTACATATGAGGATCTTGAGCAGATAAGTGATGAGCAATTGGAAGAGATGGACATCAAGTGGACTATGGCTCTTGTAAGTTTAAGAGCAAACAGGTTTAATAAAAGGTTCAAGAAGAAGATGACCTTTGATGCTAAGGATGTTGCTGGATTTGACAAATCCAAAGTTGAGTGCTACAATTGTCATCGGATGGGGCACTTTATGAGGGAATGTAGATCTCCAAGAAGATCTGATGCAGGTAAGCCTTCAAGCCAAATGGTTAAGAGTCAAGATTCCAAGGCCATGGTAGCTGTTCAACAAATTGATGGTGTTGGAGGATGGGACTGGAGCTGGAACTTTTTGGCTAAGGATGAGGAAGAGGACAAAGCATTGGTTGCTGAAGTTAAAGAAGAGCATGTTGAATATGCTCTCATGGCACACTCCTCCTCTTCATCAGATAATGAGGTATATGATGATGCTTTCTGTTCTAAGGGTTGTCGTTTAAATACTGAAAAACTAAATCAAGAGATAGTAAAATTATTAGATGAGGCAAGTGTTGAAAGATGCAAAGTATCTAATTATCAAATTGCTCTCACCCAAGCAGAAAGGACAGTAGCTGAGTATAAGAAAATGGAGTTTGATTTAAAGGATAAAATAAATATCTTAAATCATGAGTTACATCAAAGTAAAGATATTCAAGATATCACAAATAGGGTTAATCTTGATTTGATAGCTAAGTTAGATGAGGCTAACAAAAATAAAGATAATGTGAGTCTTAAAATCCAGAGATTTGATAAGGCTACACAAGCCCTAGGAGAGTGTGTTAGTAAACAAAGAGACTCTAAGGACATGAGTGGGATTGGGATGAAAGATTATACTGGTGTTCCACCACCAGTTGGGGATTTCTATGGTGTCCAATCAAAGGACTTATCTTGGACTGGCTTGCCAGAACTCCAAGAGAAGGAATTCATTCCTCCACCTAGAGTGACTTCCCCAGTTGAAGAATATAAACAAAAACTGACTGACCTAGATGAGTGGAAGAAAGCTAACCACACTTTGTTTGTTAAGGGAGGGTTGTTGTGTGAAAGTCCAAATGAGCCCACACCAATCACGAGCCATGATCCTACACCTATTAAAATCACACACCCAACCACTGGCAAAGCTGTTGACCTTGGCTCACAAACTGTTAGAAAACCTAGTGTTAAGTATGCAGAGATGTATAGGAATACTAGGTCACCAAAAAGCCAAGTTAGTAACCATGGAACAGGCTTCTTTGCTTCTAGACCTAAGACTATGTCTAGAAAAGCTTGTTACACCTGTGGTAGCTTTTCACATTTGGCATACAAATGTGTCAACGCTTCAAATGTCAACGCTGATAGGAACCATTTCAGCGCTGACAAAAGTCAACATAGGTCAAACACTGTCAGACCCAATACCTTTGTGAATAAAAGTTCACAAGTTGTTAGACCAGCCCCATTCTTTTCTAGAGGGTCTAACACACATGGCCTAAGACCTTTCCAAAAGTCAAACACTTGGTCCAATAGGCAATGGATTCCTGTAGCAAACCCTAGGTTTAACGCTGATAAAGGCAATCGGGGCGCTGACAAGAACAATTTCAGCGCTGACAGACACACTGCCAAACCTAGGTATTTGCAACCACAGGGAAATGGGTCTAAAGCTTCTACTAGCTTAACATGGAGACCAAAACAAGACCAAAACCCTAATTCTACTAGTCTTTCTATGACATGCAACAGGTTTCATTATATTTCAAAGGTCATGTCAAGACCAATTGGGGTTAACTGGGCATTTCATCCAAAAAGGGATGAAAATGGGGTTGTTATGAGAACCAAGTCTGTTCTTGTTGAACAACCAGATGAATCCAAGTCTTCCAAGGCTTGGGTTCCCAAAGAAAACTAATGTGTTTTCTTTATGTGCAGGGCATTCAGAAGAAGATCAATGATTATGGATATTGGGATAGTGGATGCTCAAGGCACATGACAGGAAAGGAAGACTATCTGACGAACTTCACTCCTATTCAAGATGGTGATAAGGTATACTTTGGAGGGGGCTATGGCACCATCACAGGAAAAGGAACCCTTATCACCAATAATCTACGTTTTGAGAATGTCTTCGTGGTAAAAGAACTGGATTATAATTTGTTTAGTGTATCACAAGTGTGTGATAACAAAAATAAGGTTCTTTTCACTGATACTGAGTGCTTGGTGTTAAGCAAAGATTACAAGCTCCCTGAGGAGAAATACATAGAATTTAGAACACCAAGGCATAAAGACATATATAATGTGAATCTTAATGGAATTAAGATGAACAATAAAATGATGACATGTTTTTATGCTAAAGCTTCAGTAGATGAAAGTAATCTTTGGCACAGGAGATTAGGGCACATAAACTTTAAAAATATCAATAGACTTGTGAGACTTGGTTTAGTTGATGGTTTGCCTGAAAAGGCTTTCCACAATGACCACACTTGTGTTGCATGTCTTAAGGGCAAGCAGCATAAGGTCTCATTCAAATCTAAACAGGTGCACTCTAGTTCTAAACCACTTCACTTATTGCATATGGACCTCTTTGGTCCAACTAATATAGAAAGTTTGAAGGGTAAATCATATTGTTTTGTCATCACTGATGATTTTTCCAGGTTTACATGGACTTTCTTTTTAGCCAAGAAAAGTGAAACTGCCCAAAGTTTGATTAATTTCATTACCCAGATTGAAAAGAAGAATGGTAATGAGGTCAAAATTCTTAGAAGTGACAATGGGGGTGAGTTTAGAAATTAGTTGTTAGATGATTTTTGTGCCAAGAAAGGGATTACTAGGCAGTTTAGCATAGCTAGAACCCCACAGCAAAATGGGGTTGCTGAAAGAAAGAATAGAACCCTAATTGAAGCAGCCAGAACCATGTTGGCTGATGCCCACTTTCCTATAGCCTTTTGGGCTGAAGCTGTTAACACAGCTTTTTATGTTCAAAATAGGGCATTGGTCAACAAAATACATAATAAGACACCTTATGAGTTACTTTGGGGAAGGAAGCCAAATATTGGCTTTCTCAAGCCTTTTGGTTGTCATGTAGTTGTTTTAGAAACTAGTGATGCCCTAGGTAAATTTGATGCAAAAGGTGATGAAGGCTATTTCATGGGTTATTCAGTGCAGAGCAAAGGATATAGGGTTTACATTAAAAAGGAAAAACGTATACTTGAAAAAGTACATGTTAGGTTTTTAGAGAGTAAACCTAGTGATCCTGAAAGTGGTCCAAATTGGTTGTTTGACTTGGAACCTTTATCTAGAGCTTTAAATTATATGCCTGTTACTAATCCAGACATTGTGAAGGTAACTTCAAGTGTTTTGGAAAAGAGAATTTGTAATGTTTCAGGTACACAGGTTGCTAAGAAGGATGGACCACCAGTAGTTGAGTCATCTCCCACACAAGAATATGTTACACTTCCTATATGGACAGATGAGTATTATGCTGCTGCTGCTGCTAGAAAGGATAAAGGTGGTTCTTCAATACCACCAGTTGATAACATGCATGGTCATTCAGACGCTGACAAGAACAATTCTGGCGCTGACAAGACCAATTCAGACACTGATGGCTCAAACGTTGACAACAATGATTCTGGCGCTGACAAAAGTAATTCCAGCGCTGATAAGCAAAAATCCAACGTTGACAGCACTTATGAGTATTTCTTATCTTCCACTTTTGAACAAGGTGAACCTTCAAGAATAAATGAAGAGGTTCAAGATGGAAGAGAGTCTGAAGAAGATATTAGCAACATGGAGGATGATATTGAAGACAACAGAATTCTTGAAAATGGAATTCCTAGATCTACTTTGAAGAATCATCCTCCCTCTCAAATCATTGGGAATATCATGACTTCTGTTCAAACTAGAAGATCTCTCCAGACTCATGATAGCTTCATTGCTAATATCCACAAGAAGGTTGATACCCCTCTTGTACAAACATGTTTGTTTGCCTGTTTTCTGTCACAACAGGAACCCAATAAGATTTTTGATGCTCTCAAAGAACCTAGTTGGGTGGAAGCAATGCAGGATGAGCTTCACCAATTTGCTATACAAGATGTTTGGGAGCTGGTTGATTGTCCTAGATATGTGAGACCAATTGGGACAAGATGGGTTCTAAGGAACAAGAAAGATGAAAGGGGTATTGTGGTCAGAAACAAGGCACGTTTGGTAGCTCAGGGATATACACAAGAGGAAGGTATAGATTATGAAGAGGTCTTTGCTCCTGTTGCAAGAATTGAAGCTATAAGAATTTTCCTAGCTTATGCCTCTTGTATGAACTTCACTGTTTATCAAATGGATGTGAAGAGTGCTTTCCTCTATGGAACAATTGTTGAGGAGGTATATGTTATGCAACCTCCTGGTTTTGAAGATCCTGAGAATCCAGACAAGGTTTATAGAGTGAAGAAAGCTATGTATGGACTTCATCAGGCCCCAAGAGCATGGTATAGTACATTGTCCACCTACTTGGTGGAAAATGGTTTTAAAAGGGGCACCATAGATCAGACATTGTTCACAAAGAAGAAAGGTAAGGATGTCTTACTTGTTCAGGTCTATGTTGATGATATCATTTTTGGATCTACTAATCCAAAGATGAGTGAAGACTTTTCCAAGCTTATGACAGATAAATTCAAGATGAGTGCAATGGGTGAGATGAACTTCTTTCTAGGATTACAAGTTCAGCAGAAAGAGGATGGTATCTTCATCTCCCAAGACAAGTATGTAGCTGAAATCTTGAAGAAATTTGGTTTTTCTCCACATGAAAAGAGTGCTTCCACTCCTATGGATAGGGAACACCCTTGGGGAAAAATTGGAGCTGGAAAGGATGTGGATGTTAGGCACTATAAATCAATGATTGGTTCATTGATGTATCTTACAGCCTCAAGACCTGACATCATGTTTGCTATGTGTGCTTGTGCACGCCATCAAGTGACTCCCAAAGAATGTCACCTTTTTGCTGTGAAAAGAATTTTTAGGTACCTAAGATGTTATCCAGATCTTGGCTTATGGTACCCAAAAGATTCTCCGTTGGAGCTTATTGCATATTCAGACAGTGACTATGGTGGTGACAAGTTTGATAGAAAATCCACAACTGGTGGATGTCAATTTCTTGGGAGTAGATTGATATCTTGGCAATGCAAGAAACAAACAGTGGTGGCAAACTCTACAACTGAAGCAGAATATGTAGCTGCAGCTGCTTGTTGTGGACAAGTCTTATGGATTCAGAACAAGCTGTTGGATTATGGGTATAATTTCATGCATACCAAGATTTTTGTAGACAATAATAGTACTTTATGCATTATTAAAAATCCTGTACATCATTCTAAAACCAAACACATAGAAATTAGACATCATTTTATAAGAGATTGCTTTGAGAAAGGTTTAATACAACCAGATAGGGTAGACACAGAAGATAATGTGGCTGATTTATTAACTAAACCTTTTGATGCTGGAAGATTTCAATATTTGGTAACAAATATTGGAATGGTTAATCTCACTTAATATGTGTTTTGGAACCTTTTTGTAAAAGTATGTACAGGATAATGCATTGTTATTGGTCTTTGTGATGATTTAGATTTTTCCACTTTATTTTTCTAACACTGACAAAGGTAAATGTAACGCTGACAAGTGTTATTTTGCCATTGTTAGAGATATTATTTTCTAACGCTGACAAGAGTTCCTTCAACGCTGATAAGTGTTGTCGGGGCGCTGTCAGCAACAAATGTTAGTTTTGTGGTTTTCAATCTAAATGTGTAGGAGGTGTTAGCTTTATGCCATTGGATACAGAGTTGCTTATGGATCTTTGAAGAGCTATTTGGACATGTTTTTTTTTATGGATGATGGTTGGAATATTTATATTCCTATCTTGACATAAATTTTTAATGTTCATATATATTTTGAGAAACTCATGTATCATAGTTTAAGGGGAGGTTTAAGGAACCTTTAGGACTCTTGGGTATTCTTATAGTACTCTTATCACAATTCTAGATTGTGTCCACAGGTGAGTATGGGTTAGTTTTACTAAACCATGAGGCACTGTAGCATGCAAAGTTGACAAACTATGCATGCTGCCAAGACAGTTTTGGCCTAGAATTGGTTGTGGTCTGTTGGGAGACTTGGGAATATTTTTGTTATGGGTTTACCTGGGATTTACAAAGGATTTTATGAAATAACTTTGTTGGTAAGTATTTTGGTTAGCAAGGGACACTTGAGGAAATTTGTGTCTATCTTGCTTAAGCAAGTGTGCATAAGTGGACAGTGCTTGCCGCCCAGTAATTATTATCAACTTGCAAGATATTTCCCTTAGGATAAATTACTTTGTTAAGGTCTTTTTCTTTTTACATATTTTTATTTTTAGACGCTGACAAGTTTTTCTCCAAACGCTGTTACGTCCAATCGTGACGCTGACAAGGCTTTAGGCAAACGCTGACAAGAAAATATAGCCGTTGGGCGTTGATGGGCTATTTTTGACCGTTGACACCTAGTGGGCCCTACCCAGTTGTTATTTTTTGACTAATCTTTGGCCGTAATTTCTGGGAGTTGTTACTTTTAATTAATGCATGAGATAAGTTATATTTGATTCAATATTTTCATCATTTCTCTTTGAATATAACTGCCTCATTTTTGACCAATCAAACTCATGCATCTCTCCTATAAATTTGGCTAACTTTTTATTCTGGGTATTCATATTTTCTTGTCTAACATTTTTCTCCTAGATTTTTCCCATATCACATAACCTAAACAGCTTTAAACATGGCACCAAAGTTCAACTCAAACAATCTGACATTGGAGTTCAAGAGCCAACATAATATGGTAGCTTACTTGGCCGCTGATAATGATTTGTTCCCTCAGTATTCACAAATGGTGGCATTTTTAAATGCATCCTCAATAAGGTATGCACTTTCTCATGAACCACTAGTCCCTGTCGCACACATTAGACAGTTTTAGAATAATGTTAGTTCCACAACAGCTAATGGAGTGACCACATTAACATCTACTGTTCATGGAAGAACATGGGTGGTCACTGAAGCCTTGGTTCGCCAAGCTTTGCGTCTTGATGACGCTGATGGTATGACTACCCTTGCCATTGCAACAATAGAACAAGGTCTTAGGGAACTGGGTTATCCTATTCCTGCTGGTAAACCTTTAAATAAATATCATAAGCAGGAATTTCCCTCATATTGGAAATATTTTATACATGTCCTTCTTCAATGCTTAAGTCCAAAATGTACTGCTTTTAATGAAATAAACAGGTCCATTGCAAGTGCTTTGGTTTGTATGTCACGTGGGCTTAAGTATAATTTTTCAAAAATGATTTTTGAAGGGATGTGTAAAAATAAGGGAAGTAAAATGACTTTGGCTTACCCAAGATTTTTGCAAATGGTGTTTGATTTACAAGAATATTGTACTAGGGATCATGACACTTTTTATGAGATCCCTAAGCAAAAGAAAACCATTTTTGACAAAATGAGCTCCACAAACAGATCTATACCTCTTACCCAAGCCATGCTTGAAGTAATTCAGGCTGACCAACCACAACCAGACCCTGCAACTCAACTTGAGCCTATCCTTGAACCATTACCTTCACCTGACCACATGGACGTTGACCAAGCCAATGTCAACGCTGACACTCACAATGTTGGCGCTGACACAGCCAATCCCAACGCTGATGACATCCCTGAACAATCCCAAACACCCCTTAACCAACCAACACCCACACAATCTACCTCATCTTCCACCCCATTACAATCTAGGTTGAATAAACGCCAAAGGACTACTGGAGTGTTCTCCTCTAGTGGTCCTAGCCTTGTTGCAGAGAGAACCACCTCCACAAGTGTGGCTGGTGACATGGATGAGGCTGGGGCTATTGACACAGGCTTAGACGCTGGTCAAGACAGTCCCAACATCATTAAGACCTCATCTATGCCTTATGATTCTATTTTGGGAGGTCAAATCCCCATTCTAGCTGAGGGCAGATTGGAACCTATGACATTGAATGAATTGACGGCTGCTGTCATTAGCTTGCAAAAGCAAAATGTCAGCCTTGTACAAATTGTCAATAATCAGGGCCGTGAACTCCAAGTATTGAGGGAGCGGGTAACTGTTTTGGAGAATCCTAGTAGCAGGAGTAGAATGGAGGAATCTTCCAAAGGGGAGGATGAAGAGGATGAGCTGATTCATACAGCCAGTGAGAAGAGTTCACAATTTAGTGAATCTTTAAGTGTTGCTGAAACACTCACCAACTTGAAGAAGCACCCAATTCTTGATACATCCAAGGTAACTCCATTGAACTTGGAAGGATCTTTCACAGCAACAATGGGCGCTGATACAGGTTTGAACGCTGACACATCCAGCGCTGACAAAGGTAATCGGGGCGCTGATAAAGGTAACTTGAACGCTGACAAAGTTGCAGGTGGTGTTGATGTATTCCAGTCATCAACAATCATCAAAGATGTGTCTACACAGGTATCTTCATCTACTTTACCTATCATTGATCCAAAAGACAAAGGTAAAGGAATTTTGGTTGAAGAAGATGTTCCAAAGAAAGATGCAGCACAAATTGCATTTGATGAACAGTTGGCTGCACAACTTTTGGAAAAAGATTTGAAGAGGAGTGGTAGATCACCATTTGTTGCCACTTCTGAGAGTGAGGAAGAGAGTGGTGATGAAAAAGAAGGAGATAGCTCAGATTCAAGTGTTCAAATCATTGAACATCCAGAAAGACTTGAATATGGGGATGAGTTGGCAAAAGAAAGATTGAGTGATTTGAAGAAGCAGGTTGATTGGGACCTTCCAGAAATCACCAGAATGTACCATGCTTGGGAAGATAAGGTAATGGACAACCCAGGGATGAGCTTATCAGATCAAATTTGGGGGTTGGAAATTCTTCTCAGGGTACAAGATGATATAAAGGTGATTTTGAGGTATAATGCACAAGAGGTCAAGACTTGGCTTAAAAGAGATAGAAGGCAATTGTATTACAAGTTGCTTAGATGCCATCAACCTAGATGGACATACAAGAAGTTGCTGGCTTTATCTTTTGAGGAGCTAGAGTACAGGGCACATCCTATTTGGAGGCATGTGCAAGAAAATAATGTCTTACAGTTTCTTTCAGAAGAAAGGAAACAAGAGCTTGCTGAGGAAATGCAGATTGAAAAGGAGATGAGGATTGCTCAAAGACCAGTGAAGAAAGGAGATCCTCTCCAATTTCCCAAAGATATGGATGTGTATTATCCAAATGAAACTGTCATAAGGAAGCATCTCAAGCTTTCTCCATTGGAAGCTTCAGATTTGGTTAATGTAGTACCTCTAGATGACATAAATTCAATCATAAGTTTTGATGAAGATGAGTGTGGATTTTGGAAGATTGGCAGGTTTGGGAAGGAGGTACACACTTTCACTTCAATTATTTCTATCTTTGCAAGCATAGACAAAGAAGACTTGGTGCATCTATGGAGATTGATAGAGGCCAAGTATACAGCTGAAGCACCTACTTCAGCAAATGGAATAAGACTATGGCACACATTTTTGACTTTGTGTGGTCCAAGGGAAGCAGATCCTGCCATATGGAAGGATCTTGAAGATGATCTTAGTGGTCTTCATTGGAGGCTTTATTCTACTTGTGGTGTGTTTCATTTGAGCTCTACAAAGTTTTCAGAGTATCTACTTGTGGATGCTGACTATTTCTTGTCCAAAGAAGTATTGGAGAAGATGAAGGAGACACCCTTGGAGATTGATTATACTAGTGACGTGGCCAAAGACTTAATTAGATATGTTTATCACCAACATAAGAAGTTTTTGTAAGATTCCTCCTAAGCCTTAAGTTTTTATTCAGAAACTTGATCATTGGAATAGATATCAAGTTTAGGGGAGGATTGTTGGGAATAAATTATGGGTCAGTTCACTAGACGCTGATAAGAAGAATTCAAGCGCTGATAAGATGACATTGGACGCTGACAGCCAAGCGTTGACATTTGAAGAAGTCAACGCTGACAGCCTTGAAGACTAGCACTGATGGAATATATCTTCATACAAATCTTTTTGTTTATTTGTTTCTTTATTTGTGTATGGTAAAGATAAGCTCGACATTGTATTTTCCATTATTATCTTTACCTAGAATAGTTGATTCGTAGCTTATTGTACAAGACTTCTTAATCTATAAAAGAAGATCTTTTAGGTTAATGTTAATTATCAGTTATAATAAGTTTTCACAAGTTAAATCTCTTTCATTGTAATCAAGTTCGATCATTCTAATACAAGTGAAAGTTTGTTTAACATCTTTGTGTTTTAGATTAAGTGTTAATTCCGCATAACACTTAGTTACTTTATTCATAAGCAAAGGTTTCTCTACGTGTATTACTTGATCTAATCTCGTATACACAAAACTTAATCGATCTATGTTTGGGATCAACATGTTACATCTTCATAGAGAAATCCTTCTTCTTATCTTGATATGAATACTTACTTGTTCTTTTTTTTTCCTGTATGACCATAGGGAGGAAGGAGTTGGGAGGCATTTTTCTGACTTTACTAAATTATTGTTTGGTTAGTTTCCTAAAACATGTCGCCTAAATTGACGACTGCTACTGTTACTACCATGATTGAGCAAGTTATCGCTAGAGCTTTAGAAGCTGAACGTGCTATGAGGAACCAAGAGGCTGAGAATAGGAATGTTGCTGGTCAGGTTGGAGGGAATGTTGAAAATCAGGTTGGAGGTAATGCTGATGAACAAGCAGGAGGAAATGCTGCGGGACAAGTTGGAGGCAATGCTGCTGTTCAGCAGGTTCAGAAGGAATGTTCATATGCTAGTTTCATGAAATGTGGACCTACCCACTTTCATGGTGCTGGTGGTGCATTGGAATTAAGGAGGTAGATTGAAAAGATTGAAAGTACTTTTGAAATCAGTGGATGTTCAGAAGCTAGTTAGGTGAAATTTGTTGCAGCTACTTTTCAGGATGATGCATTGAGTTGGTGGAATAGTCAAGTAGCTACTGTGGGATTGGTTGAAGTGAATGCTAGAACATGGACTATGACCAAGGGGCTGTTGACTGTTAAGTTTTGTCCTGAGGAAGAGTTAGGTCAGTTGGAAGAAGAATTGAGGCATTTGGTGCTGAGGAATAATGATATTGTAGCTTATACAAGGAGATTTTCTAATTTATGTTTGTTGTGTCCTGATGCGTTTGCTGATGACCGTAAGACGATGAAGCAGTATATTAGGGGTTTATCTAGTAATATCAAGGGAGAAACTACTTTGTCGAAACCCAAGTCATTTGATGAACCTGTTCAAATGGCTCATGCTTTAATGGATGTAAAGCTACAGGATCGAAAGGATAGTATTGCTGAAGGGAATAAGAGAAAGTGGGAAGCTGCACACTCAAGCCAAGGGCAGAATCGAGGTGGTTATCGTAATAACAATAACCAAGGACCGAATAGGAATCAGCAGTATAATTTGAGAAGGAATGATGGTGTTCGTGCTGCCACAGGAAATCAAGGTAACAAGGTGAATCCGAAGTGTGGTCGGTGTAATCTGTATCATGTTGGAAATTGTCCACCTGCTTGCAACAAGTGTGGGAAGGCTGGACATAAGATGGCAGATTGTAGAAACAAGGGTGTAGCCACTGGAGCCAATGCTGTCAAGGTAGTTTACTGTTCTGGATGTGGAGGCCGTGGACATAAGCAAGGGAGCTGTCCGAGGGTTGGCATACGACAGGGAGGCAATGTTGCTGCTGTTGCTGCTGGGATTGCTGCTCCAGCCTATGTCGTGGGAGATGCTGACAAACCTCAAGGGCCAAATGTGGTGACTGGTACGTTCTTACTTGATGCTTGTTATGCTAGTGTGTTATTTGATTCTGGATCTGATAGAAGTTTCGTAGATGTTAGATTCAGTTAGCTATTGGATAGAGAACCAGTGAGATTGACAACTAGTTATAATGTGGAGTTAGCTGATGGTAAGGTTGTAAGCACTAGTTCTATACTTAAAGGTTGTTCCTTGAAGTTAGGTAATTATGTGTTTAGTATTGATTTGATGCCCATAGAATTAGGATCTTTTGACGTGATTATTGGAATGGACTGGTTAGTTGGTAATGGTGCAGTAATTATTTGTGGAGAAAGATTAGTTCAGATAACGCTAAGGAATAGGGTATTGACTGTGAAAGGAGATGAATGTACTTCTCCTTTGAGAGTAGTTTCTTGTTTGAAGAAGATGAGGTATATAGAAGCAGGTTGTGATGTGTTTCTTGCACAGATAAGTAATGATTGTGTGAATGAAAGGAAATTGGAGGATGTGCCTATGATTAGAGAGTATCCTGAGGTTTTTCCTGAGGAATTGCCAGGATTACCTCCGCATCGTGAAGTGGAGTTTCGTATTGATTTAGTGTCGGGTGCTGCGCTAGTTGCTCGTGCACCGTATCGTTTAGCTCCATCTGAGATGAAATAATTATCTGATCAATGGAAGGATTTGATGGATAAGGGATTTATTAGACCAAGTTCGTCGCCGTGGGGTGCGCCTGTTTTGTTTGTTAGGAAGAAAGATGGTTCTTTTAGAATGAGTATTTATTACAGAGAGCTTAACAAATTGACTGTCAAGAATCTGTATCCACTGCTGATAGGTGTAGAAACACCCAATCTTTCACCATTTAATTACAATAATAACCAAGGCAAAACGTGTATTTTATGTCGTAAATGTTAGAATTATGCGTGGTTTGTGTTTTTGTTGTGATTTAGGACCAAAATGTGAAAAGGGGGGAAAACACGGGCTTTCACGGGCTTTTATCGAAGAAAAAGACAAAAGACGAAGTCAAGAGATCAAGAGTGCAAAAATAACGGAAGTCCAAGACCTATTCTGAAGATTTATCGAAGAACAAGTCTAAAGACGGAAGTTAAATAAAGCCGAGGAACTCGAGTCTAATAAATGAAGAAATTATAAGACGAGTTCAAATAATCCCGAGACAAAGTCGAAAAAGTCGAAGAATTAAGAAGACGAAGAGACGAGAAAGAAGAAAGAAAGAAAGAAAGGAGCAACACATGCTTCCTTTCTCCCTATAAATAGATCACTTCCACCTCATTTCACACTTGTTAGCTAATTTGACAAATTAGACTTTCCACCATTTTTATTTCTTGCAAATTTATTTTCATGTCATTTTAAATACTTGTCTTGCACCTTATTTCCTTTAATTCCAAGTAAGTGTTTTTAATTTTGTTGTTTAATCTTTATTTACCTTTAATCAAGCTTTTGTTTATCATTCTCCTCCTACTTTTCTTGTTTTTGATTTATTGCAAATTCGGATTAAGCAAAGTTTTGCTTAATCTCTTTGCTTATTTGATTAAAAGGTTCACCTTTTTACTTCAATCTAAGTTTTCGTATGAAATAAGCTATAAGTTTGACAATCTTCTTGGCTTGTTTTGTACTTAGCTTATTTGTTTTTCTAAGTTTCCAAAAAAGTTTCATCTTTCTAAAAGTTTACTTATTTTGTTTACTTATTTCGTGTTTTGAAAAAGTCTTTAAATTTGTTGCTTATTGTCTCGTCTTATTTCCATTTCATTTAAGTTTTTGATATTAGCTTATTAGTTATAGCTTATCTAGCTTTTGCTTATTACGAATTGTTCTTCATCGGAAAGTGAGGGATTTTACACATTGCGACAGCTTTACTCTTATTCCGATGGTGACAGAATTGGAAAAACGGTTATCACATTCCGACGGTTTTGCGATCTAGAGTAACACCCCCCTCATTCCGATCTGGGATTGCGATCGCAAATTGCGATCGCATATTCCGACGGCTCTTGAGGTATTTTAAGTCGAAGTGCTGCCAAATTTTACTTAGCAACATTCCGATCTGAAATGTCATTCCGATAGCTCTATTTTCATTTACATTCCGATCTGAGTTCATTCCGATAACTTGTATACATTCCGATAGGTTGCAATTTTCAACATTCCGATAGACTGATTCCGATGGCACATTCCGATCTGGTTCCGATGGGTGTGGTGATAGCATTCCGATCTGACATTCCGATGGTTGTGGGTTTGGAATTATATTTGTTTTGTTTTTAAGTTACATTTTTATTACTTTGTCAAATTTAATTTTTCGTCACGCTTTAGTTTTAAGTCATTTAATTAATTTACTTTTTCAAAGTTTTTAATATTGCACTATTTAAGTTTTAATTAGTTTTAGTTTTAAATTACCGTCATTTACTTTAACGTTTTGCAATTTAATATTACTACAACGACCAATTTATTGTTTCCCACCAAAAGACGACTGAGTCGCACTATTAGACCAATAATCAATTCGATTAGACCGATTTCAACGAACTTAATTTTTATACTAGGCAAAAGCCTTGTATTAAATGTTATTAAATGGCGCCGCTGCCGGCTCTTTTCGTTAAGATTAACGGTTTTCTGTGAGAGACGCGTTGAATATTGGGATCCGTTTACTCGTGAACGTTATTTTTCTTGTTTAAGAAACTTGTTAAAAATCCATAATAATTAAAAATTTTCAAAAATACAAAAACATCTAAAAATCATAAAAAGCATTTCTTTTTCAAAGTTTTGCACCAAAAAGATTTTCTTTTTATAAGTGTACATATATTTTCTCTATATATTTGGTATCTTTTTCTTTTGCTTTTGCAGGTGCATGCGTACTAGATCTTCAACTTATTCAGAGCCCGAGACTCGTGAAGATTTAGATATGGCTGGTGTACCCCCCAACATCAATAACAACAATGTTCCCCCACCCGACCTTAGAACAATGGAGGACCTTTGTCAACACACAATGTATGGACGAGGAGGACCGATTGCGCCGATGCAAATCACGGCTCCGGAGTTTTCGTTGAAGCATCACATGATCCAACAAGTGCAAACTAATCCATTTTGGGGATTGCCGGATGATGATGCCAACATGAAGTTGCCCGGTGTTGCCCGGTGTTACTATGGATGTTCTTCGCCTACAGCTCTTTCCACATACTTTATCCCACCACGCCGAAAAATTGTTTGATCGTCTCCCGAAGAATTCCATTCATACTTGGGACGACATGACTCAACGATTTTTTCGCGCTACTTTCCAACATCCATGGTCACGAGCCTTCGGAATCAAATCAGCGGTTTAATGCAAGAACCGGATGAATCACTCTTTGATGCTTGGGAAAGATATAATGTTTTGATCGATCGATGTCCAAACCACAACATGCTCCCCGTTACGTTGATTGATACTTTCTACAATGGTTTAACTTTTCGTGATCGTGATACTATTAATGCAGCCGCCGGTGGCACATTTATGAAAAGAAGACCCGAGGAGTGTAGAGAGCTTATTGAGAACATGACTACTCATCATAAAAATTGGGATTCCTCCGCATCTTCAAGGAATAACCCGAGAGTCAATGTGTCTTCTACTTCAACAAACCCCGATATGACCGAATTCGCCCGCATGATGGCCGAAATGAACAAAAATATCTTGCTCATCGCTACAAACCAACAACAACAAGTTAAAGCTGTAGCAATTTCTTGTGAGACTTGTGGCGGTCCTCATTCATACATTGATTGTCCTTCTACTCAAGGCAATCCGGAAAACGTGTAGGCGGCTTATGGTAACTATTCACCGGAAAATTACCAAGCCCTACCTCAAGGTGATCGGAATTTGCTAAGTTACCGTTCTAACAACTATCTTTCACCCGGTTTTTCTCCTCAAAACCACAACCCCAACAACTACAATAGAAGCAACCAAATCACACCTCGAGCTTCTAATCCTTATCAACCACCCGCTCAACAAGCCCCACCCATTAATCAAGATGTTGAAGCCTTAATGAGAACCCAAGGAGAGCAAATTAAGAATCTGCAAAGCCAAATTATCAATTTGAAAGGAGATATCACTAAGCATGGTAATGACATTAGATCCGAGCTTCGACATGATATACAAACCTCCTTCAGCACTCAAACAAATTATTTGAAGAATATGTTGGCTAGTTTCTTACCAACTACTCAACCCTCTACTTTGGGCTCTCTACCTTCAAATACCGTCACCAACCCAAGAGCGAATGTGAGTGCTATTACTACACGTAGTGGAGCAACCTTAGTAGGACCATCTATCCCTCCCCCAGTTACTCCATCTATACCTCCTCCACCACCATTTATCCCTCCTACTCCCACGCCTAGTATTAGTTCTCCATTACCGTCTCCACCTCTTACTAAAGCACCGAGGAAGAACCCTTCACCAACCCCACCTACCACCTTTAAATCTTCAACGTCTCAACCTTTACCTGCTACACCTCTACCGTCTACCTATAAACCCAATATTCCTTATCCATCTCGCTTAGACAAGGCCAAACTACAAACCAAGGATGGCATTCAAGTGTCAAACTATTTGAAGAAGATTTCGGAAATGACCATCACTTTTAGCCTTGTTGAAGCTCTTGCACAAATGCCTAAATTTGTTAAGATGTTTAAGGAATTGCTTAGAAAAAAAGGAGAAGATGGCCGAGTTTCTTAATACTCGATTGAATGAAAATTGTTCTGTCGTCCTTCTTAAAGAACTTCTAGAGAAACTTGGAGATCCCGGTCGTTTTGTGCTACCATGTACTTTTCACCAAACCGAAGAATTTACTGCCTTAGCCGATCTCGGGGCAAGTATAAATCTTATGCCTCTAAGTGTTTTGAAAAAGTTATCATTACCCGATCTTACACCAACAAAGATGACTCTTGAGCTTGCAAATCGCACTCTCGCTTACCCTCTTGGTATTGCCGAAGATGCGTTTATTAAAGTGGGCACCTTCACTTTTCCGGTCGACTTTGTTGTTGTTGATTATGAAATGGACCCTCGTATTTCGTTAATACCTGGTCGGCCATTCTTGAGAAACGGAAAAGCTCTAGTCGATGTTGCGGAAGGTGAGTTAATCTTAAGGGTCGGGAATGATGCACAAGTGTTTAAAATGGGGAAGATCACAACCAAATCAAATGGGAGAGAATGCGCGAATATGATTAATGTGCTTGATGATTTTGTCATCTACAACAATCCTCTATTCGATTCTTGCTATGATAACCTACTGTTCCATGATGATGTGGATGATTCTCTCTCCAATTTCGATCCTCCACCAATTCATGAATCTCCTCCAATTTATGATGACTATGATGATGATTCTAGTTCCACTGGAGATGATTATGCTGCTTTCGTTTCTGAGTATCCAAACATGCCCACCTATGATGATTTTGATGAGGCTGATACACTCTCGAGTGATTCTTCACATGACGAAGACCCTCCGCCAACAACACTTGATCCTACTTTGGATGACTACTCATTTGATGAAGACTTTGCTTCTTTTCTCAACACATACTTCCCAAATGAGAGTGATGCTCCTGCTTTGGACTTTGATGATTATGGTCTTTATCCTACTTTGGATATGAAGAAACCCGCCTCAAAGGAGGAGAAGTCGGACGACACCGATATCCGCAGCACTTATGTCTTAACTCCTCTCTATCCTCCGTCTGAGGATGAGATTGCGAGATTTATGATCGGATCCTCTTCAAGGTCTGCTGAGCCTGAGTGTTATTTTCCCTTAAAGGAAAAGGTGTTCGACCCCGGCATTGCACTTTGTTAGCCATCTCAGTATCCATCTGATGAAATAAAAGGAAAACTCTTTGGTACTTATGGAGATTTGCTTGCACCTCATCACCCTTGCTACCACCGTGCTCCATCTTTGCTTAAGGGAACCTTGCCTACTCTTATTTGGCTTGCCTTGTTCACCTTAAGCTTCTGCTATTTGATGGACGAAAACCATGTCTTTGATCCCGGTGGATGTTCTTCAAGCTTCGTCCTATGCTAATCAAGGTCGAGTCAGGCTCACGACTCGGTTATCAAAAACAAGCGCTTCTCGGGAGGCAACCCGCAGTATCTATCCTTTTCCTCTGTTTTCATAATAAGTGTAGGGGGAGACCCTAGTATGTGTTTGTTGTCTTCTCTCTAATCATGTGCAGGAATTCGAGCTTTCAAAGATCCATTCTTGATGAATTTTGACGAACCGTGATTCCGTGTTCCCATCATCCTGTTTTTCTCCTAAACTCTTTTGATTCTCTATTTTCTATTCTACAAATATTCAAATAGGAATCACGTTAGTTGTCTCTTCCTTAGCGAGATTTAAACAAAGTGCACAATGTCCTAAGTGTAGGGGAGTTTACTACTATATGCTTAAACATTGAGGACAATGTTTATATTAAGTGTAGGGGGCCTTATATCGAAGTTAAGTGGTCTTTTCCTTGTATTTGCCCTCATTTTAACCGGAAAATTTGATTTTTCGACATTTTTCAAAATTTTTGATCTATTTTGGCCTCGTAGTTTTTCATTTGTTATAGTTATTTTATTTTGTTGCTAGAATAAATTTTAATAAAGTGGTTTTAATTTATAAACGTTGTGAATCTTTTGACTCAATCCGAGTTTACTTATCTAAGTCTACTCTAGCTAGTATCCTTAACGTGTTTAAGTCAAGTTTTGCTAGGCTTTTATATAGGGAGCTTTAAAACGCGAAAGTCTTAACTCTCACGGGTTAAGAACAAGAACTTTTCGCAAGTTCCTATAATTGATCCTAGAGAGTTGTTTATCAAGGGAACTTTAAAATGCGAATTCTAAACTTGAAAAAGTCTAAGAGTTTGCAAGATCCTATAGATGACCCGAAAACCCAAAACTTTGATTTAATAGGCTAAGCATCCACGAGTCTCATTCCTTGAGATTTTAAATTGTAGAGAACGAGAGATGATAGAGTCAATTATAAGTTTGGTCTTTCATGAATTTAGGTGAGTTAATTATGAGCTTTTTCTCCCATCGCTTGCTAATAAATTTATCTGCAATAAGTAAGGTCGTACGATTTGAAAAGTTACTTAGCTTCTAGGCCAAGATCGTTTAAAAGTTACTCGGTATAAATTAGAGTTCATAGCCAAGGCATAACTTACTGAAGCAGGATGCGAAGATTGGCGAGTCCGAAAAGGCCCTAACAAGGCATGAGGGCTACATTTTGTTGTTAAAGATCCCAAGTGATGTGAAGAATCATTTATCAAAAATCAATATGAAGGATCGAGACACACGACGAAAAGCAAATACTCCCCAAAAGATCATGGAGAAGTCTATCCAAAAAGGCCCTAACAAGGTATGAGGATAAATAGATCCAAGTCCTAAAAGGAGGCGGATCGTTGTATATCAAAATCCCAAATAAAGATTGGATAAAAATGAAGAAGTCGTGGTCAAAATATGAAGAATCTCTCAAAAAGTTCAAGTGAAGAAATTCCTATTATGAAGAGAAGACCATTATTTCATGAACGTCTCTCACGATTTGAAGTATGAAGT
Source organism: Glebionis coronaria (assembly GCA_025667525.1). Classification (NCBI taxonomy): domain Eukaryota; kingdom Viridiplantae; phylum Streptophyta; class Magnoliopsida; order Asterales; family Asteraceae; genus Glebionis; species Glebionis coronaria. Next base: position 80,310,786 of record CM046882.1, read on the forward strand.
CACTGCCAAATATCGGTCCGAGAAAGGTCTCAAATCTTGAAGCTAGTTATGCCAAGATATGAACTTTATGAGGTCCCGAGAATCAGTTTTAAAAGATTTTGTCCTTTAGCTAACTATTGATTAAATCGTCCCACTTTATTTTCGACCTAAATAACTATCGAAATAAGTCAATGATGCATCCTCGTGATCATTCAAGACAACAATAAAATATAATAGATACACCTAGGAATAAGGGAGTCTAAGTAAATAATTGGCCCACATGAATTCGTGATAGTTTGCTAACTTAGAATAACAATGATCTCTTTTTTAAGCTTGGTTTGGTGAACATGAAAACTTGAGGATGATAATCATATATGACATTTTTAAAACCCTAAGGTATGACTTTGATGTCTTTACTTACTTTCTTCCTTTTAATGTTTATAATTTTCTGTTTCTTTAATAAAGGCTAATGTGGATTGATTATGATGGAAAATGTAAAAAGTGCTTTGTAACTAATGCATTGCATGAGGAAATTTCAATGGTCAAGTGTAGGGGATTTGATAGGTGTGAAAACACCCGTCCTTTCACCATTTAATTACAATAATAACCAAGCCAAAACGTGTATTTTATGTCGTAAATATCGGAATTATGCGTGGTTTGTGTTTTTGTTGTGATTTAGGACCAAAATGTGGAAAGGGAGGAAAACACGGCCTTTCACGGGCTTTTATCAAAGAAAAAGACAAAAGAAGAAGTCAAGAGATCAAGAGTGCAAAAAGAACGGAAGTCCAAGACCTATTCTGAAGATTTATCAAAGAACAAGTCTAAAGACGGAAGTTAAATAAAGCCAAGGAACTCGAGTCTAATAAATGAAGAAATTATAAGACGAGTTCAAATAATCCCGAGACAAAGTCAAAAAAGTCGAAGAATTAAGAAGACGAAAAGACGAGAAAGAAGAAAGAAAGAAAGAAAGGAGCAACACATGCTTCCTTTCTCCCTATAAATAGATCACTTCCACCTCATTTTACACTTGTTAGCTAATTTGAAAAATTAGACTTTCCACCATTTTCATTTCTTGCAAATTTATTTTCATGTCATTTTAAATACTTGTCTTGCACCTTATTTCCTTTAATTCCAAGTAAGTGTTTTTAATTTTTTTGTTTAATCTTTATTTAATTTTAATCAAGCTTTTCTTTATCATTCTCCTCCTACTTTTCTTGTTTTTGATTTATTGCAAATTCGGATTAAGCAAAATTTTGCTTAATCTCTTTGCTTATTTGATTAAAAAGTTCACCTTTTTACTTCTATCTTAGTTTTCGTATGAAATAAGCTATAAGTTTGACAATCTTCTTGGCTTGTTTTGTTCTTAGATTATTTCTTTTTCTAAGTTTCCTAAAAAGTTTCATCTTTCTAAAACTTTACTTATTTTGTTTACTTATTTCGTGTTTTGAAAAAGTCTTTAAATTTGTTGCTTATTGTCTCGTCTTATTTCCATTTCATTTGAGTTTTTGATATTAGTTTATTAGTTTTAGCTTATCTAGCTTTTGCTTATTACGAATTGTTCTTCATCGGAAAGTGAGGGATTTTACACATTGCGACAGCTTACTCTTATTCCGATGGTGACAGAATTGGAACAAGGGTTACCACATTCCGACGGTTTTGTGATCTAGAGTAACACCCCCCTCATTCTGATCTGGGATTGCGATTGCACATTGCGATCGCATATTCCGACGGCTCTTGAGGTATTTTAAGTCCAAGTGCTGCCCAATTTTACTTAGCAACATTCTGATCTGAAATGTCATTCCGATAGCTCTATTTTCCTTTACATTCCGATCTGAGTTCATTTCGATAACTTGTATACATTCCGATAGGTTGCATTTTTCAACATTCCGATAGACTGATTCCGATGGCACATTTCGATCTGGATTCCGATGGGTGTGGTGATAGCATTTCGATCTGACATTCCGCTGGTTGTGGGTTTGGAATTATATTTTGCTTTGTTTTGTTTTTAAGTTACATTTTTATTACTTTGTCAAATTTAATTTTTCGTCACGCTTTAGTTTTAAGTCATTTAATTAATTTACTTTTCAAAGTTTTTAATATTGCACTATTTAAGTTTTAATTAGTTTTAGTTTTAAATTACCGTCAATTACTTTAACGTTTTGCAATTTAATATTACTACAACGACCAATTTATTGTTTCCCACCAAAAGACGACTGAGTCGCACTATTAAACCAATAATCAATTCGATTGGACCGATTTCAACGAACTTAATTTTTATACTAGGCAAAAGCCTTGTATTAAATGTTATTAACTGCCGAGGATTGATGATTTGTTCGATTAGTTGCAAGGATCTAGTGTATACTCAAAGATCGATTTGAGGACTGGGTATCATCAACTAAGAGTTAGGGAAGAAGATATTCCTATAACAGCTTTCCGTACTCGATATGGACATTTCAAATTTCAAGTGATGCCTTTTGGATTAACAAATGCGCCTGCTGTATTTATGGATTTGATGAATCATGTATGTAAGCCGTATTTGGATGAGTTTGTTATCGTATTCATTGATGATATTCTCGTGTATTCCAAGAGTGAAGAGGAACATGAGAAGCATTTGAGAAGATTTTTGGAATTGTTGAAGAAGGATAAGCTGTATGCGAAATTCTCTAAGTGTGAATTTTTGTTGAAATCGGTGCAATTTTTGGGGCACGTGATTGATAGTGAAGGTGTTCGTGTGGATCCTGCTAAGATTGAGGCAATTAAGGATTAGTCAGTGCCGAAGACGCCGACTGAAGTTCGCCAATTTCTTGGTTTGGCTGGGTATTATAGAAGGTTTATTGAAAAAATTTCGTTAATTGCTAAGCCGTTGACTAAGCTTACGGAAAAGAATCGAGTGTTTGAATGGGGATTGGAAGAGGAATCTACATTTAGTATGTTGAAGGATAAGTTGTGTTCTCCGCCGATATTGTCTTTGCCAGAAGGATCTGAGGATTTTGTAGTGTACTGTGACGCGTCTCATAAAGGATTTGGAGCTGTATTGATGCAAAGGGAGAAAGTAATAGCGTATGCGTCGAGACAATTAAGGAAGCATGAAGAGAATTACACTACGCATGATTTAGAACTTGGGGCTGTTATTTTTGCTTTGAAGCTGTGGAGACACTACTTGTATGGAACCAAGTGTGTGGTTTTCACTGATCATAAGAGTTTGCAATATATTTTGGATCAAAAGGAATTGAATATGAGGCAAAGGAGATGGGTTGAGTTGCTGAGTGATTATGACTGCGAGATTCGTTACCATCCTGGTAAAGCGAATGTGGTAGCTGATGCACTTAGTAGAAAGGAAAGAGATAAGGCTATAAGAGTTAGAGCTTTGACGATGTTGGAAAGTGTTGATTTGATAGAAGCGATATTGAAAGCCCAAGCTAATGGTTTGAAGGAAGAGAACGTTGAGGCAGAAAATTTGGGTAGAATGTTGAAACCATTGTTTGATGTAAGGTCAAATAGATTGAGGTATATTAAAAATAGGATTTGGTTACCGTTGTGTCCGTCTGAGGAATATTCGTTAGGAGTGCGAGATTTGGTGATGAATGAATCTCATAAGTCGAAGTATTCAATACATCCTGGATCGGACAAGATGTATCAAGATCTTAAGAAAGTTTATTGGTGGCCTAATATGAAGGCAGATATAGCACAGTATGTTAATAAGTGTTTAAATTGTGTGAAGGTGAAAGCTGAACATAAGAAACCGTCGGGATTATTAGTGCAACCTGAGATTCCTGAGTGGAAATGGGAGAAGATTACAATGGATTTTGTGACAGGTTTTCCAAGGACTGCAAATGGTTGTGATATGATATGGGTGATTGTAGATAGATTGACTAAGTCTGCTCACTTTTTGACAATGAAGAAGAAAAATAGTATGGAGAGGTTAATAACAGTGTATGTGATGGAGATTGTTTGTCGACATAGTGTGCCTTTGTCGATAATTTCTGATCATGATAGTAGGTTTACATCAGAATTTTGGAAGTCTTTGCAGAAAGCGATGGGAACGGAGTTATGTTTGAGTACAGTATATCATCCGTAAACTGATGGACAAAGTGAAAGAACGATTCAAACGTTAGAGGATATGGTTCGTGCATGTGTGATTGATTTTGGAAATGGTTGGGATAAGCATTTGTCATTGGTTGAATTTTCGTACAATAATAGTTATCATTCTAGTATTAAAGTCGCTCCATTTGAAGCTTTGTATGGACGTAAGTGTAGATCTCCAGTGTGTTAGAGTGAGGTAGGAGAAAGTCAATTAACTGGGCCTGAAATGATATTTGAGACGACTGAAAAGATAGTGCAAATCAAGAAGCGTTTGTTATCTGCCAGAAGTAGACAAAAGAGTTATGCTGATAACAGAAGGAAACAGTTGGAGTTTGAAGTAGGAGACATGGTTATGTTGAAAGTATCTCCATGGAAAGGAGTAATTCGCTTTGGGAAGAGAGGAAAGTTGTGCCCGAGATATATTGTACCATTTAAGATTATCCAAAGGATTGGATTGGTGGCTTATAAGTTAGAATTGCCTGATGAGATTAAGGCTATTCATAATACTTCTCATGTGTCTAATTTGAAGAAGTGTTTAGCTAAAAGGGATGTGGTGATCCCACTGGAGTAAATTCAACTTGACGATAAGTTGCATTTTTTAGAGGAACCTGTAGAGATAATGGATAGGGAAGTTAAGAAGTTGAAGCATAGTAGAATTCCGATTGTGAAGGTGAGATGGAACTCTACACGTGGGCCAGAGTTTACGTGGGAACGTGAGGATTTATTTAAGGACAAGTATCCTCATTTGTTTAGGAAGGATTAAGCGCCGCGGACGTCGCTTCTTTTAAGAAGGGGGGGGATGTGACAACCCAAAACCGAGGACATTGCTTAATCTTATTTTACGATTATTTTTGAAATTTTTGGATGAGTTTGAACGATGTTTATTTTTGGAGTTTAAGTATAGACCGATGTTGGAAGGTCTATATTTAATATTTATTAAGTATAAGGAGTATTAGAAAGCGTGATGTCGATGGATGCCAAATATTTTACGTCTTATTTTCGGTTGTTCGATTTTTATTATTTTTGAGGTTTTATTTTAAATGACGTGTTAAGTCGAGTCGAGAGTCGATATTATTATTTTTGAGGTACGGTTTAAATTTTTAAAGCATCTTTATGAAACCCGAGCCCCGTAAATATTTTGAAAATTGACTAATAGTTATTTCCCGCATTTTAGCTAACTATTTTCATTTTTAGCCACAACTATTGCCAAATTGCAACCAATGTCCCTCCACCACTAAATATAAACCCAAATCAAACACACACGCACCTCATTTCTTCCACTCAAAAATTTCATCATCTCTCCTTTCTCTCTCTCATTTGCCGAAACACAACCCACCACCCCAATTCCATACAATTTTCAATTTAACTCAAATTTGAGGATGATTTGAGCTAAACCAAAGCTAGACCCACTCTTAGAATTTACAAGGATCTCATTGGTGTAAGAATTTTACACATGCAAGCATTTTTTTTCTTGATGTTGGTAGGTAGAAGCCATGATCATGCATGGTGTTTTTAGCATGATCAATGGTGGTTCTTGCTAGAATCTTTGTTAAAAACTTCATTTTGATCTAAAGGTTTTAATTTTGATTATGATTTAGATGTTATGGTTCATGTATGATGATATTAGGGTATAGAAATGATCATTTCTATGGTTGGTTTTGATCAAAAAGTTGATTTTGTACAAGATTTTAATGGTCATTTTCTAATAGTAAGTAAAGTGTAAAATCCGAATTTTTATGTTTTGAAAATGGCTTAACTTATAGCCTAGGGTTGTAGATAATTTTATTAGCTTCGATTTGATATAAGGTAGGGCTTCTAGCTCCAAACGAGCGCGAAGTTATGATGTTCTGAATAATCGTGTACCGGGAGACGAGTATCGACACTACATATAGTTGTTGTCGATATTTGGATCGAATCTCGGGGACTCTAAATGGAAGTTTGAAATCTGTAACCTACTGATAATGAGGTGTTTACTTTATAGGTTGAGTTTACTTTAAAACCCGAGTGTCGGTTTTGTAAACGGAGTCGTTTAAATAAGTTAAAACGGTTGTATGAAAAATTAACGTAAATCTGTCTGGATTTTGTAGTTTAAAAATGAGTCGGGTAAAGGACTTTAAAAGTAATTTCATTTGATAAACTTGTAGGAGGACTTTCTATATATAGTAAGTTAGTTTATCGAGTTGTTTCATAAACGGTTGACAAGTTTAAAAGGGGTAAATAAGCTAGTACATGTAGTATGTACCGGCGGACTTTGTTAAAAGTATAAAATGGTAAAGTAAATGTGTAGTAAAGTATAATGAAGTTATTTATATCGTTTTCTCTCGATTTTATCGTGACTTTATGAGTTTGAGTTTGATGTTTTTATATATGATTTATTTCTCGAGTCATTATTAATGAACGCGCCTTATTTAATAGATAGCGGTTCTCGTGTTTGAAAGGCATCCATTATCATCGATGATCATCTCGCTAGATCTCTTATACTAAGGTGAGTCTGTAGCCTCGCTTTTTATGCTAGCTACTAAATGTTATATACCCGCGAGGGGGATACATGCTATTTGAAAATAAATGAACACAAGTCATGAGTAATTGTTGGACCCGAATGTTGCCTAAAGTTGAATTCATTGTATTGAGTAACTTGTTGCTAAAGACCCTAAATTCATGAGCCGTTAACTATCTTCTGACTTGATGTTGTGAGTCGGGAATAGCCGCTTATTCTAATGATAGTACTATTGGGTTGACCACCCTGTCTGAGACCAGGGCATTACGTTGAGTAACCCGATGGGAAGGATAATTTTACGTGAATAAGATTGTGGTATTCCTGTAACTGATACCCTATAGGGGCAATGGTTTTATTCTAGTCATGTCGGCTTTTGGCGTGGGTGACTATTTGGTTAAGGGGTCGGTGTCATGAGCTTAAATACAATGTTGGTTAAATATCATTATTATTACTGCCTTGAATATAGATTGTGTGTACGACAGTTCTATAAATGATTATGATTGATTTTCTTCTTGTGTTCAAATGTGATTTGATAAACCTATAGACTCGCTCAACATTATTGTTGACTCGTTTTATGTATGTATTTCAGGTAATAGGAAGTGATGAAGCATGGAGGTTTGTTGTGGAGGTTGTGGCTTGGATTTTGGAAGAATGTTGGTCTAAAAACTGTTTCTACCTGTTAATGTTGAACTATTTACTTTATGTTTATGTACTATACTAAACTTGTTGGTTGTTGGTCGAGATCCATGGGGACTAAATGCTTTACTCTGGTGTCGTGTCAGTACAAATTTGGGATGAAATTTATGTTTTAGACCTTTTATGAAAATCATGTTTATATTTATGTGTAAACGTCTCACTTTTGAGTCGTTCAATATACCTTGTGTGATGATGCTTGTGTCTAGCACCCAATTGTGTATTTCCGATGCGCAATGTAAATTGGGGGTGTTAGAGTTTGTCACCCGAGTCACGTTTCACATACGCCTCGCAACCATAGACCTTTAAATAAGACAAATATGGCTTCTTGCCATGCCATACTTCATATGGTGTCTTATCGACCTTCTTTGTGGGAACCATATTTAAAATGCGAACAACAGACTCTAAAGCTTAATCCAAAAGGATAAAGGTAAAGTTGTAAGATTAAACATAGATCACACCATATACAATAATGTACGATATCTCCTTTCGGATACACCATTTTGTTGTGGAGTATAGGGAGAAGTAAGATGTTGAACAATTCCATTCTCACTTAGATAATCTATAAACTTTTGACTTATATTCATCACCTCTATTAGAACGAAGAGCTTTAATATTCTTCCCTAATTGCAGTTCCACTTCTTCTTTAAACACTTTGAATGTTTCAAATACCTCACGTTTATGCTTAAGTAAATAAACATAACCATAACGGCTATAATCATCCGTAAATGTTAAGAAGTAGCTAGAACCTTTCCTTGACGTATGTCTAAGTGGTCCACACACATCAGTATGTATTTGTCCAAGTAGATGAGTAGCTCTTTCAATATTTCTATTAAAAGGTTTCTTGGTCATCTTTTCAGAGATACAAGACTCACATTTATCAAATGATTCATCATAGATACTTTCCAAAAGACCTTCACGTAACAACTTGAATTTTCGCGTCTTATTATTATTATAGAGACGTGCTCGTTGTTAATCGTTTGCTCATTTACGGTTTGTGTCGGTTATTAATACTTATCAAATTGTCGAGAATACACGTATCTACTTTGTTTAAGTCACGTGATTGAGTTTTCGTGTTGTGATATTTACTTAGTTAAGATTATGCACGTCTAGAACTCATGTCGTTTTGATAAACCCCTCTTGGGCCGAACATCATGTTAAACTACTTACTTAATGGACCAAATACTATTAATCATGATGGGAGGACTGCCCAATAAACCCTACTGGGCCGAATCCAACTAAGAAAGAATATACGAAGTAACCAAAAACTGAGAACTTGAAGCAAAGTTTATAACAAGTCAGTAAGACAAAGCTCTGATTTCAATATAGTCAACCAAAGTCAAACCTGCATATTATATGTTCCCACTCAACACCACAGTCCAACACACATACGAAGACTACCTTAAATGGGTATATCACAAGACCTCCAAATTCGGATAGGGATTAACCCTATACCGAGAATACTAAGTTAAAAATAGTCCATGTTCACAAGTCCTAAGCACAAAAACAAAACACAATTTCAACAAATCTGGGCTAACAAGGAGAGATTGAGCAAGACCCTTGAGCAACAACCGAAGCACTATTCCCAGCCGAACCAAGCACTTTCCATCCCGTCCGAAACACCAAGCCGAAACCAAGAACCCATTGTGAGTCTTTTTACACTCTTTCTCCTCATTCTTGTGCATACCATATAGAGTGCTTGACCAAACAACCCTAGGAAACAAGAAGAAATGTGTTAGAAACATGAAACACCATTCTAATCTTAAAGCTAGTAATCCGAGTCTATAACCGAGCCTCCTTTTATATATTCTTAAGTAAAATTGATAGGAAACATAATGAGATAATCAATAGTGCCACTAGAAAACCAAATACCCAACCGAATGCGAATCACAATAATCGACCAAACCCTAAATCAATCAACTTATGAGTGAAACTGGAAATTTATACAACTTTCTTCTCTATAAACCCATTAGAATCTGAATTAAAACACATATACAAAAAACCCCAATTTTGACAAACCCTAATTTTTACAAATTGATTTAAACTCTAATTAAACACAATCTAAACTCGAATTGACCAATTAATTAAATTAAAAACAAGGTATGAACGAATCCCCAATTCGACCGAAACCCTAATTTTTACAAATCAAATTAATTGATGAAATTAATCAGTTTTTATCATAGACAACACTAATTAATTAAGGTTAAACATTAGATTTATCAAAGCCCCTAATTATTTCAAAACCATAATTTTTAAATAAATTAAATCCGAATAAAAAGCATTGATAGATACATGAATCTTACGTCTTTAGATTAATAAAACATCTTTGTTTCAAAGTTATGAACATACAACTCATAAAAATGTTTTCTTAAAATGAAAAGGATTTAAAACTTATCTTTTGGATGATTCATCACAAAATAATACAAGAACAACCCTAGGAATTAACCTATGAATCGAATTAAATAGGTTGAAGGGATAAAACCTATGACAACGAATAAAACATGATCAAGAACACATCTCCTTAATGTACTTGAATTGGATATACATAGATCTTGGCTTGGATTTTATGAGAGATTGATGCAACTGAATAGAGATAATAACCAGGGAGAGAGAGAGAGAGAAGAAAATGGGGTGGTGGGATTATTGTGTGTGTGGTGTCGCGTGTTCAATGTTTAGACAGAGACAAAGAGTTAATATTAAAGCGTCCCTCTGTTTTTCTTGTTTGTGTCGCCCATAGTGGGCCGGGTTGGGTAAAATAGATCATGGATTAAGCCTATGAATAATCTTGGACTATTGGGTTGTCCGATTTTTAACTAAGTTTATAAAAGCCCAAAACTAACTTGTGTTATTATTTTGTTAAACTAAAGCCCATTGATAACCGGGTAGTATTTTCGCGTTCGTCGTAAATAAAACACAATGTCAAGCACACTTAGGTTATCAAGCATTTTATTTATAAACTTCTAATCGTTGTGACACGGTCATTATACTTAACTAGGTCGTAAATAACGTGGTCGTATTCTCGAGCTTCCTTGCATTTTCATTCATTTGCTTGATTCATGAGGTGAGTTTATAGCCTCACTTTTAATTTCTTTTAAACTATTTGGGTGAGAACATTGCTTGTTTTTACGGATGAACATAAGTACCTTAAAACTCATACGTGCCTACATGATTTCTAAGTAGCGATACCCTAGATGCTTTAGCCCACTATCATGAACCGTTAATTACTTTGTGTAAGCGCAAATGTTATGGATAGATCTATTGGGATTGGCCTCCCTATCTAATGTTGGTTGTGTGACCAAATTGGATACAATTACATTTGAGGTGTTACGAATAATTTGGGGTAGTATTTGCTCGGGCTCTTTTATATAAACTTGTTGGTACGGTTAACGCTTTGGTGTCATGACCTTAGACGTAGGATATCATGAAAGTATGCTATTTGATGATAATCTTGTATTTGTTACAAGATTATTTGTCGGTTGCCTAACTAAAATCTTATGGTTCATCACATTACTTATACTTAAACCTATAATCTCACCGACCATTGTGTGACGTTTTAGAAATGTTTTTCTCAGGTGTCAAGGCGGAGGAGTGACGTGGTTATGCTATGGAGTTAATAAAAATTATCATGATTTACCTTTGAGACATGATTAAAATATATGACGTTTGGAAGCTTGATTTATGTTATCATGATGTGTAAAACCATTCTCTTTGGGATCCATTTCTATCTTTTTGTTTTATGAATGATAAATGACTTTTCTTAGTTATTCGTGTATCTATGTCTCTTGGTTGTCATGATAGTCACATCCTCGTGTAATTGTACACGTGGGCCAAATTGAGAGTGTGACAGATTGGTAACAGAGCCATGGTTATACAAAACTAGGTTACTTTTATAAAAATCATTTTTACAAAGGTTTTGGTCAAAAATGAAATTTTGGAAAAACAGTAACACTAGAATATAACTACCTCTCCATCTCCATAGACCACTTCACTTCACGTTTTCGACACAAGTAAGTTGTAAGTTAAGATTATGTTATATTACCTCGTTACATTTATTACCACAGTATTACATTGTTATAAGTACTAAATGAGGTAATTTATAACTCTATGCTAAATGGTTTGTGCCATGCTAGATGAACGCAAAATCGATTTTATTTCGACGCTACTCGAAACGCTATGCTTAATGGTTTGTGCCATGCTATACGAATGCAAAATTGAATTTTAATTCGACGCTACTTGAAACTCTATGCTTAATGGTTTATACCATGCTATACGAATACAAAATTGAATTTTAATTCGACGCTACTTGAAACTCTATGCTTAATGGTTTGTGCCATGCTATATGAATGCAAAAATGAATTTTATTTCGACACTACTAGAAACACTATGCTAAATGGTTTGTGCCATGTTACGTTAATGTAAAATTGATACTATTTTGACATTAGTTAAAAACTCTACGCTAAATGGTTTGTGCCATGCTATGCGAATACAATAATGACCTTGTAACAACATGTCTTGAAAAATTTGTGCTAAATGGTTTGTGCCATGACAAACTAAAGTTACAACATATTGCAAAGTTGATTTATTATTACACATTCCTTTCTTAACTTGGCAGTGACATGTCTACCTCGCCTGAAGATTCGATGTACCTCGTGATTTCATCCACGAATGGAGCACGATGCGAGTCCTCCACTAGTGGTGCCTCACCTTTATCATCCACTCGAGAAGAGCCAAGTGCTCGTGCACCTACTCGCTCCTCACCACCACTACTCATTTGCTACACAAGGTGTGGCAAGGCACTGATGATTCCTCCCTCCACCTCCTCATATCATGCTCCAAAGGCTCCTCGCCAACACTGTACCGCGAGGATGTCCGTGAGGCCATCTATGTGTGGGAAAAGACTAGCCGTAGGACACTTGGACCCCACCCGCACGATCCGCAAGTCTCCAAAGGCACCAACCGTGAGAGTGCCTCCTAGGCACGATGCCCCTTCTCGACCAACTATGCCCATGCCACCCCCACCTTACGGCCTAAATGGAGCCGAATGCTCTGCGACCGCCGAGGCACGTGGGATGCCCCCACACCGTTTTACAAGACTTGCTACCTTACGAAGCAAGGTGAACCATGTGCTTCGCAAAATGGGTGGACTATGTTACGAGTCGTTGGTGAGACTCGAGGCTTGCTATGAGGCGTATATTGCAGACTTGGGTAGGAATGCCCCACCTCTACCCGACTGTTACGCGGGACTTGCTAGGAGAATTGAGGACCAACACTATGAGGTTGGAGCATTGTGTACCCTTTTGCATAGGGCTTTGATCGACATGTCCGAGAGGATCGCGAATCTTGAGCATCGTTTCTACTAGAGTTATGTTTAGTTTATTTGTGTGCACGACATTCCAAATTTTCCCTTTCATGTGATTGTAATCCTTAAAACTCCTAAGACTATGTGGTGACTTCTTTGTACTTTTTATTTTTATCATGGAATGAACTATTTTGTGTACTACATAACTTGTTGATTTTCATGTCATTGGTTGCTATAATGTGTTTTGTGACATACTTGTACTCTCTAGCCATGAACTTGTGATACTAACCTTACCATGAACTTTGTTACGGTTATAGGACTATGGCACCTAAAACCTACAAGAATAGAGTCGACCCGACTCCGGCCGCATCCATCACTATCGACCCATCGGTGTTTAGCCAAATGATAGCCGGTAGATTTGCCGCCGCCCTTGCCGCTAACGAGACTAATCCAAGCACGTAAGAAGCGAATCAAGTGCCAACTCTAATACCCCCTACTCGTGCGTGCTCATACAAGTAATTTCGCTCATGCTTCACTAGCACTTTTAATGGCACCGAAGGCGCCGTGGGCCTTGCACGATGGATTGAGAGACTTGAATCTCAATTTTGTGTATGCAATGTCACCGAAGGTGACAAAGTGAAGTTTCGCTCTAGCACCTTGGTTGATGGTGCATTGGCTTGGTGGAATATTCATGTGAAAGCCGTAGGTTTGGAAGCGGCCAATGCTACTCTGTGGGCTCATTTCAAGGGAATGCTTCTCAAAAAGTATTGCCCTATGAATGAAATGAAAAGATTGGAAGCCGAGTTGTGGAACCTCCGTGTATGTAAAACCCGCATGTTTTTACCATGAATAGTACCCTTATGATCGTACGTACATGATTAGAACCTTCCTTTTATAGCACGTTTATGTTTCACGAATAGGAATTACAAGTATTACGTACGTGTTATTGCACGATAAGTATTTAATACATGTTAAGACACGATAATTATTATCAACAATAATTATAATCACGAACACGAATAACATGAACGTAAAATAATCACGAACCTATTATTATGTATTTCCGTAATATTTATTACGATTACGTATAAATATATATTATGACACGAACGATTAATTAATAAATCACGTAAACACAAACACGATAACACATAATAATTAGAACACGGAAAAACAACGAGTTTCCTCTTGTGGGCCCCTCATAGCCGCAACATAGACAAAAGGAAGGGGCCAAGCCCACTTTTGTTTTAACTAAAATAAGAAAAGGAGGAAACATATTTTTCATTTACAAAAGAATTAGAAAATAACAAAAACCATAGCCTCCTTCTTGTCTCCCTTTGGCCGCCGGGAATAACACCACCAAGAGGGGTGTTCATCGATTTTGGTGACTCAATTCTTGCAAGGTCGTTCGTGTTTTTATTCTTTTTTGTTTCACGCATTCGGTAAACCTTTAACCTTGTTCTTTTTAATTTTTTATTAGATCTAGACCACTTGAAATCATGAGTTTATTATAAACTATTAATAAAAAGATGTTAATTAATTAGATCTAATCATGGGGGTTAATAAAACATGTGGTTTAGGGGTGTTTGGTTCTGTTGGCGTACACAAACGGAGAGCCAAAGCTCTCGGTGTGGCTCGTGTAACCACAACCGAGACCTACGGATCTCGGTGTGGGCTTTGTGGCTCGGCAGCAAGCAAGACAAGGGACCCCGAAGCATGTCGGGGTTGTCCTTGTGGTCTTGGGGATCTCGGTTGAAAAACAAGAAGCACCACCGGCTTAAGCCGGTGGCGGTTTGACTAAACCGTGGCAACCGGTCAAGCCGGTTTGCAACAATTAAGGGTTTGTTTGGTCCGGTTCAAGGGGTTTTACGGAACGGTTCATGACATGTTTAGATTTAGAACACGGATTCGGTTCATAACATAATTATAAAAGTTAATTTTTTTACAAGTTAATTAATTACAAGATTAATTAAATTAATTTAACATGCTATAGAATTAATTTAATTTAGGCATGATTTAGGATAATTATTATTATTAATAATACATGAATTTAACCTAAGTATTTTATGATTTAATTTTAGACTAAAGTAATTAATTAATTATTAAAACATGGCATATAATTATATAATTTCCATGACTTGGGTTACATTAATAATAGATATTAATACATGTTTTAACCTAAGTATTATTTACCTTTTATTGAATTAAATCATGTTATATTTAATTAAATCTCATAACCTATAGTTTACTTAATTTACATATAATAATTAATAAACTATACTATAAATCACATGACTTAGAATATTAATAAATAAAACTTAAGCTTATATTGTTAGCTTAATAATCCAGCTTATTTCTAATTATGGAAACTTTCTATTATAGAAACTTATTAATTTTAAGCAGCTAATCTATTTATGGAAACTTTCTATTTTTAGAAACTTATTTATTTTAGACAGCTATTCTATTTTTGGAAACTTTCTATTTTTGGAAACTTTCTATTCTTGGAAACTTTCTATTTTTGGAAACTTTCTATTTTCGAAAACCTGCTATTTTTAGAAGTTACTTATTATTACACAACAAGTATAATAATACAAGAAATACAAGTAATATTTAATCAGAACAGACAAAATACATGATAAACACAGCATAACGTTAAAATCAGTAAAACATGACATGAACATATAAAACAAGCTAAGACATGATATAAAATTAGTTACGTATACAGTAATCAGAATACTTATACATGTATATTATCTATGTAGAATTAGTGAGATCGAAGTAGGACTCTCTTCCATTCGTCTTCTTCATTCACTGGACATAAGGTACGGATTCTCCGTCCTTTCAGTATGGACATTCTTTCCTTATTAGGATTCCCTGTATGTAGCCAACTGTTTTCCCAGTATATGTTTTATATGATTTGATTGCTTATGATTAATAAATGCCTAAGCCATATACATGCATGACCATTTTCACCTAGTTATGGAGGTACCATAACCATAACACTGGAGGCACCAGTGTTATGACTTCACCACGGCGGAGTGATAGCTCGTGGCGTCCCTTCAGCTTTTGTCCATATTATTATTATCATGTGGGGCATATGGGTGCATCCTAGGTTACATGTTTTTACAGATTATTCAGGTGAACGTGGTGTGTGCCTTGCATCCTTCACAAGGAGATGATCACTCCTACCCAAAAACTTATATTAGTTAGAGGCAGCCCCTCTAATTGCATGATGAGGTCACCCCTCCAAGTATTCATGCACGTTGATATTTCATGACCTATATTGGCTAATGGTAAACATGTTAAACAGTTTTTATAAGATAAACATAAGGATTTTCATAGTATAAAACCAGTTTTACTAAGTTATACCAGGTTTTCCAGGACTTAGACATTTCCGCTGCTATATGTTGTTTATGCTTATGTTATTCATTCTATGCTTGTATATCCGTGCACTGAGCATTATGCTCAGCCGTTTTCCTTTCATGTTCCTAAAACGGCAGGTACTCAGGGACGCTCGTAGACTTTAAGCGTACGTGCATATGGATTGGAAGCTTTCTAGCCTTCATTACTTTATGCTTATCATCATAATTTTGCTACTTATTTCCATGGACATTGTTTAGTCCTTTTCATTTACAGTACTTATGTTTGTTTGTGATGAGCTTTACTTTGGGGTAACGATGTTTGTTTCCGGTATTTCATTTATGGTCATGTAATGTTGAATACATTTATCCTTGTATGCTTTGATGACACGCCATAATCACGCGTGATATTCCATTTACCAAAATAGGGTGTTACAATTATGGTATTAGAGCCAAGGCTTCGACATGTAGGCTCTCAAAACACGACCTGGGATTAGTGGGTAGTCACTATGGTATTCCTAGAACTGACTGTCGGTTTTCATGCATTCATCATTTTCATGCATACATATATATGTCATTGTCGCATGTTTATGACTAAGTTATGGTTGGTACAGGACTGGTCCTATTTAGTCGCATGTGTTTATCAAAACTTTTAACTTTGGGACCGACCCATTGGCGTCCCCTCGCCATGTCTTTTGTTTTGAGTGAACTGACCATAGCCGTTCACTCGCGTTCATATAATAGTTTTCACAAAACTGCATCATGCATTCATGTACTAGTTTTCCTGCATAAATTTTTTCTCATGATTTATTGGTATAAAATTTTTTCATGTATATATTTTAAGTCTTGATCAGTTTTATCATGTATTTTAATGTTATACTGTCAAATGGTTTTCACACGCGAGCAGGAACAACTCAATGCAGCAGTCCAAGCTACAATGCAAGCTATGCTTCCTCAGCTGAGGAACGAAATCAGGGCTGAGGTGTAGGCTGCCAACAATCAGCAACAGCACCCAGTACCTCCTCCTCCTCCTCCAGCAACATTGGTCACATGGCTGGAGAGATTCAATAAGCTACGCCCTCGATCTTTCGAGAAAACAGATAGCCCCAGTGAAGCTGAAAGATGGTTGGCTCACATTAAGAAGATCTTCGATACCATGGGCTGTGACCCCGTCTTCAAGTTGAGGTTGGCCTGTTACCGGTTCGAAGGTGATGTGCTATCATGGTGGAAGGCACTGAAGCAGTCTGAGGGAGGTGATGCTTGGGTGGATGGTTTGACTTGGGCTCAGTTTAGGGATTTGGTGATGCCTTAGTTCTTTCCCAAGGCTGAGCAAGGCAAGCTGAAGTAAGAGTACCATGGAATCAGACAGAGAGCTGGAGAGAACATCAACGAGTTCATGCAGCGCTTTCTTAGTGTAAAACCCACACGCTCTTACCATGAATAGTACCCTTAGGATCGTACGTACATGATTATAACTTTCCTTTTATAGCACGTGTACGTTTCACGATTAAGAATTACAAGTATTACGTACGTGTTATTACACGGTAAGTATTTATTACGTATTAAGACACGATAATTATTATCAACTATAATTATAATCACGAACATGAAAATCATGAACGTAAATAATCATGAACCTATTATTATGTATTTACGTATATTTATTACGATTACGTATAAATAATTATTACGACACGAACGATAGATAATTAAATCACGTAAACACGACACGAGAACACGTAAATAATTAGAACAGGGGGAAACAATGGGTTTCCCCTTTGGGGGCCCACATACCCACGAAATTAGGGAAGAAAAAGGGCCAAGCCCATGCTATTTTTACCAAAACAAGAAAAGGAGAAAATATCTTTGTCATAATTCAAGATTTCACAAAAATATTAAAACCCTAGCCTCCTTTTTCTCTCCTCTCTTGGCCGTCGGTTATAAAACACCACAAGGAGGGTGTTGTTGATTTTTGGTGATCCAATTCTAGTAGATATCGTTCGTGTTATCATCCTCCTTTTGTTCACGTAATTGGTATAACCTTTAACCTTTTTTCTTTTTATGTTTTGATTTATTTAATCACATAAAATCATGATGTTTTTAATAAACTAATTAAAAAACAAGTATTTAAACATGTTACTAATCATGGGGTATAATCAATCATGGGTTTAGGGGTGTTTTTGTTGTGGTCGACGCCTAACCGAACCCCAAAGGGGTTCTCAGCTTGGCTTATATGCACACCACCGAGACCTTAAGGTCTCGGTTTGGTGATGATGTTGTCACGGTAGCAGCAAGGGGAAGAAACCCCGACCTAGGTCAGGGTATGATGTTGGTTACGGGTCCGGTTCATGGGTTTTAATCAGGGATCCGGTTCACACATGGTAGATTTAAAACACGGTCCGGTTCATGAGTTATTTTTCAAGGTTTATTATTTTTACAAGTTATATTATTTTTACAAGACTAAACAATTAAATTAATTAAAAGCATGACATGATTAACTTAATTTACATGACTTAGGTTAAAAAGCTAATTAGTAATTCATGAATTTTAACCTAAGTATTTATTATTGATTAGACTTTATAATTAATTAATTATTAAAAACCATGACTATAATTAATTAATTTACATGACTTAGGTTGTATTATTAATAGTTAGTAATACATGTTTTAACCTAAGTATTTTACCATTATTTAATTAAAATCATGATTATATTTAATTAAATACTTTTAACCTATAGTTTATTTAATTTACATATAATAATTAATAAACTATACTTTATAATCACATGACTTAGAATAATAATCAGAAAACACTTAAGCTTATATAATTAGCTTAATTAACCAACTTATATCTATTTATGGAAACTTTCTATTTTTAGAAACTTATTTATTTAAGGCAGCTAATCTATTTATGGAAACTTTCTATTTTTAGAAACTTATCTATTTTAAGCAGTAATTCTATTTTTGGAATCTTTCTATTTTTGGAAACTTTCTATTTTTGGAAACTTTCTATTTTTGGTAACTTTCTATTTTTGGTAACTTTCTATTTTTGGAAACTTTCTATTTTAGGAAACCTGCTATTTTTAGAAAGTTACTTATTATTACACAACAAGTATAATAATACATGAAATACAAGTAATACTTAATCAGAATAGACAAAATATACGATAAACACGATATTAAGCTTAAATCAGTAAAACATGACATGAACATATAAAACAAGCTAAGACATGATATAAAACCAGTTACGTATTCAGTAATCAGATACTTATATACGTATGTATTATGTAGCATTAGTGATACCGAAGTAGGACCTTCTTCCGTTCGTCTTCTTCGTTCACTGGACACAAGGTACGGATTCCCCGTCCTTTCAGTATGGACATTTTTTCCTTATTAGGATTCCCCGTATGTAGCCAACTGTTTTCCCGTAGTATATGTTTTATATGTTTTGATTGCTTATGTTTAATTAGAATACCTATAGCCATATACATGCATGATCAGTTTCACCTAGTTATGGAGGTATCATAACCATAACACTAGAGGTACTGGTGTTATGACTTCCCTACGGCGGAGTGATTGCTCGTGGTGTCCCTTTCAGCTTTTGGCCATTTATTATATTATCAGGTGGGGCGTATGGGTGCATCCTAGTTACATGTTTTCAGTAGATTACTCATTGTGAATGTGGTGTGTGCCTTGCATCCTTCACAAGGAGCTAATCCCTCCTACCCAAAACCAGTATATTAAATTAGAGGCAGCCCCTCTAATTTGCATGACGAGGTCACCCCTCCAAGTATTCATGCACGTTGATATTTCATGACCTATATTGGCTAATGGTAAATATGTTAAACAGTTTTTACAAGATAAACATAAGGCTTTTCAAACTATAAAACCAGTTTTACTAAGATATAACCAGGTTTTCCAGGACATATACTTTTCTGCCGCTATATGTCATTCATGCTTATATTATTCATTTCATGCTTGTATATCTGTGCACTGAGCGTTATGCTCAGCCGTTACTTTCCTTTCCATGTCCCAAAACGGCAGGTACCCTAGGACATACTCGAGCATTTGGAGGATGTGCATAGGATGGAAGCTGCCATAGACTTCTTTTCCTTTTGCCTTCATATATTTATGCTTGTGTAGTCTTTGTTCAGTTCATTTACTTTATTTATGTTTTGGGCTCATGTTTGGGAACCGATGTTTGATTCCGGTTTTCCCTATGGTCATGTATGTTTTACTACATATTACCTTGCATGCTTTGATGACACGCCATAATCACGCGTGACATTCCATTTATAAAAAATGAGGTGTTACAATTATGGTATCAGAGCCAAGGCTTCGACCTGTAGGCTCTAAAACTTGACCTGTGACTTGTGGGTAGTCACTAGGAGCTTCCTAAGCCAATGTTTGTTATTCCACGTATTGATGTTTTCAGCACATTGTCGTTTTCGCCATGATGTTTTCAGCACCTTGATGTCTTAACCTTGATGTTTTCATCGATATTGTTTCACTAATATGGATGGACAACCGTCATTCATATTTAGTTATGTGTCATGTTTCATGCATGATGTTCCTCGTGAATTGTGATTAATGTGAACTGAACCCCAGTAGTTCATAATTGGTCACATCATTTTTTTTTCTGATAAGTTTTGATAGACGATTTTTACTTAATTATGTTTTATGTATCATTGTTGCAGGAATTATGACTAAGTAATGGTTGGTACAGGACTGGCCCTATTTAGTCTCATGTTCTTTTATCGAAACTTTTAACTTTGGGACCGATCCATAGGCGTCCCCTCGCCATGTATTTTGTTTTGGGACCGACCCATAGGCGTCCCCTCGCACATATAAAAGTTTTTATAAACTACATCATGCATTCGTGCACTGTTTTTCATGAATAAAATTGTTCTCATGATTTATTGGCATAAAGTTTTTTTTCATGTCCCCTCATAAGTTACTATATTTTATGTCAAGTATGTTTTCATACTGTCATGGTTAACTTCAGTTTCATGCTGATTATGTTATACACTCCTTCACGTTGGGTTGTTCCATGTTTCTTCATGATGACTTCGTCTTCACGTGATTATGTCTTACGTCTCTTTTGTTGTTTTGCTTCCATGCAAGACATTGTTGGAATTCATGTAAATTCTGCTTTCATGATAGTTATGGTTGGTTTTCATTAATCATGCTTTTAGAAAAATTATCATTGAAATTCGTTAAACCAAACGTTAGCGTTTCTCTATGCAACCAGAATAAGGTATATACTGGCATTTCTAGGTTATCATGATGGTCTTTCTAACTGTTTAACCAGTTATTTTCCTTTAAAATCATGTCAGATGATCGACCTCATACTGATCATTTCATTTGCATTCCATGTGTACTCCATGTACCTTATTCCATGTGTGTATTTCCACTTGCTGATACTTTATAAATTGTTGATGTCGATCATAGCTTGGAGATGTTACTAAAGGTTGATGCTGCTGATGTTTGGAGGCGCTACGAGATGTGGATGCTGTTCACAACCTGGAGATCCTACAAGACGAAGACAAAGGCGTCAGAGCAAAGCAATTGGATGAGAAGATGCTTCACCACCAGACGATTTCCATCTATCATTGTCCCAAATTCTTAGTTACATGTCACACGTCATTCAGTTGTCGTTTCAGTCATATGAGTGGAGAACCGGTATCAGCCGGCCACTCAGCTGAATAGTTACATGAATCACGGTCATGAGAATGACCATCATGGAACTGACAGACAAGACGATAGTAACCACTACTATGACAGCAACTATCCTAGCAATCGCAACCGAATCTTCGGCCGCGGATGTGATCAGAAGTACGAGTGATCAGTATTCCAACCGATCTGTCAATTCTGGCATAATAACCTAATATCTGTAGTTCTATTTGTTTTACACCTTGAGACACATGTCAAGACATCAGTCAAGATACATGTCTCATGTATGGTTTCAGAAGACACATGTCAAGACACCAGTCAAGACACATGTCATGCTTACATTTCTCAAGACACGAGTCAAGACACATGGCTCACGTCTAATTAGGGGACATTTCTAAGAAATTCAGGGTACCCTCCAAGAGTATATCCATTTTGTTGTGCCATGCATTAATCAGGCCACAATAATTTCATGTAGAATCTTGATAATCTATGAATCTATGAAGTGGGTTGATGTTTTCTAGAGAGAGAAACTAGAGAGAGAAAGTGAGAGAAAACTATGTGTATTTTTATTAAGTGGAAAACACAAATGAACAACAACCAACCCCTTTCCAAGGAGGAAAGGGGTATTTAAACTTCCAAGCCTTATGTGGACTTGGGCCGGCCCATGACAAGCCCATGGACCGGTTCTTACTTAACTAAATAAGTAACTATTAACTATTTGTTAACTACGAGCTATTACAACATAAATAATATTGTGGAGTGACCGATACTTCTAATATACGTAAAAACGTATTTCTAACAATCTCCCCCTAAGGGAGGTCACTCCACGCTACAAAGTTCTAAACCTAGCATACTATACTAAGTCTTCGTTCTTTAGCTCGTAGTCTTTTCTTCTTTTTCTTTTTGTTGTGAATATGTTGGTTTGATCTTTTTGGCTTTGGCTTGAAAGCATTGTTCTTTTGGCCTTTCACGTGCGATCTTTGCCTACTTGTGAATTTTGCCTCCTCGTGACTCCATGTTCCACACACTTATGTCTTTTTGTTGAATTCTCGAAAGCTTCAGAGTTTGGTACAGCGGAAGACTTCATCTTGTACTTTCTTGAATTTTTGCTAAACTTTGATGCAGAAAAGAACATAAGCATGTGGGAACGACTTCTACAGGTACACCGCAACACCACCGTCTTTAACGGGTACACAGCAACGCCACCGTCTTCAACAGATACACAACAACGCCACCGTCTTTAACATGTACACAGTAACGACACGAATAAAATGGCTTTGAACATTTTATTCTAATTCGGTAGCATTTTACCTCCGGTCGGTGAAGACCGTTGGACGATATTAGATATCGTACCCGTGACGGATAGTTTCAATTAAGTAACTTCCTGACAGGATTTCGCGGGTAAACCCGTTCTCTTTATTCGACCGTCCAAAGCTGACTGCGAACATAAAGAGTGAATCACTTGGATAATTTATCCTTGTGATTTGAAGCCATCAATTCATGAAACCTGGAACAAGTGAATTTCAATTAAGATTTTCACCATCGTTGCTTTCCAGTTGTCACGAGCTCAATTCATAAAGAATCTTGCACGTCACCTACCAAGTGCTGTTTGATGTTCACACTAGAAGGATTTCCACTCGTCACTGTGATCAATAAAGAGTCACTCTGAGTGTTCTGGCAAGATCATATGATAATGCGTAGAGGCCTGGAACGAGTTTAAGTTCAATTAAGAATTAAACCACTGTTTCTTTCCAGTTTTTCACAAGATTGGTTCTAAAAGAACCGCACGTGTAACCTACCATGAGCTTGTTTGATGTTGGCTCAAGCAGGATTTCCATCTTCATTGTAATACTTGTGTATTACTCGGATGTTCTGGCAATATTTCAGGAATACTGCGTAGGACTCATGAAAATCTCTTACTTTTCACAGTGTGTGAGAAAGCAAGGAATAAATGGAAAGTGTCCTAATGAGACTTTTGATGATCTCTTAGCTCTAGACTCGATAGTGCATTTTGATTTAGTGAGCGATGGCTGGAGAGGAGTGCCACCTTTTCAATACCAGTCTATTCGGAGTGAATAAACCAATAGATAACGTGTTGATCTCCGTGTGATTAAAACAAATACCTTTTAAGAGATATTTGAGTTAGCTGGGAAGGGTTGTGCATTGCATCACTGGGTCCATGATGTCTTTCTTCAATACCGAGAATCATTAGCAAAAATGACCTCAATAGCATATGTATTGACCCGGTTTCTGCCTAAAGTTGTAAGGAGGGCTTCTTTCTTTACACCTTTTATCTTTACAATTCTTTTTCATTCTTCAACCCCTTCAATGCTTACCAATACGTCATCACTAGCACCTTGTTGTGATTGTTCCAGTGCTAGCTTAAGTACTTGGTCGGCATTCAGCTACGTTCACATTCTTTCTCCATCTTTCCTAGGACTTCTAGTTCTATCTAGGGAATTATCCTTGGGAAGATTCCATCGGCTCTGATGAATCATTGGACTAAACCTATTCCTACCACCCTTTTGTCACCACATTCGTCGTGAATTAAGCGTGTTTTAGGAAGGAATTGCCACCATGAAAAATCATTGAAAATCACCTAAAGTACTTGTGATATTGAATTCAAAAGTTTCGTACCTTAGGTGTTTTTGATCATCAAAAACGCTCCCCCTTAATACGTGCTTTACACATATTAAGTTGGATTATCGTTAAATCTTTTTCATCTTTTAGCCAAGTATCACTTAAGTCTCCTTAATCCCATTTTCTCCCCTTATCCAAAATGTTAACCATTAATATTTGGGATATTGAATGGATTAACCGGTCTTTGGGTAAAAATGAAATCGATGTTTGGCCATAGAACATGTGAATGCTCCCCCTTAAGTTAATAAGGGATAGTTGTAGTGCTTTAGTATGATATATTTTGAAAGATTTAGAATCTCGTGAGAAATTCTTGAAAAATTATCATACCTTAACACTACATCAAGCCATTAAAGCACAATATTCACAAATATACATATTCACAATTGAAAAACCAATATAAAGTGGACCTGAAATGTACGACCCATTAGATGGATCGTTGCAGTAGCTTGTGGTGCACTAAATATGGTCTACCACCAACGAATCTTTCCAAGCTCCTCATCAATCTACGTTCACGGAGCTTTTGATCAATCTTCTTGATCACGTACTTCGCCATTTGCCGATAACCCGGATGCCAATCCTCCGTCATCTCTGGCAAAGTCCCACCCGAGTTAAGATGCTCCAACTTTCCTCTGACTTGTAGAAGAGTCCCATCACTGTACTTATAAAGCTCACCCACCCTCATAAACTTCATTAAACCTCGACTGTTCAAGTAGAAAATGCCGCAATTCGAGACAGAAATGCCGGTATAGGGACATCTATCTACATGTTGAGGTAACACTTGATTCACTGGACGGGTTAGGTTAAGCTTCCTTTGGTAACTTTCGACTCCCAACTGAAGATCTTCAACTCGTTTCTTGATAACAACGCTTCGTGTGACCATACGAAGTGCTGTATTCAAGGCAATGAGGTCTTCACGAGGAATATGTGTGAGTTGATCACGGGTCATCAGAAGCAACATATCTTCGATATCCTCAAGGCGAATGATAGAAAAATCTCCCTGCTGGATTTTGTATTCTCTGTCATCCTCCCTTTTCAAACGAATCTCCGTCACATGATAATAGCCATTCTTGGCTTCAGTTTTCAGCCCTAAAATACTGGAGATGCGGATATCGGATCTAACGTTGCTTCCAGAATTGACTAGGAAGCAACCCCTGTACGCCCATCGGACTCGTTCGTCCCAATGAGATGCACCTATAACAGCATACATATCATAATTACGAGTTACCCTTGGGACCCAGAGTCGGTTTACCTTTTCCTCGATCCAGGGTATTGTCCCCCAGTTGGCAGCTTTCAGCAAGGTCAAGGAGGTTGCGTACTTTGATGAACCTTTCAGAAGATACTCAAGATCATAGGTGACGAAGAAGTCGAGAGCTATCTGATTATCTTGAGTAGGATCAAGTGGAGGTGGAGCTCTTTCTGATTCATGAAGACCTGGCCGTTGAACGGTATTCAGAGCTTTCAGGATCTCATCGGCATAATACTCGAACTCCATTCGGGTTAACCGGGTTTTGGCGCGAAGTTTCTTATCCTTCAGCGCTTTCTTCACCATAGACGGAGTAACCGAAGTCTTATACTCATGAGCAAGAAATGCACATAAGTCAATCGGACTGCGGATACGGAGATACAAAACATCTTTGTCAGCGTCTGTGATCGGATCATATTGCGCCGCTGCCGTGATCCAAGCCTGTGGCGGTGCAGTCTCGTCAATCTCCAACGTGTCTGCCCAGTCCCGTGTGCTTGATTCAGGAACAGTAGATTGTGGTTCTTGTTGTAGAGGAGTGGAAACGTGAACATCTGCTGGTTCTGATTCAGGCATCTCGGCGGTGTCATGAACGGGTGAGGGTTGTGCAGCTTCAGGTTCAGTTACTGATTCTGCAATCACAGGAGCAACAACAACAGGACTAACAGGGTTAGTGGTAATAGGTATAGATACAGCAATAGAAGTACCGGGAATCGATGACGCTGTAGTAGCATTCACATCGTGGCGCCACTTAGATCGTCTTGATTCCGTTGATGTTGATTTTTCCTTCTGCGCTGCATCTTTCTTGGACTTGGTTCCAGACTTAGCAGGTTTCTTTGAGCTGGCAACCTTATCCCCCTCTTTAGGTTGTTTACCCCCATCATCATCCTCATCCCTATCCTCGTTGCTCCCTTTAGCACTCTCCTCATTACCATCACCACCATCATCACCATCATCATCATCATCATCATCCTCATCATCATCATCACCATCATCGTCATCGTCATCATCCTTTTCTTCTTCTTCTCCTTCTTCTTCCTCTTCTTCACCAGTACCCTCCTCTTCTTCACTTTCTTCCCTTTCTTCCTCAGGCAGAATGTGGTATGGTACCACACTTCCAAACGTTTTAAATAACCTATCATCCTCCATGATAGCGTCATTCAGGGATTTGTAAGGAGCCCGTTGAATCCTAGATTTATCAAACGATCCAAGTTCCCTCATACGAGCTTTGAGGATCTTCTTCAATTCAAAATCCGTCAAGTCATAGGCAATTTTGTAGGCGGATTCAGAGGGATTGGATGAATTGATCATCAAGTTCTCAGCCGCGAGTGTCTTCAACTCATCACGCAGTTTAGGCATAATGGATTCAACAGATTCTTGCACTCTCTCTTCAACAGAAGCTTCAAGTGCTTCTTTCTGCTCCTTACATTTATCCCTCATCGCTTGAAGTCTGGTGATTCGTGCAGCATGCTTATCAGCCTCAGCCTGCTTAACCTGAGCTAGTTCTTCTGCAGAAGCTTTTCGCGTCAATTCCATATCTGCAGCGAACTTAGCAAGCATCTCTTCTTGGGCTTTCCTCGATGCTTCTTCACTTTGAACTCGTCTATGTAGCTCTTGGCGAAGTTCATCCATTTCTCTTTTGTGATTATCCGTATGTTTATCCAACATTTCGGCCATCACCAATGCAGCCATTGTAGATGTTGCAGAGCTGCTCTGGGTTGATTGAAGAGGCTCGGTTGTGACCACGGTACTAAGGATGGGATTTATTGGTGGTGGAAGGAATGGTGTTGAGGCCGGTCTGGTTGGTAAGGGTTGAATTGGTGGAGGTTGAGTTGCTAAAGGTTGAGTTACTAACGGTTGAGTAGACACCATGATAGTAGGAGCACCAGACTCCTTTTCAACACTTACTGAAACCGGGATGGATGTCTCCTTCGAAGTAGAATACCTTTCAGGTGACCCAAACTCATCAATATCCTCTGGCTCCTCGTACTCTTCTTCAATATTTACCCTTGCACCTGAACCACTACCGCCAATATCTTTCCTACTCCTTTGAATAGCTATCTTCATCATTTTTCTCTCCGCCTTGTCAAGAGTAGGATCAACAACATCTTCTTCGTCTCGTAGAGCTAACTCATCAGCCTTACCCTTTCCCTTCTTAACCTCAGTCTTCTTCTTCTTGGTTTCGGGTTCAGGTAAAGCAGCTGGTTGCTTGCGTTTACCTTTACTCTTGACCTTAGTAGACGAGTCTTCTCCAGTCTGAAGGCTTGCTTTTAGCTTCTTGATTTCTAGCCGCAGTAGCTTGTAATCAGCAGAACCCTTAATTCTTTCCGTCAGAAGGTAATCGGGAATAGGACCATGAATAACACCACCAGCTGGTCCTTCATGCCTTAAATCCACAAGATGATCAGCCTCTTCAGTGTGATGACGACTTGCTGCACGCCTATCAATTGTAACATCATTCTTCATACAATAGTTAATGATAAGTTTGATAAATCAAGGGTAAGCAAAGAAATTAGTCTTCAACTTCTTGTTATGAAAGAGTTGAAAAGTGAATTCTTCCCATAACAATAAAGCATAATCTGCATTTGCGCCTTTGTACATCCCATGGAAGATGTTCATTATTGGACTGCGCAAAGCATCATGCCCACTTGTTTTGGTGTAAGACATCTACTGAGAATACCCAACAATGCTCTCCAAGGTTGTCCTACTTTAGCAGTGGTAAACTCAGACGCAACTCGTATTTCAGGACATCCAATAGCATCAAATAACTCCATGAGTTCGTCTTTAGTAGGATCCCTCGAGAATACCATACCTTTGGGTGAATCCCTAATGCCGAATATCTTACGGAAGTCTGATACAGTAAGTGTCTGCTGTTTGTTGTCGATGGTGAAGGTGATCTTGTTCGAAGTGCTTTTCTTGGTAGCCCAGAACTCATACATGTAATCATAAGGCACCGAGGCACTACTTCTTAAAGCATTCTTGAAATGGGATTTATCAAGGATTGCTATGGCGACTTTAAACCCATGGTGAGTGGACTTTGAAACTTGCTTCAGCCGGTAATTGTTTGGTATGAACTTGAGGGTTCGTGCTTCAGCAATTGCGGCTTCTCTAGAGTCTTGGATTGCTTGTACTATTGGATCAGTCATTGTATCTGTTTTAAGATAAGACATGAAAGGTTGATGCACAAAAATATGTAGATATATATCATTCTTACTTCTAAGCATAACACATTTCATTAACATAATTCAACAAGTACATATAACATGCAAACAAACTATCAATCAAACAACACTTCATCCGGAACTTTCCTTCATTCGGAACTTCTTCATCTGGAACATTCCTTCATTCGGAACTTCTTCATTTGGAAGTATTCATTCGGAACTTCTTCATTCGGAAGTATTCATTCGGAACTTCTTCATTCGGAAGTTCTTCATTCGGAACTTCTTCATTCGGAAGTCCTTCATTCGGAACTTCTTCATTCGGAAGTCCTTCATTCGGAACTTCTTCATTCGGAAGTCCTTCATTCGGAACTTCTTCATTCGGAAGTTCTTCATTCGGAACTTCTTCACTCGGAAGTCCTTTATTCGGAACTTCTTCATTCGGAAGTCCTTCATTCGGAACTTCTTCATTCGGAAGTCCTTCATTCGGAACTTCTTCATTCGGTAGTTCTTCATTCGGAACTTCTTCATTCGGAAGTCCTTCATTCGGAACTTCTTCATTCGGAAGTCCTTCATTCGGAACTTCTTCATTCGGAAGTCCTTCATTCGGAACTTCCTTCATTCGGAAGTTCTTCATTCGGAACTTCCTTCATTCGTAACTTCCTTCATTCGGAAGTCCTTCATTCGGAACTTCCTTCATTCGGAAGTTTGTTCGGAACATTCCTTCATTCGGAAGTTTTTCAGAAAATTCCTTCATTCGGATGTTTTTATCCAAGTTCATTCGGAATTTCATAATAGCAGCTTATTGAAGATTAATCTAAACGCATTTGTGGGATTTAAAGCAAGCTAAGGCAACACAACATCATCTAAATGTATTCCGAGCAAATCCCATCTATAATCCCTAGTTAATTAACCCTAAATTAATCACAAACCCTAATTTGATTTAATCTGATTAATCGAGTAATTTAACAGAATTAAAGAATGAATAAGGTGAATTATAATTTAAAGATTGATGTTGTACCTTGTTTAAACGAATGAAATGGATCGATTTGATTGAAACGATAGTTGAAAAAGCTTGTGTGTTTTTAAGTGTATGTTAATGGCGGTAGAGAGAAAGAAACAGTGAATGAAAAACGGGGGGATGGGTTTTGGTTTGACTTAGGTCAAGTTTTTGCAACTTTCACACATTGTCACTTTAAGTCCCTCTACTTTTCTATACTTTTCCTTTTTGTTTATAACTTATCTTCTCATTTTTCCTTTCCATTGTTAAGCTTAGTCAACTTAATTTTTCTTAGTTAAACTAAACTCGACAATCTCACACAACTTAAGTATCGCATCCAATAATCAAATCTCAAAGATCTAAAGCAATTCCTATCACAATGAACGAGCCCAAGTCGTTTTCTAAAGCAATACCACTCAATTATCATTCAGCCAATTAATTTTCCACAAACACTTTTGAAAATCAATTTAATGACGAAGATGATTTAATATTTTCTCCCCCTTAAACAATGACCCATTTTCTATTTAAAGAGCTGTAGTCATTATTTAAAGAGTCAAATATTGATGAAAACATTTCCCAATTAATGTCTTGAAAAAATTGATTCGTGGTGTCAATAAGATTTCTCTTATTTTAACAAATTAATGCACTGAGACGTACATTTATTCGTGTTAGACCAAGTTGTAAAGTAAACTTGATCCCTTTGCATGATTTGGCTTGTAAATCATGCCCGAGAAAATTAATTCCCGTTCTGAGCCAACGTTTTCCAAGGAAATACGTGACTTTAATATGAAAACCGGGTTGCAGTCAGAAAAAACTACAAGCCATTATGGGCATGTTTTAAAAATGTACAACTTTTATACGGACTCTATTTATGGCTCCGTGTCAATATTGATCGACATTTCTAAAGCCGTAAATATTACCGTACTAAAAGACATGCCCGATTTAAAAACGAAAAATATTTTTGGTTTTTCTAGATTTTATAATTTTTATGGTTTTTCTAGGTTTTATATTTTTTATGATTTTTGTTGGTTTTATATTTTTGTATTTTTCTTTTGTGGTTTATATATTTACGATAGTATACATGATCACGAACAAAGGATACTCTGAATAGTTTACCACGACTATTCAGCTGATTCTTCTGCCAACTCTTTGAGAGTCGCTGGAGTGAATGATTTCATGCCAAGCTTGTCGATCAAAAACTCGATTCGTCCTCGATCTAAGGCTTTGGTGAACATATCCGCCAGCTGGTACTCAGTAGTGAAAAAATACAGCTCGATCACTCCGTTCTCCACCTGCTCCTTAATGAAATGGTAGTGAATGTCTATGTGCTTGGCCCGGGAGTGTTGAACATAGTTGCAGCAAAGGGCAATGGAGCTCTTGTTGTCACAATACATCGGGATTTTGTTGAATCCCAAACCGTAGTCAGTTAATTGTGATCTCCTCCAAAGGACTTGAGCACAACAACCGGACATGGCGATGTATTCAGCCTCCGTGCTAGAAATTGTAGCGCTTTTCTGCCTTTTTGAAGACCAACTGATCAATCTATCTCCAAGGAGTTGCACAGATCCAGAAGTGCTACGCCTCGTGTCTTGACATCCAGCATGATCGGCATCTGTGTATGATATTAAAGCAATAGAGGAATCTTTCGGATACCATAGACCACGATGAAGTGTTCCTTTTAGATACCGAAAGATCCTTTTCACAACATGTAGGTGCTTTTCGGTAGGCCGAGCCTGATACCGGGCACACATGCATACAACAAATTGCAAATCAGGCCTGCTAGCAGTCAGATAGAGAAGGGTGCCGATCATTCCACGGTAAAGTTTTGGATCGACAATAGTCCCATTTCTATCTTCATATAACTTGGATTTCTCCACCATTGGAGTGTCCACGGGGTCACAATTTTCAAAGTTATATTTCTTTAAAGATTCAAGAGCATATTTGGATTGATTAATAAAGATGCCTCTGGGATTTTGAGAAATCTGTAATCCTAAGAAAAATGAAAATTTTCCCATCATCGACATCTGAAAGCGTGTGGACATTATCTTCTCAAAGCGATTTGACAATTCTATGTTAGTGGCAGCAAATATTATATCATCAACATAAAATTGTACCAGAATCATGTCGTTGTCCTCCTTGAGAGTGAATAGAGTGGGGTCCACCTTGCCTTTGGAGAAGCCTTCTGAGATGAGGTATGTTGAAAGGAGATCGTACCACGCGCGTGGAGCTTGTTTCAACCCATAGAGAGCCTTCTTAAGCTTGTACACATGATTAGGAAACTCCGTGCTAACGAACCCATCCGGCTGACGAACATAGACCTCTTCCCTAAGTTCACCGTTCAAAAATGCCGTCTTCACATCCATTTGATAGACGATCATATTCATATGAGCAGCATACGCAAGGAATAGTCTAATAGCCTCCAATCTTGCCACAGGAGCAAAAGATTCTTCAAAGTCTATACCCAAGGCTTGTTTATATCCTCTAGCGACCAATCTAGCCTTATTCTTCAATACTGCACCCATCTCATCGAGTTTAACCTTATAAACCCATAACAAAGTAAGGATGTTAACCTTGTCAGGGAGAGGAACCAATTCCCATACTTCAAGTCGTTGGAATTCATTTAGTTCCTCCTGCATAGCTTTAATCCAAGATGATTGAGTCATAGCCTGCTGCCAATTTTTAGGTTCAACTTCGGAGAGAAATGCATCAAAGTAGCAATAGAGTGCACTCTCTTGTAATTGATGGCGTGTAGAGACTGGTCGATCTAGATCTCCAATGACATTCCTAATTGGGTGATCTTTTGTCCATTTGGTGCTATGATTTTCAATCCTAGGTGGTCTGGAGTGAACAATAGAAGGAGCTTCTTCTGAGGTAGACGCGGCTGAAGGGTTTTCAGGGAACGGTATACCAAAGAAAGGAAGCTCTTTTAAGTGAGCATATTCCAAGTCGTGATCAGTAGAATCCTCTTCCACATCATTAGGCACAAGTAGGGGTGATGATTCAGGTGTAGTTTGAGAATCACTTGGTAAAGGTGCATCCGGTTCAATGTTAATTGAAGATGCATTAGATAAAGGTTCATTAGCTTGAGCAACCACTTCAGGGATTGGAGAGATCACTACAGGTGCTGGAACTTCATCAGTCGGGGGATCGAAGAATTCATCAAACAACGGTTGAAACAGTTTATCCCACTCGGGCCTTGTTATTGGTAAAAATGATGTAGAAGTAGGATTATTGGGAACTAATCCGGAACTAATAGCACCGGTTCCCATCTCATGAAGCGCGGGTTCAGAGCTGTGTTGCTCAGAAGCCATCGCTGTCAGCTCATCGAAATCTGCGTCCATAGTTTCTACAATCTTGCCAAGACGACGGTTGTAAATTCGGTATGCTTTCTTGGACGGTGAGTAACCAATGAAAATACCTATATCGGCTTTCGGTTGAAGCTTGCCCAAGTTCTCACTATTAATGTTTGGATAACAAAGAGCACCAAACACATGAAAGAATGAAACATCGGGTTTACGATCATGTAGAAGCTCGTAAGGTGTTTTTCCATGGCGTTTCCGAATGATAGAACGGTTTTGGGTGAAACATGCAGTAGATATAGCTTCTGCCCACAAGAAAAATGGAGCGTTCGCATAAATTAGCATAGTCCTAGCAGCTTCCATAAGCGTACGATTCCGTCTTTCAACGAAACCGTTTTGTTGTGGAGTGCGTGCAGCGGATGTTTCATGTGAGATACCAACTCTCTCATAGTAATCACGAAGAGTCTGGTTGACGAACTCTGTTCCATTGTCTGTACGAATACGGCGGACAGTAGTATTCAAACGTACCTGAATGAATTTCAGAAAAGTGATGATAGCCTTCGGTGCTTCATCCTTTGTACGTAGAAATCTAACCCATGTAAACCTGTAGAAATCATCCACAATAACCAGAATGAATTTCTTACCGCTCACACTTTCAGTTCTCATTGGCCCACAAAGATCCATATGCAAAAGATGAAGTTTTTCTTGATTGGTGTCTTCAGCTTTGGGCCTGTATAATTTCTTGGTACTTTTCCCCCTTGAACACGCGGAACATAAATGGTCCTTGTGAAATTTGAGCTTTGGAAGACCACGAACTAATTCGTTTTTAGCCAGATGATTAATAGCATCAAAGTTAAGATGAGATAATCTGCGATGCCATAACCATGACTTGGTCTTAGATTCTTTAGAGAGAAGACATACTGGAGAGGCGGCCATCATGTCTTGTAGAGACAACGTATAAAGATTTGCACCACGAGATCCCTTCAACAAATCTTTTCCTTCCAAGTTGCGGATGAAACAAGTGTGTTGTCGAAAAGCAACCTCTAGGTTGGAATCACAAAACTGTCCTACTGAGAATAAGTTATGACCAAGACCTTCTACATAGTATACCCTTGAAATCGTAACGTTTCCAATCTGATATTCACCATACCCCATTATCTTTGCTATATGATCATTCCCGAATTTAACCGTACCAAGAAACTTGCTGACGAAATTTCGGAGCATCGAGCGATCTTCGGTCATATGCTTTGAACAACCGGAGTCCAAATACCACAGGATGATTTGGACCACCTGAAAATATCACCATACGAAGACAATGTAGAGGTATCGGAATCTGAGTGTTCCTTGTTATTAGCAGGTACAGATTTAATAATCTTAGATTTGCTAACTCTAGGTTTCTTAGATTTCCTAGCCTTCTTCTTCCTAGTTGGTGGTGTAGATTCTAGTTGGCTTAAATCCTGAGGTATTTCTTCACTGATCGGCACTATAGTGGGAGCTGACCTAATTAAAGGGCGTTGTTTCCATACTTGAGTGTGAGTGTGCCTAACTAAAGGACGCTCAGACCTAACCTCAACGGATGCATTCCTCGTTAAAGGGCACATTTTTCCATCTAATGTAAAGGTCCTACAAGTGGGACGCCATTGCCAGCCAACTTGGGCACGAGTTCTACCCGTTGGCTTCCATTCAAGACCATTCCTAATGGAATTCATTTCATTCACATGATCAATAAGACACAAATCATGACGTTGGGAAAACATACATTCATTACAATTCCAACAATTCAAATTAGAATTCACGAATGGTTTAGGCTTCTGCACACAGGCGCAGAGCTTTTAGTCTTAACATGATTCTTTTTATTTAAAACTGAACTAGCATTCCTATGGTGAGCTTCTACGTTCTTCTTGTTGGTACTACTAGTGGAGGGCTTGATCTTATCTTTCTTGAGTGGCGATCCTTTAGCCGTAGTAGTCTCTTTTAATCCTGTAGAAGGCAAAGTGGGAACATTAGCAACAGATTTTAAAGGTGCCTTACTTGATTGTGCCAGTGACGGTTTTGCTCCTGGAGTCTTATTGAATGGAGTTACAGCAATGGGCCTATTAGTAAGTAGTGCAGAACCTGGTTGACCTATGTATTGCAAATATGCTAAGCAATATTGAACTCGCTTAATATATTCATGAGGCGAATAATAGTAGCTACTTGAGGGATCTAAGGCATAAAGATCGTCTAAAATATCCCTAACAAGATCTGCATGCTTAATGGCATTCCTCATATAATCATCATAGGTAACCGGGTTTCTCTTATGAAGCGGGTTCTTATAAAGCACTACTGACTTGGTTGTTGGAGCACTAGTGGACGGTGCAGAGTCGGTAGCTAAGTTATCAACAACTTCTTGTCGGGTGAGAAGAAGTGTCTCCTTTAACTCGGCCAAAACCATGTTTTTGTCAATGAGCAGGATGTTTAAGTCAGAGATTTCCTCACACTTTTGGTTCAGTTGTTCAACATAAGATTGTTGCTGTGCCGCATTAAAAGCGAAGCGTTCTTCTAGTGAACCATAAAGAGCGGATAGTCCCTGTCTTGTCCGATCCATCTCCCCTAGAACAGACGAAAGTCTAATTTCTAAGACCTGGTTTTTAGACTCTGCAGCCTCTAGTTCCAATTTTAGTGTTTCATTTGATGACACATCTCTCTTCAATCTCATAATCTCTTCCTCTAATGCCTTAACAATTGCAATCATCTTGTCACTCGTCTCAACACCGTTTTCACAACTGTTTGTTATCAAAGGATCCTCATTTTGAGTTTGTTGTTTCAGTTCTAAAGATATACAATGTTGTTCTAGTTGATTAAAGCGTTTTGAAAGTAAATTGTAAGAATCTTGTAGCTTTAAAAACTCAGCGTTAGATTCGTGACAAGGATGATTATCTACCTCATTTACAGTATCAGCAACATTTACAGAGAGATCACAAACATCATCACAAATATTCACAGCATCACAATTAATCATAGCGGATGTAAGCTCATTCGAATAATTAACATTTACAGTAGTAAGCACATCACACGAAATTACTGCGGACAAGAATCGGTCATATTCGGTTAAAATCTTTTCTTTTTCAATTAGTTGTAGTTCGTAAGCGGTGTCCATTTCGTAAAACACTTTTTGAACTTCACCAATTTCAAACACAAGATTTTCCTTAAGAGATGCAAAACTTCCTTTTAGACTTTCGACAAATGGATTGATCTCATTTTTAAACACCTCGTTCATATGTTCGAAAGCCCATTCTCCGGCGTTTAAGCCATTTGAAGTCGTACATTCCAAAATGACCTTGTCAAAATTAGTAAAGTATTGATTAATCTCTTGCAAGTTTAACCATACAGTGCTAACAGGTTGAAGATCCTTTGGAATTTCCTTAGGACCTTCCATATTGACAAGTGTAGGAAATGTATTAGGGGTTTCTTCATCTAATATGTAGGTTGGTGCTGTTATGAGATCTTTGTCCATATGGAAGCGAATTCTAAAACCCGTTTTTGCAAGCTCCTTATTCATTTTAAAATAATCACACTCGGGATATTTTGCAGAATTGTATGACCAATCCTCATCAACTAGATCCTTACTTGTTCGATCATCGAAAATAACAATCGGGTCTAAGACCAATCCTAATTGGGTTGCATTATAAAGTCTAGGACTATGTCTTAAAGCTTGTTTTGCATACCGTGGGTTAAGGGGAAGGCCTTTTTGACGTGATAAGTTAAATTCTCTAAACGAAGCATCAAATAAGTGCACTAGTTGAGAAGCAGCGTATTGTCTTAAAAGCAAATAATCTAGACTTCTAATCTTATTAACAACATTAATCTCCATTTCATTCTTCTTAGACTCGAGTGATTCAAAATCCGTTTGAAGTTTTTGAAAATTAGTGACCACTAACTCCTTTTCTTTAAGTTCATTAGAAAGATTTGCTCTTAAGTTTTCAATTTCTTGCAAGTGACCCATTTGTTTGTTTCGAAAATGATCATACTCGGGATTGGTTAGAACACTAGACGAAGGCACTAACTCCAAAGTTTGAACTTTCTCGTTGCTTAAGGCAAGCTCATCAGACAAATTCTTATTCTTAGCTAAGGTTTCTAATAGTGCAGCATTCATTTGGCTAAGTAATGTAGCAGGAACCATGACCAAATCTTGTTGAGTAGGAGTAGGCGTATGCGAAATGGCTCCCGGTTGTGATTCACTCAAATTCTGGGGACTCACATTGATATTTCTATCATTGATTGTCTCCTCATTTGAAAGGCACACCACCGAAGACTCATTCGAATCAGCACTCTCTTGCACAACTTGATGTGGTTGAGTACTAGCATCAGTGGTATTATCAGTGGTATTAATAAGTACCTCAGATCTCTTTTCTGGCCCTAAGCTGGAGATAGTTGCCATGAGAGCAGCCTTTGCAGATTGAAAGTCATCACAGTCTGAGTCATACGCATCAAGATCATCGGCTTGGTAAGCTGCATTCTGTGTAGTGACAATGTCTTGTTCAGCAATCCCTGGATCAGCAAGAAATGCAAGCTCCTCTTCATCAAGTTCCCTTCCTTGTGCCTGAGCATTCACCAGATAGATCTTCTCTGCAAACCATTGTCCATCCCTTCTCCTCTTGGGTTTCTTGCAATCTCTGGACATGTGTCCTTCTTCCTTGCAGTTGTAGCATGTAATCATTCTCAACTTGCCTGTGGAATTAGCCCGTGGAGCAGGATTGACCATTGGAGCAGTATTGACCGTGCGAGCATTGGTAGTTGATGTGGTAGGTCTCCCCTGATATGGTTGAATAGGTTGAACCATTACCCTGCCATTCTGAATAGTAGCTTGTTGGCGAGAATTGGATGAATTCCTCAACTGATTATTGGTAGGAGCTGATCCCCTAAATCCTCGTTTGCTTAAAGTCCTTGTGAGATAAGCAGACATAGTGGTTGACACTTCAACTGGGTCAGCACCTTGTTTGAATACATGAATGGGGACTTCCTCATCATCACAGTACATTGCTTGGTCTTGATGAGCTGCATAATCACTAGAAGGAATACTCATTTGATCAGGGTAGCTTGTTGGATATGTTGCATTCTCTTGATAAGAAGAATATGAAGACTAAGCATAAGGTGCAATACTTGTTGGGTGAGGTTGTGTAGCATATTGTGATGAAGGTGCACTAAACCGATATTGTTGCTGATGTGAGGTGGGTGGTTGCGGTAGAATCGAGTATTGGGGGAAGGTTGGTGTCATGTAAGGTGATGGATGATAGGCTTGATGTCCCAAGATATAAGGAGTGTTGTTGTGAGACAAGCTTGGTTGATTCGCCATCAAAGCTAATGAGTCAGGGTACATACCCCGAGGCGAACGGTGCATGATCACATGTTTCTCATGCTGCTGAAGGAAAGCATAGAGTTGATCCAAATTGCACTTATGCAAATCCCTGGTTAACTTAACATCGGTAATATACTCACCCCATTCAGCTTGAGGTAAAGTATTCAAGAATTTGGTGTTAACCTGGAATGGAGCAATCACGAGATTGTATACATTCAGATCATTCATGAGTGTGGTGAATCTGAAGTAATAATCGTGAAGCGTTTCCCCTGGGTTGTACGTGAATCTATCAAACAGATCATACAACGGACATTCCCTTTCCTGTTTGGTGAGAGACGTACCTTGTAGCAACACCTTAAGACGTTCCCATAAATCCTTTGCCATCGTATACTGACTTACCATTCGATAGATGTCATGTGGAAGGGCTTGGAGAATGGTTTGAAGAGCCTTTTCGTCTGCATCGGCCACGAGTTGTTGAGCTGGTGTAAGTTCTTCAAACTCCCTTGGTCGAGTCACGTTGTTAACCACGATGGTACCATAGTCAAGTGGACCATTTAAAATTGACTTGACCATAAGCCTCCCATATACTGGTTTTCCCTTAAGGTAAGACATCATCCGGCCTTGCCATGCTTCAAAAACTTCTTTGATGAGCATTGGCGGGCAATTATCCGTTCCCGTAATGACGGAAATATCCGTAAGTGATGTCATCTAAGGCATTACTGAATTCGGATTCATTTTGTTAACTTCAAAGAGACAAAGATTATCGGTTGATCGAGCAGTGAAGTAAAGCTTGTGAATTGTGTTGAGTTTTTGTTGTAAGAAACCAAGATTAAATCCTCTAAAAAATCGTCGAAAAAACAAGCAAAATAACCCTTGATTCGGAACTTTTTGTTGATTCGGAAGTTTGATTCGGAAGATTTGGCTTGGAATACCTTGATTCGGAACTTTTGGTTCGGAAGTCTTGATCCGGAACTTTCTCTTGATCCGGAACTTTTCCCTTGATCCGGAACTTTCCTTGATCCGGAACTTTTGGTTTGGAACTTCCTTGATCCGGAACTTTCCTTGATCCGGAACTTTTGGTTCGGAACTTCCTTGATCCGGAACTTTCCTTGATCCGGAACTTTTGGTTCGGAACTTTTTGGTTCGGATGTTTTGGTTTATCCGGAACTTTTTGGTTCGGATGTTTTGGTTGATCCGGAACTTTTTGGTTCGGATGTTTTGGTTGATCCTGAACTTTTTGGTTCGGATGTTTTGGTTGATCCGGAACTTTTTGGTTCGGATGTTTTGGTTGATCCGGAACTTTTTCTGGGAAACAGTAACTTGTACGTGGTATGAACAGTCGATCAAAAATGATGATTAAGCCCAGATTTTTACCAAATAACCCAAAAAGTTTTGTGATTTCTACAATAATAAGTAAAAACTAATACTTATCTACTAACCCGAATCACAAAAACACCAAAAACACCAAGAATCAAGATGGATCTTCTTAAAGGACACTAATACAATCAAAAACTAAAAAACCACACAAATCATTACTTTAAATCACCCCATAGCTCTTGATACCAAATGTAGAATCTTGATAATCTATGAATCTATGAAGTGGGTTAATGTTTTCTAGAGAGAGAAACTAGAGAGAGAAAGTGAGAGAAAACTATGTGTATTTTTATTAAGTGGAAAACACAAATGAACAACAACTAACCCCTTTCCAAGGAGGAAAGGGGTATTTAAACTTCCAAGCCTTATGTGGACTTGGGCCGGCCCATGACAAGCCCATGGACCGGTTCTTACTTAACTAAATAAGTAACTATTAACTATTTGTTAACTACGAGCTATTACAACATAAATAATATTGTGGAGTGACCGATATTTCTAATATACGTAAAAACGTATTTCTAACATTTCAGTACCATTACCGGCGCATCAGTGGGAACTATCACCTTTCCCGATGACACTTTCATTTCTTGTACCCATATCTCATAGATTCATGACCATGAAGGACGCCATTCGTATTCCCACGTATACGAAGGTTTTCCTTCAGCTTAATGATGAGATCCAAGCTACTAACGCATTACCTCGGACAGACACGAGTTGATTTTAATCCTAATTATGAACTACGAACAGCACACCCTGCTACGATTCGTGACTTTGTACGGAAATATTCAGGCTCCTGAATACATTCAGCATGGTTTTCTATCGGGAAAATCTATACAAATTATCTATACTTAACAAGCACGTGGGTGGTTAGACATGACTTCAAGCATTTTCTAGCTGTCTGTTAAGACACGGCCACTGAAGTCCTCTTTCGCATAACCAGCAGATTATTCCAAAATTTTCCCGTATACTCCAGAAGAACCTTCAAGGAAAAGGACGATAACATGAGATTATGTGTTGACCACCATCAATGTAAAAAAATCACCATTCACAACCGTTATTCTCATCCATGTATTGACAACATGTCAAATCGACTTGAGGGTGTCAAACACTTTTCCAAGATCAGATTCATAATCATGCTGCAAACATTGGTAAGTGAAAGAGCGGGACATTTCCATGACTGCTATTCGTACACGATTCGGTCATGCTAGATTCATGATTTTGTATTAGTCTCATAAATTCTCTAGGCATTATGGACTTAATAAAATGAGTTTCCATGAACTCATAACAAATTCATCAGTGTTTTCATCGAGGACAACCTGATTTTCCTCTAAGTCTAGAGAAGAGTAGTAGGACCATATTTGCACTATGTTGCAAATTCTACGACAAGAGAAATTTCACCCTGGAAATTTTACTATACCAATTCTGTTTGATTACAGTGACACGCTGAATCACATGGATTCGCACGGTTAATCTTACCATGGCTCAGCTTATGCGTAAAGGTGAGAACCCTACACTCCGTTAGGTGTCCCAAGAAAATCCTAAGCTAAGAAAAGTCTAATCTTGGAGACTCAGAGTTTTGCAAACTTCTATGTATCAAGTTTCTACGAAGCAGGATACAGTTACGTTCATATCTATGTACCTGACTTACCAACAGGCTATGATAGAACACCAACAGACTAGGATGTCTTTCCATCAACAGAAATGGTGAACAGAAATGGGACAAGATCTCCATGGATTTTGGTTACCAGATTAACGCAAACTCAGAAGAAGCAAGATGCTATCTGTGTTATTGACAATAGTTTGATAAAGTCTGCAGAATCCTTACATCCGCAAGGATTTCAGAACCAACAGATTGATCGGACATGTTCCAGCCAAGGCTCATCTGATCACTTGGTAATCTGTCAGATTTTGGGTCAGACAAAGGTTCGCATTTATGCTCCTTATTTACGCTCACGTCCTTATTCTAATTCTACGACTTGCTTTCACGCTCACGTTCATGACACTATTCACGTTCATGATCGTATCTTGTCTTATGATTTTACGTTCATCTTCGTTTTGGGAAGTTTCGCAAGAACTGGAGAGACCAGACTCAAGTTTAGTTTACCTCCTATCCGTAAACAGACGTTTCACGTCACATTCCACATTTCACCTTATAGCGTTTGGTGTTACCGCAGTTGTACTCCATGTTCACGATATGTTTCACATGTCATGTTCATTCCATGTTCCTCATATCACGTTCACGATATGTTACATGTATCCTGGAACACAATATGTTTGCTCATACTACACTCACCATATCTCCACGTATCACGTTCAAAATTTTTCCACGTATCACGTTCAAAATTTTTCATGTATCACGTTCAAAAATTTTCACGTACTACGTTTCTATAAGTCTCACGCATCGTTGCTAATTATCAGTTAAGTTAGATTGTTTTGCACCATAATGTTTCAGTTACTCTTGCACGTTAATCCTTATTCCCTCGATCAAGTTCAGGGGATCTATCTTACGTTTATAACCATGAACTTTTAAGTATATTCAAGTCAAGGTCAGGAGGACCAAGATTTATCGTTTCGGTCAGGATCTTGTGAAGGAACTGTTCCAAGCGGGAAGCCACTTCGAAACGGACAAGTTCATCCGTACTTCTTTTCCGTTTCTCTCTTATCGATTAGATATGTCCTTTCAGTCACGCCACGTTCCATGTGCTTTCAGTCACGTCACGTTCCATGTCCTTTCAAGACATGTCACGTTTCACGTTCCTTCTACCATGTCACCTTCATACCCTCTCAGGTGGATTCGGGTATGTTCTGGTTCCAGTTACGTTATCTATAATTCGGGGACGAATTATACTTTTTAGGGGGGAAGAGTTGTAAAACCCGCATGCACTTACCATGAATAGTACCCTTAGGATCGTACATACAAGATTAGAACTTTCCTTTTATAGCACGTGTACGTTTCACGAATAAGAATTACAAGTATTACGTACATGTTATTACACGGTAAGTATTTATCACGTATTAAGACACGATAATATTATCAACTATAATTATAATCACGAACATGAAAATCATGAACGTAAATAATCACGAACCTATTATTATGTATTTACGTATATTTATTACGATTACGTATAAATAATTTTTACGACACGAACGATAGATAATTAAATCACGTAAACACGACACGAGAACACGTAAATAATTAGAACACGGGAAAACAACGGGTTTCCCCTTTGGGGGCCCACATACCCACGAAATTATGGAAGAAAAAGGGCCAAGCCCATGCTATTTTTACCAAAACAAGAAAAGGAGAAAATATCTTTGTCATAATTTAAGATTTCACAAAAATATTAAAACCTTAGCCTCCTTTTCTCTTCTCTCTTGGCCGCCGGCTATAAAACACCACAAGGAGGGTGTTGTTGATTTTCGGTGATCCAATTCTAGTAGATATCGTTCGTGTTATCATCCTCCTTTTGTTCACGTAATTTGTATAACCTTTAACCTTTTTCTTTTTATGTTTTGATTTATTTAATCACATAAAATCATGATGTTTTTAATAAACTAATTAAAAACAAGTATTTAAACATGTTACTAATCATGGGGTATAATCAATCATGGGTTTAGGGGTGTTTTTGTTGTGGTCGACGCCTAACCGAACCCCAAAGGGGGTCTCGGCTTGGCTTATATGCACACCACCGAGACCTTAAGGTCTCGGTTTGGTGATGATGTTGTCACGGTAGCAGCAAGGGAAAGAAACCCCGACCTAGGTCGGGGTATGGTGTTGGTTACGGGTCCGGTTCAGGGGTTTTAATCACGGGTCCGGTTCACACATGGTAGATTTAAAACACGGTCTGGTTCATGAGTTATTTTTCAAGGTTTATTATTTTTACAAGTTATATTATTTTTACAAGACTAAATAATTAAATTAATTAAAAGCATGACATGATTAATTTTATTTACATGACTTAGGTTATAAATTTAATTAGTAATTCATGAATTTTAACCAAAGTATTTATTATTAATTAGACTTTATAATTAATTAATTATTAAAAATCATGGCTATAATTAATTAATTTACATGACTTATGTTATATTATTAATAGTTAATAATACATGTTTTAACCTAAGTATTTTACCTTTATTTAATTAAAATCATGATTATATTTAATTAATTACTTTTAACCTATAGCTTATTTAATTTACATGTAATAAATAATAAACAATACTTTATAATCACATGACCTAGAATAATAATCAGAAAACACTTAAGTTTATATAATTAGCTTAATTAACCAGCTTATATCTATTTATGGAAACTTTCTATTTTTAGAAACTTATTTATTTAAGGAAACTAATCTATTTATGGAAACTTTCTATTTTAGAAACTTATCTATTTTAAGCAGTAATTCTATTTTTGGAATCTTTCTATTTTTGGAAACTTTCTCTTTTTGGA
The DNA here is from genome assembly GCA_025667525.1 of Glebionis coronaria. Lineage (NCBI taxonomy): Eukaryota > Viridiplantae > Streptophyta > Magnoliopsida > Asterales > Asteraceae > Glebionis > Glebionis coronaria. Next base: position 80,354,867 of record CM046882.1, read on the forward strand.
AACTTTCTATTTTTGGTAACTTTCTATTTTTGGAAACTTTCTATTTTTGGAAATCTGTTATTTTTAAAAAGTTACTTATTATTACACAACAAGTATAATAATACATGAATTACAAATAATACTTAATCAGAATAGACAGAATCTACGATAAACACGATATTAAGCTTAAATCAGTATAACATGACATGAACATATAAAACAAGCTAAGACATGATATAAAACCAGTTACGTATTCAGTAATCAGATACTTATACACGTATGTATTTATGTAGCATTAGTGATACCGAAGTAGGACCTTCTTCCGTTCGTCTTCTTCGTTCACTGGACACAAGGTACGGATTCCCCGTCCTTTCAGTATGGACATTCTTTCCTTATTAGGATTCCCCGTATGCAGCCAACTGTTTTCCCGTAGTATATGTTTTATATGTTTTGATTGCTTATGTTTAATTAGAATACCTAATGCCATATACATGCATGACCAGTTTCACCTAGTTATGGAGGTACCATAACCATAACACTAGAGGCACTGGTGTTATGACTTCCCCACGGTGGAGTGATTGCTCGTGGCGTCCCTTTCAGCTTTTGGCCATTTATTATATTACCAGGTGGGGCGTATGGGTGCATCCTAGTTACATGTTTTCAGCAGATTACTCAGTGTGAATGTGGTGTATGTCTTGCATCCTTCACAAGGAGTTGATCCCTCCTACCCAAAAACCAATATATTAAATTAGAGGCATCCCCTCTAATTTGCATGACGAGGTCATCCCTCCAAGTATTCATGCACGTTGATATTTCATGATCTATATTGGCTAATGGTAAATATGTTAAACAGTTTTTAAAAGATAAACATAAGGCTTTTCAAAATATAAAACCAGTTTTACTAAGATATAACCAGGTTTTCCAGGACATATACATTTCCGCTGCTATATGTCATTCATGCTTATATTATTCATTTCATGCTTGTATATCTGTGCACTGAGCGTTATGCTCAGCCGTTACTTTCCTTTCCATGTCCCAAAACGGCAGGTACCCTAGGAGAGACTCGAGCATTTTGAGGACGTGCATAGGATGGAAGCTGCCATAGACTTATTTTCCTTTTGCATTCATATATTTATGCTTGTGTAGTCTTTGTTAAGTTCATTTACATTATTTATGTTTTGGGCTCATGTTTGGGAACCGATGTTTGATTCTGGTTTTCCCTATGGTCATGTATGTTTTACTACATATTACCTTGCATGCTTTGATGACACGCCATAATCACGCGTGACATTCCATTTATAAAAAATGAGGTGTTACACTTAGTCTAGCTGGTTTTCTTGGTGCAGCAACAGGTACTCCTGAAGAGCAAGCATACCACTTCCTGTGGGCTCTTCGTACATCGGTCGCAAACAACTTGGTATATGCTACGTTCAACACAGTGGCACAAGTGGCCGATGCAGCACGTAAGCTGGAGATGCTGCAAGAAAGGGAAGAGTTCGGGGAAGTAGAGAGACCCGAGAAGAGGCAGAAGACTGGGGACCGGTCTCAGCCGACTACACAGCAACAGCCTACTCATCCCAAGGGAGACGGTCAGACTCACGACCGTTTTGCTATGGATAGGCATGGCGATAATGATAATTACCGTAACAACATTGGAAACTCCAACAACAGCAGGAATCATGGTAAAGGGAGGGACCAGAACCAGAGAGGTTCACAGCTTAACCGTCCAGCTATCACTGGCTCTCAGCCAGCAAGGACACCTACTGGAGGATATACTCATCATCTTTGCACTACCTGCAACCGTAGGCACCCAGGGCCATGTCGTCGCGACAGCGAAGTATGCTTCAAGTGTGGTCTTCCTGGCCATCGCATGAAGGACTGCCGCAAGGGCGAGATGGAGGGCACATCGGGACATGCTGATACCAAGCCGCCTCTGACTAGTGGACGCGTTTACACGACATCTCGTGATCAGGCCAACAAGTCTACAGGTACCATCACTGGAATCTTGTATATGTATGGTCAGGCTGCATGTGTTCCATTTGACGCGGGTGCTACTCACTCGGTCATTTCTACTGCTTATGCTAAGAATGTTAGGATACTCCTGATGTTTTGTGTTTTTTCTACCCTTTAGGAAAAGAGAGCAAATAGGGCAAGTAGTGAATACGACGATTTAGGAAAACCGTGTATTAATGACCCTAAATGAGTTCGTTCTCAAGGAGGCTAGTGTGTTATGTGTGTAATGACTTGGATTAGATTTGTGAATATATTTTTGAGAAAGAAAAATAGAAATGAGATTAGAAGAGAATGACGGTTACGAAGACGGATTAAACTAAGTCAAAAAAGGTGTACACGTAAAATCGTAAAAAGTACCAAAATTAAAATTTTAACCTAAAAATTCTTAAAAATTACCAAAAATCCCTAATAATATTCTAAGAGTTTAAAAAAAATCCAAACATGCCAAAACCTTTTAATTAATTAGATAATGACTTTTTAATGCTAATTAAAGCCCTAAAAATCAAAATTAATTATTAAAAACTCCCAAACAAGATTTTTAAGTTTGTAAACCTCAAAATACCCTAATTAAACTAAAAAGTATTTTTCAAAATTTTAAAACCACTAAAAACTATTTTTAAACAATTAAAAACTACTAAAATCAATTAAAATTTAAATTAATTCTAGAAAATAATTAAAAGACTCTAAAAATATTTGGAAAGTTGCAAAATTCCTAATTAAGTATTTAGAACCTAGGAAAAATGTAAAAACTTACAAAATCAGACTTTTAATTTTTAATAATAAAATAATATTAAAATAATATTAAAAATCCAAAAATCATAAAAAATTCTAAAAACTTGCAAACTAGCTTAATTTAACCTAAGTAACTCAGAAATGAAAGTGAAATTACCTAAATACCCTTAATGGGCCTAGAAAATGGGCTAAACCCAAAATAGTACCTTATTGGGCCAAATTTGGGCCCAATAATAAAAAGTGTTCAAAATAAGCCCAAAAAGCACAGGTTGACTCAAAATTTGATTTTAAACCACTTTTTCCAAATGCCCAAAAGCTGAAAGTGTGAAATAAGCTGGCTTATACCAAACAGCTAATTCTTAATGGGCTTTTTGGCCCATTAAGCTATAAGCCAATGCCATAAGCTAAAATTTAACACACAAGCTTGTTTTGTCCTAAATAAGACTTCTGCAAAAAGAAATTTGAAATAAGCCCAAGGAATAAGCCTGAAAATGAAATAAGCAATCTACAGAAAACGACAAAATAGTCGTTTTTGAGTTCTAGGCCACCCCAAGTGCTGATTCAAGTTTCTATAGCTTCTAAATGACTTAATTAAGCAAAATCAACAAAGAGTTTTCAAATAAGCTGACTCAATAAGCTGGAAAAAGCAAATAAGCACTTATGTAAAAGTCAAATAAGTTGGTTTTCTAGTAAAAAGTCAAAGCCAAAGTCTAATAAGCTCCAGTCTACTTAAATGGGTCAAATAATGAAGACCTATTACAAAAAATAAGTTGTTGCAAGTCTGGATAAGCAAAAATAGCTTATTGATAAGCTGAGTTCAAATTTACACTAGCAGGGGCTAGTTTTGAGTGTTGAGCAGTGGAAACTTTTTCCACTGCTTGACTTGTTTGACTTTTTGTCTTTAGTGACTTTTTTGGAGATTTAGATTACACAAAGGCACCCAAATGATCTTTGGATCAAAAGGAGTCAAGAACAATCAAAATGTCACAATCACAAACACCCAATTGATACAGTTTAATCGATCAATCACCAGATATGATACAGACATGAACACTTAAGCAGTTGAGCACTTATAAGCAGTTTTAGCACAAATCAGCCAGCCAAATTCAACCAAATGCATACACAAGCTATTATAAACTCCAATAAGCAAGTCTAAACAGGTTGCATGCAATGATTCAAAGAATTAAGCAAGATTCAAGCCAATGAATGTTACTGATGAACACTAACACATGCAGTTGTCTACTTTGTGGATTTATTTGACAAATAAGCCAGATTCAACACCTCAAATATTTCAAACAGGTTACAATAACTTTGTTTAAACCACTTTTAGCCCTAAGCATGCATACACACTAAGTGTTCCCAAAATCCTAGGTCAAAACAGGCAGTAACAAAGATTATATAGCAGATTGTTTGATTCAAGGCTTCAAGTCCAAATATTTGCAGGTGTGTGGTCTATTATGAGCATAAAACAGATAACAAGCACAAACACAAACTTCCCTTAACACAATAACACAAAATCAACACAAACAGGTAGACCCAAACACCCCTTTATCTTTTCAAAACCAATTTTAAACAAGAAAAAGTGAGATTTAAGACCACCCAAGCATCAATTAACACAAAAACAAGTAAGATTAACATATTCAAGCAAGTATAAGCCACAAAATACACAAGAACAAAGGCAGCACTCAAAAATCACAAAAATCCGAAGTATAATCAGATTTTGGGATTAAGGGTGTGTACCTCATGGATGTACATCCACACCCACGGATTTTGAGCTTATGTGCTAGAAAGAACAAGCACAAGCTTCCACAACAAAGCCTGCTAAGATTGAACAAGGTTAAAGCACAATAAATTCAAAAAAATTGCAGAAAATGAAACTTGCTTGATTAATGCAACCAATTGATCCCACACTTGATTATCCCCAAACTTTGAGCTCACAACACCTTGATATTAACAATATCAGGATGTATAGATCACTCTTAGCCCAGAAATTCCAAGATTTGATCAATGACTTAGCAAAATATCAAGAATGAGGAAAATTGCAAACTTTTGCAACCTCCAATTGAAAACAGGTTTTTAACTTCTAAACTAAAAATCATATAACAATAATAAGCAGCAATAAAGATTGGCCAATTACTTTTCTTCAATGCTTCAAACATAATTTCATTAAACTGAAATGGGATTTACAGAAGTTTGAACAAGGAAAAATCAAAAAGCAAACGTAAATGTTAAGACCTAATGCCTTTATATAGGCTACAATGAGACTAAGGAAGCTGAAAAATAACATAAACCCTAGTTGTGAAGTCCCAAAAATGGCCTTGGAAAATTTGAATATCTTGGAGTCTCGTGAAGAATTCTTGGCTGTTTGTTGAAGCTGGCAAAGGGAAATGCATCCAAGGGTGTAGATGAAGCTTGAAAAGTAAGCCAAGTTCTTGAGCGTTGGATTTGCTGGCCTGTTTTGTTTGGACGTGAAGAGTGGGTCAGGCGAGGGTTGGCAATGTCACATGCATGGGAGTGATGGGAGTTTAGGGGTTGGGTTGTGTTAAGTATCACCTTAATCTTAAATCTGGAGAAGATTAAGGTTTAATTGTGAAAAATGAAGGAATACCCAATTTGGCTCAAGAACATCAAGAACAAGGTTTTGATCTGTTTTAATGTTTAAACATTGTGTTAGGCGCCATAATCTTTATTTAATAAAGATTAGTTAAAAACGGGTATAAGTGGGGTGTGATGTGGCACCAGGGAGGGATTTGATTGGTGGAGAGAGTGAGTGGGGCACGTGTCACCCACTCACTGGTTAAGGTAAGTTTGGTGTCTGGCCAAATATAACCCCCTCTCTTTCTTTCTTTTTTCGTTTCCATCTTTTTCACTTGCAAACTCGTTTTCCTTTTTATTGAAAGTTTTCAATTTCACACTTTGGCCACAAAAGGTTTTAAAAGATGAAATCAGGGGTATTTCTTGCCATTTTTGAATTCTCCAAGGGCTGATTTGGCATTTTGATGATGGATAATGGTCTTGACTTGTATGTTGAGCATTTTGGAGGACTGAAATTGCCAAGTCTTGATGATTGAGGGACCATTTTTGCCAAATGTTGAAAGTTAATGGTCCTTTTTGTAATTTTGGGATTTTCAAAGGACCAAACTTGTAATTTCTTGTACTTTGAAGGTCTTAATGATATATTTGACTTTGTGGAGGATATTGGTTGACAATTTAGCTTTCTTGAGGGGCTAAACTTGCCAAATCTTCAAAGTGGAGGGCCCTTTTTGTAATTTTGACAAACTTTAGGGACCAATCTTGTAATTATGAAGATACAAGGGTATAAAGTGTAAGTTATTCCATATTGGAGGACCCTTCTTCATAATCTTCAAATATTCAAGGGTTGATCTTGGGAAAGTCTTCGTTAGGGCTTGGTTCATTGTGCGGCTTCGTTTCCCGTGTTCGTTTTTGTATGATTCTTGTGATCTTTTGTCATTTTCTCAATATCCGTACCTAAAATACACAAGCAACAAACACAAGCATATATATGGGTATTTTGATGATATTTAATGCATTTTAAGCCCAATTTGGACGATGAGACTATGTATAAAAGCAGTCTCATCACTCCCCCTTACTAAACCATTGCCGTGCCCTCACGCAATGCTAGAATAAAGTATCGTAGCACCTCCAAAATTCATTTTTATTCACTTTATTGAACGATAAACTAGCTACACTACTACTATTTCTACTACTACTTGTGTTTTAGACATAATGTATGATTTTCATCGCAAAATGGGATGTTTAGGTTCATAGAATAAGAACACGTGAATGCTTCGTTAGAAATAATTTCATCGTCCTCGATTTTCACCCCAATTTCATGCCAAGCGTGCAACGAGATCATTGTCATTATAAGTTAGTAATGCTAACACTACTCATATGCCCTAATCACGTACTTATCCTCCCATTATTCCTAAGTTGTATCTCTTATATTTTATATTGTCTTGAATGTTTCACGAGGATACATTGTTTGACTTATGCGATAATAGAGATTTAGGTCTAAAAATAGAGTCTTAACGGTGTAACTAAGACCATCAAATCAATAACCCCTCCCAATAGACAACGATGTCAAAAAATTAAGTTGACATTAAGAATCGATAAACACGGTTTTATAACGGTTTTGAACATGAGACTTATTACCAAGACTTTTATACGCCCCCTAACGGAAGGGCCTTATTATATTTGGTTTACCTCCATCTTTTATTCAACTTCGCCATGAAGCTTTTATTATGATTTCGGTCTTGTCTTGCCTTTTATTATCCACCTCATCGGTAGTTTTATTAGCCAAAGACGTATATCCTCACGCTAAGGCGAATTTTGGATTTTTAAAGCTTCGAAGATTAAGGCTTGATTCACTTTCAATTTTGCATAGATTTTTCGGCCTTGCGGGGCTTCAAATTGTTTGCTTGATTTAGGTGAGCACTTGAAATCTTATTATTGGGTGAAGCTTTTGATTATTCGGGTGCCAATACTTCAAAACCGTGACGCTGGCGATACCTTAATGTCTTCCCAATTTAATTACACGGAAGCTACTAGAAAAGACTAGAAACCCAAAAATCCCAACTAAACCGCTAAGTCAATATTTATTAAGCAAAAAATATTTACATGCGAAGGGAGAATAAGCAAACAACGAGAACACATGAGTTTTTGAAAGAATACGAGTACTCTACGTTTAGCATAGTAACTTATAATTAACCCTATCATTTCTCGTCCTCATTTAAGAGACTTAGCCTAATGTGAAGTTAAGGAATCAAAGCTAAATGCTCAACACGCACGGTCGAGTAAAAAATTACTCTTATTCTCGCCATCGGAAAACCTACATTCGTGTCTTTAAACACTTATAAAACATGAGAAAAAATTTAAAATTTGGCCATTTTTACCTTATTTTGCAACAAAACGATAAACAAAAAGATAAACTTTGGAAAGCGTGAAGGTTTGGCAAGGCAAGTATCTATTCACCCCCCATACTAAAGTTAAACATTGTCCTCAATGTTTCGAGTCTAGGGGTGCAAACACCCCCATACTAGAGACGTAGTCGAATGCCTAATCTAGCATGGAAAGGGTGTAACCAATAAATTAATAGCCGTTTATGAAGTGTGATAAAAACCTAAGGTTAGAACATCAAAGGATATATCATGGATATTGAGAAAGTCTTCAAAGCAAACGATCGAGTGCTCCCATAAACGAACACGAGAGGCTCCAATCGTGAAGATCATGATCATCTAAAGTCCACAATTCACAAACAACCACGGAACAAAGGTTGGAAGGGCACAAATCCCCACACGTTAACTACATTAGAAAGCGATAATATATACATAGGATAAGCATGGGACTCCCCCACGAGGCACCTCGTTTTTGATTACCGAGTCATGAACTCGACTCAATCCCCTCAATACTAATTATCATTGGGGAAGGTGACTTGGTTGAGGTAGTTCAAGGATGGAACTTCCCCGCCAAAGTAGTGCTTCAACCTATGTCCATTCACCTTGAAGTTAGGACCATCATCTTGAGCTAGCTCGATGGTCCCATACGGAAACACTTGAGTCACGGTGAATGGACCGGACCAACGGGATTTCAACTTACCGGAAAAGATTTTCAAGCGAGAGTTAAAAAGAAAAACTTGATCCCCAATGTTAAAAACTCGGTTTTTAATTTTAGAATCATGCAACTTTTTAGTTTTTTCTTTGTAAATCAATGAATTTTCATAAGCAATGTCCCTTAATTCATCTAATTCATTCAATTGCATTTTCCGGTGTTTTCCCGCGGTCTCCATATCATCATTACAATGCTTTAGGGCCCAATAAGCCTTGTGTTCGAATTCGATAGGCAAATGACAATTCTTTCCATACACAAGCTTATAGGGAGTGCACCCAATGGGTGTCTTATGAGCGATCCTAAAGGCCCATAAAGCATCGTCCAACTTATCCGACCAAGATTGTCGGTTTTCCCCAACGGACCTCTCCAAGATCCTCTTCAACGCTCGGTTTGAAACCTTGACTTGCCCACTCGTTTGCGGGTGATAAGCCGTAGAAAGCCGATGTGTAACCCCATATTTCCTTAGGACCCTTTCAAATTGGTCGTTACAAAAATGGGTTCCACGATCGCTTATGATTGCACGAGGGGTTCCAAACCGAGAAACAAGCTTTTCAAAAACTTGACTACCACACGAGCATCATTGGTGGGCAAGGCTTTGGCCTCTACCCATTTAGATAGGTAGTCAACCGCAACGAGAATGTACTTATTACCACGAGATGATGGGAACGGCCCCATAAAGTCTATACCCCAAACGTCAAAGATCTCACACACTTGGATGATATTTTGTGTCATTTCATCTTTTTGTGAGGCTTTTCCTTGTCGTTGGCATGAATCACATGACTTCACAAGATCTTGTGCATCTCGGTAAATAGTAGGCCAAAAGAAGCCGGCATCAAACACCTTCTTAGCCGTGAGATTAGCACCGTGGTGACCACCCGTGGGTCCCTCATGGCAAGCTCTAAGGATGTTAGAAGCTTCGGTGCCAAAAACACAACATCGGATGATTTGATCCGCACAAGTTCGAAACAAGTAAGGGTCGTTCCAAAAGTAGAACTTGACGTCACGAAAGAATTTTCGTTTTTCTTGAGTCGTCATACCCTTAACGATGAAGTTACCCGCATGGTAATTTGCGAAGTCCGCAAACCATTGGGTGGAAGGATCAAGCTTAGAATTCACTACACCAAGTGTCTCGAGCGGAAATGTTTCGGTGATTTCCTTGGGCTCGTAAACACTTTGGTGAGGATCTTCCAAACGAGAAAGATGATCGGCCGCTAGATTCTCGGCTCCTTTTTTGTCATCGATGGTGTGATCCAATTCTTGATGGAGGAGAATCCAACGAAGTAATCTAGGCTTAGCATCTTGCTTTGCCATGAGATACTTGATAGTCGAATGATCCGTATACACTATGCATTTAACTAAGACGAGATAAGGTCGGAATTTCTCAAATGCATACACCACGGAAAGGAACTCCTTCTCCGTTGTAGTGTATTTAAGTTGAGCCTTGGTCATCGTCTTGCTAGCATAGTGAATAGGCAAGAAGTGCTTATCATGACGTTGCCCCAAAATGGCCCCTATAGCGTAATCACTAGCATCACACATGAGCTCAAAGGGGAGGTTCCAATTGGGAGCAACAAGAATGGGAGCTTCGGTAAGTTTCCTCTTAAGGATTTCAAAGGCTCGTACACAATCTTCGTCAAAGACAAAACGTGCCTCTTTTTCAAGAAGATGTGTAATGGGTCGAGAAATCTTCGAAAAATCCTTGATGAATCGACGATAAAAGCCCGCGTGGCCTAGGAAACTCCTAACTCCCTTAACGGTTTTGGGATGAGGTAATTTGGCGATGACGTCTACCTTAGCTTGATCTACCTTAATCCCCGCTTTCGAGACCTTGTGCCCTAAGACGATTCCACTCTTAACCATAAAATGACACTTTTCCCAATTGAGCACAAGGTTGGTTTCCTCACAACGTTTCAACATTCTCTCAAGGTTCGACAAACACGAAGTGAACGAATTACCAAACACGGAAAAGTCATCCATGAAGACTTCCATCGTCTTCTCGATCATGTCATGAAAAATAGCCATCATGCACCTATGAAAGGTTCCCGGTGCATTACAAAGTCCGAATGGCATTCTACGATAGGCAAACGTTCCATATGGACACATAAACGTAGTTTTTTCTTGATCACGAGGATCGATGGGAATTTGGAAGTAACCGAAAAAACCATCTAAAAAACAATAGAAATCGTTTCCCGCAAGACGCTCCAACATTTGGTCCATGAAGGGCAAGGGAAAATGGTCTTTTCGAGTGGCTTCTTTCAACTTACGATAGTCAATGCACACTCTCCATCCGGTCACGAGTCTAGTGGGAATCAACTCGTTGGCATCGTTTGGCACAACGGTCATCCCTCCCTTTTTAGGGACACAATGAATAGGACTCACCCAAGGGCTATCGGAAATAGGGTAAATCATTCCCGCGTCAAGGAGTTTAAGGACCTCCTTTTTGATGACGTCGTGAATTTTAGGGTTCACCCTCCTTTGACTTTGGATTGCGGGCTTGTAATCCTACTCCATTAAGATTTTGTGGGTACAAAACTTGGGATCGATTCCCTTAATGTCGGATAACTTTCCACGCAATTGCCCCTTTGTGATCCTTTAGAACATCGACAAGTGCGGTTTTTTCATCATTCGAAAGTTCTTTCGCAATAATAACCGGCAACTTGTCGTCCTCCTCCAAATAGACATATTCGAGGTGAGGAGGTAAATCTTTCAACTCGAGGATAGGTGGTTCCTCAAGTGAAGATTTGGGCTCGATACTCATAACCTCCTCTGGTGGAGGAAATGGGAAATCGTTAAGAAAATCCTTGATAATCGAGAAGTCCTCATCGTTGTCGAGGTCTTCGTTACAAGTACGTGGAACATCGAATTCTTCCAACGTAAAACCACCACCTTCAAATGGAGTGAAGGTTGGTGTCGAATTATCAAGAATTGGATCTAACATAGTGGGATTGCCACTAGTTTCTTCATCACCAAAACCTAGAACTTCTTGTGAAAATTCCTCGCAAACCACGTCGATCATATCAACGAGGTTTATGGTTGCAACAGAATAAACATGAGAAATTTGAGAGTTTTGAGTTGCGTTTATAACAAGTTCCTTGTCGTTGAAACGTAAGGTGATATTTCTAGCATGAACATCGATCAAAGCCATAGACGTATCTAAAAACGAACGACCTAAAATGAGAGGAACTTGAGGATCCGTGGGAATATCAACAACGATAAAGTCTACGGGATAGTAGAACTTCCCCACTTTCACAAAATCGTCTTCCGCCAAACCACATGCGGGAATTGTGGAATGGTCGGCCAACTCGATAGACATTAGTGAAGGAGTAAGATTAGGAAGATTGAGCGACTTGAAGATTGCAAGTGGCATCAAGTTAATGCTAGCACCAAGATCGGCCAAGGCATGGCATTCTTCCATATCTTGGATTGCACATGGAATCAAGAATTTACCGGGATCACCGACTTTTTGAGGTATGCGATTAAGATAAACCGATGAACAACTAGACAATTGGTGCAATTTCTCCTTGTTGTTCAATATACTCTTAAAGTTAGCGGCAAATCGAGGCATCATGACCAAAGCATCGGCGAAACTCACATTAAGGTGAAAATCACGAAACATTTTCATAAAAAGCTCAAATTATAAATTGGCGCGCCCTTGACGTTTCTCCTTCCTAAGTCTCGATGGATAGGGCAAAGGTGGTGTGGGTTGAGGCATAGTAGGCATAGCCTTTGGAATCTCGGGTTCCAATGATGGTAATGGGTCAACCGTAGGTGTGGCATCAGCGGTACTTCGTGGGATTGGGACATGCTCCTTTTGGACCACCACCTCGGGTTCTTCCTCATTGCTTCCTTCGTAGGAGCAATTGGTTGAGGAGTCGGTTCCTTAAGTCTCTTACCACGACGTGTGGTAATCACTTTCATCTCACCCTTAGGGTTGGATACGGTGTTGCTAGGAAGACTACTCGAAGACGGTTTACACATTATTGCCTCAAACATAGACGAGATTTTATCTTCAAACACGGATTGCCTCTTCTCGGCTTTAATCATTTCTTGTTTAATCTCGTGTTGCCCTTGTTCCATTTTTTGTTGGTTTTGTTGCAACCTAGTGACATTTCCTTCCATCTTGTTGGTGTGGATTTTAAGTTCATTAGCTAACTCATTTTTCAACTCTTTCTTCAAGTCGTTCTTAAACTCGGATCTTAGGCTAATGATTTCTCTTTAAATATTGTAAAACCTAGCATCATTCCCACTAGCGTATTCAACAAACTCACTTGGAAGATCTTTCAATGTTTGCAAACCCTTGTTGTTGTTTTGAAAATCATTTTGATTTTTGTTTGAAACTTAATTATTAGCCCCTTGATTCCCATAGTTTCCCTTGTTGTAATTGTTTTTGAAACCAACTTGATTGTTGCGATAGTTATTGTTAGCATTTTGATTTGAACCAAAACCCGGTGGAGTCATTTGATTAGAGAGGGAAACTTGACCGTTTTGGTTGTAATTTCCCGTGGCCGCGAAGGCACTCGAAGTGTTACCACCGTTGGTAATGCACTCGGAGAAATCATGACCTCCACCACAATACATGCAAGAAACCTCAACCGCTTTAGCCGTAGCGGGAGCACTTTGTTCACCAACTTTAAACTCAATCAAAAGTCCTTTTAGCTTATCAAAAATCTTATTTTCCAAGTTCGCCTCAATTTGGCAAGCATCGATGGTAGTAGACATAGAAGGTGAAGCCGAAGACGAAGCCTTACGAACACTAGACGTGCTACGAGGACTATACACCTTAGATCTATTTTCAATTATCACCAAAGCTTCCTCAACCGTTTTACACAAAAAATTACCACCCGCGGCGGCATTCAAATAATCTCTTTCATGATCATTAAGTCCATTGTAAAACGTGTCAATTTGATGCAAGTCGGAAAAACCGTGATGAGGACATTCATGTAACATTTCCTTAAACCTATTCCAAGCCGTTGAAAAACTTTCATTAAATTCTTGTGAAAACTTTGAAATCTCGTTTTTCAAGTGCGTAGTCTTAGAGGGGGGGAAAATTGGTTCACAAATTTAGACACGAGATCCTTCCACGTCAAAATAGAATTGGGTGGCTCTTTCTCTAACCAAATTTTAGCAGGCCCCGCTAAGGAATACGGAAAAAGCATCATCTTAATCGAGTCATTCTAGACATCCTTAAACTTGCAAGTGGCGGTAAGACGATTGAATTGTCGGATATGGTTGTGTGGATTGTCCTTCTCATCACCACGGAATTTGTTGTTTTGGATCATCGACAACAAACCCGTTTTCACCTCAAAATTCTCCGCAAGGATAGCGGGAATCACAATAGCCTCTCCATAACCCTTGGTGGGTGCTTGAAGTAACTCCATCATAGTTCGATTCGCCATGGTTGGTGCTTCTCTTACAATGGGTTCATCAATAGGAGACTCCTCACTAGAAAGATTTGGAGTGGGAGTTTTGTTCTTTCGTTTACGTGCACGTCTTGCTTGATTACGAGTTAGCATAAACGTCACGTACAACGAGGGGACGAGCAAAGAAGATTCTTTTTGGTGTTTTGTATTTTTTCAATTTTTTTGTGGTTTTTGATTGTATTAACCTTTTTGGAATTTGGTGAATGTATTAAGTAGACACAAATCTACAAATCTCCTGTAAGACCCGTGAAAGTGCCGTAAGATGCTAAGTTATTGTATCAAGAGCTGTTCAGTATGAGCATCTCTCTTAAGTTGTGGCTCACTTGTGGATGTGATATCCCGAGCCCAACGTCATTTATTTAATCATATTTTACGTATATTTTTGATTTTTTTAAGAATTTTTATCGTGGATTTATTTGACGGTTTAAGTTGAAACCAACGTTTACGGTCGTAATTTAACGTTTGACGATTTAAGAAGAACCGATAACGATTACGATACCGACGGATGCCCAAAACTTACATTTTATTATCGATTGATCGATATTTGAGTTTTTCGAGATTTTATTTTTATTTCGTGATAAGTCGAGTCGGAACCATATGAATATTCGTTTTGTGTGCGTTAGAACCATTTAAATGTATTTTGAGGTAGCCGGGACGAAACCCGACTCCCGTAAATTTTTAAAACCGACTACTAGCCATAATCCCGCTCTTTAAAACTTGTTTTGCAACAAAGGCCAAAAGATAGCAAAAATTGCCACCTAGGTCCCTCCACCACTATATATAAACCAAAATTTAACACACACACTCATTTTTCACCTCCAAAAATTTTCTTCCTCCTCCCTCTCTCCCTAAAAGCTACGGCCAAACACCACCTCCCTCAAACCACCATCAAAACTTGATTTTTGACAAATCTAATCAAAGTCCCATGTTTATATCATCAAGTTAAGTAAATCCCACTAATAAAATCACACATGCAACAACATTTTTTTTAGATCTAATTTTTGAATTATTTTGAAAAATACCATGATTTGATTTAATTAATTTAGTGGGATTGTGTTTAAATGTGTTTAGGAATCTTCATTTGGAAAATGGAAGCTTGGAAAAGATTTTTCCTTGGTGTTTTTGCTTCCAAAACCCACGGCCCAAGGGGTGTTCATGGTGTTCTTGGTGTTTTGATCTTAACTAATCTATTGTAAGGTTCCCTCTCTTGTTATTATTATTTAATTAATTATTTTGAGTGCTTGTTCTTATTTTTAATTTTTGGGTTTTGAGTGAGATTGAACATACAAGTGATTTAGGTTATTTGGATTTGTTTAGGATAATTATTAGGTGTTATTAGAAGTATATGAATGATTGAAATGGGTCAAAAAGATGTTTTGATGTGATTTTGAAAATGGTGTTTTAGGTCAGAAACTTTAAGGCCGTTTTTCATACAGTAGCTTTTGGTTAAGTGTTGGGATGATAGGATATTGTTGTAGAGCTTCTTTTTAGCTTCGATTTGGTATAAGGTAGAGCTCCTAACTCAAAACGAGTCAAAAGTTATGATATTTTAAAGTTTGAGGCGTACCGGGTGATGAAAATCACAAGTTACGGGTTTTTGTCAAAATATAGGTCGAATGTCTAGGATCGTAACTAGAGTTCTAAACATGTTTGGAAGTTGTTAGTTGGTCCTAAACCTGTACAAAAGAGTATATTTTCAAGTTTAGGAGTTGGTGTTTCAAGTTGAGTTGACTAAATAAGTCAAAGTCGAGTTGCACTTGGAAGGTGCAAATCTGTCCAAAATTTTAAGGTATAGAGATGTGTTGAGCAGTGGGTCTTAGAAGTGAAAACTTTTTATGAAATTTGGTGAGGGGTTTCTACAGATTATAAGTGATTTTTACAAATTTTCTCAGATTTTTAGGAGTGGTCTAAGTGGGGTAAAACAGCCCGTACATTCGGTATGTACCGGCAGAATTGCAAATTGCGCAATAGTTCTAATAAAGTATAAAATTGGACGTGTTTAGTAAATATCACTTGAATGGATTTTTGGCGTGAGTTTACATGAACCTTGAGTGTTCTTAATTATGTACATACAGTACTTGAAGGTACTTGAGTGTGTTGATTCATTACGTGTTTATTCGTTAGGTGTTGTATTTGATTTCTCGGGGCATCCTCATCGTCGGTGATCGTCTTCGTCTACGTCTTTGCTACTAGTACTTATGCTACTACTACGCAAGGTGAGTCTATAGCCTCGCTCTTTACTTATTTCAAATGTTTTTACCCGCGAGGGGGATACATGCTATTTAAATGAAAATGAACATAAGTCATGAATGATTGTTGGACCCGAATGTTGCCTCGAATTTGTGTTGAGTACCTAGTTGCAAAAGGCCCTAATTTCATGAACTATTAACTATTGTCTTTCCCTTGTGTGGGTTGGAAATAGCCGCTTATACAATTTGTAGTACTACGGGGCTAACGACCCAATGCTAGCCGAGAAGCTGTACGTTGAGTAAGTTCTGCGGTAGATTATCTTGTATGAGAGATAAGGTATAATTGCAACTAATGCCTTAGTAGGGGCACTGGTTTCATCTGAATCACGCCGGTAATTATTACGCGGGTGATTGAGTTAACGGTTTAGTGTCATGAGCTTAAACACAATTGTCATATCCTTGAATAATAGATTGTATGGCCACAATGCTATTGAATGATCATGATTGGTTTTTAACACTTATGTTCAACTGATGTTTTGATAAACCTATAGATTCGCTCAACCTTTGTGTTGACGATTTTAAGCATGTGTTTCAGGTAATCAAGGTTGATAGCAGTGGAGCATGCGAGGATGGAAGTTGTTGTGGCTTGGCGGTCTACTTTGTTTTTCCTCCCTTTTAGAACTTAAATACTTTATATTATGTCATGTGAACGAAAATTGTATTTTGGGTTGAGATTCAGTGGGGACCAAAACACAAACTCTGTTTTATATTATTTTTGGGGTTTGGAAAACAGTAGACTTTGTTGTTTTAAACAATCTTTAATTTATGTTTAAATTTCTACGTCTCTTTGAGTCGTTCGAAATAGCTTGTGTGTGATGATAACTGTATAGCACCCAAATGTTATAGTTCTGCTGCGCATAGCATTTGGTGGGGTGTTATAGATTGGTATCAGAGCCATGAGTTATAGAGAACTAGGTCATTTTGAAAAATCCTAAACTATAACTTTTGGTGTCGTAAGAAATTGTCCAAGCACACAACTATCCTGCATGGCTCCGGTAAGAATTCTTTAGCATTGCTTTATATTTTAGATGTATCCCTCAAAATTGATATGAATTCCCGAGTATTTAGTAAGTAAATACTTTGATATATATTGAGATATATTGTTTTGTACGTTGAGTACATATCATCGTAATTTGCAAATTCTCGTAAGATTATCTTATATGTTGCATGTATTTGGCATAACGGGCTACATTGCATTACATGGCAACATTGCGTTGTAATCCTACGTGTATGAAGGAATGATTGTATGTATAAGTATGTATATAGTATGGTATTTAAAGGCATTGCACGCGAAGCAATGGTCCTTGCGTGATTATCGTACATTTAAAATGCGGTTTTGTTGAGAATTCAGCCTCACCACAAATTATCAATCTTGATAATTAATTTATTGTTCGGATAACCGAATATGAACCTCGTTTGATACTCTAGATACGTAAATAACGTTTCGTAACATATTGTATATTGACTAGATTGATCTCGATTGTCGTTATCGCACCGTGATGTGTCATTTTGGACATTTTCTTTGAAACGTAATTTACTTACGTATTACGTTATTTCCTTTATTCCTTATGGGTTTGATATGTTAGTTGGCGTAACTATAATATAGACGAAGTATAATCAGCGATGCGTACATCGTAGCGACGAATCACATGTGTATGTTATAAAACGTGGTTGAGGCGTGTCGCCATTTAATCATTGTTTACTATTCTACTTGAATTTTAAGATGTGTTTTAAAATAGACTAGCGTGGTGATCAAGCGTGATAACTTGGAATTTGGTTGGTTTTTGTGTTAATTTTGTGGAGTACGATGTCGAGACTCATCCGAGGCCGATAACAACATTTAGTTGACATACGTATTCTCGTTCCGTTTATTTCACTTTGTTTTGTTGTTTCATTATTTTGAATTCGATATTATACATGACGAGGTCCGACATTTGTGTGAGTTAAATAAAGCATTAAACTTTGTTGATTAAATGGTTTAAACATAAAGTGTTTTACATATTTAATACTTGGCGGATGAAACTTTTGGAAAAAAAAAAGAAAAAAAAAGGGACTTATGATGTGTCTTGTAACAAGTAAAAATAAGTGTAGAGAATAAATGGACAAAGTGAAATTATTTTTCCTTCAACCTTGGTTGGTAAATCTTAATAAGTAATTATTATTACTCGTAAAATCCTTGTTTTTATATGTTAAAAATTTGATACTAAAAGATTGTGATGGACTTGTTAAGAATTTGTTTAATTTAATTTGAAAAAGGAGTTTATAATAAAATTTACGATATGTCTGTCGAGTATATATAACTTGGATTTAGTATGAATTAATTTTCGGGTCAATGTAGTAAACTTTTGACGTATCTTGTAATATAAAACATGATAGAAGAATTGGTCATGCATTTTGGAGCTAAAAACTTTGTAAAACTGGTTTTAATCTTAAACATAAGGTCATGTTATATGCATTGGTATAAAGTAGAACACGTTACTTGTTGTAGTGAATAAACTGGGATAAAATCGGAATGTACACTTTAAGTAATAAATTATAATGCTTGAAATGAATTACAAAATCTTGATGGAACGTCATTGGAAACCATTTGTTTGTTTAATTGTCGTTATAGAGAATCACTATGCATAACTCGATGATGCTTGTTTAAAATCGTTTGAAAAATCTTTTGTTTTATTCCACTGCGAGATGTGTTAATTTTAAAAATCACTTGATAACGGGCTAATGATTAAAAGTTGAATTTTATATATCTTTGAATTATTGAAATAAGCATTTTGATTATTTATTATTATTATTGAGATTAAAGTGTCGGCTAAAATCAGTAATTATCCGAAATAAAACTACGTGAAACCTCTTTATCATTTGAGTCGAAGTGCGCGAATGTGATTTAACAAACCAGTTTTAAGGAAGACATGTGTATAATAAATAGTCAAAGATTGATTTTAAAGAGTTAATTGGACTAGTTTGAGTCATGATGGATATTTGTATATACGTAATGAGTTAAGTTGTAATAATAAAAACGTGAAACTTTGAAAATTCTTACTGTATATGTTTTTGGTACTTAAGATATGAACATTAACGAGATTTTGACACAAGTATGGAGATTTTCAAACCTAATGATTTGTCAATTATGATAACCGAGTCACCGCATCTACTAATGTTAATAATTTCCGAGAGATTGAAATTTTTCCAGAAATGAAAACTTTGTATAGATTGAAACATGAAAGGTCTGAAATCTTTAATGGGGTAACACAAATTAAAATGTGCAAATGTTCGGTTTTACAATATACAAGGTAACATTGATTTGAATATGCAAATTGATTACCCAACACACGCCTACTTGTATATTATTTAATAAAGATGTATATATAATGTTTTGAGTCACGATGGTTCGATCGTACGACATCTCTTCTTCGACTTTGCGAGTCTATATCTGAGCTTGAGTAGTCATGTAATTGTTTATTTTAATATTGTCTATGGTATGAAACCGTTATTTATTTTTAAAATACTACTTCGCTATTACTTGAAAATATGGGTATGTCACCCGATGTATTTTTGTCCTGTTAATGGACGCCGTAACTTTTCTTCTTTCGGTTAATGGAACCTAAAATTCTGTATTTACTTGAATGATGCTATAAATCTTCATTAAATTGGTTATTTATTTATATTGAACAAAAGCGAGGAGGCGAAGCCGCTTTACCGAATTGTAGAGGTGAAAGAACTCGATCTTCCTGGTGAAATTGATTCTATTCGACCAAGTGATTATTCTACTCTCCCCGTTTACCCTTGGTGGAATGTGTGTGCAACTCGAGACGATGGGAATTATGATTGTTGTTTTATTTTGACGCTTGTGTTGATATTCAATTTTTACTCCATGTATTCGTAGATTGCTGTTGTTATCCCGAGACTTTTGTCATATATTTGAAGTATTTTTGTTTCTGATGTAATAAATTTTAGCTGGCAATAATATTGCTCGTTTACCTCGTTCGATCTCATTGCTTTTTGATTTTATTACTTGTTGTGCTTGCAATGATCTTTAATCTTGAACCACCTTACCGCCATTTTGTGAATAGTCTATTTAAAAATATGTATGTGAGTGAAATGTTTTGGTGAACCAAATGCAAAGCGTGTTGATTTTTTTTATTTAATTATTTATTTATTTTCTCATGAAAAGGCAAAGCAAAAATATGTTTTCAAAGTATATGAAAAATGTTTGATGTGTTTCTTAAAGCGATAGTAAGAATATTTTCCCATTTCAAATTCCATTTCAAATGGTTTAATTATTTTGAAGATTAGGTCGAAAACTTTCGTAGTCATATTTGGTATGTAATTAATAATGCTTGTGTCGTCACTCGATCCTCAATTATGCACAACTTAGCTAACTATGCATAATTCGGGAAGAGTCCTGTTTTGTTAATTGTCGTCGCTTGACCCTTAAGTATGCATGATCTAGCTAATTATGCATAGTTTAGGAAGGGCAATGTAGTTTCGAATCAATTGGTCATCTTTACAACCGGTAGTGTTTTTGATAAATGTTTGGATTAGAATGTTTTAAAAATGGTGGATCCTTATGCAAGTAATTGTATTCTCCTTGACTCCTAGAGAAATTTTTTTTTTTTTTAATTTTCTTGTGTTCTTTGAAATCTTTTCTTTTTGTTTGTCGTTGACTTAGTAAGTCACTGTGACCGAATAATTTTGGAAAATGTTTTTACGTGTGTGTGTAACGTGCGAATTTCATCGGAATCACGAGGGTGTTGATGAAATACCAAAGGGACTCGTACCGACACTGAGAAGGAATTTTAACAAAGATAGGAGACTGCCGAAGTAGAGGAACATCGAGTTTGAATAACTCCAAGGGAAATGACGAAGACTTCTCCTACATCAAACGTATCGTACTTTATTTATTTTCTTTTCTTGTTCTTTTGATATGACAACGACACACGATAAACTGTTGAAGTTTACCAACTGTGCATCGGTAATTGGAAGACAATTCCATTGCCGTCTTCGTTTATTTAAGTGAGGAATCCTTTTTGCTTGACTCAACCATCCTTGATTATCGATGGTTAAACGATAGATAGCCATAGTTGATGTTTTTGTGGTGAACCCTTGCCTTTCATGTAATTATGTGGTAAGTGATCTGGTCGAGTGATCGTAAGTTGTGAGAACTTGAGACGACATTGTCCAATGAAGTCCGATCATGGAGAACACGTGCCATGTAATATATTTTTTTTACTATGAACGATGATATATATTGATATTTTTACCACGGTTGGGACGGAAGTGAAATGGTGTTCTTGTAATATCTTTTGGGTATGAATCCGTGGGTGAGCACCCTGCGATGACATATGTATCTATTTTATTTTATTTTCTTTTCTTTTTGGATATGCATCCTTAGCTAGCAAGCTCGTGAACCTTCTTTAACTTGCAATTTTCATTTGACTGGACTCATCCGAGAAATATGTCAACATTTCTTATTTTATCATGGCTTGGCTGATTAGCAAGCATGAGTTAACTTGGTTGAACTTATTTACTTGGCATGGTTTGGCTATTTCGCAAACATGTCGTGATACGGCTTTATGTGCTTCATAATGGATTTTGTGTTTGATTGGTTTGTGATGTTTTCGAGAGAGTTATGTATACGTCGAATGATTACCGTATCGATGGATTCGTTTTTGATGTAATAGGTTTGTATGTACCTAATATTGCGACAAGGTGACTTTGTACGACTAGTAATAATTACTTCGTCTTGTATATTCTGAACGTTTTCGATGGGGTTATGTGTGACCCATGCGATTTTATTCTGTGATAGTTGTTTTTATGAGATGATGAACCAAGTGAAAGGGCGATTCGAAAGTTGGAAGACATGCTCTAAACGTGTGTGATTGATTTTGATAGTTGTGAGATCGATAATTGCCGTTGGTAGTATTTTTGTACAACGACATTTACCACGTTAGCATTGAAGCTGTAACCTTTGAAGAATTACGTTAATGAAAGTATAGATCGCCAGTTGGATGCAATGAAGCAGGAAAAAGTTAGTTGAATGGACTTGAAATGATTCGAGAGGCTACGGAAGAGATGGTGTATATTAAGAATCACTTGCTAACCGCGAGAAGCTTTGAAAAGAGACGTGTTGATAACCGTAGGAAGAATTTGGGAAATTGAAGTGGAGATCATGGATCGAGATGTTAAGAGAATTAAAGCAAGGTGTAATAATCATTGTGAAGGTGTGATGGAACCCGAGACGTAAACCGAAGTCCATATTGGAACGTGAATACCTCTATAGTAAGAAGTACCCCCCCCCCCCCCATCTTTCTAGTAGTACGAAATGCGAGTATAAGAACCGGAGAGCGCCGGGACGTTTCTCCTTTAAGGAGGGGAGGATGTAAGACCCGTGAAAGTGTCGTAAGATGCTAAGTTATTGTATCAAGAGCTGTTCAGTATGAGCATCTCTCTTAAGTTGTGGCTCACTTGTGGATGTGATATCCCGAGCCCAACGTCATTTATTTAATCCTATTTTACGTATATTTTTGAATTTTTTAAGAATTTTTATCGTGGATTTATTTGACGGTTTAAGTTGAAACCAACGTTTACGGTCGTAATTTAACGTTTGACGATTTAAGAAGAACCGATAACGATTACGATACCGACGGATGCCCAAAACTTACATTTTATTATCGATTGATCGATATTTGAGTTTTTCGAGATTTTATTTTTATTTCGTGATAAGTCGAGTCGGAACCATATGAATATTCGTTTTGTGTGCGTTAGAACCATTTAAATGTATTTTGAGGTAGCCGGGACGAAACCCGACTCCCGTAAATTTTTAAAACCGACTACTAGCCATAATCCCGCTCTTTAAAACTTGTTTTGCAACAAAGGCCAAAAGATAGCAAAAATTGCCACCTAGGTCCCTCCACCACTATATATAAACCAAAATTTAACACACACACACACTCATTTTTCACCTCCAAAAATTTTCTTCCTCCTCCCTCTCTCCCTAAAAGCTACGGCCAAACACCACCTCCCTCAAACCACCATCAAAACTTGATTTTTGACAAATCTAATCAAAGTCCCATGTTTATATCATCAATTTAAGTAAATCGCACTAATAAAATCACACATGCAACAACATTTTTTTTAGATCTAATTTTTGAATTATTTAGAAAAAATACCATGATTTGATTTAATTAATTTAGTGGGATTGTGTTTAAATGTGTTTAGGAATCTTCATTTGAAAAATGGAAGCTTGGAAAAGATTTTTCCTTGGTGTTTTTGCTTCCAAAACCCACGGCCCAAGGGGTGTTCATGGTGTTCTTGGTGTTTTGATCTTAACTAATCTATTGTAAGGTTCTCTCTCTTGTTATTATTATTTAATTAATTATTTTGAGTGCTTGTTCTTATTTTTAATTTTTGGGTTTTGAGTGAGATTGAACATACAAGTGATTTAGGTTATTTGGATTTGTTTAGGATAATTATTAGGTGTTATTAGAAGTATATGAATGATTGAAATGGGTCAAAAAGATGTTTTGATGTGATTTTGAAAAGGGTGTTTTAGGTCAGAAACTTTAAGGCCGTTTTTCATACAGTAGCTTTTGGTTAAGTGTTGGGATGATAGGATATTGTTGTAGAGCTTCTTTTTAGCTTCGATTTGGTATAAGGTAGAGCTCCTAACTCAAAACGAGTCAAAAGTTATGATATTTTAAAGTTTGAGGCGTACCGGGTGATGAAAATCACAAGTTACGGGTTTTTGTCAAAATATAGGTCGAATGTCTAGGATCGTAACTAGAGTTCTAAACATGTTTGGAAGTTGTTAGTTGGTCCTAAACCTGTACAAAAGAGTATATTTTCAAGTTTAGGAGTTGGTGTTTCAAGTTGAGTTGACTAAATAAGTCAAAGTCGAGTTGCACTTGGAAGGTGCAAATCTGTCCAAAATTTTAAGGTATAGAGATGTGTTGAGCAGTGGGTCTTAGAAGTGAAAACTTTTTATGAAATTTGGTGAGGGGTTTCTACAGATTATAAGTGATTTTTAAAAGTTTTCTCAGATTTTTAGGAGTGGTCTAAGTGGGGTAAAACAGCCCGTACATTCGGTATGTACCGGCAGAATTGCAAATTGCGCAATAGTTCTAATAAAGTATAAAATTGGACGTGTTTAGTAAATATCACTTGAATGGATTTTTGGCGTGAGTTTACATGAACCTTGAGTGTTCTTAATTATGTACATACAGTACTTGAAGGTACTTGAGTGTGTTGATTCATTACGTGTTTATTCGTTAGGTGTTGTATTTGATTTCTCGGGGCATCCTCATCGTCGGTGATCGTCTTCGTCTACGTCTTTGCTACTAGTACTTATGCTACTACTACGCAAGGTGAGTCTATAGCCTCGCTCTTTACTTATTTCAAATGTTTTTACCTGCGAGGGGATACATGCTATTTAAATGAAAATGAACATAAGTCATGAATGATTGTTGGACCCGAATGTTGCCTCGAAATTGTGTTGAGTACCTAGTTGCAAAAGGCCCTAATTTCATGAACTATTAACTATTGTCTTTCACTTGTGTGGGTTGGAAATAGCCGCTTATACAATTTGTAGTACTACGGGGCTAACGACCCAATGCTAGCCGAGAAGCTGTACGTTGAGTAAGTTCTGCGGTAGATTATCTTTTATGAGAGATAAGGTATAATTGCAACTAATGCCTTAGTAGGGGCACTGGTTTCATCTGAATCACGCCGGTAATTATTACGCGGGTGATTGAGTTAACGGTTTAGTGTCATGAGCTTAAACACAATTGTCATATCCTTGAATAATAGATTGTATGGCCACAATGCTATTGAATGATCATGATTGGTTTTTAACACTTATGTTCAACTGATGTTTTGATAAACCTATAGATTCACTCAACGTTTGTGTTGACGATTTTAAGCATGTGTTTCAGGTAATCAAGGTTGATAGCAGTGGAGCATGCGAGGATGGAAGTTGTTGTGGCTTGGCGGTCTACTTTGTTTTTCCTCCCTTTTAGCACTTAAATACTTTATATTATGTCATGTGAACGAAAATTGTATTTTGGGTTGAGATTCAGTGGGGACCAAAACGCAAACTCTGTTTTATATTATTTTTGGGGTTTGGAAAACAGTAGACTTTGTTGTTTTAAACAATCTTTAATTTATGTTTAAATTTCTACGTCTCTTTGAGTCGTTCGAAATAGCTTGTATGTGATGATAACTGTATAACACCCAAATGTTATAGTTCTGCTGCGCATAGCATTTGGTGGGGTGTTATATCTCCTCCTTAATCAATTCTATCGATTAAAGAAGCCTCAAGGAATGAAAACGATCACGTGAAGTGAACGCCTTCGATGACTTTAGAACGTTGGTGGAACACCAAAACGTTCAAGAGGGTTTAATCAATGGAAACCAAGAAAATATATATGATACTTAGTAATACTTTGGGCGGCAAAACCCTCGATTAGCTCTCAAAATCAAATACTCACAAGCAAGCGGAGAAACGAGGCGGCGCGAAGCACTTAAGAGCCTTTTTCCTTAGGATATATTTTATAATATCCGCCTTATACCCACCTTATAGTTTGTATTTTTAAAGATTGAGCTTCACGAAAGTATTTATCTATTTTTGCCTTTTTCTTTGGTTTGAGATTCGAATACAATGATTGGTTAATGACCTCCCAAGTCAAGGTTGTGATTTCTCACGTATTTGGAGTACTTGTGAATTTATTGTTCTACGTATACACTATAGTAATAGTAATCACACAAAAACCGAAAACCGATAATACGTATTAGTAGAGTGCTACTAATACAAATACTAATTATGGTTAGTATATAAATAAAACGATTCCAAATCAAAACACAACACGCCTCCCCGGCAGCAGCCCCAAAATGATGTTTTGTGTTTTTGTTACCCTTTAGGAAAAGAGAGCAAATAGGGCAAGTAGTGAATACGACGATTTAGGAAAACTGTGTATTAATGACCCTAAGTGAGTTCGTTCTCAAGGAGGCTAGTGTGTTATGTGTGTAATGACTTGGATTAGATTTGTGATTATATTTTTGAGAAAGAAAAATAGAAATGAGATTAGAAGAGAATGACGGTTACGAAGACGGATTAAACTAAGTCGAAAAAGGTGTACACGTAAAATCGTAAAAAGTACCAAAATTAAAATTTTAACCTAAAAATTCCTAAAAATTACCAAAAATCCCAAATAATATTCTAAGAGTTTACAAAAAAATCCAAACTTGCCAAAACCTTTTAATTAATTAGATAATTACTTTTTAATGCTAATTAAAGCCTTAAAAATCAAAATTAATTATTAAAAAGTCCCAAACAAGATTTTAAAGTTTGTAAACCTCAAAAATACCCTAATTAAGCTAAAAAGTATTTTTCAAAATTTTAAAACCACTAAAAACTATTTTTAAACAATTAAAAACTACTAAAATCAATTAAAACTTAAATTAACTCTAGAAAATAATTAAAAGACTCTAAAAATATTTGGAAAGTTTCAAAATTCCTAATTAAGTATTTAGAACCTAGGAAAAATATAAAAACTTAGAAAAGCAGACTTTTAATTTTTAATAATAAAATAATATTAAAATAATATTAAAAATCAAAAAATCATAAAAAATTCTAAAAACATGCAAACTAGCTTAATTTAACCTAAATAACTCAGAACTGAAAGTGAAATTACCTAAATACCCTTAATGGGCCTAGAAAATGGGCTAAACCCAAAACAGTACCTTATTGGGCCAAATTTGGGCCCAATAATAAAAAGTGTTCAAAATAAGCCCAAAAAGCACAGGTTGACTCAAAATTTGATTTTAAACAACTTTTTCCAAAGGCCCAAAAGCTGAAAGTGTGAAATAAGCTGGCTTATACCAAACAGCTTATTCTTAATGGGCTTTTTGGCCCATTAAGCTCTAAGCCAATGCCATAAGCTAAAATTTGACACACAAGCTTCTTTTGTCCTAAATAAGACTTCTGCAAAAAGAAATTTGAAATAAGTCCAAGGAATAAGGCTGAAAATGCAATAAGCAATCTACAGAAAACGACAAAATAGTCGTTTTTGAGTTCTAGGCCACCCCAAGTGCTGATTCAAGTTTCTATAGCTTCTAAATGACTTAATTAAGCAAAATCAACAAAGAGTTTTCAAATAAGCTGACTCAATAAGCTGGAAAAAGCAAACAAGCACTTATGTAAAAGTCAAATAAGTTGGTTTTCTAGTAAAAAGTCAAAGCCAAAGTCTAATAAGCTCCAGTCTACTTAAATGGGTCAAATAATGAAGACCTATTATAAAAAATAAGTTGTTGCAAGTCTGGATAAGCTAAAATAGCTTATTGGTAAGCTGAGTTCAAATTTACACTAGCAGGGGCTAGTTTTGAGTGTTGAGCAGTGGCAACTTTTTCCACTGCTTGACTTGTTTGACTTTTTGTCTTTAGTGACTTTTTTGGAGATTCAGATTACACAAAGGCACCCAAATGATCTTTGGATCAAAAGTAGTCAAGAACAATCAAAATATCACAATCAAAAACACCCAATTGATACAGTTTAATCAATCAATCAATCACCAGATATGATACAGACATGAACACTTAAGCAGTTGAGCACTTATAAGCAGTTTTAGCACAAATCAGCCAGCCAAATTCAACCAAATGCATACACAAGCTATTATAAACTCCATTAAGCAAGTCTAAACAGGTTTCATGCAATGATTCAAAGAATTAAGCAAGATTCAAGCCAATGAATGTTTCTGATGAACACTAACACATGCAGTTGTCTACTTTCCTGATATATTTGACAAATAAGCCAGATTCAACACCTCAAATCTTTCAAACATGTTACAATAACTTTGTTTAAACCACTTTTAGCCCTAAGCATGCATACACACTAAGTGTTCCCAAAATCCTAGGTCAAAACAGGCAGTAACAAAGATTATATAGCAGATTGTTTGATTCAAGGCTTTATGTCCAAATATTTGCAGGTTTGTGGTCTATTATGAGCATACAACAGATAACAAGCACAAACACAAACTTCCCTTAACACAATAACACAAAATCAACATAAACAGGTAGACCCAAACACCCCTTTATCTTTTCAAAACAAATTTTAAACAAGAAAAAGTGAGATTTAAGACCACCCAAGCATCAATTAACATAAAAACAAGTAAGATTAACAGATTAAGCAAGTATAAGCCACAAAATACACAAGAACAAAGGCAACACTCAAATATCACAAAAATCCAAAGTATTATCAGATTTTGGGATTAAGGGTGTGTACCTCATGGATGTACATCCACACCCACGGATTTTGAGCTTATGTGCTAGCAAGAACAAGCACAAGCTTCCACAACAAAGCCTGGTAAGATTGAACAAGGTTAAAGCACAATAAATTAAAAAAAATTACAGAAAAATGAAACTTGCTTGATTAATGCAACCAATTGATCCCACACTTGATTATCCCCCAACTTTGAGCTCACAAAACCTTGATATTAACAATATCAGGATGTATAGATCACTCTTAGCCCAGAAATTCCAAGATTTGATCAATGACTTAGCAAAATATCAAGAATGAGGAAAATTGCAAACTTTTGCAACCTCCAATTGAAAACAGGTTTTTAACATCTAAACTAACAATCATATAACAATAATAAGCAGCAATAAAGATTGGCCAATGACTTTTCTTCAATGCTTCAAACACAATTTCATTAAACTGAAATGGGATTTACAGAAGTTTGAACAAGGAAAAATCAAAAAGCAAACGTAAATGTTAAGACCTAATGCCTTTATATAGGCTACACTGAGACTAAGGAAGCTGAAAAATAACATAAACCATAGTTGTGAAGTCCCAAAAATGCCCTTGTAAAATTTGAATATCTTGGAGTCTTGTGAAGAATTCTTGGCTGTTTGTTTAAGCTGGCAAAGGGAAAATGCATCCAAGGGTGTAGATGAAGCTTGAAAAGTAAGCCAAGTTCTTGAGCGTTGGATTTGCTAGCCTGTTTTGTTTGGACGTGAAGAGTGGGTCAGGGGAGGGTTGGAAATGTCACATGCATGAGAGTGATTGGAGTTTAGGGGTTGGGTTGTGTTAAGTATCACCTTAATCTTAAATCTGGAGAAGATTAAGGTTTAATTGTGAAAAATGAAGGAATACCCAATTTGGCTCAAGAACATCAAGAACAAGGTTTTGATCTGTTTTAATGTTTAAACATTGTGTTAGGCGCCATAATCTTTATTTAATAAAGATTAGCTAAAAACGGGTATAAGTGGGGTGTGATGTGGCACCAGGGAGGGATTTGATTGGTGGAGAGAGTGAGTGGGGCACGTGTCACCCACTCACTAGTTAAGGTAAGTTTGGTGTCTGGCCAAATATAACCCCCTCTCTTTCTTTCTTTTGTCATTTCCATCTTTTTCCTTTGCAAACTCGTTTTCCTTTATATTGAAAGTTTTCAATTTCACACTTTGGCCACAAAAGGTTTTAAAAGATGAAATCAGTGGCATTTCTTGCCATTTTTGAATTCTCCAAGGGCTGATTTGGCATTTTGATGATGGATAATGGTCTTGACTTGTATGTTGAGCATTTTGGAGGACTGAAATTGCCAAGTCTTGATGATTGAGGGAACATTTTTGCCAAATGTTGAAAGTTAAGGGTCCTTTTTGTAATTTTTGGATTTTCAAAGGACGAAACTTGTAATTTCTGGTACTTTGAAGGTCTTCATGATATATTTTACTTTGTGGAGGATATTGGTTGACAATTTAGCTTTGTTGAGGGGCTAAACTTGCCAAATATTCAAAGTGGAGGGGCCTTTTTGTAATTTTGACAAACTTTAGGGACCAATCTTGTAATTATGAAGATACAAGGGTATAAAGTGTCAATTCTTACATATTGGAGGACCCTTCTTCATAATTCTTCAAATCTTCAAGGGTTGATCTTGGGAAAGTCTTCATTAGCTTTGTTGAGGGGCTAAACTTGCCAAATCTTCAAAGTGGAGGGCCCTTTTTGTATTTTTGACAAACTTTAGGGACCAATCTTGTAATTATGAAGATACAAGGGTATAAAGTGTCAATTCTTCCATATTGGAGGACCCTTCTTCATAATTCTTCAAATCTTCAAGGGTTGATCTTGGGAAAGTCTTCATTAGGGCTTGGTTCATTGTGCGGCTTCGTTTCCCGTGTTCGTTTTTGTATGATTCTTGTGATCTTTTGTCATTTTCTCAATATCCGTACCTAAAATACACAAGCAACAAATACAAGCATATATATATGGGTATTTTGATGATATTTAATGCATTTTAAGCCCAATTTGGACGATGAGACTATGTATAAAAGCAGTCTCATCAACTCCCCACACCACTAGAGAATATATTGAATATTTCCACGCCTTTAAGAGACTCTGTACGCATAACCCATGTGTACAAGAGCCTTCCCCTAGAGTTTGATGACAAGATTCGTCATGTTGACGCACTTCCGCTGGACATGAATGACTTTGACATGATATTGGGCATGGACTGGCTATCCAAGCATCATGCTACCATAATCTGCCATTCTTATCGAGTCATCTTCGGTGATGTTAATGCACCAGAGTACATTCACAACGGGTTCATACCCGGAAGGTCTGTACAAATCATATCAACCCTGCAAGCACGTGCATTACTTTCACATGGTTGCGAGGGCTATCTAGCTACTGTTCATGACATGGATGCTGAATCTCCATCAATTAAGAATCAGCCGATAGTGTCAAAATTTCTAGATGTATTTCCATAAGAACTTCCGGGCATACCACCTGCACGTGAAGTAGAGTTTAATACCAAGCTCATCCTAGGAGCTGAGCCGATTTCCAGGGCTCCTTATCGCATGGCTCCCATAGAGTTGAAGGAGCTGAAGGATCAATTGCAAGAACTTCTTGAACGAGCCTTCATTTGACCGAGCGCATCTCCATGGGGCACAGCAGTCTTATGCGTTAAGAAGAAGGACGGTAGTATGCGTCTTTGCATAGATTATCGTGAGATCAACAAGATCACCATCAGGAATAGGTATCCTCTACCACGCATTGATGATCTTTTTGACCAACTCCAAGGGGCCAAACATTTCTCCAAGATTGATCTGAGGTTAGGCTATCATCAGCTACGGGTTAAAGAGCAGGACATCGCCAAGACTGCTTTCCGTACACGCTATGGCCAATACGAATTCGTAGTCATGCCATTTGGCCTTACCAATGCTCCAGCAGTGTTCATGGATTTGATGAACAGAATCTTCCATGAATTTATGGACAAGTTCGTCATTGTCTTCATTGACGACATCCTAATATTCTCTAAGTACAAGGAGGAACACGAAGACCATCTTCGTACAATATTACAGATTCTTCGCCAGAAGCAGTTGTATGCTAAATTCTCCAAGTGTGAGTTCTGGTTAGACAAGGTGGTATTCTTAGGTCACATTGTATCAGCAGAAGGAATCACTATGGCTCCAACAAAGGTTGAGGCTATTACCAATTGGCCAAGACCGACATCAGCGACTGAGGTTCGCAGTTTCCTAGGCTTAGCTGGTTACTACCGTAGGTTCGTGGAGAACTTTTCCCGTTTAGCACTACCATTGACCAAACTGCTGCGGAAAGGAGAGAAATTCATCTGGACTGAAGAACGAGAGAAGAGCTTTGAAGACCTAAAGCAGAAGTTAGTATCCGCACCGATTCTTACTCTCCCATCTGGTACAGGTGGATTTCAGATCTACAGTGATGCATCAGGGAAAGGACTTGGCTGTGTTCTCATGCAACATGGGAAAGTGATCGTGTATGCTTCACGGCAGCTTAAGCCTTATGAGGAAAATTACCATACGCATGACTTGGAACTTGCAGCAGTCGTGTTTGCATTGAAGATATGGAGGCACTACTTGTATGGAGAATCATGTGACATTTTCACGGATCACAACAGCTTGAAGTACATCTTCACTCAACGTGAATTGAACATGAGACAGAGGAGATGGTTAGAGCTGTTGAAGGATTATGACATTAATCTACAGTATCATCCCGACAAGGCAAATGTAGTGGCAGATGCACTTAGCATAAAGTCCGGAATGATAAACGGAATTAAAATTGAGGAGGAAATTATAAGAGACTTAGAGCGACTGGACATTGAGATCATGGTACGTGGACAGAACGGTTACTGGGCTAATCTTAGAGTGGAACCCGAGTTACTCTCTAGAATCAAGGAAGCTCAGAAGGATGATGGTGAAATCTGGGCGATAATTCAGAATTTGGAGAAGAAGACAGAATTTCGAGTAGACGCAGACGGTATCTTATGGCAGGGCACGAGACTTTGTGTTCCTGATGCTCAAGAACTCCCGGAAGCATTGTTAGCTGAGGCTCATAGCTCCCAATTCTCTATTCATCCGGGTTCGACCAAGATGTACCATGACATCAAGCAATACTTTTGGTGGAGTGGTATGAAACAGGATGTTGCAACTTACGTCTCCAAATGTCTTACCTGCCAGCAGGTTAAGATCGAGCGTCAGCGATCTGGCTGTCTTATACAACCGTTGGATATTCCAGAGTGGAAGTGGGACAAGATCACCATGGATTTTGTTACCGGTCTTCCGCAGACAAAGAGGAAGCACGGTGCGATTTGGGTTATCGTTGATCGACTTACCAAGTCAGCTCATTTCTTACCGATCCGCAAGGAAGATTCGGTCAGTAAACTCGCCGATACTTACAAGAAGGAGATCATGAGACTTCATGGTGCTCCATCCAGCATCGTCTCAGACAGAGATCCTCGTTTCACTTCGCGATTTTGGAGAAGTCTGTATAAAGCTTGGGGTACAAAACTTAAGCTTAGCACGACTTTTCATCCTCAAACAGATGGACAATCGGAGCGAACGATTCAGACATTAGAAGACATGTTGAGGTCATGTGTGTTATAATGGACCGGAGATTGGGACGATTACATCTATTTGGTAGAGTTTTCATACAACAACAGTTGGCACGCAAGTATCAAGTGTGCTCCATTTGAGATGTTGTATGGCCGAAAGTGTCGCGACCCAATCTGTTGGGAGCAGGTTGGTGAGCGAACACTAGAAGGACCAGAAATGATAGAGTTCACCAACGAGAAGGTCGCAGTAGCTAAGTAGAAACTGCAAGAAGCACGGTCACGTCAGAAGAGTTATGCCGACAAGCATCGTAAGGACTTACATTTTAACGTAGGAGATCACGTTTTCCTTAAGGTATTGCCGACACGTGGTGTTAGACATTTTGGAATCAAAGGGAAGCCCAGTCCTCGATTCATCGGACCGTTTGATGTCATTGAGCGAGTCGGTGAAGTATCTTATCGTTTAGCGTTAGCTCCGCAGCTTTCTCTTGTTGATGATATTTTCCATGTGTCCTTACTCAGAGGGTATAAGTATAAGCCCCTTCACATGGTTCAGTATCCACTGGAACAGATTCGTGAAGATCTTACCTCCATAGAAGAACCCGACCGAGTTCTTGACAGAAAAGAACGAATCATGAGGAGGAAGACGATTCCATTCGTCAAAATCTTTTGGAGGGATCATACCGAGCAGGAAGATACTTGGGAAACAGAGGAGTCTATCCGGGCTTCTTACCCTCATTTCATATTTTGAATTCGGGTATGTTCTTCTTTTCCAGTTTACGTTATCTATAATTCGAGGACGAGTTATTCTTTTTAGGGGGGAAGAGTAGTAAAACTCGTATGCTTTTACCATGAATAGTACCCTTATGATCGTACGTACATGATTAGAACCTTCCTTTTATAGCACGTTTATGTTTCACGAATAGGAGTTACAAGTATTACGTACGTGTTATTACACGATAAGTATTTAATACGTATTAAGACACGATAATTATTATCAACAATAATTATAATCACGAACATGAAAAACATGAACGTAAAATAATCACGAACCTATTATTATGTATTTACGTAATATTTATTGCGATTAGGTATAAATATATATTATGACGCGAATGATTAATAAATAAATCACGTAAACACGAACCTGATAACACGTAATAACTAGAACACGAAAAAACAACGGGTTTCCCCTTGTGGGCCCCTCATAGCCGCGGCATAGACAAAAGGAAGGGGCCAAGCCCACTTTTGTTTTAATTAAAATAAGAAAAGGAGGAAACATATTTTTCATTTACAGAAGCATCAGAAAATAACAAAAACCCTAGCCTCCTCCTTGTCTACCTTTGGCCGCCGGGTAAAACACCACCAAGAGGGGTGTTCATCGATTTTGGTGATTCAATTCTTGCAAGATCATTCGTGTTTTAATTCTTATTTGTTTCACGCATTCGATAAACCTTAAACCTTGTTCTTTTTAATTATTTATTAGATCTAGACCACATGAAATCATGAGTTTATTAAAAACTATTAATAAAAACATGTTAATTAATTAGATCTAATCATGGGGGTTAATAAAACATGTGGTTTAGGGGTGTTTGGTTCGGCCGGCGCACACAAACCGAGAGCCAAAGCTCTCGGTGTGGCATGTGTGACCACAACCGAGACCTACGGGTCTTGGTGTCGGCTTTGTGGCTCGGCAACAAGCAAGACAAGGGACCCCGACGCATATCGGGGTTGTCCTTGTGGTCTTGGGGGTCTCGGCTAAAAAACAAGAAGCACCACCGGCTTAAGACGGTGGCGGTTTGACTAAACCGTGGCAACCGGTCAAGCCAGTTTGCCACAATTAAGGGTTTTTTGGTCCGGTTCAAGGGGTTTCACGGACCGGTTCATGACATGTTTAGATTTAGAACACGGGTTCGGTTCATGACTTAATTATACAAGTTAAATATTTTTACAAGTTTATTAATTACAAGATAATTAAATTAATTTAACATGCTATAGAATTAATTTAATTTAGGCATGACTAATACAAGGTTTTTGTTAGCCTTAAAATGTGTACGACTAACGGAATTACATTAGTTCATAGCCGGGACTTGCAGGGACTAATATTGTCGTAAGTAATAGTCCAAGTCCCGTGCTATATATACCCATCCATACTTCCATGGAGGGGTGAGGTTGTCCATTTCTTTTCTTGTCTTTCTCTCTCTAATAAACACACATTTATTAGAGCATCTCTTTCTCTCACTAACAATGGCTAAACACCTCTATCATCCTCCCCGACCTCCGGATCGAACCCGTGTTCTTAGTGAATCTAACTTAACAATTGGTATCAGAGCTAACCGGGGGTGTTTCGTGTTTTTGTCTCGATGTTTTATGTTAGTGTTTGTGTGTCGGATCAACTTTTATGTGGTACGTTTTTCATTTTCTTTGAATAACCATTACACGGTCTAAATCTTCTTCCACATCAGTCCTTTTATTATCATTTTTAATCAATTGTTCTTGGTTTTCATCAATTTTTTGTCCTTTATCTACACGTTTTTGTCTCATCGCATATCTTATGATCTATTTTCATTGGGGAAAAGGACAAAGATAACAGATCCATCTTTTTTGGTTTCAAAACCCTTTTCCGACAGCCATTCCGATGCACCATTTTCGATTTTAAAACCCTTTTCCGACTATTTTTCCGATAAAGCATTCCGATGGGTTTTCCGACAACTTATTCCGATGGGTTTTCCGATGAAGCTTATTCCGGTGAAGCTTATTCCGATGATGGTTTATTCCGATGGATTCTGATTATACATTCCGATGGATTTTATATTGATATTCCGATGGAATCAATTTTGATATTCCGATGGACTCTAATTTAACATTCTGATGGACTCTATATCAATATTCCGATGGTTCTGAAAACTCAGTTGACTAAAAAAAACATAACTTTACACCGTGTCAACTCGGTATTGACCGAGTTGACCGGGTTAACTCGACTGAGTCAAAGTTTATAACTCATTAAACCCAACTCATCCCAACAACAAAACTCTCATCAACACCAACATCTATCATTCTAACCAATCGACACCTAAAATCCCCAACTAGACTCGAATAGAAACAAAACAGAAAACTAGTGATCTCAGATTTGTTTCGTTTGTACATGCATGCCCCGATCTATAGAGATCTTGGGCTCGAAACATCAACTCATCACAGATCTGTGAGATTAAAAACCCATCTTTGATTTTCGAATCTTAATTAATTATAACTTAAACATGTATGTTTAGTTCCTCTTTGATCCGTTTAACACAAGATCAACATGCAACGAATATAAACCTACCCGAGACCCACATACGTGATCTTGAAGCCGTTTTCTTCATCTTTATTTTTCATTCAATTGGGTTGAACGGTATTCTGATAAAAGGGTATGGGACTTTCATAACATCCTGAGATATGGCATGTATTCGTTTGATATAGATGGTAGAGATGGATAATCATTTTGGTTGATTATCTATGAAAGGTCAGTTGTTGATTTGAGATGGTTGAAAAAAAATGATGGATGTGTATGGAGTTTTGGGGGCGGAAATGATTATGAGAGGATTAGGTTGTGAGTTTATGATGGATGGGAGCAGGTTGATTTGTTGATGGGACTGAGTTTTTGGGAGATGTGTGTAGATAGGGGCGGAGCAATCGATGGAAGTGGTAGGTTACTTTAAACTGTGAGATTTATTAGGGTGTGCACTCTTATTTATCCCTTATCTCTCTAATTTCATTGGACCGGGTTATGAAAATATACTATGGGCTGCGAACATATAAAATCATGATGGGTTGTACTAATTTCATCATTTTATCTGAATGTTCAAAACAAGGATGAGATTTTGGTTATCCGAGTGTGGTAACATTGCAATGGATATGATATGATAAATGATCTGAAAGATGATTAATTGGGTTTCGGTATTATCGGTTCGCGTTGGGTATCCATTATCGATCAAAGAATATCCTTGTTTTGAAGCCTAATATTTAAAAAAAAACAAATAAATAAATAAAATATTTTGACGACCTCACCGCGGAAGTCAATCCGCGCATCTGTTGGGCATATGATTGATTTTGGGATTCAAAAGTCAAGTTCGCTAGACGACGTTGACGATCTCTCTTTCTCTAGTCATCGTTGGTTCCCTAGTTAACGACACTCACTCATACTCAACACACACAACAACACACGAAGACAAAAACAAACAAACACCAAAACGATCCTTTAAGATTCACTGATATTGTAAAAAACGGCTAGTATTCGGGCAAAGTAATGTCAAGTGATTACGAAGTGGATTTGGTATTTATTATTTGAAGGTGAAGTGGAATATCACGAAGGCGTCTACTCAATTCATCATCGAGCCTTTTCACCCCCTCTATCGATTGATGATTCGCTTCAGCATTTATGATTGAGACTTGATTTATCTAGTTTCCACTGTCAAGGGGTGGATGGTCGACGACATGTACAACTATCACTTAAGGAGTTACGTTGTAGTGCTCAGTGTCACACTCATCTGTAGTTGTGGGTAATTCAAGAGGTGTTTTACATCTTATACTTCTCTCTTCTTTTATGTATAAGGTACTAAGAGACGTTTCTCTGCACCGTTCGTCAATCAACAACAGTGCTAAGCGTAAGTAACAAATTTGGGAGATTGTACTTCAGTTTCAAGTTTGGAATATCAGGTTTACTTCACCAGTGGTCACTATAGATAGCCGAAAGAATACGAGGTTGGTAAGTTTAGCCAGAGAGTACAAGAGTAGAGATGTGATCAGCAAACAATTCTTACGAGAAACTTGAGCTACAAAATGTCAACAAAGATTTCTACTTCAGACACGAACATCTCGCGGTTCTGATTGTACTTGTCAGATGATACTCCCGAGTGTTCTTAACCACCTTACTCTTGACAAGAACATCTCACGATTCTGTGCGTATACGACAGATGATGCTTCTGAGTGTTCTTAACCTTCTTACTCCTGATAAGAACATCTCGCGATTCTGAGCGTACACGTCAGATGATGCTTCTGAGTGTTCCCACTCTGGAGTACTTAGTTCAACTTCCAGGGGGAAGTATTCTACAAGCGTGAAAAGATTTGTTGCTGATTTCTTACATGTTCCCCCAAACACATAATCATGAAGACCAAAAATGTCAATGTAGCAGTTACTTGGTGGGGTTTACTTCTTCTTCTACAAAATTCCGCTGTGCACTTTAAATGTCAAAGAAAGAAGATTGCTCAAGCTACAGATTCTGCTCAAGACAAGGATATTTGTTTGGGGGGAAGCTGATTCAGAAGCTTCGTAAAAAAGAAGTCTATGAAGAAAGCTTTTCAAGACATGTGGTATGCATTGGGGGGAAGTTAATCCAGTTCATACATGATACAATGGTTCCTCAACAAGCAAAGACAAAGATGATTCAAACTGGGGTATAAGTTTTTCTAGAAGACTTGAAGACAACGACGTCATCCTCAGCATTGGAAGTAAACTTAATATTGTCATATTTTTGTTGTATTTGCATTTGTTAGGAACATTGTAAGTAATTCTGTATGTCACCACATTGGGGGAAGATTGTTAGCCTTAAAATGTGTGCGACTAACGGAATTACATTAGTTCATAGCCGGGACTTGCAGGGACTAATATTGTCATATGTAATAGCCCAAGTCCCGTGCTATATATACCCCTCCATACTTCCATGGAGGGGTGAGGTTGTTCATTTCTTTTCTTGTCTTTCTCTCTCTAATAAACACACATTTATTAGAGCATCTCTTTCTCTCACTAACAATGGCTAAACACCTCTATCATCCTCCCCGACCTCCGGATCGAACCCATGTTCATAGTGAATCCAACTTAATAGTTTTTGCCTAGTATAAAAAGTTATCGTCAGATCTTTTCGAATTGATTACTGGTTTAAATTGCGACTCAGTCCTCTTTTGGTGGAAAACAAATATAATGGTCGTTCTAGTAAAAATAAATGTGCAAGACTTTAAAATAAATGACGGTAATTAAAACTAAAACTAATTAAACGTAAATGGTGCAATATTAAAACTTTTAAAAGTAAATTAATTAAATGACGTAAAATTAAAAACTTGAAAAGTAAATGACGAAAAATTAAGGCTTGACGAAAAGTAAATTTGAAAATTAAATAAGACAGAACAAGTAAAAATAAAGCTAAGTAAAATTAAGACAAAACAATTAAAATAAAGCTAAGTAAAAATGGCGGGAATTTTTTTAAAAAAATTCAACCTAAAACGAAAACAATTAAATTCGTAATTAAATAAAAGAAATTGAATTAAATTCGCAACCAAAAAGAAAGATTTCGCAATTATGTCAAAACTGACATAATTCCGCAATCCTCAAACTAACAATTTCGCAATACTGTACAATGTCGCAATAATGCACAATGTCGCAATAATTGCACAATGTCGCAATAATGCACAATGTCGCAATAATGCACAGTGTCGCAATAATTGCACAATGTCGCAATAATTGCACAATGTCGCAATCATGCACAATGTCGCAATAATTGCACAGTGTCGCAATAATGCACAATGTCGCAATAATTGCACAATGTCGCAATAATGCACAATGTCGCAATAATGCACAATGTCGCAATAA
Source organism: Glebionis coronaria (assembly GCA_025667525.1). Lineage (NCBI taxonomy): Eukaryota > Viridiplantae > Streptophyta > Magnoliopsida > Asterales > Asteraceae > Glebionis > Glebionis coronaria. The sequence continues at coordinate 80,394,360 of CM046882.1, forward strand.
TTGCAAAATCGAATCAGATTTCCTAAAAAATAGGAAATCATAAAAAGACGAAAATAAGCACTTAAAACTCAAATTTTAAAGGACAATAAGCCAAGAAAAACACCAATAAGCTAACCAAAACTAATAGATGAATGATAAAACTTATAAAAACTTTAAAAACAAACAAAGAAATGTAAAAATACGCAAACTTTATGTAAAAAGTAGACGAAAAGGATTAAGATTAAGAACATGAAAACAAAACAAAACAAACAAAGATTATGAAAAAGATTAAGATTAAGACAAGAAGAAAGGTAGAATAAGATGATTAAAAATCTTTAAGATAAAAGATTCAACAACAAAATTAAAAGACTTACTTGAATTAAAGGGAAAAATTAAAGGTTCAAGACAAGGAAATTAAAGTGACAATTAAGTGAATGACATGAAAATTAAAGGTGCAAGTAATGAAAATGGTGGAAGACTAGTTTGTCAAGTTAGCCAACAACATGAAAATGAGGTAGGAATGCTCTATTTGTAGGGAGAAGGGAGGTTAACATGTGTTGGAAGCTTCCTTCTTTCTTTCTTTCTCGTCTTTTCGTCTTCTAAATTCTTCGACTTTGTCTCGGGATTATTTGAACTCGTCTTGTAATTTCTTCATTAATTAGACTTGAGTTCTTCGACTTTATTAAACTTCCGTCTTTAGACTTTTTCTTCGTTAAATCTTCAGAATAGGTCTTGGACTTCCGTTCTTTTTGCACTCTTGATCTTTTGACTTCGTCTTTTGTCTTTTTCTTCGATAAAAGCCCGTGAAAGCTCGTGTTTTCTTCCTTTTCCACATTTTGATCCTAAATCTCAAAAAAACACAAACCACGCATAATTCTGACATTTACGACATAAAATACACGTTTTGGCTTGATTATTATTATAATTAAGTGGTAAAAGGATAAGTGTTTTCACACTTATTAAATCCCCTACACTTGACCATTGCAATGTCCTCATGCAATGCATTAATTACAAAGTAAGTTTTACATTTTCCATCACAATTAATCCACATTGGCCTTTATTAAAGAGACAAAATATTTAAAGGAAGAAAACAAGTAAAAAGATCAAGAAAACTTACCTTAGGGTTTTGGAATGTCATGAATGATTATCATCCTCAAGTTTCACGTTCCCCATATCAAGCTTAAAAACGAGATCATTGTTATTATAAGTTAGCAAACTAACACAAACTCATGTGGATCAATTATTCACTTAGACTCCCTTATTCCTAGGTGTATCTCTTATATTTTATTGTTGTCTTAAATGATCACGAGGATGCACTGTTGACTTACTCGATAGTTTATTTAGGCCAAAAATAAAGTAGGACGATTTAATCAATAGTTAGCTAAAGGACAAAATCTTTTAAAATTGCTTCTCGGGACCTCATAAAGTTCATATCTTGGCATAACCCGCTTCACGATTTGAGACCTTTCCGATAGAAAACCTGTATTCCGATCTGGAACATTCCGATATTATTCATTCCGATAGCTTTGCCACTTCTTTCATTCCGATGGTGTTGTTTTTATATATTCCGATAGCAATGATTTAATTATTCCGACGGTTCTAATTTTGGTGCTTTCCGATAGAAAGGGCTTGTTACATTCCGATAGATTAAATTTTTAAGTTTTAAATTTTTACAAAGTTTTATGTTTTAAGTGTTTTTCTAAATAACTTTTAGTTGAATTTTGTTAAAGATTCTACTCTACTCAACGATATTTATTTGCTTTTAGTTTAAAAATAGAAAATCAAACAACCAAAATTATTTTTCACCAAGAACAATTGAGTCGCACTTTCTACCTAGTATCAATTCGAAAAGACTTGGAACAACGAACTTTGATACTGGCTAAAAACCTAGTATTAAATGGCGCCGCTGCCGGCTCTTTTCGTTAAGATTAACGGTTTTTTAGTGAGAGACGCGTTGGATTTTGGGATCCTTTCACTTTTGAACGTTATTTATCTTGCTTTAAAATTTTCAAAAATCCATAAAAATTAAAAATTTTCAAAAATCCAAAAAAATAGAAAAACATATAAAATCCAAAAATATTTCTTTTCTATCATTATTTTCTTTTGTAGGTGTGCATGCTTACTCGTGCTCGTAAGAAGAAAGTAGCTCAAGCCGAAGTCATTACTCCACCTATTGTCACCATGGACAATCAACCAATGATCGAGCTTTTGCAATCGCACGTAGAGGGCAACACCGATGCTATTGTCATACCTGAGATTGGAGCCAACAATTTTGAGCTCAAATCCTGCTTCATTCAAATGGTCTCTGCTCAACCTTTCTTGGGGCGTTCGCTTGATGATCCTCATGACCATATAAAAAGGTTCCTTCAACTCACTAATACGGTCAAATATAATGGGGTTTCACAAGAGGTGATTCGCTTGCAACTTTTTCCTTTCTCTTTAGAGGGACAAGCCCGAAATTAGCTTGATAAGGAACCGCCACAAAGTATTCTTACATGGACGGATTTAGAGACCAAGTTTATTAACTAGTTTTTCCCACCCTCACGTATTACCACTTTGCGGAATGAAATCATTACATTTGAACAAAAGTATGGTGAGACATTTAGTGAATCTTGGGACCGTTTTAAGGAACCTTTAAGAAAGTGTCCACAACATGGTTTAACAAAAGTACATCAAATCAATACTTTTTATAATGGGTTAAGCATGAATGACCAAGATTCACTAAATAGTGCCTCGGGGGGGGGGGGGGGGTAATATTTTGGTTAAGTCTTCTAATGCTGCATGGGACATTATTGAGAACAAGTCTAGAGTGCAAACCAAGAATTTTCGAACTAATGTGGCTAGTGCTAGCACTAATGAGAGCGATAAGAGAATTGATAAGCTTACTTCGCTTGTTGAATCGCTTGCTCTCCAAACAGCCAACAATGCCAAACCAATCACCGCCCAAGATAATGCTTTTGAGTCAATCATGTGAAATATGCGGGGGATGTCACTCATACACTGATTGTCCTTCGACTCATGACAATCCGGAAAATGTGTATGCCGCCAACGGTAACTTTGCTACGGGAGGATATCAAGCACGTCCTCAAGGTGACCGCAATCTGCTCAGCTATCGCTCAAACAACTATCTTTCACCACCCGGTTTTCCCCCACAAAACCCAAACAACCTCAATCGCAACATTCAAAACCAACCTCGTGCTCCAAATCAATATCAAACCCAAAGAACCCCATATCCACCTCAGAGAAACAACCAAGTTTACCAACAACCCGCTTATCAACCACCTGCCTACCATGCTCCTCCTCCCAACTAACCCACCGTATTTAATCACGAGGTTGAAACCTACATGAGGACTAATGATGCGATAGTGCAGAATCTTCAGCGGGAAATGGCCAACATGAAAGCAGATATGGTGAAGCAAGGGAATGATCTTCGAGCTGATATGCGAAACACTTTGGCAAGTCAAACGAATGACTTAAGGAACATGATGGCTAGTTTTTTCCCAAGTAATCAAGCCTCTGGTTCGGGTTCTCTTCCAAGTAACACTGTTGCTAATCCCAGAGGGGAGATGAAAGCAATCACCACTCGCAGTGGAAAAGGTTTAAAAGAACCCGAGTTTCCTACACCTACACCGGTGATTGTGACAAAGGAAAACGAGTCTCCTTCTCCGATTCCTCCGCCTTCTATTTCTCCAACACCTCCAACTTCTACTTCTCCAATTCCACCACCTTCTACTTCCACCCCTCCACCACCCAAGGATGTGAGTGAGAATTCCATACCAAAGTCTTCATCTTAACCCAATATACCTTATCCTTCGAGGTTGAGGAAAGAGAAGTTGAAAAACAAGGATGATATTCAGGTTTCTAACTTTCTCAAAATGTTTAAACAACTGAATTTCAATATCTCCTTTGCTGAGGCTCTCGCTCACATGCCGAAATACGCTAAAATGTTTAAAGATCTTGTCAGTGATAAGGAGAAACTCCTTGATATCACTCAAACCCAACTTAATGAGAATTGCTCTGCAGTCCTCTTAAGGAAATTACCAACAAAAGTTGGTGATCCGGGTCGTTTCTTGATTCCTTGTAACTTCCCCGGGGTAGAGAATTGTATGGCGCTAGCCGATCTAGGTGCTAGTATAAACTTAATGCCTTTAATTGTTTGGAAACAATTATCTCTACCCGAGCTAGTACCCACACGAATGACATTGGAATTAGCTAACCATACGGTTGCTTATCCAGTGGGGATAGCCGAAGATGTCTTCGTTGGTGTCGACAAATTCACCTTTCCGGCGGATTTTGTTGTCGTTGACTACGAGATGGACCCCCGTGTTCCATTAATCGTTAGACGTCCATTCTTGAGGACCGGTCGCACTCTCATTGATGTAGCCGTGGGCGAATTAATCATGAGAGTGGGTGATGATAAAATCATCTTCAATATGGGTAAACTTTCTAAGCAGCCTTCTGAAAATAAGAGTGTTAATTTCATTGACGTTCTTAATGAGGCTTGTGAAGAACATTTCAAAGATGCTTGTAAAAGTGGTTCTTCTTCTCTACCTACTGTTGAGACCGTTTCCTCCATTGCTCCTTCACTAACTCCATTTGGAGAAAGTGATATTCTCTTGAAAGAATTTGAAACTATTTTGGGAGATGTGGACTTAAAATATGACGATTCCCCCACCAATTGGGATGAAGACATTCGTACCATTGAGAAACTGCTCAAAAAGGACCACTGTAACACCCCATTTTGATAATGGAATGTCACGCGTAATTATGGCGTGTCATAAAAGCATACAAGGAAAAATGTCTAAACATTACATGACCATAAAAGGAAAATACCGGAATAAAACATCGGTAGTCCAAAAGTAAAGCTCATCACACACAAACATAAGTACTGTAAAGGAAAGGACTAAACAATGTCGATAGCAAGTGTATCAAAGTAAAGATAATGCATAAAGTAAAGAAAGGCTAGAAAGATCCAGTCCATATGCACGTACGCTTAAAGTCTACGAGTGTCCCTGAGTACCTGCCGTTTTGGGAACATAGAAAGGAAAACGGCTGAGCAATACGCTCAGTGCACGGATGTACAATAAAGCATGAATAGTAATAGCATATAAGCATATAACAGCGGAAGAAACTAAGTCCCGAATAACCTGGTTAAGTCTTGGTAAAACTGGTTTTATAGTTTGAAAAGCCTTATGTTTATCTTATAAAAACCGTTTAACATATTCTACCATTAGCCAATATAGGTCATGAAAATCCACCGTGCAGGAATACTTGGAGGGGTGACCTCATCATGCAAATTAGAGGGGTTGCCTCTATTTTAATATACTGGTTTGGGTAGGAGGGATTGGCTCCTTGTGAAGGATGCAAGGCACACACCACATTAACACTGAGTAATCTGCTGAAAAAGATGTAACTAGGATGCACCCATACGCCCCACATGATTAATATAATAATATGGCCAAAAGCTGAAGGGACGCCACGAGCAATCACTCCACCGTGGGGAAGTCATAACATCAGTGCCTCTAATGTTATGGTTATGGTACCTCCATAACTAGGTGAAACTGGTCATGCATGTATATGGCTATAGGTATTCTAAATTAAACATAAGCAAATCAAACATATAAACTGATACTACGGGAAAACAGTTGGCTGCATACGGGGAATCTTAATAAGGAAAGAATGTCCATACTGAAAGGACGGGAATCCATACCTTATGTCCAGTGAACGAAGAAGACGAACTGAGGAGAGTCCTACTTCGGTATCACTAATGCTACATAAATACATACATGTATAAGTATCTGATACTAAATACGTAACTGGTTTTAGGTCATGACTTAGCTTATTTTATACGTTCATGTTTTACTGTTTTAAGCTTTAAATTGTGTTTATCTTATATTCTGACTATTCTGATTAATTATTACTTGTATTTCAAGTATTATTGTACTTACTGTGTAATAATAAGTAACTTTCTAAAAATAGCAGGTTTCCTAAAATGGAAAGTTTCCAAAAATAGAAAGTTACCAAAAATAGAAAGTTTCCAAAAACAGAAAGTTTCCAAAAATAGAAAGTTACCAAAAATAGAATGTTTCCAAAAATAGAAAGTTTCCAAAAATAGAAAGTTTCCAAAAATAGAAAGTTTCCAAAAATAGAAAGTTTCCAAAAATAGAATTACTGCTTAAAATAGATAACTTTCTACAAATAGAAAGTTTCCATAAATAGATTAGCTGCCTTAATTAAATAAGTTTCTAAAAATAGAAAGTTTCCATAATTAGATATAAGCTGGTCAAATAAGCTAAGTATATAAGCTTAAGTGTTTTCTGATTATTTTTCTAAGTCAAAATGATATAAGGTATAGTTTATTAATTATTACATGTAATTTAAATAAAATATAGGTTAAAAGTATTTAATTAAATATATCATGTTTTTAATTAAATAAAGTTAAATACTTAGGTTAGAACATGTATTATTAATTATTAATAATATAACCTAAGTCATGTTAATTAATTAATTATAGCCATAGTTTATAATAATTAATTAATTATAAAGTCTAGAAAAAAAATAATTAGGTTAAAAATTCCATGATCTAATAATTAAATTATAACCTAAGTCATGTTTTATTATATTATTAAATTAATATGTCATGTTTATTAATTTAATCTTAACATATAATAATAAGATCATAAACCTTAACATAAACCATGAACCGGATCATGCCTAGAAATCATGAACCGGTCCGGTAATCAACTCCATAACCATTTACATGTTTGATTTATGTTTTTAATTAGCTTTTTAAAAACATCATGTTCTTATTTAATTTATTAAATCAAAACAAAAAGAAAAAAATGATTAAAAAGGTATACCGAATGCGTGGATCTAACGAGGATGAACACACACGAACACTTGCACCAAAATCAAGATCAAAATCAAACAAACACCCCCCTTTGGTGTGTTTATATGCGGCGGCCAAGAGAGCAAGAAGGAGAAGGAGAAAACTTTTTAGGTTTTTGATTTATTTTACTTTAAAGTGAAAATGACTAGAAAATTTACCTTAACCCCTTCCTTAGTAAAAATTTGATGGGCTTGGCCCATGGCCTTGGTGTAGCCGCTGGTAGGGGGCCCCACATGGGGTACCCGTACCGTTTCCCATGTCTAATTATTTAAGTGTTCGTTCGTGTTTAGTCGTGTTCGTGTTTTATGTGTTCTCGTTAAATATTAATCGTGACTTAATATATTTATTCTTGTTCGTAATAAATATATATACATAATTAATATTAGCTCGTGATTTAATTACGTTCATGATTTCGTGATCGCATGTTCGTGATTAATTATTTTTTAAATAATTATTGTGAGTTCGTACGTAATAAATACTTATCGTGTTCTAACACGTACGTAATACGTAAAATTCTAACACGTGAACGTAATCATACTATAAAAGGAAAGTTTTAATATAGTACGTACGATCTTAAGGGTTTTATTCATGGTAAAAGCATGGGGGTTTTACAACTCTTCCCCCCTAAAAAGAATAATTCGTCCACGAATTATAGATAAAGTAAACTGGAGAAGAAGAACATACCCGAATTCAAAATATGAAATGAGGGTAAGAAGCCCGGATAGACTCCTCTGTTTCCCAAGTGGCTTCCCACTCGGTATGATCCCTCCAAAGGATTTTGACGAATGGAATCGTCTTCCTTCTCATGACTCATTCCTGTCTGTCAAGAACTCGTTCGGGTTCTTCTATGAAAGTGAGATCTTCACGTATCTGTTCCAGTGGATACTGAACCATGTGAAGGGGATGATACTGGTACCCTCTGAGTAAGGACATATGAAACACATTGTGTACATGCGAAAGCTGCGGAGGTAACGCTAACCGGTAAGATACTTCACCGACTCGTTCAATGATATCAAACGGTCCGATGAAACGAAACTGAGCTTCCTTTTAATCCTGAAGCGTCTAACACCACGTGCCAGCGAAACCTTAAGGAAGACGTGATCTCCTACGTTAAAATGTATGTCCCTACGATGCTTATCGGTGTAACTCTTCTGACGTGACCGTGCTTCCTAAAGTTTCTGCTTACCTACTGCGATCCTTTCATTGGTCATCTCTATGATTTCTGGTCCTTCAAGTGTTCTCTCACCAACCTGATCCCAGCAGATTGGGGCGCGACACTTTCTGCCATACAACATCTCGAAAGGAGCACACTTGATACTTGCGTGCCAACTGTTGTTGTATGCAAACTCCACCAAACAGATGTAATCGTCCCAATCACCCGTCCATTCCAACGCACATGACCTCAACATGTCGTCCAATGTATGAATCGTTCGCTCCGAATGTCCGTCCGTTTGAGGATGAAAGGTCGTGCTAAGCTTAAGTTGTGTACCCCAAGATTTCTGTAGACTCTTCCAAAATCGCGAAGTGAAACCAGGATCTCTGTCTGAGACGATGCTGGATGGAGCACCGTGGAGTCTCATGATCTCTCTTCTATACGTATCGGCGAGTTTACTTACCGGATCTTCCTTGCAGATCGGTAAGAAATGAGCTGATTTGGTAAGTCGATCAATGATAACCCAATTTGCATCGTGCTTCCTCTTGGTAGGCGGAAGACCAGTAACAAAATCCATGGTGATTTTGTCCCACTTCCACTCTGGAATATCTAACGGTTGAAGGAGACCGCCAGATCGCTGATGCTCGATCTTAACCTGCTGGCAGGTAAGACATTTGGAGACGTAAGTGGCCACATCCTGTTTCATACCACTCCACTAAAAGTACTGATTGATGTCATGGTACATCTTAGTCGAACTAGGATGTATAGAGAATGGGGAGCTATGAGCTTCAGCTAACAAGGCTTCCCGGAGTTCATGGTCATCAGGAACACAAAGTCTCGTGCCCTGCCATACGATACCATCTGCATCTACTCTGAATTCCGTCTGTTTCTCCAAATTATGTACTATCGCCCAGATTTCTCCATCATCTTTCTGAGCTTCCTTGATCTTAGAGAGTAACTCGGGTTCTACTCTAAGATTAGCCCAGTAACCATGTTGTCCACGTACCATGATCTCGATGTCTAGTCGCTCCAAGTCTCTTATGATTTCCTCCTCAATTTTAATGTCGTTGATCATTCCGGACTTCCTGCTAAGAGCATCTGCTACTACATTTGCCTTTCCGGGATGATACTGTAGATTAATGTCGTAATCCTTCAACAGCTCTAACCATCTTCTCTGCCTCATACTCAATTCATGTTGATTGAAGATATACTTCAAACTCTTGTGGTCCGTGAAAATGTCACATGATTCTCCATATAAGTAGTGCCTCCATATCTTCAATGCAAACACGACTGCAGCAAGTTCCAAGTCATGCGTGGGGTAATTTTCATCATAAGGCTTAAGCTGCCTTGAAGCGTACGCGATCACTTTCCCATGTTGCATGAGAACACAACCAAGTCCCTTCCCCGATGCATCACTGATGTGATCGTGATAGTATATGTGATAATTAAGATACGTTATAGGGTATATTAGAAAATTACCTTTAGGAAAAAGTAATAGACTAAAATTACCAAAGACGGATTTAATTAAACACGCTGGTGAACCAAGTTCGTTGTACACGAAGATCGAGTGACTTTGAGACGTTTTTGTTTTGATTTGGATAATTGATTTGAATGGTTTTTCGGTTTTTATCTAGATTAAATCTACCAATTTTAAAAATCCTAAAGTGCATGAATCGTAACCCACTTAATCTAAAAACAATTATTAAAAATATAAAATTTATTTAAACTATCTAAAAATTAAACTATTTAAAAAAAATTAATTAAAACTTTACTATTTAATTAAATTTACCTTTTCACTATTAAAAAAACTTTATTTAAACTAATTTAAAAACTATTTAAAATCTATTAATTAATTAAATCTATTAAAAATTAACTTTTACTTTTCATTAACTAAATCTATTTTTAAAACTAAATTATCTAAAACTAATTTAATTAAAACTTATACTATTTAAAGGCGAATTTACCTAAAAACTAATTTTTAAATCTCTAAAATTATAAAATATTTTTTTTTTAAAACTGAGTTCAAATAATTTGAAACAAATTAATAAAAGGAAACTTGTGTTAAGATTTATTTAAATAAATCTGTCAGCCCAAAAACTAAGTAACAATATTAAATAGAAAGACTATAATCAAACTCAAACGACTAGCTAGCTCAGTTGGTAAAAGCATTCGGCCCATGACCAGGAGGTCATGGGTTCGAGTCCCACATTGGACATTTTTATGAGATGTTATTTTTGAATCCAGATTTCAATTTACCACACGTTTGAATATAGTTGAATAAGTACAGTAATATAATAATTATATAAATATAACAGCAATCACTAAAATTTACCAATCCTCAAGTAGGCTAAATAAATCAGACAGTTAACTAACCATAAAAACTAAACAAGAATAGACATAAAGATTCCTACTCTCTAAATACAGCAAACTAGAGAAAAGTGCAGACTACAGCTCTATAGAATTCAGATAAAAATATGGTAACAAAAACAGTAGATATTATATAATCAAATATCATGAAGCAGACTGATATAAGAACAAATGATCTCAATTTCCATTGAGATTCAACAAGTCACAGCTCAAATAAAGAAGCAGTCCAAATGATATGAGTAATTTAACTCATATCAATTATTGTTCGTTTCTAGATACAAATGATATGAGTAATTTAACTCATATCAAATTCCCCCTTGCTAAGCAATTGTCGTGTCCTCACGCAATGATAAAATAAAACAATAACTACACCATTATTCAACTTTTTGACTTTTTATTTTGCATAGACATAACATATTGCTTTCATTATTAAAAAATAACTTTAAGGATCATAAAACTCAAATAGATTCATCGTCCCCGACTTTTCACTTTTCCATGCCAAGTGTAAAAACAAGATCATTGTCAATCATAAGCCCCAAAATTAAACCAATTCATACAAGTAATTTGTATTAAACTCAATCTCCTATTATTCCTACTTGTATCTCTAGATTTTATTTGTCATTCACTCAAAGGCTCATTTGACTTATTTGATATTTATTAGTCCAAAAATGAAGGAAAAACGGTGTAAACTCAACAATCAAAACCTAACCTCGACTTCAAAAACAGTTGTCACTAAAGAAAGCCCACATCAAGGATAACTTAACACGATTTGAGGGACAAGTCCCCGGACCCGAAATTTGGCTAATAGGACTACTTAAAAGCAACAATGAAACCTCCAAAGTCAATTATGACCTTATTAATGGAGTTAGCAACAATTACATCATATCACCTTGTGGCTCTTTAAGATGCAATTGTGCTCCTTATTTAAAATCCACACCCGAAGGCTCCTTGGACAAAAATAAGGGAATTGACATCACCATCCCACCTTACGGCTCATGATGATGAAGCAGTTTTTATTCAACAAGTCCCCTTTCCATACACCCTTAGGCTCTAATGACAAAGTTAGTGCTACATGACTCCCACCCGAAGGCTCCTAGAGAACATGTTTTTATTTATTCTTCTTATTAATATGATATTTATAGTAAGCCAAATTTTCGCAATCCCATGATCAAAAGTCCATGACGCTAACACCCTTAATGTGTTCTCACTTTAATTACAAGGGAAGAAAAAGAAGGAGTTACGAGTTAAGATATCAAGCCTAAACCGCTAAAAACTTCATTTATTAAGCAATTATTATTCAAGTGTGGAAAGTAAATACGAGGAGATTAAATCAAACACAAAAATACTTGCACAAAGAAGAGTTAATTTTAGAAACTTATGATTAAACTCTATCATCTCTTGTTCTCCATATTGTAAAATTTCAAAAATGTGAAATCAATGGATACTTAGCCTATTAAATCAAAGTTTTGGGTTTTCAAGTCATCTATAGGATCTTGCATCTTCTTATACTTTTTCAAGTTTTAGAATTTGTGTTTTAAAGTTCCCTTGATAAACGACTTTCTAGGATCAATTATAGGAACTTGCGAAAAGTTCTTGTTCTTAACACGTATGAATTAAGACTTTCGCGTTTTAAAGCTCCCTAAAAAAAGCCTAGCAAAACTTAATTCAAATACGTTAAGGAAAAACTAAGGTAAAAACCGAGTCGAGTCAAAAACATTTTTATTTTCACCAACGGAAAGCCTACATTTGTGTCAAAAGCACTTCTTTTATTTATTAAAACTTAAAAATAACATTAAAAATTCAAATTTTTTTTGAAAAACGAGAAAAACAATTACGTTTGGACACGACAAAAGCAATTGCAAGCGATTATATCGATTGACTTCCCCATGCTAAAACCAAACATTTTCCTTAATGTTTCTTAGCTCAAGAGTAACACCCCCTTGCTAAAATACGAAGAGATCTTTTATCCTTTCTAAAATTATAAAAATACAAAAATTAAACTATCTAAAAATATAAAATTTATTTAAACTATCTAAAATTTAAAATATTTAAAAAAAATAACTAAAACTTTATTATTTAATTAAATTTACCTTTTCACTATTAAAAAAAACTTTATTTAAACTAATTTAAAAACTATTTAAAATCTATTAATTAATTAAATCTATTAAAAATTAACTTTTACTTTTTGATTAAATAAATCTATTTTTAAAACTAAATTATCTAAAACTAATTTAATTAAAACTTATACTATTTAAAGCCGAATTTACCTAAAAACTAATTTTTAAATCTCTAAAATTACAAAATATATAAATTTTTTTATTTTAGTTAAAACTGAGTTCAAATAATTTGAAACAAATTAATAAAAGGAAACTTGTTTTAAGATTTATTTAAATAAATCTGTCAGCCCAAAAACTAAGTAACAATATTAAATAGAAAGACTGTAATCAAACTCAAACGACTAGATAGCTCAGTTGGTAAAAGCATTCGGCCCATGACCAGGAGCTCATGGGTTCGAGTCCCACATTGGACATTTTTATGAGATGTTATTTTTGGATCCAGATTACAATTTACCACATGTTTGAATATAGTTGAATCAGTACAGTAATATAATAATTATATAAATATACCAGCAATCACTAAAATTTACCAATCCTCAAGTAGGCTAAATAAATCAGACAGTTAACTAACCATAAAAACTAAACAAGAACAGACATAAAGATTCCTACTCTCTAAATACAACAAACTAGATAAAAGTGCAGACTACAGCTCTATAGAATTCAGATCAAAATATTGTAACAAAAACAGTAGAGAATATATAATCAAATATCATGAAGTAGACTGATATAAGAACAAATGATCTCAATTTCCATTGAAGTCACATCTCAAATAAAGAAGCAGCCCGAACACTCTTAAATCGACCCTATCATTCTAATATGCTCAACAGTGGAGTAAATTTACAGCATTAATAATCAGTAAAACGCAGCCTAATTCACTCTAATCATAGCAAACACAAAAATCTCAGCAAGTGAACCATTAAGTAACTTATATCGGCAAATAATTGAAACGAAATCTCAGCAGCCTAAATAGATATTCCCTAGCAATCAAATTAACTCAGCTAAAGCTCAACTACAACAATCTAAATCCTATAAGTAACACTTAGCTACATACCAGCATATTAAATCAGCAATTATAATAAACTCTAATATCTTAATCGGTAAATAAGCGGTAACAAACAGCAACGATTAACGCAGCTATAATCAAACAAAAACCAATTTAAAACAGTGAAGTAAAACTCGCAAATACAGCCCTAAAGTTCTATCACAGTTCTATAAACCATCATCAGTGCTAAAATCTATATTACGGACACTCAGTTCAGAAATCGATACCACTCACGATTATATCAATCACAATAGCAGCTTAAAAACTTAAATCATTTACTCTAACCAATTAAAAATTTCACTTAAATCATTAAAACATTTAGCATAACATTTAACTAAGGCAATCCATTAAAGTACTAATCCGAAATCAAACAACAATGATCAATGTCATTAACTGATAACAGCAGCTACATAATCAATTCAGAATACACAAATTATACTGAATTCAACATAATACGACAAACCAAATAAGATCCAAACAGATACATCAATGATCTAACTATTTTATACTAAAAAATCAGAAAATAAATTAGAGCTTGACCACTTATGAAGAAATCCTTTGATGACGTGACGCAGCGCTGAGCTGGCCTGAATAAATCGCTTCTCAAATCGTAGACCATGGACCACAAACAATCTAACAAACTAAATCTATGTAACCAGAATCTTCTCGCCGTTTTTACACCATTTATGAGTGGATAAATTGATCCCCTTAACAAGTTTTTATCATTCATTAAAGCTATTAAGAAGCTTAAACAAAATGACAATAAATATTCAACATTTGTAGATTGGATTTCATTAATTCAAAAAGTTAAGTAAACAGGATATATAAAAACGTGAGTATCATTGAACGAAAGCAACATTAAGTAGTGAAATATTAGAAAGAAATTTATGAAAAGAGAATTTTATTAAACTCAAATCTGAATACAAATTATAACATTTAATTGAAAAATATCTTAACTATAAACTATCATCATAACTCTAAACTAGAAAAAGGGATAATACATTCAGGTGAAAAGAGGGGTTTTTATAGCTGAATGAGAGGGATTGAGGTTGTTGAAGGGAATGATCTCTAACCGTTCACATGGTATCTTTTCCTTCTCTTTCATCTTTGACTTGATCCAAGGGCTGATAAACATCCACCTTCACTCGGATTGCCAGGGTGGACAAGATTGTGCTAGTTTGCTGCTGACTTGGAGGAATTTGATTGGCTCTTGTCAAGATTTCAGTGAATCCACCAATCAAAACGGGGCTGTGATGCAACCAAGTGCCACCCTGGCACTTGGTACTAAGAATCTTGTGATATACACGCACTTCTTTCTTCCCTAATTATCGGATTCAAACGCATGATTAACACTCGCTTTGTGATTGGAGAAATCTCCAATTTATTAGGGTTCTTATACTGGGTTTTGTTCTTCCTCATTTTCTTCTTCACGTCTTTCTCTCGTTCCTTTATTTTTCTTCTTTGTTTTATTTTTTTGACCGAATATGTTGACTTCTCAAAGTTATAAAAATCCTCCACTGCTTTACTTGAGAAATCATGGGCTAAGGCCCAAAATTCTAATTTACTCCACACGTTTCTTTATCTATATGAATTTGGGCTTGGAACAAATTTCCATCCGTTTCATAATTGTTGATTTGGGCTATTGTTGGGCTTTGAAACCAAAAGATGATGATATTAACTTCCTTATTGGGTTTTGGGCCCAATACCCGAATGTGGGACCCACAATCCCAATTAACTTCATTAAAACAAAATTCGCTAATAACGAGCTTGTTTTTGGCATTGTCGATCTTTTCTTCAATCTCGTGTCGTTTTCACTGACTTTTGTGATCTTGGGTACCTACACACATGAAACGAAAAACAAACAAATACAAGGCATTTTCTATTGATTTTATGCAATTATTGTTCGTTTCTGGATACAAATGATATGAGTAATTTAACTCATATCAATCACTGTAGATTTGAAATCCACCCGTACCAGATGGGAGAGTAAGAATAGGTGCAGATACTAGCTTCTGCTTCAGGTCTTCTAAGCTCTTCTCTCGTTCTTCAGTCCAGACGAATTTCTCCCCTTTCCGCATCAGTTTGGTCAATGGTAGTGCTAAGCGGGAAAATTTCTCCACGAACCTACGGTAATAGCCAGCTAAGCCTAAGAAACTACGGACTTCCATCGCTGATGTCGGCCTCGGCCACTTAGTAATGGCCTCAACCTTTGCTGGATCCATAGTGATTCCTTCTGCTGATACAATGTGACCTAAGAATGCCACCTTGTCTAACCAGAACTCACACTTGGAGAATTTAGCATACAGCTGGTTCTGGCGAAGAATCTGTAGTACTATACGAAGATGGTCTTCGTGTTCCTCCTTGGACTTTGAGAAAATCAGGATGTCATCGATGAAGACAATGACGAACTTGTCCAAAAATTCATGGAAGATTTTGTTCATCAAGTCCATGAACACTGCTGGAGCATTGGTCAGGCCGAACGGCATAACTACAAATTCGTAGTGGCCATAGCGGGTACGAAAAGCAGTCTTGGCGATGTCCTGCTCCTTAACCCGTAACTGATGGTAGCTTGACCTAAGATCAATCTTGGAGAAGTGTTTGGCCCCTTGGAGTTTGTCAAACAGATCATCTATACGCGGCATTGGATACCTATTCTGGATAGTAATCTTGTTGAGCTCGCGATAGTCTATGCAAAGACGCATATTTCCGTCCTTCTTCTTAACAAATAAGACCGGTGCGCCCCATGGAGATGCGCTCGGTCAAATGAAACCTCGTTCTAGAAGTTCTTGCAGTTGATCCTTCAGCTCCTTCATCTCTATGGGAGCCATGTGATAAGGAGCCTTGGAGATTGGTTCAGCTCCTGGAATAAGCTCGATATTGAATTCCACTTCTCGTGCAGGTGGTATGCCCGAAAGTTCTGCTGGAAATACATCTTGGAATTCCGACACTATTGGTTGATCCTGAATTGATGGAGATTTAGCATCCATGTCGTGAATCGTAGCTAGATAACCCTTGCAGCCATGTGACAGTAGTGCACGCGCTTGCAGGGTAGATATGATTTGCATAGACCGTCTGGGTACGGACCCGTTATGAATGTACTCTGGTGCATTAACATCACTGAAGATAACTCGATATGAATGGCAGTCTATGGTAGCATGATGCTTGGATAGCCAATCCATGCCCAAAATCATGTCGAAGTCATTCATGTCCAGCGGAAGTGCGTCAACAGGACGAACCTTGTCGTAAAATTCTAGGGGAAGACTCTTATATACATGGGTGATTAATACAGAGTCCCTCAAAGGCGTGGAAATAGTAAGTCTATTCTCTAGTGGCATGGGGAGCATCTTAATGTTCTTAGCATAAGCAGTAGAAATGACCGAGTGAGTAGCACCCGTATCGAAAAGAACACACGCAGCTTGACCATACATATACAAGATTCCAGTGATGGTACCTGTAGACTTGTTGGCCTGGTCTCGAGATGTCGTGTAGACACGCGCAGTGGTAGGAGGCGGCTTGGTATCAGCATTTCCCGATCTGCCCTCCATCTCGCCCTTACGGCAATCCTTCATGATATGGCCAGGAAGACCACATTTGAATCATGCGTCAGTGTTACGACGACATGGCCCTGGGTGCCTACGGTGGCAAGTAGAGCAAAGAGGATGAGTATATCCTCCAACAGGTGCTCTGGCTGGATGAGAACCTGATAAAACATTTTACATAAGACATGATAATAGGGTACAAAGGACAATGCGGATAATCGTAAGATTGAATACCAGTGATAGCTGGACGACTAGGCTGTGAACCTCTCTGGTTCTGGTCCCTACCGTTTCCATGGTTCCTGGTAGAAGTTTTGCTAAAGTGTCAGAATATGAGTTATAACATGAAATCATAAGAAAATGCGTAAGTATTAGGACCTTCTGCCGTTGGAGTGTCCAGCGTTGTTACGGTAATTATCATTACCGCCACGACTATCCGTAGCAGAACGGTCGTTAGTCTTACGTTTCCCTTGGGCTGATGAAGCTGCTGCTGAGTAGCCGGCTGAGACCGGTCCCCAGTTTTCTGCCTGGAAGATACAATTTAAAGAGATGAATAATTGACATATATGGAAAGAATACGGATAGGTCACCGCTTGAATACGAATGTTTACCTCTTGTCGGGTCTCTCAGCTTCCCCGATTCATCTCTCTCCTGCAGCATTTCCAGCTTACATGCTGCATCGGCCACTTGTGCTACAGTAGTGAACGTAGCACACACCAGATTATTTGCGACCGATGTGCGAAGAGCCCACCTAAAGTGGTGTGCCTGCTCTTCAGGAGTACCTGCTGCTGCACCAAGGAAACCAGCTAAGCGAAGAAAGCGCTGCATAAACTCGTTGCTATTCTCCCTAGCTCTCTGGCAGATCCAATGGTACTCCCTTTTGAGCTTGTCTTGCTCAGCCTTGGGAAAGAACTGCTCCATCACCCTATCTTTGAACTGAGCCCATGTCAAACCACCAACCCAATCGTCACCTCCCTTAGACTACATCAACGCTAACCACCAATTTAACACACCGCCTTCGAACCGGTAGAATGCCAACCTCGCCTTGAACGCGGGGTCACAACCCATAGCATCGAAAATCTTCTCTATGTGAGCCAACCAGCTTTCAGCATCACTGGGGCTATCTGTTTTCTCAAAAGCTCGAGGACGGAGCTTGTTGAATCTCTCCAGCCATACTGCCAATGTCACTGGAGGAGGAGGAGGAGGAGGTGCTTGGTTATGCTGCTGACTGTTGGCAGCTTGAACCTCAGCCCTGATGTCATTCCTCAGTTGAGGAAGCAAAGCTTTCATTGCAGCTTGGATTGCAGCATTGAGTTGTTCCTGTTCGCGTGTGAGAACCATCTGACAGTATAACATAAAATATATGATTAACAGATCAAAACATAAAATATATATACTTGAAAAAAATTTATACCAATAAATCCAGAGAAAAATTTTATGCAAGAAAATTTGTGTATGAATGCATGATGCAGTTTATGAAAACTTTTGTATGTTCAATAGTGAACGCCTATGGTCAGTTCACCCAAAATAAAAGACATGGCGAGGGGACGCCTATGGGTCGGTCCCAAATTTAAAAGTTTCGATAAAACACATGCGACTAAATAGGGCCAGTCCTGTACCAACCATTACTTAGTCATAAACCTGCGACAATGACATGTATATGTATGCATAAAAATGATGAATGCATGAAAAACGAATGTCAGTACTAGGAAGACCATAGTGACTACCCACTAATCACAAGTCATATTTTGAGAGCATACAGGTCGAAGCCTTGGCTCTGATACCATAATTGTAACACCCCATTTTGATAATGGAATGTCACGCGTAATTATGGGGTGTCATCAAAGCATAAAAGGAAAAATGTCTAAACATTACATGACCATAAAAGGAAAATACCAGAATCAAACATCGGTAGTCAAAAGTAAAGCTCATCACACACAAACATAAGTACTGTAAAGGAAAGGACTAAACAATGTCCATAGCAAGTGTATCAAAGTAAACATAATGCATAAAGTAAAGTAAGGCTAGAAAGCTTCCAGTCCATATGCACGTACGCTTAAAGTCTACGAGCGTCCCTAAGTGCCTGCCGTTTTGGGAATATAGAAAGGAAAACGGCTGAGCAATACGCTCAGTGCACGGATGTACAATAAAGCATGAATAGTAATAGCATATAAGCATATAACAGCGGAATAAACTAAGTCCCGAATAACCTGGTTAAGTCTTGGTAAAACTGGTTTTATAGTTTGAAAAGCCTTATGTTTATCTTATAAAAACTGTTTAACATATTCTACCATTAGCCAATATAGGTCATGAAAATCACCCGTGCATGAATACTTGGAGGGGTGACCTCATCATGCAAAATAGAGGGGCTGCCTCTAATTTAATATACTTGTTTGGGTTGGAGGGATCAGCTCCTTGTGAAGGATGCAAGGCACACACCACATTCACACACGAGTAATCTGCTGAAAAACATGTAACTAGGATGCACCCATACGCCCCACATGATAAATATAATATTATGGCCAAAAGCTGAAGGGACGCCACGAGCAATCAATCACCCGTGGGGAAGTCATAACATTAGTGCCTCTAATGTTATGGTTATGGTACCTCCATAACTAGGTGAAACTGGTCATGCATGTATATGGCTATAGGTATTCTAAATTAAACATAAGCAAATCAAACATATAAACTTATACTACGGGAAAACAGTTGGCTGCATACGGAGAATCCTAATAAGGAAAGAATGTCCATACTGAAAGGACGGGAATCCGTACCTTATGTCCAGTGAACGAAGAAGACGAACTGAGGAGAGTCCTACTTCGGTATCACTAATGCTACATAAATATATACATGTATAAGTATCTTATTACTAAATACGTAACTGGTTTTAGGTCATGACTTAGCTTATTTTATACGTTCATGTCATGTTTTACTGTTTTAAGCTTTAAACTGTGTTTATCTTATATTCTGACTATTCTGGTTAAGTATTACTTGTATTTCATGTATTATTGTACTTACTGTGTAATATTAAGTATCTTTCTAAAAATAGCATGTTTCCTAAATTAGAAAGTTTCCAAAAATAGAAAGTTACCAATAATAGAAAGTTACCAAAGATAGAAAGTTTCTAAAAATAGAAACTTTCCAAAAATAGAAAGTTTCCAAAAATAGATTTACTGCTTATAATAGATAAGTTTCTAAAAATAGAAAGTTTCCATAAATAGATTAGCTGCCTTAATTAAATAAGTTTCTAAAAATAGAAAGTTTTTCATAATTAGATATAAGGTTGTCAAATAAGCTAAGTATATAAGCTTAAGTGTTTTCTGATTATTTTTCTAAGTCATAATTATATAAGGTATAGTTTATTAATTATTACATGTAATTTAAATAAACTATAGGTTAAAAGTATTTAATTAAATATATCATGTTTTTAATTAAATAAAGTTAAATACTTAGGTTAAAACATGTATTATTAATTATTAATAATATAACCTAAGTCATGTTAATTAATTAATTATAGCCATGGTTTTTAATAATTAATTAATTATAAAGTCTAGAAAAAATAAATAAATACTTAGGTTAAAAATTCCATGATCTAATAATTAAATTATAACCTAAGTCATGTTTTATTATATTATTAAATTAATATGTCATGTTTATTAATTTAATCTTAACATATAATAATAAGATCATAAACCTTAACATAAACCATGAACCGGATCGTGTCTAGAAATCATGAACCGGCCCCGTAATCAACTCCATACCCCGACCACTTCGGGGTTCCCCCTTTTTTGCTACTGCCGTGGGACCCACACCACCAAACCGAGACCTTGAGGTCTCGGTGGTGGTCCATATGCCAAGCCGAGACCCCCTTGAGGTTCGGTTTAGGCGCCGGCCACACACAAACACCCCTAAATCCTCCGTTTCGATTTACCCCATAACCATTTACATGTTTGATTTATGTTTTTAATTAGCTTTTTAAAAACATCATGTTCTTATTTAATTTATTAAATCAAAACAAAAAGAAAAAAAGGATTAAAAAGGTATACCGAATGCGTGGATCTAACGAGGATAAACACACACGAACACTTGCACCAAAATCAAGATCAAAATCAAACAAACACCCCCCTTTGGTGTGTTTATATGCGGCGGCCAAGAGAGCAAGAAGGAGAAGGAGAAAATTTGATTTATTTTACTGTAAAGTGAAACTGACTAGAAAATTTACCTTAACCCCTTCCTTAGTAAAAATTTAATAGGCTTGGCCCATGGCCTTGGTGTAGCCGCGGGTAGGGGGCCCCACATGGGGTACCCGTACCGTTTCCCGTGTCTAATTATTTAAGTGTTCGTTCGTGTTTAGTCGTGTTCGTGTTTTATGTGTTCTCGTTAAATATTAACCGTGACTTAATATATTTATTCATGTTCGTAATAAATATATATACGTAATTAATATTAGCTCGTGATTTAATTACATTCATGATTTCGTGATCGCATGTTCGTGATTAATTATTGTTTAGATAATTATTGTGAGTTCGTACGTAATAAATACTTATCGTGTTCTAACACGTACGTAATACGTAAAATTATAACACGTGAACGTAATCATACTATAGAAGGAAAGTTTTAATCTAGTACGTACGATCTTAAGGGTACTATTCATGGTAAAAGCATGCGGGTTTTACAACCATATTTCTCCACCATCTCCTAAGGATATCCCTACCGATGATCCGAATGTGACTACGCCTTCCATCGAAAATCCTCAGGATTTAGAGCTTAAGTATCTGCCGTCTCATCTCGAGTACGTGTTCCTTGACGACAACAAGAAATCACCCGTCATCATTGCAAAGGACTTGAAAGAAGAAGAAAAATCCCGACTTATCGCCGTGCTGAAAAATCATAAGAAAGCGATTGCGTGGAAAATCTCCAATATTCGTGGAATTGATCCTCACTTTTGCACACATAAAATTCTCATGGAGGACAACTTTAAACACACTATTCAAAGCCAAAGAAGGGTGAATCCCAAGATCCATGACATTATCAAAAAAGAGGTTATCAAACTTCTTGATGCGGGCATGATCTATCCTATCTCGGATTCACCATGGGTTAGTCCGGTCCATTGTGTGCCTAAGAAAGGCGGAATCACCGTTGTTCCCAATGAAAACAACGAGTTGATTCCTACTCGTCTCGTTACAGGGTGGAGAGTTTGTATAGACTATCGCAAACTCAATTATGCTACGAGAAAGGATCATTTTCCCCTTCCTTTCATGGACCAAATGCTTAAACGTCTAGTGGGTGATGACTATTACTGCTTTTTAGATGGTTTCCCGGGTTATTTTCAAATACCCATCGATCCCAAAGACCAAGAAAAAACCACATTCACTTGTCCATACGGAACATTTGCTTACAAAAGAATGCCTTTCGGCTTATGCAATGCTCCTGGGACTTTCCAAAGGTGTATGATGGCTATCTTCCATGACATGGTTGAAGAAACTATGGAAGTCTTCATGGATGATTTCTCGGTCTATGGTGATTCCTTCTCTACTTGCCTTGCCAATTTGGAACGCATGAAGACACTCGCCTTGTTCTAAATTGGGAAAAATGCCATTTCATGGTAAAAGAAGGCATTGTTCTTGGACATAAAATCTCTAAAGCCGGTCTTGAAGTCGACCGTGCTAAAGTAAATGTTATTGCTAAATTTCCTCCACCCTCAACCGTGAAGGGTGTGAGAAGTTTCCTTGGTCATGCGGGCTTCTATCGTCGATTCATTCAAGATTTTTTTAAAATCGCTCGCACGATGACCCACCTCTTAGAAAAAGATACTCCTTTTATCTTTTCTAAAGAGTGTCTTGAATCCTTCAATCTTCTTAAGGACAAGCTTACTAAGGCACCAGTCTTGGTTACCCCTAATTGGGAGCTACCTTTTGAATTGATGTGTGATGCTAGCGACTTTGCTGTTGGAGCGATTTTGGGCCAAAGAGTGAACAAACACTTCCAACCAATCCATTATGCTAGCAAGACAATGACGGGGGCTCAATTGCATTATACCACTACCAAAAAAGAGCTTTTAGCTGTAGTGTATGCTTTTGAGAAGTTTCTCCCCTATCTTTTCCTTTCCACCACCATTGTGTACACCGATCATTCCGCGTTGAAGTACTTGTTAACTAAGAAAGATTCTAAGCCAATACTTCTTCGTTGGGTTTTGCTCCTTCAAGAATTTAAAATCGAAATTCATGACAAGAAGGGAGCGGAAAACCTAGCAGCGGATCATCTAAGTAGACTTGAGGATCCTTATCAAGGGGATAATCCGAACCAAGAGATCAATGACTCTTTTCCCCTTGAGACCTTAATGTCGATAAATTCCAATCTTGATGACACCCCGTGGTTTGCGGACATTGCAAACTACTTAGCAGGTGGTATCCTCGTCGAAGGGTTAACATCCCAACAAAAGAAGAAGTTCTTTAAAGATATTAAGACTTACTTTTGGGATGACCCTTATCTTTTTAAACAATGTGTGGATCTTGTCATTCGTCGATGTGTTGATGGGCCGGCAGCGGTACAAATCCTTAACGCTTGCCGTAAAGGACCCACCGGTGGTCACTTTGGTCCAAATTACACCGCGAAGAAAGTATTTGACTCTGGATTCTATTGGCCCACCATATATCGTGACGCTCACGAAATGGTTAAACATTGTGATGATTGCCAAAGACAAGGCAAGATCACACATAAAGATGAGATGCCTCAAAATTTCATACAAGAATGTGAAATCTTTGATGTATGGGGCATCGAATTTATGGGGCCATTTCCATCATCTAAAAGGAACAAGTACATCCTCGTAGCCGCTGAGTATGTTTCTAAATGGGTTGAAGCTAAGGCTCTCCCTACGAATGATGCGAGAATGGTTGTGAACTTTCTAAAGCAATTATTTGCTCGATTCGGTGTTCCTCGTTCTATTATCAGTGACCACGGGACTCATTTTTGCAATGATCAATTTGCACGAGTCATGGCTAAGTACGGTGTCAATCACCGTCTCTCCACCGCTTATCATCCCCAAACTAATGGTCAAGCCAAGATATCTAACCGCGGATTGAAGCGAATTCTGGAGCGTATTGTGGGAGAGAATCGTGCCTCGTGGGCTGATAAGTTAGATGATGCTTTGTGGGCTTTCCGTACCGCTTATAAGACCCCGATTGGTTGTACACCTTATCGTCTTGTGTACGGGAAAGCATGCCACCTCCATATCGAGCTGTAACATAAGGCGTACTGGGCCTTGAAGTGGGCTAACTTCGACATCAACAAAGCCGACAATCTTCAGAAGATTCAACTCAATGAGCTAAATGAACTGAGGAATGAAGCTTATGAGAACTCATTGATCTACAAGGAGAAGACCAAGATCATCCATGATGCAAGAATTAAAAACCGAGAGTTCCACGTTGGTGATCAAGTTTTACTCTTTAACTCTCGGTTGAAGATCTTCTCGGACAAGTTGAAGAGCCACTGGTCTGGTCCATTCACCGTCGCTAAAGTCTTCCCATATGGCACCATTGGGCTTTCTCAACCAAATGGGCCCAATTTTAAGGTGAATGGCCAGCGCGTGAAGTTGTAATTTGGTGAGGACATCTCTCATGAGATGATTACATCCCTCACCATGTTTCCCTTGAATTAGTTCTGGGTCGAGTCAGGCTCGTGACTCGGTGAACAAAAACAAGCACTTCTCGGGAGGCAACTCGTTGATCTATCCTTTACCGTTTTTATAATAAGTGTAGGGGGAGCCCCGTATGTGTTTGTTGTCTTGTTTCTAGTATGCAGGGATTAATACTTCAAAGATCCATTCTCGATGACTTTTGACGAACCGTGATCCCGTGTTCCCGTCTTCCCGGTTCTATCCTAAACTGTCATGATTCAATATTTCATATCTTATATGTTCACATTGAAATCACTATAGTTGTTCTTTCCTTAGCAAGACTTAAACAAAGTGCACAATGTCATAAGTGTAGGGGAATTTACTCCCACATGCTTAAACATTGAGGACAATGTTTATATCAACTGTAGGGGGACTTCTATCGAAGTAAGTGGTCTTTTTCATGAATTTGTCCTCATTTTAACCGGAAAAATTTGGTTTTTCGACATTTTTCGAAATTTTTAATCTATTTTGGACTTATAGTTTTCCTTTGTTATCGTTATTTACTTTCTTTGCTAGAATAAATTTTCAATAAAGTGGTTTTAATTTTCCAAAGTCATGAATATTTTGACTCAACCCGAGTTTACTTATCTAAGTTTACTCTAGCTAGTATCCTTAACGTGTTTAAGTCAAGTTTTGCTAGGCTTTTATATAGGGAGCTTTAAAAAGCGAAAGTCTTAACTCTCACGGGTTAAGAACAAGAACTTTTCGCAAGTTCCTATAATTGATCCTAGAGAGTCGTTTATCAAGGTAACTTTAAAACGCAAATTCTAAACTTGAAAGAGTCTAAGAAGATGCAAGATCCTATTGGCGACTCGAAAACCCAAAACTTTGATTTAATTGGCTAAGCATCCACGAGTCTCATTCTTTGAGATTTTAAACTGTGGAGGAAGAGAGATGATAGAGTCAATTATAAGTTTGGTATTCTTTCGTGAATTTATGTGAGTTGATTATAAGCCTATTCTCCCATCGCTTGTTAATAAATATATCTACAATAAATAAGGTTGTACGATTTGAAAAGTTACTTGGCTTCTAGCCCAAGATCGTTTAAAAGTTGCTCAGTATTCATTAGAGTTCATAGCCAAGGCATAACTTATTGAAGCGGGATGCGAAGATTGGCGAGTCCGAAAAGGCCCTAACAAGGCGTGAGGGCTACATTTTGTTGCTAAAGATCCAAAAGTGATGTGAAGAATCATTTATCAAAAATCAATATGAAGGATCGAGACACACGACGAAAAGCAAATACTCCCCTAAAGATCATGGAGAAGTCTATCCGAAAAGACCCTAACAAGGTATGAGGATAAATAGATCCAAGTACTAAAAGGATGCGGATCGTTGTATATCAAAGTCCAAAATAAAGATTGGAGAAAAAAATGAAGAAGTCGTGGTCCAAAGATGAAGAATCTCTCAAAACTTCAAGTGAAAAAATTCCTGTTATGAAGAAAAGACCATAATTTCAAGAACGTGTCTCAAAGATTTGAAGTATGAAGTCGCTGCCAAATATCGGTCCGAGAAAGGTCTCAAATCGTGAAGCGAGTTATGCCAAGATATGAACTTTATGAGGTCTCGAGAAGCAGTTTTAAAAGATTTTGTCCTTTAGCTAACTATTGATTAAATCGTCACCTTTATTTTTGGCCTTAATAACTATCGAAATAAGTCAAACAATGCATCCTCGTGATCATTCAAGACAAAAATAAAATATAAGAGATACACCTAGGAATAAGGGAGTCTAAGTAAATAATTGGCCCACATGAATTCGTGTTAGTTTGCTAACTTACAATAACAATGGTCTCGTTTTTAGGCTTGGTATGGGGAACGTGAAACTTGAGGATGATAAACGTTCATGGCAACTAAAACCCCAATGTAAGTCTTTGATTTCATTACTTGTTTCTATCTTTTTATTTTTCTTAATGTTTAGTATTTAATAAAGGCCAAGGTGGGTTATATATGATGGAAAATGTAAACCGTGCTTTAAAATTAATGCATTGCATGAGGACATTGCAATGGTCAAGTGAAGAGGATTTAATAAGTGTGAAAACACTTATCCTTTTACCACTTATTTCCAATAATAACATGACCAAAACGTGTATTTTATGTCGGAAAAGTCGGAATTATGTGTGGTTTATGTTTTTATTGTGTTTTAGGACCAAAAGATGAAAAAGAAAGAAAACACGGGCTTTCACGGGCTTTTATCGAAGAAAACGAGAAAAGACGAAGTCAAAAGATCAAGAGTGCAAAAAGAACGGAAGTCCAAGGCCTATTCTGAAGATTTATCGAAGAAAAAGTCTAAAGACGGAAGTTTAATGAAGTCGAAGAACTCAAGTCTAAATAAGTGAAGAATTTAATAGACGAGTTTAATTAATCCCGAGAAAAGTCGAAGAACTTAAAAGACGAAGAGCCGAGAAGAAAGAAAGAGGAGGCAACACGTGCACCTCCCCATTTTCCTATAAATACCCTCCTAATCACATTAGGAGGGTGGTTAGATAATTTTGTTTTTCTTTGTTTTAGTTTTAATTTTAGAGAGAGAAAGTGTTTAACTTTCTCTCACTAAACTTCATCTTTTCTTTCAAGTTAAGCTTTGTTTAATCATTGTATTAGAGTTTCATTAATCAAAAGTTCAAGTTTAAGCTTTTAATCTTTTATCTCTTTCTACCTTTCTTGATTTTTCTTTGTCCTTGATCCGAAACTTCATCTTTGATCCGAATAGTTCTTAATTCGTGTTTGATTTTGATGTTTTAGTGTTTAAAAAGTTAATCTTTTTATTCCTACATAAGCTTTCATACGGTTTAAGCTATAAGCTCTTTGTGCTTATTAGCTTATTTCATATATAGCTTATTGCATTTTCGGTTTTCTTAAAAAGTTTAGTATTTTCAAAAGGTTCGATTCGTAAAGTTGACTTATTTTGAGTTTTGAAGGGTTTCAAGTTTATGCTTATTGAGTTGTTCAAGATTCGGTTAAGTGAGCTTATTGGAATTGCTTATTGGACTTTGTCTTATTTTCATTTTCGGATTGTTGATGTTCATCGCAATATTGGGGGTTCTACACATTCCGACGGCACATTCAGATAGCTTGTTTCGATCGCAATAACCATTTGTGGTTTTACTTTGCGATCACATGTACTTTTCCCTATATTTTGATCTGGGATTGCGATCACTCATTGCGATCGCATATTCCGACGTGATTGAAGGTTACCTTGTGTCAAAACTCTGCCAATTTTTTGTTAGTGACATTCCGATAAAAAACCTATATTCTGATCTGGAACATTCCGATATTATACATTCCGATAGCTTTGCCACTTCTTTCATTCCGATGGTGTTGTTTTTATATATTCCTATAGCAATGATTTAATTATTCCGACGGTTCTAATTTTGGTGCATTCCGATAGAAAGGGCTTGTTACATTCCGATAGATTAAATTTTTAAGTTTTAAAGTTTTACAAAGTTTTATGTTTTAAGTGTTTTTCTAAATAACTTTAGTTGAATTTTGTTAAAGCTTCTACTCTACTCAACGATATTTATTTGCTTTTAGTTTAAAAATAGAAAATCAAACAATAAAAATTATTTTTCACCAAGAACAATTGAGTCACACTTTCTACCAATAATCAATTCGAAAAGATCGGACGAAAATATTTTATACTTGGTGAAAACCTAGTTTTACGCGCCCATTCTCGCATTACCCGAAAGTAGTGATGACTTTGAAGTATATTGTGATGCTTCGATTAAAGGTCTAGGCACGGCTCTCATGCAAAGGAAAAAGGTCATTGTTTACGCATCTCGACAACTAAAACCGAACGAAGAAAACTACACTACTCACGATTTGGAGCTAGGCGCGGTTGTCTTTGCTCTCAAAATTTGGAGACACTGCCTCTATGATACTAAGTGTTTAGTTTACGCCGATCACAAAAGTCTTCAACATATCTTGGACCAAAAAGAACTCAACATGAGACAACGACGGTGGTTGGAACTACTTGGGTACTACGATTGTGACATTCGTTATACCCTGGGAAAAGCTAACGTTGTAGCTGATGCTTTGAGTAGAAAACCTCGTGAACGAACTCTAAGGGTTCGAGCCTTAGTGATGAATATTGGCTTAAACATACCCGCAAAAATCTTAGAAGCCCAACGAGAAGCTATTAAGATAGAAAACATCGATAAAGAAGAAGCCGGTGGAATGATCACCAAGAACCTCGTTGCACGTGCCGATGGAACATTGTGTCTTGACAATAGAAGTTGGTTGCCTCTTTACGGTAATGTTCGAGCTCTAATCATGCATGAATCGCACAATTCCAAGTATTCGATCCACCCCGAATCGGACAAAATGTATCATGACATGAAAATGTTCTATTGGTGGCCAAACATGAAACCGACATCGCGACTTATGTTGGTAAATCCCTAACTTGCGCCAAGTTAAGGTTGAACACCAAAAGCCTTCGGATTACTAGTCCAACCTAGGATCCCGGAATGCAAATGGGAGATTATTACTATGGACTTTATTACCAAACTTCCTAAAACACCCGCAGGTTACGACACCATTTGGATCATCGTTGATCATTTAACGAAGTCCGCACACTTTATCCCTATGAAGGAAAATGAAAAAATGGATCAATTGGCGCGATTATACTTGAAGGAAATCTTTGCTAAGCACGGCGTACCAATTTCTATCATATCGGACCGAGACAGTCGATATTGCTCAAGATTTTGGCAATCTCTCCAAGAAGCGTTAGGAATGCAATTGGACATGAGTACGGCCTATCATTCTCAAACGGATGGCCAAAGCGAAAGAACCATCCAAACATTAGAGGATATGCTTCGCGCGTGTGTAATCGACTTTGGAAAGGGTTGGGATCGACACTTACCGTTAGTAGAATTTTTGTACAACAATAGCTACCACACTAGCATTAAAGCGGCACTGTTTGAAGCGCTTTATGGTCGAAAGTGTCGTTCACCCGTTTGTTGGGCAGAAGTTGGTGATGCACAACTTACCGGTCCGGAAATTATTCACGAGACAACGAAGAAAATTGTCCAAATCAAAAGTCGTATGCAAGCGGCTCGCGATCGACAAAAGTCTTATGCCGACAAGAGAGACAGCCTTCAGAATTTAAAGTCGGAGATCGAGTAATGTCGAAAGTTGCACCATGGAAATGTGTAATCCGCTTTGGTAAGCGAGGAAAGCTAAACCCTCGATATATTGGACCTTTCGAAATTATTCAACGCATTGGTGACGTTGCCTATCCTTTGTAGTTACCTCAAGAACTTAGTCGTGTGCATAATGTTTTCCACATTTGCGACTTGTAGAAATGCCTATCCGATGAGACACTCGTTATACCAATGGACGAAATCCAACTAAACGACAAACTCGTGTTCGTTGAAGAACCCGTTGAAACTATGGAACGAGAAGTTAAACTAGTTAAACAAAGCCGTATATAAATTGTTAAAGTGCGTTGGAATGCACGTAGAGGACCCGAATTTACTTGGGAACGCGAGGACCAATTCAAAGCAAAGTACCCTCACTTGTTCACTAATTTTGTGTCGACTTAAATTGTATCGTTTGTTTTTCTTTACGGACAAAGCCCTCTTTAAAGAGAGCGAATGTAAAAATTTGAATTTTCGCGTCTTATTATTATTATAGAGACGTGCTCGTTATTAATCGTTTGCTCATTTACGGTTTGTGCCGGTTATTAATACTTATCAAATTATCGAGAATACACGTATCTACTTTGTTTAAGTCACGTGATTGAGTTTTTATGTTGTGTTATTCACGTAGTTAAGATTATACACGTCTAGAACTCATGTCGTTTTGATAAACCCTTCTTGCGCCGAACATCATGTTAAACTACTTACTTAATGGACCAAATACTATTAATCATGATGGGCCGACTGCCCACTAAGCCCTTACTGGGCCGAATCCAACTAAGAAAGAATATACAAAGTTACCAGAAACTGAGAACTTGAAGCAATGTTTATAACATGCCAGTAAGACAAAGCTGTGATTTCAAAATAGTCAACCAAAGTCAAACCTGCATATTATATGTTCCCACTCAACACCACGGTCCAACACACATGCCAAGACTACCTTAAATGGGTATATCACAAGACCTCCAAATTTGGATAGGGATTAACCCTATGCCAAGAATACTAAGTTAAAAACAGTCCATGTTCACAAGTCCTAAACACAAAAACAAAACACAATTTCAACAAATCTGGGCTAACAAGGAGAGATTGAGCAAGACCCTTGAGCAACAACCGAAGCACTATTCCCAGCCGAACCAAGCACTTTCCATCCCGTCTGAAGCACCAAGAATCCATTGGGAGTCTTTTTACACCCTTTCTCCTCATTCTTGTGCATATCATGTAGAGTACTTGACCAAACAACCCTAGGAAACAAGAACAACTGTGTTAGAAACATGAAACACCATTCTAATCTTAATGCTAGTAATCCGAGTTTATAACCGAGCCTCCTTTTATATTTTCTTGAGTAAAATTGATAGGAAACATAATGAGATAATCAATAGTGCCACTAGAAAACCAAATACCCAACTGAATGTGAATCACACTAATCGGCCAAACCCTAAATCAATCAACTTATGAGTGAAGCTGGAAATTTATACTACTTTCTTCTCTATAAACCCATTAGAATCCGAATTAAAACTCATATACACAAAACCCCCAATTTTGACAAACCCTAATTTTTACAAATTGATTAATACTCTAACTAAACACAATCTAAACTCGAGTTGACCAATTATTAGATTAAAAACAAGGTATGAACGAATCCCCAATTCGACCGAAACCCTAATTTTACAAATCAAATTAATTGATAAGATTAATCAGTTTTTATGATAGAAAAAACTAATTAATTAAGGTTAAACATTAGATTTATCAAAACCCCTAATTATTTCGAAACCCTAATTTTTAAATAAATTAAATCTGAATAAAAACCATTGATAGATACATGAATCTTGCGTCTTTAGATTAATAAAGCATCTTTGTTTTGAAGTTATGAACAAACAACTCATAAAAACGTTTTCTTAAAATGAAAAGGATTTAAAACTTATCTTTTTGGATGATTGATCACCAAATAATGCAAGAACAACCCCTGGAATCAACCTATGAATCGAATTAAATAGGTTGATGGGATAAAACCTATGACAAGGAATCAAACATGATCAAGAACACATCTCCTTAATGTATTTGAATCAGATATACATAGATCTTGGCTTGGATTTTATGAGAGATTGATGAAACGGAATAGAGATGATAACCAGGGGAGAGAGAGAGGGAAGAAAATGGAGCGGTTGGATTATTATGTATGTGTGTCGCGTGTTTAATCTTTAGACAAAGAGATAAAGAGTTAATATTAACGTGTCCTACTGTTTTTCTTGTTTGTGTCGCCCACAGTGGGCCGGGTTGGGCAAAACAGATCATGGGTCAAGCCCATGAATAATCTTGGACTATTGGGCTGTCCAATTTTGGACTAAGTTAATAAAAGCCCAAAACTAACTTGTGTTATTATTTTGTTAAACTAATGACCATTGATAACCGGTTAATATTTTCGCGTTCGTCGTTAATAAAACGTAATGTCAAGCACACTTAGGTTATCATGCATTTTATTTATAAACTTCTAGTCGTTGTGACACGGTCATTATACTTAACTAGGTCGTGGATACGTGGTCGTATTCTCGAGCTTCCTTGCATTTTCATTAATTTGCTTGATTCACGAGGTGAGTTTATAGCCCTACTTTTAATTGCTTTTAAACTATTTGGGGTGAGAACATTGCTTGTTTTTACGGATAAACAAAAGTACCTTAAAACTCATACGTGCCTACATGATGTCTAAGTAGCGATACCCCTGGATGCTTTAGCCTACTATCATGAACCGTTAATTACTTTGTGTAATATGGATAGATCTATTGGGGTTGGCCTCCCTATCTAATGTTTGCTGTGTGACCAAATTGGATACAATTACACTTGAGGTGTTACGAATACTTTAGGGTAGTATTTGTTTGGGCTCTTTTATATAAAATTGTTGGTACGGTTAACGCTTCGGTGTCATGAGCTTAGATGTAGGATATCATGAACGTATGCTATTTGATGATAATCTTGTATTTGTTATAAGATTATTTGTCGGTTGCCTAACTAAAATCTTATGGTTCATCACACGACTTATACTTAAACCTATAAACTCACCAACCTTTGTGTTGACGTTTTAGCAATGTTTTTCTCAGGTGTCAAGGCGGAGGAGTGACATGGTTGTGCTATGGAGTTAATAAAAATTATCATGATTTACCTTTGAGACTTGATTAAGTTGTATGACATTTGGAAGCTTGATTTATGTTATCATGATGTGTAAAACAATTCTCTTTGAGACCAATTTCTATCTTTATGTTTTATGAATGAAAAATGATTTTTCTTAGTTATTCTTGTATCTATGTCTCTTGGTTGTCATGATAGTCACATCCTCGTGTAATTGTACACGTGGGCCAAATTGAGGGTGTGACACTTCACATTGAAGCTTTTGTATACGAGTCTTCCCAATATGGGCAAGTCTACAATGCCAAAGATAAGAAGAGTTCTTGACAAACTTTATCTTCTTACTCATGCTAAAGACAGATTTATTGTTCTTGGATTCATTATCATGCATGTCTAATTCAAACACACCATTCACAGAAATTGAATTAAAATAGAAAATACCATTTTTCAAACAGAAATTCCAATATTATCAATCGTGTGAATGAATCCATTATTTAACAAACAAGAAAAGGAAATAACACCCCTACCAATTGTAGGTGCAAAATGAAAATCATCTAAAATCAGTACTAAACCCAAAAAGATCGGACGAAAATATTTTATACTTGGTGAAAACCTAGTATTACGCGCCCATTCTCGCATTACCCGAGGGTAGTGATGACTTTGAAGTATATTGTGATGCTTCGATTAAAGGTCTAGGCGCGGTTCTCATGCAAAGGAAAAAGGTCATTGCTTACGCATCTCGACAACTAAAACCGAACGAAGAAAACTACACTACTCACGATTTGGAGCTAGTCGCGGTTGTCTTTGCTCTCAAAATTTGGAGACACTACCTCTACGATACTAAGTGTGTAGTTTACGCCGATCACAAAAGTCTTCAACATATCTTGGACCAAAAAGAACTCAACATGAGACAACGACGTTGGTTGGAACTACTTGGGGACTACGATTGTGACATTCGTTATACCCCGGGAAAAGCTAACGTTGTATCCGATGCTTTGAGTAGAAAACCTCGTGAACGACCTCTAAGGGTTCGAGCCTTAGTGATGAATATTGGCTTAAACATACCCGCAAAAATCTTAGAAGCCCAACGAGAAGCTATTAAGATAGAAAACATCGATAAAGAAGAAGCCGGTGGAATGATCACCAAGAACCTCGTTGCACGTGCCGATGGAAAATTGTGTCTTGACAATAGAAGTTGGTTACCTCGTTACGGTAATGTTCGAGCTCTAATCATGCATGAATCGCACAAGTCCAAGTATTCGATCCACCCCGGATCGGACAAAATGTATCATGACATGAAAATGTTCTATTGGTGGCCAAACATGAAACCGACATCGCGACTTATGTTGGTAAATGCCTAACTTGCGCCAAAGTTAAGGTTGAACACCAAAAGCCTTCCGGATTACTAGTCCAACCTAGGATCCCGGAATGCAAATGGGAGAGTATTACTATGGACTTTATTACCAAACTTCCTAAAACGTCCGCAGGTTACGACATCATTTGGATCATCTTTGATCATTTAACGAAGTCCACACACTTTCTCCCTATGAAGGAAAACGACAAAATGGATCAATTGGCGCGATTATACTTGAAGGAAATCTTTGCTAAGCACGGCGTACCAATTTCTATCATATCGGACCGAGACGGTCGATATTGCTCAAGATTTTGGCAATCTCTTCAAGAAGCGTTGGGAACACAATTGGACATGAGTATGACCTATCATTCTCAAACGGATGGCCAAAGCGAAAGAACCATCCAAACATTAGAGGATATGCTTCGCGCGTGTGTAATCAACTTTAGAAAGGGATGGGATCGACACTTACCGTTAGTAGAATTTTCGTACAACAATAGCTACCACACTAGCATTAAAGCGGCACTGTTTGAAGCGCTTTACGGTCGAAAGTGTCGTTCACCCGTTTGTTTGGCAGAAGTTGGTGATGCACAACTTACCGGTCCGGAAATTATTCACGAGACAACGGAGAAAATTGTCCAAATCAAAATTCGTATGCAAGCGGCTCGCGATCGACAAAAGTGTTATGCCGACAAGAGAGACAAACTTTAGAATTTAAAGTCGGAGATCGAGTAATGTTGAAAGTTGCACCATGGAAAGGTGTAATCCTCTTTGGTAAGCGAGGAAAGCTAAACCCTCGATATATTGGACCTTTCAAAATTATTCAACGAATTGGTGACGTTGCCTATCGTTTGGAGTTAACTCAAGAACTTAGTCGTGTGCATAATGTTTTCCACATTTGCGACTTGTAGAAATGCCTATCCGATGAGACACTCGTTATACCAATGGACGAAATCCAACTAAACGACAAACTCGTGTTCGTTGAAGAACCCGCTGAAATTATGGAACGAGAAGTTAAACGACTCAAACAAAGCTGTATACCAATTGTTAAAGTGCGTCGGAATGCACGTAGAAGACCCGAATTACTTGGGAACGCGAGGACCAATTCAAAGCAGAGTACCCTCTCTTATTCACTAATGTTGTGTCGACTTAAAATGTATCGTTTGTTTTGCTTTGCGGACAAAGCCCTCTTTAAAGAGAGCGAATGTAACAATTTAAATTTTCGCGTCTTATTATTTTTATAGAGACGTGCTCGTTGTTAATCGTTTCCTCATTTACGGTTTGTGCCGGTTATTAATACTTATCAAATTGTCGAGAATACACGTATCTACTTTGTTTAAATCACGTGATTGAGTTTTTGTGTTGTGTTATTCACGTAGTTAAGATTATACACGTCTAGAACTCATGTCGTTTTGATAAACCCCTCTTGGGCCGAACATCATGTTAAACTACTTACTTAATGGACCAAATACTATTAATCATGATGGGCCGACTGCCCACTAAGCCCTTACTGGGCCGAATCCAACTAAGAAAGAATATACAAAGTTACCAAAATCTGAGAACTTGAAGAAAAGTTTATAACAAATCAGTAAGACAAAGCTGTGATTTCAAAATAGTCAACCAAAGTCAAACCTGCATATTATATGTTCCCATTCAACACCACAGTCCAACACACATGCCAAGACTACCTTAAATGGGTATATCACAAGACCTCCAAATTCGGATAGGGATTAACCCTATGTCGAGAATACTAAGTTAGAAATAGTCCATGTTCACAAGTCCTAAACACAAAAACAAAACACAATTTCAACAAATCTGGGCTAACAAGGAGAGATTGAGCAAGACCCTTGAGCAACAACCGAAGCACTATTCCCAGCTGAACCAAGCACTTTTCATCCCGTCTAAAACACCAAGTCGAAACCAAGAACCTATTGTGAGTCTTTTTACACCCTTTCTCCTCATTCTTGTGCATACCATGTACAGTACTTGACCAAACAACCCTAGGAAACAAGAACAACTGTTTTAGAAACATGAAACACCATTCTAATCTTAATGCAAGTAATCCGAGTTTATAACCGAGCCTCCTTTAATATTTTCTTGAGTAAAATTGATAGGAAACATAATGAGATAATCAATAGTGCCACTAGAAAACCAAATTCCCAACTAAATGTGAATCACACTAATCGGCCAAACCCTAAATCAATCAACTTATGAGTGAAACTAGAAATTTATACTACTTTCTTCTCTATAAACCTATTAGAATCCGAATTAAAACACATATACACAAAAACCCCAATTTTGACAAACCCTAAATTTTACAAATTGATTAATACTCTAATTAAACACAATCTAAACTCGAGTTGACTAATTATTAGATTAAAAACAAGGTATGAACGAATCCCCAATTCGACCGAAACCTTAATTTTACAAATCAAATTAATTGATGAGATTAATCAGTTTTTATGATAGAAAACACTAATTAATTAAGGTTAAACATTAGATTTATCAAAACCCCTAATTATTTTGAAACCCTAATTTTTAAATAAATTAAATCCGAATAAAAACCATTGATAAATACATGAATCTTGCGTCTTTAGATTAATAAAACATCTTTGTTTCTAAGTTATGAACAAATAACTCATAAAAACGTTTTCTTAAAATGAAAAGGATTTAAAACTTATCTTTTTGGATGATTGATCACCAAATAATGCAAGAACAACCCCTGGAATCAACCTACGAATCGAATTAAATAGGTTGATGGGATAAAACCTATGACAACAAATCAAAAATGATCAAGAACACATCTCCTTAATGTATTTGAATCAGATATACATAGATCTTGGCTTGGATTTTGTGAGAGATTGATGAAATTGAATAGAGATGATAACCAGGGGAGAGAGAGAGAGGGAAGAAAAAGGAGCGGTGGGATTACTATGTATGTGTGTCGCGCGTTTAATCTTTAGACATAGAGACAAAGAGTTAATATTAACGTGTCCCACTGTTTTTCTTTTTTGTGTCGCCCACAGTGGGCCGGGTTGGGTAAAACAGATCATGGGTCAAGCCCATGAATAATCTTGGACTATTGGGCTGTCCGATTTTGGACTAAGTTTATAAAAGCCCAAAACTAACTTGTGTTTTTATTTTGTTAAACAAATGCCCATTGATAACCGGGTAGTATTTTCGCGTTCGTCGTAAATAAAACGTAATGTCAAGCACACTTAGGTTATCATGCATTTTATTTATAAACTTCTAGTCATTGTGACACGGTCATTATACTTGACTAGGTCGTGGATAACGTGGTCGTATTCTCGAGCTTCCTTGCATTTTCATTAATTTGCTTGATTCACGAGGTGAGTTTATAGCCCTACTTTTAATTGCTTTTAAACTATTTGGGGTGAGAACATTGCTTGTTTTTACGGATGAACATAAGTACCTTAAAACTCATACGTGCCTACATGATGTCTAAGTAGCGATACCCCTAGATGCTTTAGCCTACTATCATGAACCGTTAATTACTTTGTGTAATATGGATAGATCTATTGGGATTGGCCTCCCTATCTAATGTTGGTTTTGTGACCAAATTGGATACAATTACATTTGAGGTGTTATGAATACTTTGGGGTAGTATTTTCTTTGGCTCTTTTATATAAACTTGTTGGTACGGTTAACGCTTCGGTGTCATGAGCTTAGATGTAGGATATCATGAACATATGCTATTTGATGATAATCTTGTATTTGTTATAAGATTATTTGCCGGTTGCCTAACTAAAATCTTATGGTTCATCACACGACTTATACTTAAACCTAGAAACTCACCAACCTTTGTGTTGACATTTTAGCAATGTTTTCTCAGGTGTCAAGGCGGAGGAGTGACGTGGTTGTGCTATGGAGTTAATAAAAATTATCATGAATTACCTTTGAGACTTGATTAAGTTGTATGACATTTGGAAGCTTGATTTATGTTATCATGATGTGTAAAACAATTCTCTTTGGGACCAATTTCTATCTTTATGTTTTATGAATGAAAAATGATTTTTCTTAGTTATTCTTGTATCTATGTCTCTTGGTTGACATGATAGTCACATCCTCGTGTAATTGTACACGTGGGCCAAATTGAGGGTGTGACACTTCACGTTGAAGCTTTTGTATACGAGTCTTCCCAATATGGGCAAGTCTACAATGCCAAAGATAAGAAAAGTTCTTGACAAACTTTATCTTCTTACTCATGCTAAAGACAGATTTATTGTTCTTGGTTTCATTATCATGCATGTCTAATTCAGACACACCATTCACAGAAATTGCATTAAAATAGAAAATACCATTTTTCCAAATAGAAATTCCATTATTATCAATCGTGTGAATGAATCCATTTTAACA
The DNA here is from genome assembly GCA_025667525.1 of Glebionis coronaria. Taxonomy (NCBI): domain Eukaryota; kingdom Viridiplantae; phylum Streptophyta; class Magnoliopsida; order Asterales; family Asteraceae; genus Glebionis; species Glebionis coronaria. Next base: position 80,433,092 of record CM046882.1, read on the forward strand.
AACAAGAAAAGGAAATAACACCCATACCAATTGTAGGTGCATAATGACAATCATCTAAAATCAGTACTAAACCCGAAGGTAAAACTAGATTAAATGTTCCTATAGCTTCAACCGCTGCTTGTGCGCCATTCCTATAAAACCCGCATGCTTTTAACCTGAACAGTAAACTTAGTAAACGTACATACATATGAAAACCTTCCTTTTATAGCATAAACACGTGTCACGATTATTAATTACAGAAGTTATGTACGTATTATTACACGATAAGTATTAAGTACGTGATAGTACACGATAATTATTAATATCAATAATTATAATCACGAACAGGAAATCATGAACGTAAAAATCATGAACATGTAATTACGTACTTATTTATGATAATACGACTAATATCGTTACGTACAAGTATTTATATATAACACGAACATTTAATTATATTATAACACGAAAACACGAACATACGAACATGTAAAATATTAGACACGGGAAAATTTCGGGTTTTCCCTTGTGGTCCCCATATGCCACGGACACCAAAGACAAAAGGGCCAAGCCCATGTTTTGTTTTATTAAAATAACAAAAAGGGAAACATGTTTTTCACTTTATAGAGTTTTTCTAAAAAATCAAAACCCTAGCCCCTTTTCTCGCTTTGGCCGTCGGCAAAAACAACACCAAAGGTTGTGTTTGTTTGATTTTTGGTTGATTAATTCAAGTAGAGGGTTCATGTTATTAACCTCCATTCGTTACACGCATTCGGTAATCCTTTATCGCTTTTCTTTTAATTTTTTTAATTAAATAAGAACATGTAATCATGGGGTTATTAAACAAGTATTAAAAACATGTTAGATTAATCATGGGTGTATAATTAAAAGGTATTTCGGGTTTCTTTTGCTTGACCGACACCCATCCGAGAGCCCATGGCTCTTGGCTTGCTTTGGTTCGCACCACCACTCGAGACTTTGAGACTCGGTATGGTTGATCTCGGTCAGCAGCAGGAACAAGGGACCCCAACGTGAGACGGGGTGGCCTTGTGGTTGTGTGGGGGTCTCGGCAGCAACAAGCCACCACCACCGGCTCAAGCCGGTGGCGGTTGTGGTCTAGCAGGGGGAACGCAGCCGCAGCGGGGGGAACCATTAGCACACAGCCGGTGGGAACTTCGCTGTGGTCAGCGGCTAGCCGAGAGGGAACCACCGACTTAAGCCGGTGGCGATTTTACATACGCAGTGGCAACCGGCCAAGCTGGTTTGCCACTGTTAAGGGTGTGTTTGGTTGGTCCAGTTCATAGGGTTTCCTGTCCGGTTCGCATGTGTCTAAATTAAAAGTCATGGGTCTGGTTCATGACTAAACTTTTACAAGTATTTATTTTTACAAGTATATTATTTAACAAGAGATTAAACTAATTAATAACATGACTTATAATTAATTTAAATTAACATGGACTTAGGTTAATTATTATATACGAAATAATACATGTTTCAACCTAAATATTTATTTAATTTAGATTATAGTATTAACTAATTATTAAGAGATGAAATATAATTAATTAATAAACATGACTTAGGTTATAATTAATATAATACATGTTTAACCTAAGTATTTTATACACCTTAATTTAATTAAATCATGCTTATACTTAATTAAATCATATAACCTATAGTGTATTTAATTAACATGATATTATTAATAAACTATACCATAATCACATGACTTCTTTTTATTTAACCAGTAAACTTAAGCTTATAATATTAGCTTATTAATCCAACTTAATTTTAAATATGGAAACATTCTAATTCAGGAAACTTACTATTTTTGAAAACTTTCAATTTTTTTAACTGATCTATTTTAAGAAGTTAATCTATTTTTGGAAACTTTCTATTTTTCGAAACCTTCTATTTTTGGAAATTTTCTGTTTTAGGAAACCTCCTATTTTAGAAAGTTACTTATTATTACACACAAGTATAATAATACAAGAAATACAAGTAATACTTAATCAAAATACGTAGAATACATGATAAACACATCATAACCTTAAAATTAGTAAAACAAGACAAGAACATATAAAACAAGCTAAAGACATGTTATAACCAGTTACCTATTCAGTAAACAGAATACATATACATGCACCCTATTTTATGTAGCATTAGTGAGATCGAAGTAGGACTTTCATTCTTTCGTCTTCTTCTTTCACTGGACATAAGGTACGGATTTCTCGTCCCTTCAGTATGGGCATTCTTTCCTTATTAGGATTCCCCGTTTGCAGCCAATAGTTTTCCCAGTATTGTTTTATATGTTTGATTACTTATGTTAGTTTAAGAGCCTAATCCATATACATACATGACCAGTGTCACCTAGTTATGGAGGTACCATAACTATAACACTAGAGGCATCAGTGTTATGACTTCCCCACGGCGAAGTGATTGCTCGTGGCATTCCTTTTCAGTTTTGGCCATTATATTATATTATCATGTGGGGCGTATGGGTGCATCCTAGTTACATGTTTACCAGTAATACCAGAGTGAATGTGATGTGTGCCGTGCATCCTTCACTAGGAGTTGATCCCTCCTAACCAGACTATTTAATTAGAGGTAACCCTTCTAATTGCCTAACGAGGTCTTCCCTCCAAGTATTCATGCACGGTGGAACCTCATGACCTATATGTGCTATTGGCTAACTAATACAGATTTTACATAAAAACATAAGTCTTTTCAAACTATAAAACTAGTTTTATGAACATGATTCCAGGTTTCTTAGGACTTATACTTTTTCGCTGCTATTAGTCTGTATGCTTTGTTATTCCATGCTATACTTGTATATCCGTGCACTGAGCATTAAACTCAGTCGTTTTCCTTTCATGTTCCCAAACGGAAGGTACTCAAGGGCGCTCGTAGACTTTAAGCGTACGTGCATATGGATTGGAAGCTATCTAGCCTTCTCTACTTTATGCATTTCATCATACATTTTGCTACTTGTTTCTTTGGAAATTGTTTAGTCCTTTTCCTTTACAGTACTTATGTTTGTGTGTGATGAGCTTATACTTGGGGTACCGATGTTTGTTTCCGGTATTTCCATTCATGGTCATTTAATGTTTTAAGATATTTACCTTGTATGCTTTAATGACACGCCATAATCACTTCCATTTACCAAAATGGGGTGTTACAATTATGGTATCGGAGCCAAGGCTTCGACCTATAGGCTCTCAAAACATGACCCGTGATTAGTGGGTAGTCAATATGGTCTTCCTAGAACTGACAGTCGGTTTTCATGCATTCATTGTTTTCATGCATTTATGTCATATGTCATTGTCGCTAGTTTATGACTAAGTAATGGTTGGTACAGGACTGGCCCTATTTAGTCGCATGTGCTTTTATCGAAACTTTTAACTTTGGGACCGACCCATAGGCGTCCTCTTGATATGTCTTTTGTTTTGGGTGAACTAACCACAAGCGTTTACCCTCGCGCATATAAAAGTTTTCATAAACTACATCATGCATTCATACATAATTTTCATGCATAAAATTTTTCTCATGATTTATTGGCATAATTTTTTTTTTCATGTATGTATATTATGTTTTATCAGTTTAATCATGCATTTTGTTTTAGACTGTCAAATGGTGAACACACGTAATATTCGAGAGATGGCTGCAGCTGGAAATGCAATTCTACAAGCCATCCTTCCCCGAAACAACAACCATCCTCCACCACCACAAATCATCCCCAAGGATGAGTAGGATAGACTTACGAGGGAATACTACGTGATTAGGCAGAGAGCTGGGGAGAACAGCAACGAGTTCATACAACGCTTTCTTTGTTTGGCTGGTTTTCTTGGTGCAGCAGCAGGTGCTGCCGAAGAGCAAGCATACCACTTTCGTTGGGCTCTTTGTACATCGGTCGCCAATAACTCGGTGTGTGCTACCTTCAACACGGTGGCACAAGTAGCCGATGCAGCACGTAAGCTGAAGATGCTGCAGGAGAGAGAGGAATTCGGTGAAGCAGAGAGACCAGAGAAGAGGTATTTGTTCGTCACTCAGCGGTGATCATTTCAATTCATTCAGTACTATCCAATATTTATCTTTCTCTTTAAACTGCATCTTTTAGGCAGAAGACTGGGGACCGGTCTCAATCGACTACTCAGCAACAGCCTACTCAACCCAAGGTAACGGTCGGTCCCAAGACCGTTTTGCTACGGATAGGCGTGGTAGTAATGATAATTACCGTAATAACGATGGAAACTCCAACAACAGCAGGTCCCTAAACTCACTCATTTCTTATGTTACATGTTTATGATTCATAATTCTGACACTTTAGCATCTTCTACCAGGAATCATGGTAACGGAAAGGAGCATGACCGTAGAGGTTCACAGCCTAACCGTACAGCTATCACTGGTATTATGTCTTACGATTTTCTGCATTGTCCTTTTTGTACTCATAAACCATGTCTCATGTGTACTTTCCTGAACAGGCTCCCAGCCAGCAAGGGCACCTGCTGGAGGGTATACTCACCCTCTCTACACTACATGCAACCGTAGGCACCCAGGGCCATGTCACCGCGACAGCGATGCTTGCTTCAAGTATGGCCTCACTGGTCATCGTATGAAGGATTGCCGCAAGGGTGAGATAGAGGGTACATCTAGACATGCCGATTCCAAGCCAACTCCTACTACTTGGCGGGTGTACACGAATTCTCGCGATCAGGCCAACAAATCTACAAGTATCATCACTAGAATCTTGTATATGTATGGTCAAGCTGCATGTATTTTATTTGACACGGGTGCTAGTCATTCGGTCATTTCAACAGCTTATGCCAAGAATGTTAGGATATCCCCTATGCCATTAGAGAATGTATTAAACATTTCCACTCCCTTAAGAGACTCTATACGCATAACCCATGGGTACACGAGCCTTCCCCTAGAGTTTGACGACAAGATTTGTCCTGTTGACGCACTTCCATTGGATATGTGTGATTTTGACATGATATTAGGCATGGACTGGCTATCCAAACATCACGCCACCATTGACTGCCATTCATATCAGGTCATCTTCGGTGATGTAAATGAACCAGAGTACATTCACAACGGTTTCGTACCCGGAAGGTCTGTACAAATAATTTCCACCTTACAAGCACGTGCACTACTGTCACATGGTTGTGAGGGCTATCTTGCTTTCATGATCTGGAGGCTAAATCTCCATCTATCCAGAATCAGCCGATGGTGTCAGAATTCCCAGACGTGTTTCTAGAAGAACTTCCGGGCATACCACCTGCTCGTGAAGTGGAGTTTAATATTGAGCTCATCCCAGGAGCTGAGCCAATTTATAAGGCTCCTTACCGCATGGCTCCCATAGAGCTGAAGGAGTTAAAGGAACAACTACAGGAATTATCGGAACGCGGTTTCATTCGACCTAGTGCTTCTCCATGGGGCGAACCTGTTCTGTTCGTAAAGAAGAAGGACGACAGCATGCGTTTGTGCATAGATTATCGTGAGCTTAACAAGATCACCATCAGGAATAGATATCTGTTGCCACGTATTGACGACTTGTTTGACCAACTCCAAGGGGCCAAAAATTTCTCCAAGATTGATCTACGGTCGTGCTATCATCAGTTACGGGTTAAAGAGCAAGACATCGCCAAGACTTCTTTCCGTACACGTTATGGGCACTACGAATTCATTGTGATGCCATTTGGCCTGACCAATGATCCAGCTGTTTTCATGGCTCTGATGAACCGTATCTTCCATGAGTTCCTGGACAAGTTCGTCATTGTCTTCATTGACGACATTCTAATTTTCTCTAAGTCAAAGGATGAACACGAAGACCATCTTTGTATTGTACTACAGATAATTCGCCAGAAGCAGTTGTACGCTAAATTCTCCAAGTGTGAGTTCTGGTTAGAGAAGGTGGCGTTCCTAGGACACATTGTATCAGTAGAAGGAATAACCATGGACCCAACAATGGTTGAGGTTATTACCAAGTGGCCAAGACCAACATCAGCGACTGAAGTTCGTAGTTTCCTAGGCTTAGCTGGTTACTACCATAGGTTCGTAGAGAACTTTTTCCGTTTAGCACTGCCATTGACCAAACTGATGCGGAAAGGGGAGAAATTCGTTTGGACTGAAGAAAGAGAGAACATATTTGAAGACCTAAAGTAGAAGATAGTATCTGCACCGATTCTTACTCTCCCATCTGGTACAGGTGGATTTCAAATCTACAGTGATGCTTCAAAGAAGGGACTTGGTTGTGTTCTCATGCAACATGGGAAAGTGATTGCATACGCTTCACGACAGCTTAAGGCATATGAGGAGAACTACCCTAGCATGACTTGGAACTTGAAACAGTTGTGTTTGCATTAAAGATATGGAGGAACTAGTTGTATGGAGAATCATCTGATATTTCCACTAATTACAAGAGCCTTAAGTACATCTTCACTCAATGTGAACTGAACATGAGACAGAGAAGATGGTTAGAGTTGTTGAAGGATTATGACATTAATCTTTAGTATCATCTCGGCAAGTCAAACGTAGTGGCAGATGCGCTTAGTAGGAAGTCTGGTACGATCAACGGCATTAAGATTGAGGAAGAGATTATAAGAGATTTGGTGCGACTAGACATTGAGATCATGATACGTGGACAGCATGGTTACTGGGCTAATCTTAGAGTAGAACCTGAATTGCTCTCTAGGATCAAGGAAGCTCTGAAGGATGATGGTGTAATTTGGGCGATCATTCAGAACTTGGATCAGCAGATGGAGTCTCGGTTAGATGATGACGGTATCTTTTGGCAAGGCACCAGACTTTGTGTTCCTGATGATCTTACACTCAGGTAAGCGTTATTAGTTGAAGCTCATAGCTCCCCATTCTCCACTCATCCCGGTTCGACCAAGATGTACCACGACATAAAGCAGTACTTTTGTTGGAGTGGTATGAAACAAGATGTTGCTACTTATGTCTCCAAATGTCTTACTTGCCAGCAGTTTAAGATCGAGCATCAACGGTCTAGTGGTATACTACAACTGTTAGACATTCCAGAGAGGAAGTGGGACAAGATCACCATGGATTTTGTTACCGGTCTTTTGCAGATAAAGAGGAGTCATGATGCAATTTGGGTTATCGTTGATCGACTAACTAAGTCAGCTCATTTCTTACCGATCCGCAAGGATGATCCGGTCAGTTAACTCGCCGATACTTACATGAAGGAGATCATGAGACTTCATGGTGCTCCATCCAGTATCGTCTCGGACAGAGATCCTTGGTTCACATCGCGATTTTGGAAGAGTCTGCAGAAAGCTTGGGTAACAAAACCTAAGCTTAGCACGACTTTTCATCCTCAAACAGACGGACAATCAGAGCAAACTATTCAGACAATAGAATACATGCTCCGAGCATGTGCATTGGAGTGGACAGGAGATTGGGATGATTATATTTGTTTAGTAGAGTTTGCATACAACAATAGTTGGCACACCAACATTAAGTGTGTACCGTTCAAGATGTTTTATCGCAGGAAGTGTCGCGCCCCAATCTGCTGGGATCAGATTGGTGAGCGAACACTTGAAGGACCAGAGATGATAGATGTAACCAACGAGAAGGTCGCTGTAGCTAAGCAGAAATTACAGGAAGTTCGCACACGTCAGAAGAGTTATGCCGATAAGCATCGTAGGGACTTACATTTCAAGGTAGGAGATCATGTCTTTCTTAAGGTATCGCCGGCACGTGGTGTTAGACGTTTGGAACCAAAGGAAAACTCAGTCCTCGATTCATCGGACCGTTGGATATCATCGAGCGAGTCGGTGAAGTATCTTATCGCTTAGCGTTACCTCCGCAGCTTTCTCACGTTCATGACGTTTGCCATGTGTCCTTACTTAGAGGGTATAATTATCATCTCCTTCACATGGTTCAGTATCCAGTGGAACAGATTCATGAAGATCTTACCTTCATAGAGGAACCTGAGCGAGTTCTTGACAGACAAGAACGAGTCATGAGGAAGAAGACGATTCCATTCGTCAAAATCCTTTGGAGGGATCATACCGAGCGGGAAGCCACTTGGGAAACATAGGAGTCTATCCGGGCTTCTTACCCTCATTTCATGTTTTGAATTCGGGTATGTTCCTCTTTCAATTTACTTTATCTATAATTCTGGGACGAATTATTCTTTTTAGGGGGGAAAAGTTGTAAAACCCGCATGCTTTTCAATGAACAGTACACTTAGTAAACGTACGTACATATAAAAACCTTCCTTTTATAGCATGAACACGTGTCACGATTATTAATTACATAAGTTATGTACGTATTATTACACAATAAGTATTAAGTACGTGATAGTACACGATAATTATTAACAATAATAATTATAATCACGAACATGAAATCATGAACGTAAAAATCACGAACATGTAATTACGTACTTATTTATGATAATACGATTAATATCGTTACGTACAAGTATTTATATATAACACGAACATTTAATTATATTATAACACGAAAACACGAACATACGAACACGTAAAATATTAGACACGGGAAAATTTCGGGTTTTCCCTTGTGGGCCCCATATACCGCGGACACCAAAGACAAAAGGGCCAAGCCCATGTTTGGTTTTATTAAAATAACAAAAAGGGAGACATGTTTTTAACGTTTCAAAGTTTTTCTAAAAAATCAAAACGTTAGCCCCTTTTCTCTCTTTGGCCACCGGCAACAACAACAACACCAAAGGTGGTGTTTGTTTGATTTTGGTTGATTAATTCAAGTGGAGGGTTCGTGTTATTAACCTCCATTCGGTACATGCATTCGATAATCCGTTATCCCTTTTCTTTTAATTAAATAAAAACATGTAATCATGAGGTTATTAAACAAGTATTAAAAACATGTTAGATTAATCATGGGGGTATAGTTAAAAGGTGTTACGGGTTGGTTTTGCTCGGCCGACACCCAACCGAGAGCCCCATGGCTCTCGGCTTGCTTTGGTTTACACCACCAACCGAGACTATGAGTCTCGGTGTGGTTGGTTTTGGTCGGCAGTAGGAACAAAGGACCCCGACGTGAGTCAGGGTGGCCTTGTGGTTGTTTGGGGGTCTCGGCAACAACAAGACACCGCCATCGGCTCAAGCTGGTGGCGATTATGGTCTAGAAGGGGAACGCAGTAGCAGCGGGGGGAACCACCGGCCCACAGCCGATGGGAACTTCACTGTGGTCAGCGGCTAGCCGAGAGGGAACCACCGGCTTAATCCGGTGGCGATTTTACATAAGCAGTGGCAACCGGCCGAGCCGGTTTGCCACTGTTGAGGGTGTGTTTGGTTGGTCCGGTTCATGGGGTTTCCGGTCCGGTTCGCATGTGTCTAAATTAAAAGTCACGGGTCCGGTTCATGACTAAACTTTTACAAGTATTTATTTTTACAAGTATATTATTTAACAAGATATTAAATTAATTAATAACATGACTTATAATTAATTTAATTTAACATGGACTTAGGTTAATTATTATTTACAAAATAATACATGTTTTAACCTAAGTATTTATTTATTTAATTTAGACTATAGTATTAATTAATTATTAAGACATGGAATATAATTAATTAATAAACATGACTTAGGTTATAATTAATATAATATTAATCCATGTTTAACCTATGTATTTTATACACCTTAATTTAATTAAATCATGCTTATACTTAATTAAATCATATAACCTATAGTTTATTTAATTAACATGATATTATTAACAAACTATACTATAATCACATGACTTATGTTATTTAACCAGTAAACTTAAGCTTATATTATTAGCTTATTAAACCATCGTATTTCTAAATATGGAAACTTTCTAATTCAGGAAACTTACTATTTTTGGAAACTTTCTATTTTTAGAAACTGATCTACTTTAAGAAGTTAATCTACTTTTGGAAACTTTCTATTTTTGGAAACTTTCTATTTTTGGAAACATTCTATTTTAGGAAACCTGCTATTTTTAGAATGTTACTTATTATTACACACAAGTATAATGATACAAGTAATACTTAATCAGAATACGTAGAATACATGATAAACACAACATAACCTTAAAATCAGTAAAACAATACAAGAACATATAAAACAAGCTATGACATGTTATAATCAGTTACATACTCAGTAAACAGAATACTTATACATGTACCCTATTTTATGTAGCATTAGTGAGATCGAAGTAGGACTTTCATTCTTTCGTCTTCTTTTTCACTGGACATAAGGTACGGATTTCCCGTCCCTTCAGTATGGACATTCTTTCCTTATTAGGATTCCCCGTTTGCAGCCAACTATTTTCCCAGTATTGTTATATATGTTTGATTACTTATGTTAGTTTAAGAGCCTAAGCCATATACATGCATGACCAGTGTCACCTAGTTATGGAGGTACCATAACCATAACACTAGAGGCACCAGTGTTATGACTTCCCAATGGGGAAGTGATTGCTCGTGGCGTCCCTTTTCAGTTTTGGCCATTATATTATATTATCATGTGGGGCGTATGGGTGAATCCTAGTTACATGTTTACCAGTAATACTAGAGTGAATGTGATGTGTGCCTTGCATCCTTCACTAGGAGTTCATCCCTCCTACCCAGACTATTTAATTAGAGGCAACCCCTCTAATTGCATGACAAGGTCTCCCCTCCAAGTAGTCATGCACGGTGGAAATTAACGACCTATATGGGCTATTGGCTAATTAATATAGATTTTACATAATTCCAAGTTACTTAGGACTTATACTTTTCCGCTGCTATTAGTCTTTATGCTTATGTTATTCCATGCTATACTTGTATATCCGTGCACTGAGCGTTATGCTCAGTCGTTTTCCTTTCATGTTCCCAAACGGCAGGTACTCAAGGGCGCTCGTAGACTTTAAGCGTAGGTGCATATGGATTGGAAGCTATCTAGCCTTCTCTACTTTATGCATTTCATCATATATTTTGGTACTTATTTCTTTGGACATTGTTTAGTCCTTTTCCTTTATAGTACTTATGTGTGTGTGATGTGCTTATACTTGGGGTACCGATGTTTGTTTTCAGTATTTCCATTCATGGTCATTTAATGTTTTAAGACATTTACCTTGTATGCTTTGATGACACGCCATAATCACGTGTGACATTGCATTTACCCAAATGCGGTGTTACAATTGCCCACTTGCAGAAATTGTTCCCCATAGGAAAGCTTACTTTCCAGATTAAATCCCTGCAGCGTAATACAAATGTTAATACCGCATCCCGTATCATATACCCAGGAATTTAATTCGTATGTTAAATTGAACAATTCAATCATAAATAAAGTTTTTGAAGCTGTAGCGCTCTGCTCAGAATTCTTCTTTATTTATCGTAATTCTTCGAGGTAAGAGGGCAATTCCTCTTCCAGTGACCACTTGCCTTGCAATGGTGACAAGTCTCATCGTTCTGGGATCTATTCTTCTTGACAAAGTTCTGCTTAGGTTTTGAATAAGTGCAACTTGCTTGCCCTTATCACCCTTACCTTTGCCTTTCTTCTTATTCGCTTGCGGTTTTGGCTTACTCACTCTACCCTTTTTTATGGTTAGTATAGAAGGTGTAGCGGTAGATGCCTTGTCTTTCAACACCTTTTCATAGTCAATGAGCATTGCATGCAAATTATTAACTGTCTTCCCCATGCAATGCATATTATAGTTTCTAAAGAAATCATTGAAATCCTTGTTAAGGGACCTATTGATCAAGTTGACAGCCATATTATGATCATAGGGTTGTCCTAGTGCAATGAGTTGTTCCATATAACCCCTCATCTCCAAGTAATGGGCACTTACAGACTTTCATGGAGCTTGCTTGCAGCTATGCAAAGCATCTACCAAGTCGTAGATCTCCACAGCTTGTGGCTTCTCGAACATTAGCCTTGAGCTCATCAAGCATTCGCTTAGGTGAAAATAGCTCACACTTCTGTTCAAGCCTTTGCACATCAGATGCTCCTTCAGCAAGATCCTCCGGATAGGGAGTAGTCAAGATATCGATAGTACCCGCTGCTCTCAAGACAATTCTTAGCGAGCGGTACCAATCATTAAAGTTTGGGCCAATAAGTTCGTGACGTTCAAAGAATGCCTTGAACGCAGAACTTATAGTGTTATTGGTGGGTTGAGCCATTTCTATAGAAATAAGTTCAAATATTATTATTTTCGATAACAAAATACTTTCAAGAAAATAAATTTACCCTGGAATAAAACCATATTATTTTCCTTGAATTCTAGAACTATATTAACATAAATCCATTACATTAGTTGATCAGCTAGTAATGAATGTACTCAATATAGCGACTTGTCAAACAATTTAATTGACAAACAATTCTCAATTTCTAGATATTTAAGGGATTTACATTGCCAAAAAACGTTTGCATTATCAACATGTTTCATCTCTTCTGAATGCATTAAGTTTCCAGATCTCACTGAGTAACTTAATTAAGTCATCTAATCTGAGTAACGTAAAACCATCATACGAATTCTCATTCTACAAATGGTTTTCTCTCCATCACAACATCACCCAAAAATCTCATTTGATAATGAAGTAATTTCAAGTGTTCGTCAATTAGGAGCATTCGACTTAAATTTAAAGGGTATAAATTTTGATGTCAAAATCAATGTATGGAGAAGCATGCATACAATATCCATAGCATAAGTTTAATAAAACATTTAGTAAACTTTTTCACAAGATTAAATTTCTTTCTAAATTATGTTGTGGTATTGGTTAAACCAATTAAAGAATTAACACAAAACTATTCACAACATACTTTTGCTAGAACTCGGCTACTCACAAAGCAATACCCTTATTCATTGTATTTCGGATGTGAATTTGCAGTAAATCAACCTTAAGGTATAATTCAATTAATAATCGTAGGTAATTTCAATTTGACGCACAAGCGAGCTGGGAATTTGGCCAGCGAACAATGGCATAACACCTCCTTCCTTAACCGGGTACATGACTAGCGGTACGTTATACCCACTTTATAGTTTGTCAGAAAAAGAGTAGGCCGTTAGATTATTATTTCAATTCACCAATCAACGTAATCTTATGTAATTTAAATCTCTAACAAATCATTATTTTAATATGATTTAGTCCATATTATTTCTTTTCATAAAAAACACTTGTTTACAACAATTCAACAATTTTATATAAACAAGTAAAAAAAACTAAATCATAAACACATAATAACAATTTATATGTGCAACAAATAAATCAAATAGCCACATGCATACAATTTATTCAATAATCATCAAATCTAGCTCTTTATATTCATATAAAAGTCTTCCCTAATTCTAGATTTATTGAATGAAATAATCACGTAGCACATAAAATCATATAAACATATAATTTTACGATCCATGAAAATATGCATGTTATCATGGATTCCCTACAAATCTTAACCATTAAAACGGATCGTAACCATACATGGCATAAAAATAATCATGAAATTTAATCTAAAATTATCCCTCATGTAATATAGGATTTCAAAACAATTCTTTTTTTATAAAAATTCGGCAAAAACCCTAATTTTTAAACAATAAAACCCTAATTTTGAGAAAACCTAAAAAACATGTAGTTTTAACTCAAAACAATTATTAGTTAAAACAAAACTTTAGATTTTAGATAATTATAACATGTTAAAACGGCTCTCTAATACCAATGAAGGTTTATTAATATCATAAAAATTATGTAAAACCCTAAACGAGATCAAAGCACATATAGCGGAAGCGATTTAACAAGATCATAATAATAAGACCATTATAATCAATCGAATTCGGGTTACGTGCCTTTACGCTAAAGCAAATCCACAAGAGGAAGAACGAATCACCAATTCGGGTTTATACCGTATACACCAAGATATAGTAAAAAGTAAGACTACATTACGATCTTGTACACACGTAACCCTAGAGAAGGGCTAGGACTAGATTGTAAGTAAATTGATTAACCAAGAAAACCAACCAAATACCCCTTTGTGGGTATTCTTGCGATCGACCAAAAGAGAAGAAGGGAGAAAGGTTTTTTTGTGGTATGAATTACGAGGAGAAGGACTTGTTTATATAGTCATAATCTTGTATCCAAAAAAATAAAAGGAAGTTTTCCCCCTTCCTTTTTCTCCTATAACCGACCGACTAAACACCCCTCTAGGGTGTTCCAGAATCTTCCAAACTTTTTTCCTTTTCTTTACTTACTATATATTTATATAATGCTCGTTAATACTTAACTATTAATTAATTAACGATTGTTAAAGTTATGTCTCGGTTTAATTTAATAAATACATAAATATATATTTATTAAAAAATTAATAAATACAATAAATATATTTATTAATTAAATTAACTCTTTACGTATTGTGTGCAATCCCGTAATCTCGAGTTCGATCCTATCACGCGACTATTAAATATAAGTCCACATACTTACACATTTGAAATAGTGGTTCGTAGTTCGTCACTCATTCCGAAAGAAGGTTGATGATCGAGGGTGTAATGTGGGGGCTCAAAATTATCAAAACCGGAATTTCGGGCTCATAATAGTTCATCAGTTGACAAGAAAAATTGTCGTGAGGGCCCCCACAATTGTTGCAACACGGGTATTGAGAAAAACCCGGTGCATCGTGCGGATAAGTATCCCCATATATGCAAGAGGGGGAGATAATTTCGTTAGAGGTGAAGTACGAATTGATCGAATTGCACGATGAACAAAGTTCAAATTATGAATTGTAGAGATCTCTTCTGCACCGCTCGCATGAACACCATTGACAGGATTGAAAACCATACAATGATCTCCCAAACCCTACACAATAGACATACGAATCCATGAAGAATTAGAAATAAGAAGGGTTGAGAAAAAGAATTATAGAAAGAAAGAGAAGTAGAAGATAAAAATTAAACGATAAGAGAGTGAAGAGAAAAGAATTAAACGCGATAGAAGATAAAGAATAATATTTTTGAAACTCTTTTTTTAATAATAAAATAATAATAAAAAGAAAATATTATGTAATATAATATACTATATAAAACTATATAACATATAAAATATATACCTAAAGAAAAATAAAGATCGAAAAGAATTTTTTTTTTAGATTTTTCCAAGTGATATATATAATAATAAAGAAAAAAAGATAAAATAAGAAAATATTTTTTTGTTTTTATTGATTTTATATTCTTTTGGATATTAAAATTTTTTTTATTATTTTTTTTAATATATACAAATACGAAAATAAGCTTTCAAGCGAAAGGATCTTCAAGACACTAACTAAAAACACAAAACAAATATCGCTACACACTCCCCGGCAGCGGCGCCATATCTGATATAGTCGTTTGTAGTACACCCTTAAGGTTATCGTAGTTCCGGCGAAGTGTGAATGGAAATATGCGTTTATGTCTCAAGTTTGATGCTCAAATAGAAAAGGTTATGATTTTAATATTTAAATCTACTAATTTGAAAAGTCTAAAAATATAAAACGATATAAAAGTGACAATTATACTACGAGTATTAAGCTACTAATAGCAACTAATGATAATAAAGATGCTAAACTAAACAAATCATGATATTAAAACTAAACATCTAAAAGGCAACAATAACAATAATATTAAGACTAATGAACGACAATAAAAGAAAAAAGATAAGTGAATAGTACCCGTAACGAAGTACCGGAGATAAAATTGAACCACCCGCTCTAATAACTAAATTAAATCTAAAGTCTATAACTTTCAAAGTTATTATCAAACTACTTAGCGGATAAAGTTGTCAATTCTATCAACTAACTACGGAGATAAAAACAAATTGAGCTTTAAACTTAAAATACTAATTTAGCTAAAAGACCCGTAAAGCTCCTCGCCAAAGTAACGAACTGAATACGCCAAGATCAAAAATCAACAAACGGATAACGATAATAAAGCTAAAAGGCATTTTAAAAATTTATAAACACTATATTTTTTAAACTAATTTAAAACTGAATTTATTTTTGTTATACTTTTTAATCTAAGTTACGAAGGTTAAAATTTAAAAATAATAATAATTTTAAAAATCTGATTATTTAGACTAATTTGAAAATTTTAACCATTGCCTACTATGCTATAAGAATTAAAAATCAAATCTGAACAACAATATCCTTTGCAGCACAATGGTAAACTAAGAAAGAAACAAAAAGCACGTGGAGGGATCGAACCCCTCTCTTGACACAATTATTTTGTTTCATTTTTTTTCTTCTTATTTTATTTGCTTTGCTTTAGATCTAGAAAGTGAAAACCACCTACCAAATATCCCCACAACAAGTTCTATATAAGCTTTTAACAAAAAAAAAATAAAGAAATCTTGCTCAAAAAGAAAATAAAGAAAGGAAAAGGAGCTGATGAAAACCATCATCAACCGAAACATAAATCATCATGCTCAAACACAAACTACAAACATGAAACTGCAACTCTCAACCCATCGTCATCATTCATCAAAAATCACAAACCACAACAATACTTCCAAAGAAAACTATAACCCATTTGCTAATTTAAACATAACCGCATCCAAACTTTCATGTCACAAATCCACCGAACCATAAATATTAACCGAACATCACAACTTCATAAATTATCAACCGAAACAAATAAAATTTCAAACCGTATCAAATCTGCTTTATTAACCGAAAATCAAACCAAGAATCGGACGCAAGAGTATCAAGTGCAAAGTGAAAATAAAGCTACGATTGTTTTGAAAAATAAAACTATACCGAAAGTATAAAAATAAAGAATAGAGAAGTTGCAAAAATAAAAGATGCTTATCCTCCTAAAAATAAAAAACGCAGGCAAAAAGAGTAATAAAGTGAGGATTGAATAAATATGGAAATGTGTTATGTGCTGCGTATATTGAAAGTTATCTCCCTATAGATCTCGATTTGTATATAAACATTGCATTGATGGGCCTCTTACATCACTTGGTCTTTTTGTCTTCTTTTCATTAATTTCATTTCAATCATTTCATACACTGGGCCTTGCGTCCATTTTGGGCCAGCAACTATTATGTATTTTATTAATGGGTTAGTTCGACATAGATAAATGGTGTCGGGTCAACGTAATAAAATATGAAGGCACCGTTGAACTTGATATTACGTGCTCTTTTCATTTCTCGTGCTCGTTTTTTGCTCTCTGGCTTCGTTTTTGCTCATTTTCTTTGATATTCGTACCTACAGTAATAAATAACACATATAAACGATATATGCACTAAAAATACATTTTTGCTATTTATTATGCTAAAAATGAAGGGATATTAGCACTAAAAAACATGGATAATTACGTGTTCAACCCCTAGGACTTAGATATTTCTGCTGCTATTAGTCTTTTATGCTTATATCATTTCATGTTATACTTGTATATTCGTTTACTGGGCGTTTTGCTTAGATGTTTTCCTTTCATGTTCTCAAACAGCAGGTACTCAGGGACGCAACTAGGACTTGAGAGTACGTGCATACGGATGGAAGCTATCTAGCCTTCATTACTTTATGCATTTTTCCATACATTACATTACTTCATTTTTTTGGACATTGTTTAGTCCTTTTCTATTTCAGTATTTATATTCATGTGTGTGAGCTTATGTTGGACTACTGATGTTTGTTTCCGTTATTACCTTTTATGGTCATTTAATGTTTTGGAAATTTACCTTGCATGCTTTGATGACACGTCATAATTATCGTATGATATTCCGTTTATGAAAATGGGGTTTTACAATTATGGTATCAGAGCCAAGGTTTCGACTTGTAGGCTCTAGAAACAACATGTGATTAGTGGGTAATCACCATGGTCTCCCTAAAAATAACAGTTTGTTTTCATGCATTTGTTTCATGTATCATTGTCGCAGGAACTTTAAATAAGTAATGGTTGGTACAGGACTGGCCATATTTAGTCGCATGTGCTTTTAGTCGAATCATTTTGTTTTGATGAACCGAACCATAGGCGTTCATCCTCGTCATGTCATTTTATTTTGGTGAACCGACCCATAGGCGTTCACCCAAACCCATGTCATTTTCATTGGCCATGCCTTCATACACTGTTTCATGCATAAATTTTTTTCATGTTTATATGCATAAAAAAAATTCATGTTTATATATTATGTTCTAATTAGATTAATCATTGCATTTTGTTTTATACAGTCATATGGTTCTCACACGTGAACAAGAACAATTGAATGCAGCAGTCCAAGCTGCTATTCAAGCTCTGCTTCATCAACTAAGGAATGAGATTCGAGCCGAGGTGCAAGTTGCCAACAATCAACACCCTCACCAAAATAAGAATCCTCCTCCTCCACCTCAGCTACCCTGATCACTTGGCTGGAGCGGTTCAATAAGCAGCGTTCGAAATCCTTCGAGTAGACTGACAGCCCCGTTGAGGCTGAGAGCTAGATATCTCACATTGAGAAGATCTTTCACGTTATGGGATGCGACCCTGTTTTTAAGGCAAGGTTAGCTTGTTACAAGTTTGAAGGAGACGTGCTTGCATGGTGGAAGGCACTTAAGCTGTCGAATGGAGGCGACGACTGGGTGACTAGCTTGACTTGGGCACAATTTAAGGAGTTGGTTATGGGGCAGTTCTTCTCAAAAGCTGAGCAGGATAAGCTCAAGAGGGAGTATCATGGTATTAGGCAGAGAGATGGGGAAAATAGCAATGAGTTTATGCAGAGGTTCCTTCGACTGGCTGGATTCCTTGGCGCAGCAGCCGAGACTGCAGAGGAGCAGGCATATCACTTTCGCCGGGTTCTTCGTACATCTGTCGCCAATAACTTAGTGTGTGCTACATTTAATACTATGGCACAGGTGGTAGATGCACCCCGCAAGTTGGAGATGCTGCAAGAGGGGGATGAGTTTGGAGAGGCAGAAAGACCTGACAAGAGGTATATCTTCGTCATCAACAGTGATCATTTCATGTAATTCAGCACTATTCAATATTTATCTTTCTCTTTACAATTGCATCTTTCATGCAGAAGACTGGGGACCAGTCCCAACCGGCCACTCAGCAGCAGAACCAGCCAAAGGGTAACGGTCAGACGTAGGACTGTTCTGCTTCGGATAAGCGTGGCGGTAATGACAATTACCGTAACAACGCCAACAACTCCAACAGTAGCAGGTCCCTAAATTTACTCATTTCTATGTTATGTGCTTTATGACTCAAAAATTCTGACACTTCAACATCTACTACTTGTAATACAGGCAAAAAATGGAGCAGGACCGTAGAGGTTCACAGCCCAACCATGCAGCTACATCTGGTATACATCTTAAATTTTCTGCATTGTCCTGTTTGTACCCAATAATCATGTCTCACGTATACTTTCTGAAACAGGCTCCCTGTGACACCCCCAAATTGGTCAAATGCAGCGGATATAATATTTGGGTGTCACGTGTGTGGATCAAAAGCAAATAGTACATAGATGATAGGTGTGAAAACACCCATCCTTTTTACCACTTAATTACAATAATAACCGGACTAAAACGTGTATTTTATGTCTTTTATGTCGGAATTATGCGTGGTTTGTGTTTTTGTTGTGATTTAGGACGAAAAGGTGAAAAGTGGAGAAAACACGGGCATTCACGGGCATTTACGGGCTTTTATTGAAGAAAAAGATGAAAGACGAAGTCAAGAAGTCAAGATTGCAAAAAGAACGGAAGTCCAAGACCAATTCTGAAGATTTATCGAAGAAAAAGTCAAAAGACGGAAGTTTATCAAAAGCCGAAAAACTCAAGTCTAATTTATCAAAGAATTAAAAGATGAGTTTAAACAAATCCCAAGACAAAGTCCAAGTATTAAGAAGATTTAAGAAGATTAAAGAAGCTTAAGGACTAAGTGTGCAACTAACAAAAGATTAAAGAAGATGAGGGACCTAAGCATGCAATTAAGGAGAAAGGAAGGAGGGAGGAAGCTTCCTAAGCTCCTCCCTAATCTCCCCTATATATAGTCCATTAGTGTTATCATTTGTTTTTGTTGGCTAACTTGACAAATTAGCTCTTCCACTTTTATTTTATGCACCTTTAATTACTTGTCATTTTTAATACATGTTTTGCACTTTAATTATCCTTTTAATTCCAAGTAAGTTTTTAATTTGCGTTCTTTAAATTCGTGTCTTTAATCTTTCTTTATCATTTGATCAAGCTTATTTTTACCAATCTCATTCTACTCTTCTTCTTTTTGATTAAGTTACAATTTCGGATTAAGCAAACTTTTGCTTAATCCATTTGCTTATTTGATTAAAAGTCTTGTCTTTTCTTTTTCTTTCAAGTCTTAGAACGAAATAGCCATAAGTTTCACAATCTTATGTGCTTATTTGGTATTTAGCTTAATTGATTTCAAGTTTTCTTAAAAGTTTTACTTTTTACATTTTTGTTTATTTCATTAAGTTTCGTCTTTTAAATTTTAAAAGGTTTTAACTTTTTTTTAGCTTATTGTCTCATTTTGTTTCCATTCCATTCAAGTTCTTTGTTACTGCTTATTAGAATTAGCTTATTTTGATTTGAGCTTATTACGAAATTGAGGTCCATCGGAAAAGAAGGGTTAACACACATTGTGACGGGTGCATTCTCCACATTCTGATCGTGACAGGTTTGGACTAAGGTTTGCATTCCGATCCGGGATTGCGATAGAAGTAACATCCCCCTCATTCCGATCTGAGATTGCGATCGCACATTGCGATCACACATTCCGACGGCTCTTGAGGTTTACTTAGTCGAAGTGCTGCCCAATTTTCCTAAGCAACATTACGATCTGAACTGCATTGCGATCTGACACATTGCGATCTGGACCATATTCCGATAGGTTACATTCCGATAGGTTGCACTCTTTATCCCGATAGAACATTCCGATCTGGATTCCAATGGTATGGTGACAGCATTCCGATAGAGGATTCCAATGGTTATGGGTTTTGGATTTTAATTTTGCTTTGTTTAATTTTCTAGTTACATTTTAATATTCGTCAAATTTAATTTCCGTCATTTTACTTTAATTAGATTTAGATTTAAATAATTTCACTTTTACTTTAATAGTTTTGCACATTTCCCTTTACTACAACGACACACTTTTGTTTCCACCAAAGAACGACTGAGTCGCAAATAGAACCTAGATCAATTCGATTAGACCAACACAACGAACTTTAATTTTTATATGGGGTGTCAAAAGCCTTGTATTAAATGGCGCCGCTGCCGGCTCTTTTCGTAAATATTAGCGGTTTTCTGTGAAAGACGCGTTGCTTTTTGGGATCCGTTCACTTGTGAGCGTTATTTTTCTTGCAATAAAAATTTAAAAAAATCATAAAAATTAAAAATTGATAAAAATACATACAAATTAAAAATTTCAAAATTCCAAAAAGATTTTATCTTTATTGTATATATATATTGTCTTTGTGTTTGGTTTCTTTTTCTTTTGCATTTTCAGGTGTATGCGTACTAGATCTTCTAATTATCAAGAGCCCGAGACTCAAGAAGATTTAAGTATGTCAGGTGTTAACAACAATATTCCACCGCACCTCAATAATAACAACAATGTTCTTCCACAACCCGATCTTCGGACAATGTAGGAGCTTTGTCAACCTACCATGTTTGGACGAGGAGGACCGATTGCGCCGATGCAAATCAACGCTCCGGAGTTTTCGTTGAAGCACCACATGATTCAGCAAGTGCAAACTAACCCATTCCGTGGATTGCCTGATGATGATGCCAACAAACACCTCGACAAGTTCATTACAATCACCCAAAGCATGAAGTTGCCTGGTGCCACAATGGATGTTCTTCGCCTACAACTCTTCCCACATACTTTATCGCATCATACCGAGAAATGGTTTGATCGTCTCCCAAAGAATTCTATTCATAATTGGGATGACATGATTCAACGCTTTTTGTCGCGCTACTTTCCACCATCCATGGTTGTGACAACCGTGGTTTTGAGGTTCGTCACTTGGTCTTATTTTTAGGTTATTTTATGTGTGATTACTTGATTTGTGTGTTTACGTGTTTATTTTGTGTGAACGAGGTTGGTGTGGTTATCGTTTATGAGTATAGAGTAATCATAAGTAAATCGAGGAACGGTTATTTCATGTTCATGAGCTCACATTTAGTGACTATGAAATGAAATGGTGATATTTTGGTGTTTACGTATACGTATAAGTATTATAGTAATAGTATATTTTTTTTAGGATTTACGGTTTAGCTTTTGGAGGTCTCGGATGAGGTAATTAGTCATATGAATATTTTTCGGGATGGTTTTAAGTCATTTAGGACTTAGTTATAAAGTTTATTTCAAAATTTGAGATTTTTTTAAAAGTGTATATTTTACGTCTTTTACGGTAAAACGCGTAAATTTGACTAGTTTTACGGTTTTGAGGTTTTGGAGGCTTTAGGAGCTGAAATAAATTAAGGAAAATTTAGGTAATATTATTAATACAAATATTAATAATAAAAAGGAAAAAAACGAAATTAAATGGGTATAGGTCAGTTATGTGAAAAAAGGAAAAGAAAAGGGGAAAAAAGGGAAAAAGGGAACCGGGCTTTTGTATTTGGGCTAGGACTGGTTAGGATCAATTATATAAGGTTTTTATTTATCAAAACACTTCATAAAATCCCTGGAGATCAATAAGGAGTCGAAATATACAAGGGAGGAATTAGGGTTTTCATAAAAATCTTGGTTTTTCATAAATCAAAGGTAAATCTTTATAACCCTTTTTAATTAAATTGTTTTTATGTTTCTTTAATCATCTTATGATGGATTTAGGTTAGGGTTTATTATAAAAACAGTAAATTAATGTTATATTAATCATAACATGATGATTACATAAATTAGGGCTTGTAATTAGAGGGATTAGGGTTAATTAATGAGGTTGATTTTGTTAAACCCGTTTTTAAAAACTGGGCAGAATTTTGGGTCATTGTTTTGATCATATAGGGAGTTCTATAAACTCTTATTTTACGATCCAAGCACCCCTGGAAAGGTATTTGAAGTGGCTTTCCAATGCAAGAAACTAGAACTAAATTGGAGGTAGGGAAGTGGGTCAAAAACAGGTTACAACAGTCGGAGGTCAAAACAGTTTTGAATTCAGCTTGTTTTCTTTTTAAGTTTTGGGTTGTTTGGGGTACTTAGGGTTGCATTGGGATCTTCTCACGAACATGAGAGATGTTTTATATATTGTAGTAAGTATCTGCACTTGGGCTAAGGTTGTGGTTTAGGGTAAGACCCCTTAATGGTAACAAACGTTTAGTACGTTTAAAATCAGGAAATCTGGAATGACAAAAGTAGATATATGTATATCGGGGCCTTAACAGTAGCTTTAAGGTTAGGTCAAGTGGGAGGTGTTATCCAACATACGTAAGGGTGTGAATATTCCTTTTACAGAAACCATGGGTATGTTTAAGTGGACGTTTGACTTAAAGTTTTGAGACCTAAAAACTGGGACTGTTTTGGGTAAAATATGAACGGGATAGTTATTAAACTTAACCAAGTTAAGGACTTGTTAAGGAAGGGTAATGGGGTGATTAGAGCTTAACAATGAGGTAATTATACGGGAATAGACTAGATGTCCATCATAGGTTGATGAGCCATCTCAGTGATTGGTTCGTGTATTGATTTCGTGTTTTTGGTTGTTAGCTTGTTGCTAGTGCGAGGACTTGTGAAGAAGCTATCAGGTGAGTTTCATAGTCCCATGTTTAATATTGATTTTGACTTCCAGATGGGATGGAAGAGACACTGTGTTGAGTTATTTGTAAATAATGTTGTGAATTTTTTTATGGGTTGTGATGGACTTGTGTGTACATTATGTGATTAACTACTATGTGATTTTTGATTGTGTATGATTTGGATCGGGGGACACGAGCCGTCTCAGTTCTTGTGGTTTGACAAGGTAGTGGCCTTGTGGTTTGACAAGGTAGTGGCCTTGTGGTTTGCCAAGGTAGTGGCCTTGGGATAGGTACATAGTGTGATCATCTATGGTACCATGATGTTGTTTGGCAAGGTAGGAGCCTTGGATTGGTTTGGTATGATTAATCTTGATTGATAGTTGTTAATGCATATTTGTAGCACATTGTCCATATGTTATTGTGTTGATGGTTGTTATTCACAGCTTATAACTGATTTAGTGTTAAAGTCTAAACCTATGACTCTCACCAACTTTATGTTGACGTGTTTTAGTGTCTCTTTCAGGTGAGAATGTGGTTAAGCTTGAGGATAGCAGTGGCTAGACTTGGATGCCTTAGGATTGCATATAGAAGGAGATCCCTGTTCCTTCTTAGCTTTGTTTGTTCATTTATCTAGTGATACTGTTGGCACCTATATGTTTGTTTGTTTGTGTTATTTGTTTGTCTTGGGTAAGAGGTAGGACTGTTACCTACTTACCTAGACTCCTGCATTGTTGAGATATTGTCATGACATTTGTGTCACCATTTTATGACATTTCTTATATCATTTAGTTATCTCTATAGACACGCTATTGTTGTGATGATATCCATACGTCGTGCCCCATATTCCGCCATGGTGGGGTGTGACAGAATGGTATCAGAGCCAGGTTATAGAGAATTAGGTTGCCTAGTCGCGTAGCCTAGTCTATAGCTTAAGGGTCCCTGCATATAGGCGTCATAGGAGTATGTGTGCATTTTATATTAATTGATGTGTTTGGATGTTATTTATTGCGATGTTTTGACTAGTATGAATTGAACCGTAGTATGTTCATACTTAGTCACATGTTATTTTCTTTTCGGGTTTGTGACTAGTGCGGGTTGAACCATAATCGTCCACGCTAGTCACTGTA
Organism: Glebionis coronaria; assembly: GCA_025667525.1. NCBI lineage: Eukaryota > Viridiplantae > Streptophyta > Magnoliopsida > Asterales > Asteraceae > Glebionis > Glebionis coronaria. The sequence goes on from CM046882.1 coordinate 80,457,841, forward strand.
GTATTTTGCTTAAATTGTACATTATAGTACATAATTTAGTACAAGGTAGATTCTATCTTTTATCGAGTTATTTTACATACCTGAGGTATGTTATTTTCTTTTGATGTTTAACTCATGTTCCCTAAGAATCGTGTGGTGGTTCGAGTTACTAGGAGTAGGTGGATAGGAAGGATTTTAAGTTGTTTCCACTCTTACGGGCGACATGACTTATAACTGATTATGTTTTCGTTTTGGACTTAGTCTATGCTGTTTTAGCTAGACTATGGATTTACGTATTTCAAGAGTATTACTATGTTATTTTAATAGATGGAGTTTTGGACTTTATTGTTTATATGGTGATGAGCTTATGTGAGTAGATGAATTTATGTGTTATATGTTGTATTTATTCTTATAAGTGTTATCATAGGAGGGAGTGCATTGGGGAAAGGGTAATTGTATAAGTATGGTGGCCAACATAGTTATACAAGTACCACAACTTCAATGGGTTCTCAATTATGATTGCATGAAAGAGGGTTAGTACATGCTTGTATATGATGAGATGTGGATTTTGGGTATATTTATAATATATGGGTATATGTAACGGCTGCCTACGATATGGTTTTTTTTTAGTGTGTTATATGTTTTGAGTTATAGTCGTGTTATGTGATTATGAGGTCACACGATATGGGTTGGTTTTGGTAATGGGTTTTGTGCCTTGTTGTGGCATGGTGAGATGGTGAGATGGGGATTACTCGTATGGAAAAACGAGTGTATGACGCGATTGGTTGATCTGATATGTATAGTAACGAGTATGTTTTGGGTGATTTAATAGGTATATATATGCGGATGTATATATACTACTGTGTGTTAAGTTATGGTATATGGTGGTTCACTAGTTATTATAACTTGAACGTACCTTGTGTTTGATCGTGTTTTATGGTGCTGGAGTTTAATAGAGTTTCAACGACGTTTTGAATCTTTTGAAGTGTGTCTGGTAGCGTATTCTTTGAGTTTCGTATTTCACGTGTACGTTTTAAAATGGTGTTCTTGGTTTTATGTCTACTGAAATAACTTGGGATTCCTTTTGAGATAATGAAATCTTTTGTGTTGGGTCTTGCATTTCTTTTGGTCGGTATATGTTGAGAAAAAGGGGGACTTGGAAATCTATTATAGGGTTAGATAGTTGGTTGTATTCGGTAAAATAAGGGTAAGGTGTTGAAGTCATGTTTCAAACAAGATTTAACATAAGATTTCATTTTAATCAACACTTATATATTTCAAATTCTAAAAGACTTTCTTTGAAATAAAGCGAAATAAAAATTTCTTTCTACCTACATAGCTTATATAATTGAGTTCGACCGATTTATGTCATTTATAATTATTTATACAAGGTTAAATTGAGTTTATGAAGATTTCACGTACAATTATATCTGTCATTTAAAAGGATTACATTAATCACTAAGTTTATTCTTTAGTTTTTTTAAAACAACTAGTATAAAACTGTTTTGGTCATAACTTGTTAGTTTTTAGAGTTTTTTTGAGTGATTCAAAAGCCAAAAATTATGTACTCGGAACGTACTTTTCAAATATTCAGAAAGTATAGTCATGGGAGGTCAATGGACTGGTCGGAATTGTTGTACAAGTGTCGGGTTCAAGTTTGAGTTTTGAATAGTAGTTTATTTTTATTTGGGGTGCACGGGATACCTAGTCTTTGGGTTGAGTTTTGAGATCGCCTAGAAGGTTGTTGGTATATTATTTGAGTCACATGGATGTGGGAGGTAATAATAAAAAAAGATATATATTCTTTTGGAAAAGTTGATCTTTTGCACGGTTTAAATAATATGTCGCGGGGCGTAATCTGTTTGGTTGCCATTGGGTGTTTCTTGGATTATTTTTCGTTGTCATGGGTCATTTTGAATTGATACACATTTTGGGTTTGAGTTTACTTTCGAGTCTCATGGTTTTGACTTGTTTTAACTGGTGCACGTGAAATGTCGTTAGTTATCCGTTGGTTTGATTTGTTGATCGTATCTGATGGATTCAGGATGTAGTTTTGGTTTCGTATTGTTCGGGAGCGTTGAGGTAGTCATATGAAAGACTTGGTCGCGCCTACACGCTTAAGTAGGTGACCATGAGAGAATGGTCGGAATGCCCTTAGTGGGGAGGAAAGGAGTTCGTAGACGAACTAAGGTGGTCATGAGGTTTCTTTAGAGTACCAAGGAGATAAATAGATATTTGTGGGATACTAGCACAAGTAACGCGCCATAGAGGGTGTTGGAAGGGGATACAATACCTCAAAGGTATTTATGATTGTTCGTAGGGTATGTAAGTTTTCCGAAAATTTCCTAAAATTTAGTAGGTTTGCCTATTACGGTGAGGTAGAACCATAAATAGAGCAAGTAGGGCAGGTGAGAGGAGTTGTAGTTAGTGCCTTTCCAAGGCAAATCGTTGATGGAGTGATTTAAAAACAAGAGCTGTTAGAAATTGCAGGGAATGCCGGATAAAAGTTGAGTTGCTTAGTAGTAGATTGGATGTGGAAAGTGGTTGAGTGGTCTGATGAGAGGAAGCATTGGTCTTTTAAAATGCGTGTAGAATTTTGCAAGTAGAACGAGGTAGGAATTTATTCGTATTGCCGCTAAGAGAGGGTGCAAGGAGGACATAGTTGAAACTGCTAAGGAAGTTGTATGAACGCTTTGGGTTTACGGTTATGCATTTGGCTTCGCCAAGCACTAGCGGATTTCATGGAGACAATGAAGCGAGTGTGCATGAACGTATATAAATGAGTTGTCATCGGGAGTATCGACGACATCTTGATCTACTCAAAGTCTAAGAAGGAGAGTGAGGCGAAGTATGTGTTGGTTTTGGAGTGGAAGTATACGTGAGATTTTCAAAGTGTGAGTTTTAGTATTAAGTCTACCATGATGAGTAGTTAGAGATGATGGCATATCATGGAACCAGCAAGGGGCGAAGTGAAGAAGGATGAGGAAGCATTTTGGAGGATGAAGAGGTGGATTGGATAATGAGCGGATTTTGGCATTATCGGAAGGACTGGATGAATTCGCGAGCATGACGATACGTGGAGCAAGGATTTGGATGCGTACGAGGACGACAAAGAAAGGTGATTGCTTATACGTTGTAGGAACTGAAGATTTGGAAGAACTGGATAGACTTAGTTAGTGGAGCTGGATTGTTATATCTGCCTAGAATGCTAGAGGCATTTGGGGTACGAGACGTAGAGAATGATCTATACGGATCATGAACGTCTCCAACACATATTCAATCACCTTGATTGAACATTTGGCAAAGGTGGTGGGTGGAGTTAAGTGACGAAAGAAAATTGCATGGCCAAGTACCATCTGGGAAAGGCAAGCATGGTCGATGAGACATGGAATAAGAAGGATGAGGCGAAACTAAGACGAACTTGAACTATAGGGATGACGTATTAGGGCGGTTTGGATAAAGGATATAGGTTGCACGAGTTGAGTTGTCTAAAGCAGAGAAAGCGTCAACATGTATGTTGCGTGGCTTGGACAATCATATGAAGAAAAGGGACGTAGACTATACTTCCTACATAGTTAGGAGTAGCTTAGAAAGGGCAATGTAAGGACGGAGTTGGTGGAAGGGATACATAATGCGGTGGAGGAATAAGTACGATGAGAGTTGGGTGATAGTCGATAGACAGACTAATTCATCTCACATTTCAATAGGAATGAGAAGTCACGTACTTGAGAAGTTGGAAGGATTGCGTACGGATGTGATGGAATAGAGGGTTTTACGTAAAAGTTAGCCCGATATGTATGGAATGCCTTATGAGGGATTATGGAAAAGGAAGAAATGATGGGAAGCATCACATCGTGATGTATGGCATGAGTTAAGGAGGAAGAAGGAAGTGTGTATAGAAGCGAAGCATAATTGAAATAGGTCGAGATAGGAATCGAAGGTAGAACTTTGGTAGAGCCTAATGAGTAGAATAAAGCACAAAGCATGCTACTAATGTGGTAATGGTGTTTGTGGACGGGATGAGAGCAGCAAGGGATGCTATGTAGAGATGGAGGAAACCACTAGAGTTAGTGACAAAGTTGTGTATGAAGTTTCACCCATAGTAACGGCTGGTATGTTTTGGTAAAATGGAAGAGTTGATGTAGAGTTTTGTAGGTCCATTTATGATCTTTGGAAAGATCGGACCATTAGCTTATGAGTATAGAATTACCTGGGGAGAGTGAGTTGTATACATGATACATTTCATGTATTGAGATTGGTAAAGGTTGTTTGAGAATGCATTTTTCCTGTACGGTTATTCGGGACTTGTGTTAATAAGAGTCTTTATTTTATCAAAGAGTCATTTGTGAGATTTATTGACTGTGAGGTCAAGAGTTTGGCAATAAATTTAAATATTGTTGGTTAGTATATGTGGTAATTTGAGACTTGAACTAAAGTTCACATGGAAATGAGAGGAGTTCGTTTAGAACAAGTATCCTCGTGTGATTTGTTGTTTGTGTGTTTGATCCTAAGGAGTAAATCTCGGGACGAGATTTCTAGTAGGAGGGAGTGATGTGACAACCGTGGTTTTGAGGTTCGTCACTTGGTCTTATTTTTAGGTTATTTTATGTGTGATTACTTGATTTGTGTGTTTACGTGTTTATTTTGTGTGAACGAGGTTGGTGTGGTTATCGTTTATGAGTATAGAGTACTCATAAGTAAATCGAGGAACGGTTATTTCATGTTCATGAGCTCACATTTAGTGACTATGAAATGAAATGGTGATATTTTGGTGTTTACGTATACGTATAAGTATTATAGTAATAGTATATTTTTTTAGGATTTACGGTTTAGCTTTTGGAGGTCTCGGATGAGGTAATTAGTCATATGAATATTTTTCGGGATGGTTTTAAGTCATTTAGGACTTAGTTATAAAGTTTATTTCAAAATTTGAGATTTTTTTTAAAAGTGTATATTTTACGTCTTTTACGGTAAAACGCGTAAATTTGACTAGTTTTACGGTTTTGAGGTTTTGGAGGCTTTAGGAGCTGAAATAAATTAAGGAAAATTAAGGTAATATTATTAATACAAATATTAATAATAAAAAGGAAAAAAAATGAAATTAAATGGGTATAGGTCAGTTATGTGAAAAAAGGAAAAGAAAAGGGGAAAAAAGGGAAAAAGGGAACCGGGCTTTTGTATTTGGGCTAGCCACTGGTTAGGATCAATTATATAAGGTTTTTATTTATCAAAACACTTCATAAAATCCCTGGAGATCAATAAGGAGTCGAAATATACAAGGGAGGAATTAGGGTTTTCATAAAAATCTTGGTTTTTCATAAATCAAAGGTAAATCTTTATAACCCTTTTTAATTAAATTGTTTTTATGTTTCTTTAATCATCTTATGATGGATTTAGGTTAGGGTTTATTATAAAAACAGTAAATTAATGTTATATTAATCATAACATGATGATTACATAAATTAGGGCTTGTAATTAGAGGGATTAGGGTTAATTAATGAGGTTGATTTTGTTAAACCCGTTTTTAAAAACTGGGCAGAATTTTGGGTCATTGTTTTGATCATATAGGGAGTTCTATAAACTCTTATTTTACGATCCAAGCACCCCTGGAAAGGTATTTGAAGTGGCTTTCCAATGCAAGAAACTAGAACTAAATTGGAGGTAGGGAAGTGGGTCAAAAACAGGTTACAACAGTTGAAGGTCAAAACAGTTTTAAATTCAGCTTGTTTTCTTTTTAAGTTTTGGGTTGTTTGGGGTACTTAGGGTTGCATTGGGATCTTCTCACGAACATGAGAGATGGTTTATATATTTTAGTAAGTATCTGCACTTGGGCTAAGGTTGTGGTTTAGGGTAAGACCCCTTAATGGTAACAAACTTTTAGTACGTTTAAAATCAGGAAATCTGGAATGACAAAAGTAGATATATGTATATCGGGGCCTTAACAGTAGCTTTAAGGTTAGGTCAAGTGGTATGTGTTAGCCAACATACGTAAGGGTATGAATATTCCTTTTACAGAAACCATGGGTATGTTTAAGTGGACGTTTGACTTAAAGTTTTGAGACCTAAAAACTGGGACTGTTTTGGGTAAAATATGAACGGGATAGTTATTAAACTTAACCAAGTTAAGGACTTGTTAAGGAAGGGTAATGGGGTGATTAGAGCTTAACAATGAGGTAATTATACGGGAATAGACTAGATGTCCATCATAGGTTGATGAGCCATCTCAGTGATTGGTTCGTGTATTGATTTCGTGTTTTTGGTTGTTAGCTTGTTGCTAGTGCGAGGACTTGTGAAGAAGCTATCAGGTGAGTTTCATAGTCCCATGTTTAATATTGATTTTGACTTCCAGATGGGATGGAAGAGACACTGTGTTGAGTTATTTGTAAATAATGTTGTGAATGTTTTTATGGGTTGTGATGGACTTATGTGTACATTATGTGATTAACTGCTATGTGATTTTTGATTGTGTATGATTTGGATCGGGGGACACGAGCCGTCTCAGTTCTTGTGGTTTGACAAGGTAGTGGCCTTGTGGTTTGACAAGGTAGTGGCCTTGTGGTTTGCCAAGGTAGTGGCCTTGGGATAGGTACATAGTGTGATCATCTATGGTACCATGATGTTGTTTGGCAAGGTATGAGCCTTGGATTGGTTTGGTATGATTAATCTTGATTGATAGTTGTTAATGCATATTTGTAGCACATTGTCCATATGTTATTGTGTTGATGGTTGTTATTCACAGCTTATAACTGATTTAGCGTTAAAGTCTAAACCTATGACTCTCACCAACTTTATGTTGACGTGTTTTAGTGTCTCTTTCAGGTGAGAATGTGGTTAAGCTTGAGGATAGCAGTGGCTAGACTTGGATGCCTTAGGATTGCATATAGAAGGAGATCCATGTTCCTTCTTAGCTTTGTTTGTTCATTTATCTAGTGATACTGTTGGCACCTATATGTTTGTTTGTTTGTGTTATTTGTTTGTCTTGGGTAAGAGGTAGGACTGTTACCTACTTACCTAGACTCCTGCATTGTTGAGATATTGTCATGACATTTGTGTCACCATTTTATGACATTTCTTATATCATTTAGTTATCTCTATAGACACGCTATTGTTGTGATAATATCCATACGTCGTGCCCCATATTCCGCCATGGTGGGGTGTGACAATGGTTACGAGCCTTCGCAATCAAATCAGCGGTTTCATGCAAGAACCCGATGAATCTCTTTTTGATGCTTGGGAAAGATATAATGTCTTGATTGATCGTTGTCCAACCCACAACATGCTCCTTGTGACCTTAATTGATACTTTCTACAACGGTTTGACTTTTCGTGATCGTGATACGATTAATGCAGCCGCCGGTGGCACATTTATGAAAAGGAGACCCGAGGAGTGTAGAGAGCTTATTGAGAACATGACTACTCATCATAAAAACTGGGATTCCTCCGCTTCTTCAAGGAACAACCCGAGAGTCAATGTTTCTTCCACTTCAGCAAACCCTGATATGACCGAACTCACCCGCATGATGACTGAACTGAGCAAAAGTATCACGCTTCTCGCTTCAAACCAACAACAACAACAAGTGAAAGCGGTTACCAATCCTTGTGAAACATGCGGCGGTCCTCACTCATACACCGATTGTCCTTCGACATAAGGAAATCCGGAAAATGTGTATGCAGCTTATGGTAATTATTCACCGGAAAATTACCAAGCTCGACCTCAAGGGGATAGAAATCTGCTGAGTTACCGGTCAAACAACTACCTTTCACCCGATTTTTCTCCTCAAAACCAAAACCCCGCCAACAACTACAATAGAAGCAACCAAATCCCACCTCGTACTTCTAATCCTTATCACCCACCCGCTCAACAAGCCCCACCCATTAACCCCGATGTTGAAGCCATTATGAGAACCCAAGGTGAGCAAATCAAGAATCTGTAGAGCCAAATTATCAATCTTAAAGGAGATATTACCAAGCAAGGAAATGAGATTAGATCCGAGCTTCGAGATAATATTCAATCCTCCTTCAGCAATCAAACCAATGATTTGAAGAATATGCTTGCTAGTTTCTTGCCCGCAGCTCAACCTTCTTTTTCGAGTTCTCAACCTTCAAACACCGTCACCAATCCGCGAGCAAATGTGAGTGCTATTACTACTCGTAGTGGAATTACCATTGTCGATCCACCAATCCCACCCCATCATCTACACCTCCTCCACCACCATTTATCCCTACTCCTCCTACACCTAGTATTAGTGCACCATTACCGTCTCCGCCTCGTCATGACGATGTACCTAGGAAGGAACCTTCAACATTTCAACCTTTACCTGCTACACCTTCACCTTCACCACCCAAACCCAATATCCCATATCCTTCTCGTTTAGGCAAGACCAAAATGCTAACCAAGGATGGCGTTGAAGTGTCACGCTATGTGAAGATGATCTCTCAGATGAACTTCAACATTAGCTTTCTTGAAGCACTTGTCCACATGGCCAAATTTGTGAAAGCATTTAAGGAATTGCTTAACAAGAAGGAGAAGCTGATTGAACTCGCCAACACACGCTTAAATGAAAACTACTCTGCAGTTATTCTTAAAGCTCCGGAAAAGCTTGGAGATCCTGGTCGTTTTGTGTTGCCTTGTGTGTTCAACAAAACTGAAGAATTTACTGCCCTTGCTGATCTCGGGGCCAGTATTAATCTTATGCCTTTGAGTGTTTGGAAAACACTATCATTACCCGACCTCACTCCAACAAAGATGACTCTTGAACTTGCAAATCGCACTCTCGCTTACCCCGTTGGTATAGCCGAAGACGTGTTCATTAAAGTTGGCACATTTACTTTCCCGGTCGATTTTGTCGTTGTTGATTATGAAATGGACCCTCGTATTCCTTTAATACTTGGTCGACCATTCTTAAGAACCGGACGAGCTTTAGTTGATGTGGCCGAAGGTGAGTTAATCTTGAGAGTCGGGGATGATGCACAAGTTTTCAAAATGGGAAAGCTTACAAGTAAAACTTTTGGAGGCCGAGAATCAGTGAATATGATTAATGTGCATGATGACTTTGTTGTCTACAACAATCCGCTATTCGACTCTTGCATCGATAATCCACTTTTTCATGATGATGTGGATGATTCTCGCTCCACTTTAGAACCTTCTCCCATTTATGATTCTCCACCAATCTTTGATGCTTATGATGATGATGATTCTAGCTCAGATTCGGATGATTATGATGACCTTACTTCTGAGTATCCCGAGCTGCCCACGTATGATGATTTCGATGAGGCCGATACTCTTTCGAGCGATTCTTCACATGATGAAGATCCTCCGCCATCACTCGATCCTACTTTGGACGATTACTCATTTGAGGAAGATTTCTCTGCATTTCTCAACACTTACTTACCTCATGAGAGTGATGCTCCTCCTTATGATTTTGAAGATTATCGTCTTGATCCTACTTTGGATTTGAAGCACATTCTTTCAAAGGAGAAGAAACCGGTCGACACCAATATCCGCAGCACATATGAGTTAACACCTCTTTGTCCATCTTCTGAGGACGAGGTTGTGCTTCTTCGCGGATCTTCTTCCCATTCTGTTGAGCCTGAGTGCTATTTTCCCTTAAAGGAAAATGTGTTCGACCCCGGTATCGATATTCTGCACCCATCTCAGTATCCACCTGATGAAATAAAAGGAAATATCTTTGGAACTTATGGAAATCTGCTTGCACCACTTCAAACTTGCTTCCACCGTGCTCCATCGCTGCTTAAGGGAACCTTGCCTACTCTTCTTTCGCTTGCCTTGTTCGCCTTAAGCTTGTGCTATTTGATGGACGAAAACTATGTCTTTGATCCTGGTGGATATGTTTCATGCTTCTTCCGTTGATAATCAAGGTCGAGTCATGCTCACGACTCGGTAATCAAAAATCAAGCGCTTCTTGTGAGGCAACCCATGCATCTATCTTTTCGCTTTCTTTATCATAAGTGTAGGGGGGAGACCCTTTGGTTTGCTATTTCCTCTCCTCTCTTCTTATAATCAGCGATTCGAGCTTCAATGATCCACTCTTGATAATTCTTGATGACCCGTGATTCCGTGTCCACTTCTTCCCGGTTCTATTCTAAACTCTTTTCGATTCACTATTTTATATTTTCTCAATATTAAAATAGGAATCTCTTTAGTTGTCCTTTCCTTAGCGAGATTTAAACAACGTGCACAATGTCCTAAGTGTAGGGGAGTTTACTCCCACATGCTTAAACATTGAGGACAATGTTTATGTTAAGTGTAGGGGGGACTTCTATCGAAGATAAGTGGCCTTTTCCTTGTATTTGTCCTCATTTTAACCAGAAAATCAATTTTTCGACATTTTTCAAAATTTTTGATCTATTTTGGCCTATTAGTTTTTCCCTTTGTATAGTTAATTTCTTCCTTTACTAGAATAAATCTTTAATAAAGTGGTTTTAATTTTCAAACGTTGTGAATCTTTTGACTCAACCCGAGTTTACTTATCTAAGTTACTCTAGCTAGTATCCTTAACGTGTTTAAGTCGAGTTTTGCTAGGCTTTTATATAGGGAGCTATAAAACGCGAAAGTCTTAACTCTCACGGGTTAAGAACAAGAACTTTTCGCAAATTCCTATAATTGATCCTAGAGAGTCGTTTATCAAGGGAACTTTAAAATGCGATTTCTAAACTTGAAAAAGTCTAAGAGTTTGCAAGATCCTATAGGCGACTCGAAAACCAAAAACTTTGATTTAATAGGCTAAGCATCCATGAGTCTCATTCCTTGAGATTTTAAACTGTGGAGAACGAGAGATGATAGAGCCAATTATAAGTTCGGTATTCTTTCGTGAATTTATGTGAGTTAATTATAAGCCTATTCTCCCATCGCCTGCTAATAAATTTATCTGCAATAAATAATGTTGTACGATTTGAAAAGTTACTTAGCTTCTAGCCCAAGATTGTTTAAAAGTTGCTCGGTATGGATTAGAGTTCATAGCCAAGGCATAACTTATTGAAGCGGGATGCGAAGATTGGCAAGTCCGAAAAGGCCCTAACAAGGCATGAGAGCTATATTTTGTTGCTAAAGATCTAAGTGATGTGAAGAATCATTTATCAAAAATCAATATGAACGGTCGAGACACACGACGAAAAGCAAATAATCCCCAAAAGTCATGGAGAAGTGTATCTGAAAAGACCCTAACAAGGTATGAGGATAAATAGATCCAAGTCAAAAAGGAGGCGGATCGTTGTATATCAATGTCCAAAATAATGATTGGAGAAAAATGAAGAAGTCATGGTCCAAGTATGAATCTCTCAAAACTTCAAGTGAAGAAATTCATATTATGAAGAGAAGGCCATTATTTCATGAACGTGTCTCAAGGTTTGAAGTATGAAGTCGCTGCCAAATATCGGTCCGAGAAAGGTCTCAAATCGCGAAGCAAGTTATGCCAAGATATGAACTTTATGAGGTCCCGAGAAGCAGTTTTAAAAGATTTTGTCCTTTAGCTAACTATTGATTAAATCGTTCACTTTATTTTCGGCCTAAATAACTATCGAAATAAGTCAACAATGCATCTTCGTGATCATTCAAGACAAAAATAAAATATAAGAGATACACCTAGGAATAAGGGAGTCTAAGTGAGTAATTGGCCCACATGAGTTCGTGATAGTCTACTAACTTATAATAACAATGATCTCGTTTTTAAGCTTGGTTTGGAGAAAGTTAAAACTTGATTATGATGATTATTCATGACATTTCCAAAACCTAAGGTATGCTTTTTGATTTCTTTACTTTGAATGTTTATAGTTTTCTATCTCTTTAATAAAGGCCAACGTGGATTGATTATGATGAAAAATGTAAACTTACTTTGTAACTAATGCATTGCATGAGGACATTGCAATGGTCAAGTGTAGGGGATTTGATAGGTGTGAAAACACCCATCCTTTTTACCACTTAATTACAATAATAACCGGACTAAAACGTGTATTTTATGTCTTTTATGTCGGAATTATGCGTGGTTTGTGTTTTTGTTGTGATTTAGGACGAAAAGGTGAAAAGTGGAGAAAACACGGGCATTTACGGGCTTTTATTGAAGAAAAAGATGAAAGACGAAGTCAAGAAGTCAAGATTGCAAAAAGAACGGAAGTCTAAGACCACTTCTGAAGATTTATCAAAGAAAAAGTCAAAAGACGGAAGTTTATCAAAAGCCGAAAAACTCAAGTCTAATTTATCAAAGAATTAAAAGATGAGTTTAAACAAATCCCAAGACAAAGTCCAAGTATTAAGAAGATTTAAGAAGATTAAAGAAGCTTAAGGACTAAGTGTGCAACTAACAAAAGATTAAAGAAGAGGAGGGACCTAAGCATGCAATTAAGGAGAAAGGAAGGAGGGAGGAAGCTTCCTAAGCTCCTCCCTAATCTCCCCTATATATAGTCCATTAGTGTTATCATTTTTTTTTGTTGGCTAACTTGACAAATTAGCTCTTCCACTTTTATTTTATGCACCTCTAATTACTTGTCATTTTTAATACATGTTTTGCACTTTAATTATCCTTTTAATTCCAAGTAAGTTTTTAATTTGCGTTCTTTAAATTCGTGTCTTTAATCTTTCTTTATCATTTGATCAAGCTTATTTTTACCAATCTTATTCTACTCTTATTCTTTTTGATTCGGTTACAATTTCGGATTAAGCAAACTTTTGCTTAATCCATTTGCTTATTTGATTAAAAGTCTTGTCTTTTCTTTTTCTTTCAAGTCTTAATACGAAATAGCCATAAGTTTGACAATCTTATGTGCTTATTTGGTATTTAGCTTAACTGATTTCAAGTTTTCTTAAAAGTTTTACTTTTTACGTTTTCTTTATTTCATTAAGTTTCATCTTTTAAAATTTAAAAGGTTTTAACTTTTTTTTAGTTTATTGTCTCATTTTGTTTCCATTCCATTCAAGTTCTTTGTTACTGCTTATTAGAATTAGCTTATTTGGATTTGAGCTTATTACGAAATTGAGATCCATCAGAAAAGAAGGGTTAACACACATTGCGACGGGTGCATTCTCCACATTCTGATCGTGACAGGTTTGGACTAAGGTTTGCATTCTGATCCGGGATTGCGATAGAAGTAACATCCCCCTCATTCCGATCTAGGATTGCGATCGCACATTGCGATAGCACATTCCGACGGCTCTTGAGGTTTACTTAGTCGAAGTGCTGCCTAATTTTCCTAAGCAACATTGCGATCTGAACTGCATTGCGATCTGACACAATGCGATCTGGACCATATTCCGATAGGTTACATTCCGATAGGTTGCACTCTTTATCCCGATAGAACATTCCGATCTGGATTCCAATGGTATGGTGACAGCATTCCGATAGAGGATTCCAATGGTTATGGGTTTTGGATTTTAATTTTTCTTTGTTTAATTTTCTAGTTACATTTTAATATTCATCAAATTTAATTTCCGTCATTTTACTTTAATTAGATTTAGATTTAAATAATTGCACTTTTACTTTAATAGTTTTGCACATTTCCCTCTACTATAACGACACACTTTTGTTTCCACCAAAGAACGACTGAGTCGCACGTAGAACCTAGATCAATTCGATTAGACCAACACAACGAACTTTAATTTTTATAAGGGGTGTCAAAAGCCTTGTATTAATAGAGCATCAGATAATATATTATTAAACATTAATTACATGACCAGGAGTGCAAATCATTATTAAAAATGGTTCTAACATAAATAAAAGATTGTTTATGAGTTCCATAAGAAAATCCCCAGATGCTTGCTAAGATGCTGTCTACTCAAATGCTGCGGTCCATACATATAACAACTACCTGCTTCAAATACCTGAGAAAAACATCCTTTTGAGGGTCGACATGTTGGTGAATTCATAGGTTTAATTAAATGGGTTTGGATATAAATAGTCACTGAACCAGTAATGCACAAAGCATTAATGCTTAAAGGTAATTATACTGCCTATTGCCCGAAACTGACACTTGACATAGTTGAGCTCTCAACAAATGAGAGCTCTTCGCCTTCTAAAAAGGGCCCATCAATAATAAGTGCTGACATGGTAAACACCTGTTGTCCCGGCCAAGGCACAGTGAGCATGACTCACCCAAGTGGGGATGGTCAATCCCAAATAGATCTATTTATATCATTCAGGTAATTCCATAATTTTAACCGTTTCAGTTCACGGGTCATGAGGAATTCTACAATAGGCACATATAATCAAAAGTTGATACAGTTCAGTTTATAGCCATAAATAAGTTGCATGTTTTCTCCCCCAAAAAGGATTTAAAAGTTTGTCAATATATGTAAAGTAGGGCCATGAACTCACCTTAGTAATACAGTAATAGTCACAAGAATCTGAAGTAATGCCCAACACACACTCAACAACCTAAATAATTATACAGTCTCAGTAAAAGTATAACAGGTTGTATCAAAGTAACTGAAACATCAGCATATGCTTCTACTGGTTTTAAGCATTTTACTATAATATCTGTAATTTGGTTCATAGTTGTACAAGTTAAAGCTGTATTTACCTTATGTATAAAATAAATAATATAGTTAAATTAATTAATCTGTTTAATTAATATCCTCGTACTTGCACTAGTTTATAAAGTAACTTCAATATAAAAGGAGTTAGATATATATTTAATGTGAAGGAAAAATAAATATAATTAATACATTTTTTTATAAGTCAACCATATTTAATTCATACCTTATTTATAAATAGTGTTTATAAAATGTATAACATTTAAATCTAATCCAGTGCTCCCGATATCTGTATAATCATTAGATTATAAGTTTGGGAAAAATATACTAGTGTTGGACCTTTATAATTAATTAAGTTTTTAGCTTTTTACTATTAACGTTATATATGTAATTAGGGTTTAATTCAAGTTTAGGATAATTATGTTTTAGATCCTTGATTAGATATAATACCCGCGACAATATTAATATAATATTCCTAGGGTTCGTTTATCTTTCAAATAATGGCAAAACAAGTCCCTCCCTAGTTATACGTGTAACTAGGGTTTATAAAAGTTTTACAAGTTGTCACCTTTGGTCCTTAAAGTGTTCGGTTATATTTTAGGTTTAGCATAAGTTTCTTAAACGCCCCCTAGGGCTCGAATAAGTTTCGGCTTATGTCAAAACAGCCCCCCTAGGGTTAAGGTATGCACACAAGTTACACAACAGCCCCTAGGGCTTGTTTTAAGTTCGAAAATAGTCACCAAGGGTCCCTAAGGTCTCGGTTAATTACAAATGGGGCCCAAAGAGTAACTTAGTTTAATACAAGTTTTCCAAAAGGTCAAAATAGGTCCTCCAAATTTTGGACAAGGCTCAAAAGGCACGAAAAGTGTCTAGGGCTCGTAAGTAGTTTGCAAAGTGGCAAGTTTAGCCCTTGTGGTTCAAGTTATGGCGCGGTTATATATAACGGAGACCCTAGACTATCCCCTATGCCATGTTTAGTCCTTGTGTTTGCTTTATGTCTCGAAAACTATAGGTAAGTTCCATAACTTGTCATTTTTGGCATAGGAAAGCATTATTTACAATAATGGCCCAAAAAGTCTCCTATAATAACACATTAGATGCTTAATGGGCTAAGGTGGCCCATTAATGGCTCGGTTAAGGGCCTAGTGGGCTTGCTCTTGGGCTTAGTTAATTATTTAGGGGACTAATCTTAACCTAACATGATGTAACCAAAATAATACTTGGGCTTTTTGAGCTTACATCATACGTCTTAAATTAGCTTATGGCTTAGATGGTCCGAGGCTTATGGCTTATTTGGATTAGCAACATGTGGGGCTTGGGTTTCCTACTAGATCTATCATTTTCATGCTTTACTTAAATCACGAGAGCTTAAGTCAAGTCGTGACTTATACTCGGCTTGTAATAAATATTCGAGAGGTATAGAGGTCTTAGCCAAGCATTTAGTTCTTAGGGAGTAGACTAGATTAGTACTTTTTTATCGATTTAAGCATGATACACGTCTAACATGATCATACCAAAGGGTTGTTTAGTACACTTTACGTGTGCATGCATTTTGTTCCCGCTTTCCAAGGAGTTTGCGTGAATGACATACATACGAAGTAAAGATAAACGAGAATGGATAGGAGGTAAGTACTTACTTGTTTAAATGGAGGTGGTGATGATGAATCAAGTAGTAACCTTGAGTTATAGAATTTATAGCTTAGCCGTGACCTAGAGTAGGATTAGGAAGACTTCCTAGTCAAGGCTTGAGTTTACCGTGACCTTCTTTCTTCTTCAATGCACCTTGACTCAATTAAATACCATGATAGATTATGTGAGAATGATTGGAAGTAAATGCTTAGGATGTGTGTGTGTATGTTCATCCGAAAGTGGTAAGTTATAGGAGGTTGTGTTTAAGGTTGTTAGATAAGCACAAGTTGAGTGAAGTTTGTGTGGCTTGGGGTTTTGCTACGTCAAGAGAGAAGCAAGAAAGGGGGGTTCCCTATGTTTGAGTACAAGATAATCTAGTACCTTGAGATTCTAGTACTAAGGCATTAATGGAAATGATGTACATTGGCCTTTGAGTTGGGGTCTAGCCGTCGGATTGCAAGAGTAAAAGGGCATGTAATGTTTAAACTTGGAAGCTTTAATGAGAGTGTGTTTGTACAATGTGAGAAGGGTGGTATTCGGCTTGTTTGATGGTAGGGGAGATAAGAAGTACCATCCTTAATGGGAGGATCCTAGTACTAAGATTTGTTAAGGGGATGTTTGAGATTGGTTGGTGTGTCTATGCCCTAGCCATATATATATATATATATATATATATATATATATATATATATATATATATATATATATATATATATATATATATATATATATATATATATATATATATATATATATATATATATATATATATATATATATATATATATATATATATATATATATATATATATATATATATATATATATATATATATATATATATATATATATATATATATATATATATATATATATATATATATATATATATATATATATATATATATATACAAGTGGGGGAAAAGGTTTTGTCATGTAAATATCTCCAAGTCAATAAGTAGTATAAGGTGTTTAGGAGGGTCATTGCCAAAGTATACTATGCTATATGGATAATTCGTGTGAGATGGGGTTACATAAACGGGACGTGCTTAATTTTAATCACATTCTTATGTATAAGATGAAGATATGGTTGAATATTTGGGGCAAGGTATAATGTACAAGTTAAATGTTTCTAAACCAAAGTATATGGTCATTGTTAGGTGATTAATGTGTAGTTTTATGAAGGTCGAGAAAGATTAAAACGCGTCAGCAGTCTCATATAATTAATAATAATACATTGAAATGAACAGCGTGATGTAATAAAAGACTGGTGCTTCATTAAATAATGAGGTGAGATTACATTGAGTCCAATAGGATGTGCACACTTGGTGATAAGGTCAAAGGTAAAAACAGGGGTTTTATAGTACATTCCCGTTATTTTAGCTTTGTCCTAAAATCTTAGATTAACGTCATTGGTCAGGTGAACAAGTGTGGGTACTTGGTCTTGAACGTGTCTTCTCGTTCCCAATAAAATTCAGGACCTCTCATCGAGTTCCATCGTACTTTGACCAACGGGATGCGACTATTCTTCAACTTTTTAACTATTCTTTCCGTGACTTCCATTGGTTCTTCTGTGAACTGGAGTTTGTCGTCAAAATGTACTCCTTCCAATGGCATGGCTAGAGGCTCATCAGCATAGCACTTCTTTTGGTTAGACATGTGAAAGGTGGAGTGCACTCGACTCAATTGTTGGGGTAACTCCAAACGGTAGGCGACTTCCCTGATTCTGGCTATCACTTTAAAAGGGCCTACATAACGTGGGTTCAGTTTCCCACGTTTACCAAAACGTACTACTCCCTTCCAAGGTGATACCTTGAGCATGACACGGTCACCTACTTCAAACTGCATAGGCTTTCGTGTCTGGTCTGCATAGCTCTTTTGTCGGTCGCGGGCAGCTTGGATCCTTTGCTTTTTATGAGGACTATCTTATCAGTAGTCTCCTGGATTAGTTCCGGTCCTGTGAGTTGGAATTCGCCTACTTCTGCCCAACACACTGGGGAACGATATTTCCTACCATATAGTGCTTCGAAGGGGGAAGCCTTGATGCTAGCATGATAACTATTATTGTAGGAAAATTCCACCAAAGGGATGTGATCGACCCAACCATTCCAAAAGTCAATCACTCATGCCCGCAACATGTCTTCTAGGGTATGGATTGTCCGTTCGCTTTGACCTTCAGTCTGCGGGTGGTAAGCAGTACTCATATCTAAGCTTGTTCCTAAAGCTCATTGGAAAGCCTTCTAGAAGTTGGACGTGAACCTACTGTCCCGATCACAGATTATTGAGACGGGTATTCCATACTTAGTCACTACCTCCTTAAAATATGTCTTGGCTAGTTTTGTCAGGGAGTTAGTCTCCCTGATGGGCAGAAAGAGTGCGGATTTTGTGAGTCGATCGACGATTACCCAAATAGTGTCGTAACCGTGAGATGACTTTGGAAGCTTGGTGATGAAGTCCATAGTGATATTCTCCCATTTCCACTTGGGTATCTCCGGCTGAACCAGCAAACCGGATGGTCTTTGGTGTTCGGTCTTGACGCTGGAGCAGGTCAGACATTTCTAGACGTATGTGGCGATATTTCCCTTCATGTTTGGCCACCATTATAACTTCTTCATATCCTGATACATCTTTTCAGATCCAGGATGTATGGAATACTTGGATTTATAGGACTCGTGCATGATTACATTTCTCAAGTCCTCATAACAAGGTAACCAACTGCTCCCATGCAAACACAGGATTCCATCTGCTCTTGGCTCTAACTTTTCTTTGGTGAGGTCGGCCTTAAGCATACCTCCAATATCTTCCCTCTCGAGGTTTTCAGGCTTATGAGCTTGTGTCTGAGCTTCTATAATTTGCTTGGGTAGGTCCAAGCTAATCGTTACGACTAGCGCTCGGACCCTCATAGGAGGATCGGTCTCCTTACGGCTTAGAGCATCAGCAACCACGTTTTCCTTACCGGGGTGGTATTTGATCTCGCAGTCTTAATCACTTAGCAGTTCAATCCAACGACGTTGCCTCATATTTAGCTCCTTTTGATCCAGTATGTGTTGCAAACTCTTATGGTCAGTATGCACCGTGCACTTGGTTCCGTACAAATAGTGTCTCCAGATTTTTAAAGCAAAAACCACACATCTAAGTTCTAAATCATGAGTAGTGTAGTTCTTCTCATGTTTCTTTAGCTACCTGGAGGCGTACACGATCACCTTCGTTCTTTGCATCAATACTGCACCCAAGCCTTTGTGTGACGCATCACAATATACCACGAAGTCGTCATTGCCCTCGGATAAAGCCAGAATAGGTGCACTGCACAGCTTCTCCTTGATTAGTTGGAAGGCTGACTCTTATTTTTCTCCCCAGTCAAATTTTATTCCTTTCTGCGTGAGTTTCGTCATTTGTTTGGCTATCTTGGAGAAACCTTCGATGAATCGACGATAGTATCCGGCAAGGCCTAGGAATTGGCGGAATTCTGTTGGTGATTTAGGAGATGCCCAATACTTGACAGATTCCACCTTTGCTGGGTCTACATGAATGCCGTCGTTGTCAATAACATGGTCGAGAAATTGAACCCTGGGAATCTAAAATTCACATTTGGAGAACATGGCGTACAACTGTTCCTCCTTAAGTACCTTTGGAACTTGAGTAAGGTGTTCCTCGTGCTCATGTTCATTCTTAGAATAGATGAGTATGTCGTCTATGAAGAATATCATGAACTTATCCAGATAGGGTCTGCACACACGATTCATAAGGTCCATGAAGATGGCAGGAGAGTTGGTCAACCCAAAAGGCATGACCTGGAATTCGAAATGGCCGTAACGAGTCCTGAAATCGGTCTTTGAAATATCCTCCTCCCTGACTCTTAATTGATGGTACCTAGATCGTTGATCAATCTTGGAATACATACTTAACCCTTATAGCTGGTCGAATAAGTCGTCAATGCGGGGGAGTGGATAACGGTTCTTTACAGTTAACTTATTCAGTTCTCTGTAATCAATGCACATCCGAAAAGAACCATCTTTCTTTTTGACAAATATGACTGGAGCTCCCCATGGTGAAGAACTAGGTCGGATGAACCCTTTGTCAGATAATTCTTGAAGTTGTTCTACTAGTTCTTTCATTTCTGATGGTGCCAATCGATAAGGAGCTTTTGCTACGGGTACAGCCCCTGGGATCAAGTCGATCTGGAATTTCCACCTGTCGGACTGGTGGTAGACCTGGCAATTCTTCGGGAAAAACTTCGGGGAAATCCCGGACGATAGGTACGTCCTTGATTTGCTTCTTTTCGAGCTTGTCTTCTTCATCTATCTGGGAGATATGCGCCAAGAAGATAGGACATCCTCTCAACAAATATCTCTGGACTTTGGTACAGGAGATAACACTGAGCCTAGTGTCAGCAAGGTCAGTATTACCGTCGCCTCGAATGATTAAGGTCTCATTACCCCATGGCCGACGGACTAGTTTCTCGTCACAGACGATTACTGTGTGATACTTAGCTAACCAGTCCATACCAATGATGACATCGAAACTGCCTAGGTTTACTGGGATTAGGTCAATATTGAATGGGTGGTTGGAAAGGTTTAGGGTACAACCCCTAACGATAGTGTCGGCCTCTATGATCTTACCGTCCGCTAATTCTACAGAGAAATGACGGTCTAACGTGGAAGGGATAACTTCTAGTATGTTACTAAATTCAGTAGAAATAAAGCTTTTGTCTGCTCCAGTGTCAAATAGAATGGATGCATAACGATTGTTTAGTAAAACCGTACCAGTAACAATGTTAGAGTCTGGGTTAGCTTTTACATTGCCTACCACGTATACTCTGGATGTGGATCCTCCATTGCTTTTGTTCTGATTAGCCAACTTGGGGCAGCCTTGTCTCACATGTCCGGGTGCTCCACACTCATAGCATACAACTCCTTTATTTGGACCATTGTTACTTCCTCCTGTAACATTACGGTTTCCCTACTGTCCATTCCCGGATCCACGGGCATTAGATCCACCTCGATTATTGCTTCTAGCAATAGGGTTGGGTCGGACCTGAGTAACAGCATTCACCCGGCAATCGCGAACAAAATGGAAAACTTCTCCACATTTGTAGCAAGACTTGCATGGGCTATCCACCTTGTGATGGAAATGGCACCTCGTACACATAGGTTTGGTACCTTCGTAAGCCTTTGGGTCGGTGGGGGAGATTGCACTATAAATCTTTCCGGCGTTTTGCCTCTTTGGAGTTGGGTGGTAATGACAGCGGACATTGTCGTCCATCTTTTTCTTGTTCTCAGTATTTCTCTCGGAGATGGTGCGGGTTCTCTTGTTGATCAATTCATTAGCAAATTCTATGGCCTTCTCGACGGTAGTGGGCCGTGAGGCGAGGACGCTATCATGGATGACGTCAGGGAGTCCTCCAACATATTTCTCAATCTTTTCCTCCTTCTCGATAAACATCCTAGTACACATGAGGGTCAATTCTTAGAATATCTGGTTGTATAACATGATGTCATTGTTCTTACACCTAAGATCCCATAGCTCGACTTCCAACTTCTTCATTTCGCCCCTCGAGCAGTACTTTTCCGTCATCCTCTCTTTCAGATTTGTCCAGTTCAGAGTGTAAGCCGCGTCATGCCCCAGAGTAGCAACCACAGAATTCCACCATGTGAGCGCACTTTCAAGCAGTGTGAAGGTGTCGAACTTGACTTTGTTCTCGTCGGCGCAGTCGCTGATGTGGAATACACTCTCTAGTCTTTCAAACTATTCCATCAGCTCTACCACACCTTCATTGCCCCGATAGTAGGATGGCTTGCACTTGAGGAAGTCAAGGTAAGATCATCCTCTGGTGGTATTGTTATTCCTGCGGTTATTGGAATTTTCGCTATCATCCATGTTTCGGCTAGCTGCCATAGCGGTGGCGATACCTTGGTCAATCAATTCCCTAAGTTGGCAATGGTGACATTATGGGTGGCATCGTCATTAGGGAGATTATCAGTAGGGTTATTAGCAGGGTTATTAGCAGGGTTATTGGCTGGATTATTGGCAGGATTATTGGCAGGATTTTGCCTAGTGATTGCCATTTGTTTGTAGTCATACACAAAATGAAATCGTTAGCTTCAATGTTAGTACAATTATATATTATTCGCACGAGGAAACCTGTATACAATATTTACAACAAATTGGGTAACCTGTCGGATTTCAATGATACAACACATGATATAACAAAAGAGAGTGAGTACATGTCACTTCTTGAGAGAAAGTAAACATAACATCATGCACAACCGATCCAAGATAGAAGCACAGTACGTCTGTCTGGGATGGTGGTACGCACAGTCTAAAATGAAATATATACAGACACCTATCTAAGAGAGTACGGTACAGATAGGATACAAAAGCTGCATGAAAATAAAAGTACATGAAACCCTATATCACGATAGCTGGGATGCAACCCAAAGCTTATCATGATGTACATGAAATATAGTACATCTAGTCTATGCTGGTCTAACAGATCCAGTGGAGGTGCCTGGCACAGAGGGTGCTGGTGGAGCTGCTGGCGCTGGCATAGCGTCCTGTAAGGCGATCATAGCAAGTCAGGTCCTC
Source organism: Glebionis coronaria (assembly GCA_025667525.1). NCBI lineage: Eukaryota > Viridiplantae > Streptophyta > Magnoliopsida > Asterales > Asteraceae > Glebionis > Glebionis coronaria. Next base: position 80,480,515 of record CM046882.1, read on the forward strand.
TTGACGTGGCGGAGAGTCTGAACTAGCTGAGCTTTGAGGGTATCCAAAGCTCCCTAAGGTGAGCTGCCTCTGAAGTAACTCCATCATGACGAACAATCGCCAAGTCAAAGAACATAGATAATGACTACTCCTAGGCTGAGAGGGAAGCATGGGTCTGCTGCTGTCGGCTCTCCAAAGTGTAGATGCGGTGGATGGCGTGGTCATACTCCGTCATGAGCCACTGTAGGGCATCATAAACTGCAGTCCATGTCCCTCTAGCAACTTAGACTTCTGCCCAGGTAGTCCAAGTCAAGGAATCCAGACGCTCTCGTAAGATCGAGCGCTCAGCCTGACTAGCCGCTAGTAAACTGTGAACATCGGTCATGTCCTGAGCATGTTGAGACGTCAATGCCGCTATCTGAGCCTAGACAAGATCCACCTGTCTATCCCTAGATCCCTCTCCGACCTCAAAGATGGAGGCAGGGGTCGTCTTGTACCTCCTCTTACGAGGGGGTAGAGATCCAGGAGCGTAACCCTGGAGAGATGACGAGGGTGGTAAGGGCGGCAGGGTATGAGTCACCGGGTCTTCCTCCTCGGCAGGGGGGATCAAAGCAGTAGGCGGGGAAGCAATAGCTGGAACTAATCCATCAGGCTGATTGTCCTCAGACTCGGAGGCGGACAGCCACCCCAGAAGCACGGATGTCGGCGATGTCATAGTAGCTCTGGAAAAATCATCATTTTTAATTGACGTAAGTGTATGCTTACTCAAGTTAAAAGTTTCAAATAATATCCTTATGTTGTAATGGTTGTAGTGAGTATTCCCTTGACATCACATGTTAGGGTTTAATTAATACTTATAAGATCATTTAACCAAAGGTTAAAAATTAATGCACACATAGATCATATAAGAAATGTATGCTCTACGTCCTATATGCTTAACTATTCTAGTCCCAAAAGAAAATCCTAATGATTTTTAAAGTAGTTATAGTCCAGTTTATATAAAAATTTTATTTTTATATTTTATAAATTTTCTGGGTCTAGTTCTCTATAACTTCTGCTCTGATACCATTCTGTGACACCCTCAAATTGGTCAAGTGCAGCGGATATAATATTAAGGTGTCACGTGGGTGGATCAAAAGCAAATAGTACATAGAGCATCAGATAAAAGATTATCAAACATTTATTACATGACCAGGAGTGCAAATCATTATTAAAAATGGTTCTGACATAAATAAAAGATTGTTTATGAGTTCCATAAGAAAATCCCTAGATGCTTGCTAAGATGCTGTCTACTCAAATGCTGCGGTCCATGCATATAACAACTACCTGCTTCAAATACCTGAGAAAAACATGCTCTTGAGGGTCAACAAAATGTTGGTGAATTCATAGGTTTAATTAAATGGGTTTGGATATAAATATTCACTTAACCAATAATGCACAAAGCATTAATGCTTAAAGGTAATTATACTGCCTATTGCCCGAAACTGACACTTGACATAGTTGAGCTCTCAACAAATGAGAGCGCTTCGCCTTCTAAAAAGGTACCCATCAATAATAAGTGCTGACATGGTAAACACTTGTTGTCCCGGCCAAGGCACAGTGAGCATGACTCACCCAAGTGTGGATGGTCAATCCCAAATAGATCTATTTATATCATTCAGGTAATTCCATAATTTTAACTGTTTCAGTTCACGGGTCATGAGGAATTCTACAATAGGCACATATAATAAAAATTTGATACAGTTCAGTTTATATCCATAAATAAGTTGCATGTTTTCTCCCCCAAAAAGGATTTAAAAGTTTGTCAATATATGTGAAGTGGGGCCATGAACTCACCTTAGTAATACAGTAATAGTCACAAGAATCTAAAGTAATGCCCAACACACAATCAACAACCTAAATTGTTGATCCCAAAGTCAGATCTTAAACCTTAATAGCTTGTTTAAGGGTTGTGATAGAGAGAAAGAATTCAATCTAACACTAGAGAAACTTTGCAAAGCAAAGTACCTAAACAAGATGCGGAATATAATGTTTAGCACAAGAACAAATGTGATTGAAACGTTGAACTTTAATATATCAAAGATATACGAATACCCTAGAATGGTATTAGGGTTTACAAAACCTTAAAGTACTATAATGAAAGACAAAATGAGAAAGACAAACTTTGCATGCTAACCTAGTGAGTCCTTTTATAGCCACAAGGACTCACGTACAAGATCACTACTAACAAACTATGGAAAGTATTAAGGAATAATAATTGAAATGCGTAAAAATCTATTCCATGTTTATCTTTGACAGCAGGGCCTTTGACTTCAGCAGGGGAACCAATCCCCCTGCCTTTGTTATTTAGCAGGGGGAACTTACTCTAGCAGGGGTACGAATAATCAACTAGCAGGGAAAACAACTAAGCATAGATTTATTCCCAACAATCCTCCCCTAAACTTGTGCTTTCCCCTAAATACAAGTTTCTGAATAAATACTAGTTGATGAGGATGCTTACAAACTTTCTGGCCAAATCTGACTATGAACCATTCTTACCAGATCATAAGCAACAGGCTTTTTAGCATCTACAATTAGGTTAGCCTGTGCCAGTTTCTTTAAGGTGTCCTGAGAGAAGGGATAATACCTATGATTGAGCAAGTACACACTCACGCCTTCCATCACTACCTCATAAACCCCATAATTGGTAAATAGCTTCCAATACAACAAATCTCCTTTATTCACTGCATCAAATATAGGATCAAATAACTCATGCTCATACATCCTATGCATGCACTCCCAGATTACCCAATCCTTCTCCACACCATCCTTGGTAGGAGGTTTTGCAGCAAACGTCTTTTTCAATATTTTCCACAGATCTTCTAAGTCTTCACTATCCAAAATTTGAAACATGACATCTAGACTTAGAAATGTTTGTGCTGTATTGTCAGCTCTTGTAAGCTTCCACCAAGTCCTCCCTTTGTGTTCATAAACAGCATACTCTATGATAGCAAACTTCTTTCCAAGTTTACTAGGTGAGATATCATCATTTCCTGCAGAATTAGCTGTTTATCAATTTCATCATTTGAAGGCCTTTGAGACTCTTTAGTAACTGTGCCCACTTTCTCTATTCTCTTGAGTCTCTTTGCTGCTCTTTGTACATTAAGTACAGACTTCTCAAGTACTTCTGGAAAACTTCCACCTGCTTGATGTGATGCCCCTGCTTGTGATGATGCACCTGCTTGTATAGTTTCCAAAGTTGTCTCTCCAGCTTTTCTTTTCTTCGATTCTCTAGCTTTCTGTAGCATTTCATTTTGTCTCCTAAGATACTCAGCTTCCTCAGGAGTGTTGATAGTCATCCAATCTTGAACATCATATAATTTTAGAACTGGTCTGACTGCTCTTTTTATGGCTTCAAAACTCATATCTCTGAAGTCACCATCCTTCCACTTTCTATGTCTCTTAAGCAGAACTTTGTAGTGTTCAAGTTGCCCTTTCTATGAAGTTAGATACTTCTCACTCTGAATTTGAATTGCCCTTCTTTCCAGATACTCAGTTTGATATTTGTAAACAAGGCAAGTCAACTCATACCTGTCTTCCAAAGGAGCATTTATCAACTCCTTCTCCTATTGATCAAGAAACACTCCAACATGAGGTACCCTGTCATCTAGTTCTCTATGCATAATCTCAACCTGCTTGAGCATATCTTTGGGCCTCATCTTTTGCATTCTTTGGTCCTGCATATCCATCTCCTCTTGTTGTAGCCTGAGAGCTACTTGTGCATCATGTGCTTCTTTAGCCAGTTGCTGTTCAGGAGTTAGATGCTTGTATTTTCTCTTGGGCTGTTCCACCATGATTCCTTTTCCTTTGTCTTTTGGATCCACTGCTGGTGCTGGTTTCGCTTTAGATGCAGGTTCTTTGATTGTAATCCCCTTCTGAGCTGGTTGCTTTCTATTCTTTCTAACAAAAGTTTGAGTAATACTCTTAGCAGGGGATTGACTTACAGCAGTGGGATCAGCAATGGCAGGGGAAACTTTTGAAGCAGGGGCTTCTTCTGGATTGCCCATGGTGAGCAATGTTTGAGCAATATCTTTGGTTGCACTCCCCTTGTCACTTCCCTTATCAGCACTTCCTTTCTCCATCCCTTTCTGAGCACTTGCTATCTTTCCATGTACCCCACCAGGATATGAATAGTACTCAGTAGACCCCTCTGTATTTGGAACTTCCTCCCCTTTGGAAGCATCCTCATCTGTTGAAAGAATTAGTCTGAGCTTTCTCCTCCCCTCAAGAGTAGCAAGTCTGGTTTCCAAGTGAGTGATAACCATGCCTTGCTTTTTGACATCTTGTACCAGTTGTGCATTCTGCCTTTTCAGACTCATACACATTTTCGTCAATTCCAAGTTAGTCAAAGGTTGCATACTACTCTCAATCCTAGAAGGGAATTTCTCCCCTTTTTGGATATCATGGAGTGAGGGAGAGGACTTATTGATGGTGTCACTGTCCTGCTCACCCCTTGAGGATGAGACAGTAGTGGCAGCCAAACCCTCAGGTTGCTCCAAACTCTTGGAGACTCTCCTCTCTGCAGCTTGTGAAGATTCACCAGGCAAGGGAGACATGGCAAACCTGGATTTTGAACGCCTTTCTTGTTGTGGATCAGCAGGTGGTAGGTTCTTGGCAGGGGAATCAGAAGGTTGGTGTTTAGCTGTTTGATTCTTGGCTTCTTCCCATCTGATTTGGTCCATCATAATTGAAGTGAGTGGAATGTTTTTGCCAGAAAACAGGGGTGATGGTGCAAGTAGTGTGGTGAAGAGTTTGGTGGTGTGTTGGGTTGCTGAAAAATAGTTTTTGTGTTTAATTAGACCATGATCACTCATATTCAGCATAATTTCTATAAACCTTGGATACATACAAAACTTTGAGGTGCTTGAAACATTTTTAACCATTCCTTTAAAAATCATTTGAGAAAAACAATACTTCCTCCCTGTTGCAAAGCAGATCAGGGCAGAAGCTATCTCACTACCAACTTCATTAAAAGCAGTGGTTTTTGGTGACAAACATTGCATAATTGTATGAATCAAATATTTCCAATGAGGGGCAAACTGACCTTTAGCAAACTTACATTTTTTATTTTTAGAAAGTTTGTACCCCAATTTAACAAGACCTACAAAAGTTTCAGCCTCAGAAAAGTTGGTTATCCCATCCTCATCATCAAGGAGAAGATTCTCCCTGATGGAGGCAAGTGTAATCACTTTGGGATGACCATTAACTGTGCTTTGAATTATAACCTCTCCATTCACTGTTTTGGTCATGGCTTTAGACCAGAACTGTTGAATGTGTGAGGTATAGATTCGAGGATTGATGAGAAGGGCCACTCTAAAGTATGAAGACTTTAGAAAGGCCACAGCATCAGCAAACTCTGTTGGTTCATCATGAAGCAAAGCTATTTGGTTATGATTAGCAGCAATTTTGAGAGTCATGATAAAGTTTGAAAATAGTTTGAAGGTTTATAAATATGAGAGGTAAGTGGGATTAAGTCGAGGGAGAGAGATGGACCTGCTGGTGAAGGGTATTAAGTTCTTATAGGCGAATTGAAGAGCTGTGATTGGACCAAAATTTTCAAATTGCAAAAATATCAAAGATAAATCTTGATAAAAAATTAATATATTTGAAATAAAAAGGAAAAGATTACCAATCAGCGAAGAAAGCGCCTTAAATATCTTTTAAAAACAATAAAATATTCCCTAACCAAAAGTTAAGCTAGCAGGCCCAACGGCTATGAACAGGGTAACGGTATTGTCGGTCAACGGTCAAACAGGGGAATGTTATGATAGCAGGGGAATGAAAAGATAAAATCAGGGGAAACTTTCCTAGGGGTATTGGACTAGTCATGGAGAGACCAATGCTAACTAGCTCTGCTCTAATGCACACACTTGTATACACAAGATAGATACATAGAAACTCAAGAGTCCTCTATTCAGCAATGGTCCCAATACAAAAAGTCAATACATAAGTCCCCCTACACCAGGTTACCCAAGAAAACATGCATACCCCAGTCACCATCCCAACCTTGTCCCTTACCTATGGTCAGTCAGTCTTGGCAATGTGTGCCACACATCTGTATTTGAACAGCAAGATGTTTTAATAGAGAAATGTAAGCACACACTACAGTGCCTCAAGGTTTCAGAGTTCTGACCAGCTTTGCAGCAAGTCATCATTACCCTGAACCCTCACTCACCAGTGGATATGATCTAAGATAATATATGAGTACCATAAGGATACCCTGAGTCCTAAAGGTGTGACCTAACCTCCCCTGAAACATAGAGTATATACCTGATCCACCAATGAGGATAGTATGCACCATATGAACCTCTGCATTGTTAGTCTAAAACCACATATAACCATTTTTGTAAAAAGAACACACCCAGCTTAAGAGAAAGAAAAATTCTCTTTAGCAGGGGAATGAACCCCCGGCAGGGGAATCTATGTTAAAAAGCAGTGGAATAAAAAGTGATGGAAAATGGACTAACAGTTATACAACAACAGCAGTGAAGCAACCCTGATCATACAAAACAAAATAGACATCAGTTTTTAAGTGGTAACCATTCCAATACCTGCAACCAGATACTGAAACCTCCCTACTTCAAAACCTTTTGTTAAAAGATCAGAAACATTAAGTTCTGTATCAATTTTCTCAGGGACAATTAGTCCTTTTTCAAAACAATCTCTGATAAAGTGATGTCTAATTTCAATGTGTTTAGTCTTGCTATAAAAAACAGGGTTCTTAATAATGCAAAAGGTGTTGTTGTTGTCAATGAATATCTTGGTCTTAAGAAAGTTGTACCCATAATCAAGAAGTTGATTTTGCACCCAAAGCACTTGACCACAGCATGCAGCAGCTGCTACATACTCAGCTTCAGTTGTGGATGTTGCCATGATTGTCTGCTTCTTACATTGCCAAGATATAAGTCTGCTTCCCAAAAATTGGCATCCCCCTGTTGTAGACTTCCTATCATTGTTGTCACCAGCATAATCACTATCTGAATAGGCTATCAGCTCAAATGGTGACTCCTTTGGATACCAGAGTCCTAAGGTGGAATGACATTTTAGATACCTAAAAATCCTTTTCACAGCAAATAAGTGACACTCTGTTGGTGACACCTGGTATCTTGCACATAAGCAGACTGCAAACATGATGTCAGGTCTTGAAGCAGTGAGATACATAAGAGAACCAATCATAGACCTGTAGTTCCTGACATCTATAGGCTTGCCAGGACCATCTTTACCCCATGGATGATCTTTGTCCATTAGAGTGGACACCTTCTTTCCATCAGACATGCCGAACTTCTTCACAATCTCAGCCACATATTTGTCTTGTGAGATAAATATCCCATCTTTCCGCTGCTGAACTTGTAACCCCAAAAAGAAGTTTAGTTCTCCCATGGCACTCATTTGGAATTTATCCTGCATCAATTTGGCGAACTCTTTGCTAAGCATAGAGTTAGTGGATCCAAAAATAATGTCATCAACATAGACTAGTACTAGCAGAAGGTCACCCTTTTGTTTCTTAGTAAACAGGGTCTGATCAATCTTCCCCCTGCTGAATCCATTGTCTAAGAGATATTTAGAGAGAGTACCATACCAGGCTCTGGGAGCTTGGTGAAGTCCATACATAGCCTTTTTCACCTTGTATACTTTGTCAGGATGTTCTGGATCTTCAAACCCTGTAGGTTGCATAACATAGACTTCTTCATCAATGGATCTATATAGAAAGGCACTTTTCACATCCATTTTAAAAACAGTGAAGTCCATGAATGAAGCATAAGCAAGGAATAATCTAATGGCCTCAATCCTGGCAACTGGAGCAAATACCTCTTCATAATCAATTCATTCTTCCTGAGTATACCCTTGTGCCACTAGTCTTGCTTTGTTCCTGACAAATATTCCCCTTTCATCCTTTTTGTTCCTGAGTACCCACTTTGTCCCAATAGGCCTTGCCCATTTGGGAAAATCCACCAGAATCCAGACCTCTTGTATGTCAAATTGTAAGAGCTCCTCTTGCATGGCTTCAACCCAGCTTGGGTCATTTAAAGCCTGAAAAATCTTCTTTGGCTCTTCTTGTGACAAAAATGCAGTAAACAGACAACATTGCATGTTGTCATGATTGAACTTCATGGTAATGTTAGCAATGAAGCTGTGCTCCTTTGCTGTGTACCTTGTATGTCTAGGGGCTTCAGGATTACCAATGATTTGAGAGATAGGGTGATCCTTATTGATTCTGTAGGTAGGCTGCATGATTACTTCTGTTTCATATTCTTCCAAATCAGAATTGATGGGGCTATTTTGATTAGGAAAGAATTCCTCAAAGGAACTTCCAAATGATACAGCATGACCTAGAGATGGGTGCTGGTGAGCAGAATGAATCTCTGAGTAACTAGGACCTCCACTCTTGATGATTCTGCTTCCACTGCTGGATATAATAGGACCATCAGTTATGGGTGTAGATGATGAAGTGAGTGGGGATTCTCTTTCTGCATCATTAGTATCATTAGCAACATGATCCTTTGTGGAAGAGGAAGCAATTGGTCTAGCGGGGGAATCCTGGATTCCACTGCCTTCAGCCAGTCCACTACCTTCAGCCATAGCAGGGGATGAGATTGGTTGTTCTTTTCCTAGAGAAGAATCATCTTCTTGAACACGAGCTTCAATAGGAAACAATGAGGGTACATTCATGTACCTCAGGGGTGACTTCTCTACACCAGTTGTTTCTTGAGTACCTGAAATGTTAGTGTTCTGCAAAGCAACAGGTACATAATTCATAGATTTTGAAAGTACATCTATATCAAAGAACCAGTCAGGACCTGTTTGAACATCTTCAGGTTTGTCTTCAAGAAAGTTCACATGAATATTTTCTGTGATTTTGCTTGTCTTCTTGTTGAAGACCCTATATCCCTTGTTGTTTAATGAATAACCCACAAAGTATCCATCTTCACCCTTTTCACTGAACTTACCTATATTGTCAATAGTGTTCAAGATGATCACATGACATCCAAAAGGTCTGAAAAAGTCAATTAAAGGAGGTCTTCCATTGAACAGCTGATAAGGGGTCTTGTTGTGTCCCTTGATCACCAAGGCCCTGTTTTGTACATAACAAGAAGTGGATACAGCTTCAGCCCAAAAGATAACTGGAAGTTTGGAATCAGACAGCATAGTTCTAGCAGCTTCAATGAGTGTCCTATTCCTTCTTTCTGCCACTCCATTCTGTTGAGGTGTTCTTGCAATGCTGAATTGCCTTTTGATGCCTTTGTTAATGCAGAAAGAGTCCAGTTTCTGATTTCTAAACTCACCACCATTGTCTGATCTCATGGTGACTACCTTCATGCTTTTTGATAGTTCAATTTGATTGATGAACCCAATGGGTACATCAGATGTGTCACTCTTCTCAAACAGAAAGAATGTCAATGTAAACCTTGAAAAATCATCAGTAATCACTAGGCAGTACCATTTCTTCATTATGCTTGCCACAGAAGTAGGACCAAAGAGATCCATATGCAGTAGTTCCAATGGCTTGGTGGTGGACATACTTGTTTTAGATTTGTAAGATGCTCTGTGTTGCTTCCCTTTCAGACATGCAGCACAAGTATGTTCATTGGCAAAGGACTTGGAAGAAAGACCATGAACCAGATTATACTTTACTAGTTTGTTCATGTTCTTGAAATTAAGATGACCAAGTCTTCTATGCCATTTCTTACATTCATCTACTGAAGCTTTGGCAATGAGACATGTTTCATTGTCTTGGAGAGATATGTCCTTGAGATCAATTGTGTACATATTCTTCTGTCTTGGTGTTCTGAGTACAATAGGAGTGTCTTTTGGCAAGACAAACTCCTTTCCTAACACCAAGCATTCAGTGTCAGTAAACAAGACAAAATTCTTGTTATCAGTCATCTATGACACACTGAAGAGATTGTACTTGAGTTCTTTCACCAAGTAGACATTGTCAAAGGTCATCCCATTAGTGACAATAGTTCCTTTCCCTGTTATAGTTCCATGCCCATCTCCAAAAGAAACACCATCATTGTCATGCAGGGGCACAAAATTAGACAAGTAAGCTTTTTGTCCAATCATGCTTCTTGAGCATCCACTATCCCAATATGCTCTATCATCCATTTTCTTCTTTGTCACCTGCAAAAAGAAAAACAAATTAGTTTTTCTTGGGGATCCAAGCCATTACAGACTTGGATCTACCTCGTGAATCAATGTAGGATATCTTATCAAAAACTAGAGATACACCATTAGATTGAGTATCCCTTTTGGGTGCCCAAACCCAACGAGCTGAGGCTTTCACAACTTTTCCCCATCTTCCCATGTTCCTAGAATACACAATTTTGCTAGCAGGGGATACCACAGTTTTAGTAGGGGAATCTCTATGCTTAGCAGAGGGAACCCACCTTTTGTTTTGGCCTCTAGTCATGTGTTGGTAAGGTCTAGAGCCAGATCTATATGTAGTATAAGGTGTTGGGGTGGTCACAGAAGTGTTGGGCTTTGAGTGAACATCATTCTCCTTCCTAAGGGCAGGAACAACATATTTATCAGTCACCCTATTTCTCAAGGCAGGGGCAACGTACTTGGCAGGGGAAAAAGATTTTGCCCCTGCATTCAGAAGAATGGTTTTAGGCTGCATATCATTTAAGGGATTTGCAGCCACTATCTCCATTGGTGCCTTACACTCTTGATAAGTGTGCTCAAAGCTGCCACATGTGAAGCAGGGCTTGGTATTAATCACAAAGTCTTTTCCTAATTGATGAGACTTTTGGTCATTCCAATTTCTTTGATTACGTCTGACATTCCTGTACATACCAGCATATTTAATAGTGGACTTAGGGGACTGTGACCTTGTCTTAGATTTGGGAGAGCTACTCTGAGAACTAGAATTTCTGCCAAAAATTCCTTCTCTTGAAAATCGAACAGGGTTATCAATTTGTTTTAAACCAACCTGTTCCTTTTCAACATCCCTAATAACACTAGTTTTAACTAGAGACTCTTCTGTATCAAGATTATTAGGTATATAAGCACTCAAGTCAAACTCAATGTCATCCTGTTTTTCAAAACAGGGGAGACCAGTCCAGGATAGGTCTTTTCTAGGAAAAGGAGCATAAATGTTAGCAGGGGGTGGTGGTATGGTAACATGCATATTTTTAATCCTAAACCCTGTTTTGTCCCTAGGAGATTGACCAACTTCAACTGCTTTGGTTAAATCTTTTGAAGCTTTTCCAAATTTTTCAATAGTTTCCTCATCAATCTTTTGGTTAGCTTTGAAAATTTCAAGTTCAGCAGTCAATTCTTTTATAGATTGGTTATTCTCCTTGGCATCTCTTTCTAGAATCACAATGTGATCCCTATAATCACTTTCTCTTTGCTTAAACTCTCTTATGGTGGACTCTAACTGTTCTAAAGCACGTTTATAATTATCAAGATCATTATCACAATTGATATAGTCAGCTTTTAACTTTCTGATTTGATCATTCAAAGATTCAGTATTTTTCCTACAAGCTTTAGTACAATATGCGTCATCATATACCTCATTGTCAGAGCTGGAACTTGACATGGCCATAAGTGCAAAGTCTTCTTCCTTTTTCTCAGCAATCAAAGCTTGATTTCTTTCCACATTCTCTGTCATAGCACTCCAGTCCCATCCACTTGCTCCATCTATCCCCTGCATGGCTACCATGGCTTTATCACCAGAATCATCATCTCTTGTTTCCTTTCTGTAGCTATTTCCAGTCTTAGGTCCTCTGCATTCCCTGGGAAAATGACCCTTCTTACCACAGTTGTAGCATTCAACTTTTGTTTTATCAAACCCAGCCACATCAGAAGGATTAATTGAGATCTTCTTCCCATATTTCTTGTAGAACCTATTGGCTCTCATGCTGAGTAGAGCCATATTCCACTTGATATCCATCTCTTCTAGCCCTTGCTTACTGATTTGACTTAGATCTTCATGTAACACAGTAGATCCTTGTGGCCCTTGAGATGCTATAAAAGCACAAGCAGTATCAAGGCTGAATGTAGCTGGTCTTTCTTCATCATAGGAAGGTCCAGACCTGGTAGTAGGGGAATAAGTAGCAGGGGCTACTTCAATTCCACTGTTCTTGGACATTCCACTGCTTTGTGATATGAATGCCATGTTAGCAGGGGAATCAGTGAATCCACTTGAGTTGGTGGGAATCGTTCCTTTTGACTTCATCTCATTGACAACAGGTTCAAAAACTTTTAAGTTGTTGTATATGTCATCAATGTCCTTTTCGTCCAAGTCGTCCTTATTCTGCCAAATCGCTTTATAGACAAACCATTCTTTCTGGAGGCTGTTAAGAAACCTGGTATTCACCTGCTCTTTTGATACCTCAATATCAAAGAATTCCAACTGGGCCACCATATCTTGAAGCCTATTGTAAATAGCTCCAATTGATTCATCACCAATTGCTTTGAAAGAAGCAAAATCATTCAGCATTTGATTTTTCTTCTTCTTCTTTGTGGCTTCATTTCCTCCAAAGGTTTTGCCTATGGCTTCCCATAGATCCTTAGCTGTTTTGTACTTCCTGAATCTGAGTTGATGTCTATCAAGTAGAGCCAACAGCAATGAGCTGTGAGCCCTGACATCATGCCTTCTAGCTAGTATCTCCTTATCACACAGAGCAGCAGATTTCTTCTTGTCCTTACCTTTGGAGCTTTCACCTTTTTCTTCTTCCTTGCCATCATCAACCACCATTGTTTTGGTGAATTGATCACCAAACTCTATAATCTCCCAAAGAACATAGTGTTCCATTTTCAGGTATTGTTGGATTCTGAATTCCCATAATTCAAAGTTTTCAGGATCCAACATGGGTAACTTGAGGTTATTGTGGTTGTTGTTGTTTGAGGATGAATCTGAAGACATGTTTGCTATGAGGATTTTGTTCTTGATTTAGACAAAGTTTCTCAATAAGCTCTGATACCACTTGTTGATCCCAAAGTCAGATCTTAAACCTTAATAGCTTGTTTAAGGGTTGTGATAGAGAGAAAGAATTCAATCTAACACTAGAGAAACTTTACAAAGCAAAGTACCTAAACAAGATGCGGAATATAATGTTTAGCACAAGAACAAATGTGATTGAAACGTTGAACTTTAATATATCAAAGATATACGAATACCCTAGAATGGTATTAGGGGTTACAAAACCTTAAAGTACTATAATGAAAGACAAAATGAGAAAGACACACTTTGCATGCTAACCTAGTGAGTCCTTTTATAGCCACAAGGACTCACGTATAAGATCACTACTAACAAACTATGGAAAGTATTAAGGAATAATAACTGAAACGCGTAAAAATCTATTCCATGTTTATCTTTGACAGCAGGGCCTTTGACTTCAGCAGGGAACCAATCCCCCTGCCTTTGTTATTTAGCAGGGGGAACTTACTCTAGCAGGGGTACGAATAATCAACTAGCAAGGGAAACAACTAAGCATAGATTTATTCCCAACATAAATAATTATACAGTCTTAGTAAAAGTATAACAGGTTGTATCAAAGTTACTGAAACATCAGCATATGCTTCTACTGGTTTTAAGCATTTTAATATAATATCCGTAATTTGGTTCATAGTTGTACAAGTTATAGTTGTATTTACCTTATGTATAAAATAGATAATATAGTTAAATTAATTAATCTATTTAATTAATATCCTCGTACTTGCACTATTTATAAAGTAACTTAAATATAAAAGGAGTTAGATATATATTTAATGTGAAGGAAAAATAATATAATTAATGCATTTATTTTTATAAGTCAACCATATTTAGTTCATACCTTATTTATAAATAGTGTTTATAAAATGTATAACATTTTAATTTAATCTACTGCTCCCGATATCTGTATAATCATTACATTATAAGTTTGGGAAAAATATACTAGTGTTGGACCTTTATAATTAATTAAGCTTTTTAACTTTTTACTATTAACGTTATATATGTAATTAGGGTTTAATTCAAGTTTAGGAAACTTATGTTTTAGATCCTTGATTAGATATAATACCCGCGGAAATATTAATATAATATTCCTAGGGTTCGTTTAACTTTCAAATAATGTCAAAACAAGTCCCTCCCTAGTTATACGCGTAACTAGGGTTTATAAAAGTTTTACAAGTTGTCACCTTTGGTCCTTAAAGTGTTCGGTTATATTTTAGGTTTAGCATAAGTTTCTTAAACGCCCCTAGGAATCGAATAAGTTTCGGCTTGTGTCAAAACAGCCCCCTAGGGTTAAGGTATGCACACAAGTTACATAACAGCCCCTAGGGCTTGGTTTAAGTTCAAAAATAGTCACCAAGGGTCCCTAAGGTCTTGGTTAATTACAAAAGGGGCCCAAAGACTAACTTAGTTTAATACAAGTTTTCCAAAAGGTCAAAATAGGTCCTCCAAATTTTGGACAAGGCTCAAAAGGCACAAAAAGTGTCTAGGGCTCGTAAGTAGTTTGCAAAGTGGCAAGTTTAGCCCTTTTTGTTCAAGTTATGGCGCGGTTATATATAACCGAGACCCTAGACTATCCCCTATGCCATGTTTAGTTCTTGTGTTTGCTTTATGTCTTGAAAACTATAGGTAAGTTTCATAATTTGTCATTTTTGGCATAGGAAAGCATTATTTACAATAATGGCCCAAAAAGTCTCCCATAATAACACATTGGATGCTTAATGGGCTAAGGTGGCCCATTAATGGCTCGGTTATAATTATAGGGCCTAGTGGGCTTGTTCTTGGGCTTAGTTAATTATTTAGGGATCTAATCATAACCTAATATGATGTAACCAAAATAATACTTGGGCTTTTGGGCTTACATAATACGGCTTATATTAGCTTATGGCTTAGATGGTCCGAGGCTTATGGCTTATTCGGATTAGCAACATGTGGGGCTTGGGTTTCCTACTAGATCTATCATTTTCATGCTTTACTTAAATCACGAGAGCTTAAGTCAAGTCGTGACTTATACTCGGCTTGTAATAAATAGCTGAGAGGTATAGAGGTCTTAGCCAAGCATTTAGTTCTTAGGGAGTAGACTAGATTAGTACTTTTTTTATCGATTTAAGCATGATACACGTCTAACATGATCATACCAAAGGGTTGTTTAGTATACTTTACGTATGCATGCATTTTGTTCCCGTTTTCTAAGGAGTTTGCATGAATGCCATGCATACGAAGTAAAGATAAACGAGAATGGATAGGAGGTAAGTACTTACGTGTTTAAATGGAGGTGGTGATGATGAATCAAGTAGTAACCTTGAGTTATACGATTTATAGCTTAGCCATGACCTAGAGTAGGATTAGGAAGACTTCCTAGTCAAGGCTTGAGTTTACCGTGACCTTCTTTCTTCTTCAATGAACCATGACTCAATTCAATGCCATGAGATATTATGTGAGAATGATTAGGAGTAAATGTTTAGGATGTGTGTGTGTGTGTGTGTGTGTGTTCATCCGAAAGTGGTAAGTTATAGGAGGTTGTGTTTAAGGTTATTAGATAAGCACAAGTTGAGTGAAGTTTGTGTGGCTTGGGGTTTTGCTACGTCAAGAGAGAAGCAAGAAAGGGGGGTTCCCTATGTTTGAGTACAAGATAATCTAGTACCTTGAGATTCTAGTACTAAGCCATTAATGGAAAGGATGTACATTGGCCTTTGGGTTGGGGTCTACCCGTCGGATTGCAAGAGTAAAAGGGCATGTGATGTTTAAACTTGGATGCTTTAATGAGAGTGTGTTTTTACAATGTGAGAAGGGTGGTATTCGGCTTGTTTGATGGTTTAGGGGAGACAAGAAGTACCATCCTTAATGGGAGGATCCTAGTACTAAGATTTGTTAAGGGGATGTTTGAGATTGGTTGGTGTGTCTATGCCCTAGCCGTATATATATATACAAGTGGGGGAAAAGGTTTTGTCATGTAAATATCTCAAAGTCAATAAGTAGTATAAGGTGTTTAGGAGGGTCATTGCCAAAGTATATTATGCTATATGGACAATTCATGTGATATGGGGTTACATAAACGGGACGTGCTTACTTTTAGTCACATTCTTATGTATAAGATGAAGATATGGTTGAATATTTAGGGCAAGGTATAATGTACAAGTTAAATTTTTCTAAACCAAAGTATATGGTCATTGTTAGGTGTTTAATGTGTAGTTTTATGAAGGTCAAGGAAGATTAAAATGCGTCAGCAGTCTCGTATAATTAATAATAATATATTGAAATGAACAGCGTGATGTAATAAAAGACTGGTGCTTCATTAAATAATGAGGTGAGATTACATTAAGTCCAATAGGATGTGCACACTTGGTGACAAGGTCAAAGGTAAAAACAGGGGTTTTACACTCCCAACCAGCTAGGGCACCAGTTGGAGGGTATACTCACCCAATTTGCACCACGTGCAGCCGCAGACACCCACGGCCGTGTCGCCGTGCTAGCGATGCTTTCTTCAAGTGTGGCCAGCTAGGCCATTGCATGAAGAATTGCCGTAAGGGTGAGATTGAGGGCACTTCTTGGCATGCTGACTCCAAGCCACCTCCGACTACTAGACGGGTGTACACTACCTCACGTGACCAAGCCAACAAGTCATCAGGTACCATCACTGGAATCTTGTATATGTTTGGTCAAGCTGCATGTGTTTTATTTGACACGCGTACGACTCATTCGGTAATATCCACTGCTTATGCCAATCGTATTAGGATATCCCCTTTGCCACTAGAAAATGTCTTAAACATTTCCACACCCATAAGAGACTTTGTACGCATCACACATGGGTACAGAGATCTTCCCATTGAATTTGATGATATAATTCGTTCAGTTGATGCACTTCAATTGTACATGTGCGATTTCGACATGATATTAGGCATGGGCTGGTTATCCAAACACCACGCCACCATATATTGCCATTCAAATCAGGTCATTTTTGGTGATGTAAATGCGCCAGAGTACATTCACAACGGTTTTATACCAAGAAGATCTGTACAAATAATTTCAACCTTACAAGTACGTAAATTACTGTCACATTGTTGCGACGGCTTCTTAGATAATGTTCATGATATGGAGGCTGAGTCTCCATCCATCTAGATCAACCTATCGTGTTAGAATTTCCTGACGCGTTTCCTAAAGAACTCACAGGCATACCACCTGCTCGTGAGGTAGAGTTTAATATTGAGCTCATCCCAGGAGCTGAGCCAATTTCCAAGGATCCTTACCGTATGGATCCCATCGAGCTTAAGGAGTTAAAGGAACATCTATAGGAACTTTTAGAACGAGGTTTCATCCGTCCTAGTGCATCTCTATGGGGTGCACCGGTGTTATTTTTGAAGAAGAAGGATGGCAGTATGCGTCTCTGCATTGATTATCGTGAGCTTAATAAGATCACCATCAGAAATCGATATCTTTTGCCACACATTGATGATCTGTTTGACCAACTGCAAGGTGCCAAACATTTCTCTAAGATCGATATGAGGTCTTGCTACCATCAGCTACGGGTGAAAGAGCAGGATATCGCCAAGACTGCTTTCCGTACACGTTATGGACACTACGAATTCGTAGTCATACCATTTGGTCTTACCAATGCTCCGGCAGTTTTCATGGACTTGATGAACCGTATTTTCCATGAGTTTTTGGACAAGTTTGTTATAGTCTTCATTGATGACATCCTGATTTTCTCAAAATCAAAGGAAGAACATGAAGACCATCTTCGTACAGTATTACAGATACTTTGCCAGAAGCAGATGTATGCTAAATTCTCCAAATGCGAATTCTAGTTCAGTAAAGTGGCATTTCTAGGCCACATCATATCCGCAGAGGGAATAACCATGGATCCTACAAAGGTTGAGGCTATTACCAAAGTGGCCAAGACCGACGTCAGCAACTAAAGTTCGCAGCTTTCTAGGCTTAGCTGGTTACTACCATAGGTTCGTAGAGAACTTTTCCCGATTAGCACTTCTATTGACCAAACTGATGCGGAAAAGGGAGAAAT
Organism: Glebionis coronaria; assembly: GCA_025667525.1. Lineage (NCBI taxonomy): Eukaryota > Viridiplantae > Streptophyta > Magnoliopsida > Asterales > Asteraceae > Glebionis > Glebionis coronaria. The sequence goes on from CM046882.1 coordinate 80,498,493, forward strand.
TTGTCTGGACTGAAGAAAGAGAGAAGAGCTTTGAATACCTAAAGTAGAGGTTGGTATTTGCACCTATTCTTACTCTCCCATATGGTACAGGTGGATTTCAGATCTATAGTGATGCTTCAGGGATGGGCCTTGGTTGTGTTCTCATGCAACATGGGAAAGTGATTTCTTACGCATCACGTCAGCTTAAGCCTTATGCGGAGAAGTATCCTACGCATGACTTGGAACTTGTAGCAGTTGTGTTTGCACTGAATATTTGGAGGCATTACTTGTATGGTGAATCATGTGATATCTTCACAGATCACAAGAGCCTGAAATACATCTTCCCTCAGCGGGAACTGAACATGAGGCAAAGAAGGTGGTTACAGCTGTTGAAGAATTATGACATTAATCTGCGGTATCATCCCGGTAAGGCGAATGTAGTGGCAGATGCTCTTAGTAGGAAATCGGGTATGATCAACGGCATTAAGATAGAGGAAGAAATTATACGAGACTTGGAGCGACTGGATATCGTGTTTATGGTATGTGGACATCATGGCTACTGGGCTAATCTTAGAGTGGAGCCTGACTTACTCTTTAGGATCAAGGAAGCTCAGAAGGATGATGGTGAAATATGGGCAATTATTCAGAACGTAGATCAGCAGACGGAGTTTCGGGTAGATGACAACGACATCTTATGGTAGGGAACTAGACTTTGTGTTCTGGATGATCTTACACTCAGGGACGCGTTATTGGATGAAGCTCATAGCTCCCCGTTCTCTATTCATCCTGGTTCCACCAAGATGTACCACCACATCAAACAACATTTCTAGTGGAGTGATATGAAGCAAGACTACCTATGTCTCCTAATGTCTTACCTGCCAGTAGGATAAGATAGAGCATCAGCAATCTAGTGGTTTACTACAACCACTAGGCATTCCAGAGTGGAAGCGGGACAAGATCTCCATGGATTTTGTCACTGGACTTCTGCAGACCAAGAGGAAGCATGATGCCATTTGGGTTATCGTTGACCGACTTACCAAATCAGCTCATTTCTTACCAATCAGCAAGGATGACGCGGTTAGCAAACTAGCTGACCTATATCATAAGGAGATCATGAGACTTCATGGTACTCCATCCAGTATCATCTCGGACAGAGATCCTCGGTTTATTTCGCGATTTTGGAGGAGTCTACAAAAATCTTGGGGCACCAGACTTAAGCTTAGCACGGCTTTTCACCCTTAGACAGAAGGACAAACGGAGCATACCATTCAGACATTAAAAGACATGCTTCGAGTGTGTGCTTTAGAATGGACAGGAAGTTGGGACGACTATATTTGTTTGGTAGAATTTGCATACAACAATAGTTGGCACGCCAGCATCAAGTGTGCACCGTTTGAGATGTTGTATGGCATGAAATGTCACGCCCTAATCTGCCGGGATCAGGTTGGTGAGTGAGCACTTGAAGGTCCGGAGATGATAGAGATGACCAACGATAAAGTCGCTATAGCTAAGGCGAAACTACAAGAAGCTCATGCATGTTAAAAGAGTTATGCCAACAAGCATCGTAGGGATTTTCATTTCAATGTGGGAGATCATGTCTTTCTCAAGGTATCACAGGCGCGTGGAGTTAGGCGTTTCGGAATGAAAGGAAAACTCAGTCCTCGATTCGTCGGACCGTTTAATATCCTCGAATGAGTCGGTGAAGTATCGTATCGTTTAGCGTAATCTCGCAGTTTTCTCACGTTCAAAACGTTTTTCATGTGTCCTTACTCAGAGGGTACAATTATCATCCCCTTCACATGGTTCAGTATCCACTCGAACAGATTCGTGAGGATCTTACTTTCATTGAGGAGCTCGAATGAGTTCTTGATCGTCAAGAGAGAGTCATGAGGAAGAAGACGATTCCATTTGTCAAAATCCTTTGGAGGAACCATTCCGAGCGGGAAGCCACTTGGTAGATGTAGGAGTCTATCCGGACTCCTTACCCTCATTTCCAGTTTTGATTCGGGTATGTCTCTTTCAGTTTACGTTATCTATAATTCGGGGACGAATTATTCTTTTTAGGGGGGAAGATATGTAAAACCCGCATATAAATACCATGAACAGTACACTACGTAAACATACGAACCAATTAAAACTTTCCATTTATGTTATGTACACGTGTCACGGATATTAGTTACGAGAAACTACGTATGTGATAATACACGATAATTATTAAGTATAATAATTATAATCACGAACATATAATCACGAACTTTTAAACACACGATAATTATTATGTATAATAATTATAACACGAATATTAGAACATGACATACACAAAGTATGACTAACACGAATATTTGAACACGAACTAAAACGAATAATAAAGACAATAACACACGAATAATAACTTAACATGAACAAGGCCCGGTATGGCCTTGTTAGGTCCCTGTGTCCGCGGAAACCAAAGAGAATAGGGCCCAACCCATTTAAAATTTAACTAGTAGAAAACTAAAACACATAAATCACTTTATAGAACTTTTAGAAAAAATAATACCCTAGCCCCTGATACAAAGATTTTACTAGGTTCAATTGTTGTTCTCGGTATCTTAACGAATTGATTTCCGGTTTAAAGTACGACTCAGCTGTTTTTGGTGAAACAAATATTTTGGTTGTTTTTAAATAAAAAGTGCAAAACTTTAAAGTAAAAGGGCAGATAAAGTAAATCTAAGTCTAATTTAAAGTAAATGGCAAGTATTAAAAAGCGTGACGGAAATTAAAAGGCACTAAAAGTAAATAACGCAAACTTAAATCTAACTAAGGCAAACTTTAAACGCAACTAAAACTAAAACTTAAACTAAGGCAAGGATAAAATAAATCTAAGGCAAATAAACTTAAAGTGTGTCTAAAGAAAAAGGCGGGAAAAATAAAGCTTGAAATTAAAAAGCAGAAACTTAAAAACTGAAATTAAAGAAATCTGAAAATTAGCTCATCCGGAATAATACCCTCATTCAAAATAAACACTCATCCGGAATGTCACCTTCGTTCGGAATGTTTTTCTTCACTCAGAATATTCACCAAATACCTTGATCCGGAATAAATGGCTTATCCGGAATATGTCACTTATCCGGAATAACTTCTTTATTCGGAATGTTGCTGTTGATCCGGAATAATCCTTGATCCGGAATAATATTCTGAATAAACCCTTGATCCGGAATATCAAGATATTCCGAATGAACTCCTTGATAAGGAATAATAAATTATTCCGGATGAACTTGCTTGATCCGGAATATTCCCTTCGTTCGGAATATTCTGTTGATCCGGAATAACTGGCTTATCCAGAATGTCAAATATTCCGAATGAAAGTATTGATCCGGAATAATATATATTCCGGATGAACGACTTTGGTTCGGAACAATTAATATTCCGAATGAACCACTTATTTGAAATCCTTTACTCGGAATGATGAGTTGATCCGGAATATACTTGGGAACAGAAATTGCAGCGAAGAACAAGGAAAGCAAGGATAATACGGATCTTAATCAAATCTAAGCAAAATCAACCACAAGATTAAATCAAACTAACAAATAAACATCTATTAATGATAATCAAACAATCCAAAACAACAAAACTAACAATAAAGATCAAGATAATCAAAACCCACTTAATAAATTTAACAAAAACTCAAGAACATGAACATGAATAATAAACATATAAATCAAAGATTAAAGAAAGGTAGAATGAGATCAAACAATAAAGATAAAGATTAACAAAAATTAAAAGAACACTTACTTGAAATTAAATTGTAATTAAGGTGCAAGACAAGTATTTAAATTTGACAAGTAAATAAATGACAAGGTAATTAAAAGTGGAAGAACTAATTGTCACTATTAGTCAACAAAATGAAAAGATTAATCCTAATGACTATTTATAGGGGAGGATTAAGGAGTGCTTAGGAAGCTTTCTCCCCTCCTTCATTTCTTCTTAATTGCATGATTAAGTCCCTCAAGCCTTTAATCTTCATTTAATTGCACCATTAGTCCTTAAGCCTTCTAATCTTCTTAAATCTTGGACTTTAATGACTTTGGCTCGGGATTTCTTTGAACTCGTCTTTTAATTCTTCAATAAAATAGACTTGAGTTCTTCGGCTTTAAGTATACTTCCGTCTTTCGACTTTTTCTTCGATAAATCTTCAGAATTGGTCTTGGACTTCCGTTCTTTTTGCACTCTTGACTTCTTGACTTCGTCTTTCATCTTTTTCTTCAATAAAAGCCCGTGAATGCCCGTGTTTTCTCCACTTTTCACCTTTTCGTCCTAAATCACAACAAAAACACAAACCACGCATAACTCCGACATAAAAGACATAAAATACACGTTTTGGCTCGGTTATTATTGTAATTAAGTGGTAAAAAGGATGGGTTTTTACACACCTATCAAATCCCCTACACTTGACCATTGCAATTTCCTCATGCAATGCATTAGTTACAAAGCACGTTTACATTTTTCATCATAATCAATCCACGTTGGCCTTTATTAAAGAGATAGAAAACTATAAACATTCAAAGTAAAGAAATCAAAAAGCATACCTTGGGTTTTGGAAATGTTATGAATAATCATCATCCTCAAGTTTTCACTTTCTCCAAACCAAGCTTAAAAACGAGGTCATTGTTATTATAAGTTAGCAAACTAACACGAACTCATGTGGGCCAATTATTCACTTAGACTCCCTTATTCCTAGGTGTATCTCTTATATTTTATTATTGTCTTGAATGATCACGAGGATGCATTTTTTACTTATTTCGATAGTTTATTAGGCCGAAAATAAAGTGAACGGTTTAATCAATAGTTAGCTAAAGGACAAAATATTTTAAAACTGCTTCTCGGGACCTCATAAAGTTCATATCTTGGCATAACTCGCTTCGCGATTTGAGACCTTTCTCGGACCGATATTTGGCAGCGACTTCATACTTCAAACCTTGAGAGATGTTCATGAAATAATGGTCTTCTCTTCATATAGGAATTTCTTCACTTGAAGTTTTGAGAGATTCATACTTGGACCACGACTTCTTCATTTTTCTCCAATCTTTATTTTGGATTTTGATATACAACGATCCGCCTCCTTTTTGGACTTGGCTTTATTTATCCTCATACCTTGTTAGGTCCTTTTTGGATAGACTTCTCCATGACTTTTGGGGAGTATTTGCTTTTCATCGTGTGTCTCGATCCTTCATATTGATTTTCGATAAATGATTCTTCACATCACTTTGGATCTTTAGCAACAAAATGTAGCCCTCATGTCTTGTTAGGACCTTTTTGGACTCGCCAATCTTCGCATCCCGATTCAATAAGTTATGCCTTGGCTATGAACTCTAATCCATATCGAGCAACTTTTAAACGATCTTGGGCTAGAAGCTAAGTAACTTTTCAAATCGTACAACCTTATTTATTGCAGATAAATTTATTAGCAAGAGATGGGAGAATAGGCTTATAATTAACTCACATAAATTCACGAAAGAATACCGAACTTATAGTTGGCTCTATCGTCTCTCATTCTCCACAATTTAAAATCTCAAGGAATGAGACTCGTGGATGCTTAGCCAATTAAATCAAAGTTTTGGGTTTTCGAGTCAACTTTAGGATCTTGCAAACTCTTGGACTTTTTCAAGTTTAGAAATTGCATTTTAAAGTTCCCTTGATAAACGACTCTCTAGGATCAATTATAGGAACTTGCAAAAAGTTCTTGTTCTTAACCCGTGAGAGTTAAGACTTTCGCGTTTTATAGCTCCATATATAAAAGCCTAGCAAAAATTGACTTAAACACGTTAAGGATACTAGCTAGAGTAAACTTAGATAAGTAAACTCGGGTTGAGTCAAAAGATTCACAATGTTTTAAAACTAAAAGCACTTTATTAAAAATTTATTCTAATAAGGAAAGAAAATAACTATACAAAGGGAAAAACTAATGGGCCAAAATAAATCAAAAATTTTGAAAAATGTCGAAAAATTGATTTTCCGGTTAAAATGAGGACAAATACAAGGAAAAGGCCACTTAACTTCGATAGAAGTCCCCCCTACACTTAATATAAACATTGTCCTCAATGTTTAAGCATGTGGGAGTAAACTCCCCTACACTTAGGACATTGTGCACTTTGTTTAAATTTCGCTAAAGAAAAGACAACTAAAGAGATTCCTATTTAATATTGGAAAATATAAAATAGTGAATCGAAAAGAGTTTAGGATAGAACCGGGAAAAGGGAACACGGAATCATGGGTCGTCAAAAATCATCAAGAGTGGATCATTGAGCGCTCGAATCCCTGAATATGAGAGCAGAGGAAATAGCAAACACCAACGGGTCTCCCCTACACTTAGGATAAAGAAAGCTAAAAGATAGAAACATGGGTTGCCTCCCAAGAAGCGCTTGATTTTTGTTTACCGAGTCGTGAGCCTGAGTCGACCTTTATTAGCAGAGGAAGAAGCATGAAACATATCCACCGGGATCAAAGACATAGTTTTCGTCCATCAAATAGCACAAGCGTAAGGCGAACAAGGCAAACCAAAGAAGAGTAGGCAAGGTTCCCTTAAGCAAAGATGGAGCACGGTGGAAGCAAGGGTGAAGTGGTGCAAGCAGATTTCCATAAGTTCCAAAGATATTTCCTTTTATTTCATCAGGTGGATACTGAGATGGCTGCAGAATATCAATACCGGGGTCGAACACCTTTTCCTTTAGAGGAAAATAGTACTCAGGCTCAGCAGAATGTGAAGAAGATCCGCGAAGAAGATGCACAACCTCGTCCTCAGAAGGTGGACAAAGAGGTGTTAAATCATATGTGCTGCGGATGGTGGTGTCGGTCGGTTTCTTCTCCTTTGAAAGAATTTTCTTCAAATCCAAAGTAGGATCAAGACGATAATCTTCAAAATCCAAAGGAGGAGCATCACTCTCATAAGGGAAGTAAGTATTGAGAAATGTAGAGACGTCTTTCTCAAATGAGTAATCGTCCAAAGTAGGATCGAGTGATGGCGGAGGATCTTCATCATGTGAAGAATCACTCAAAAGAGTATCGGCCTCATCAAAATCATCGTATGTGGGCAGGTCGGGATACTCGGAAGTACAATCATCAAAATCATCCGAATCTGAGCTAGAATCATCATCATAAGCATCAAAGATCGGTGGAGAATCATAAATGGGAGAAAGTTCCAAATTTGATAGAGAATCATCCACATCATCTTGAAAAAGTGGATTATCAATGCAAGAGTCGAATAGAGGATTGTTGTAGACGACAAAATCATCGAGCACATTAATCATATTCACTGATTCTCGTCCATAGGATTTGCTTGTAAGCTTCCCCATTTTAAAAACTTGTGAATCATTCCCGACTCTTAAGATTAACTCACCTTCGGCAACATCAACTAGAGCTCGTCCGGTTCTCAAGAATGGCCGACCAAGTATTAAAGGAATACGAGGGTCCAATTCATAATCAACAACGACAAAGTCGATCGGGAAAGTAAATGTGCCAACTTTAATGAACACGTCTTCGGCAATACCAACGGGGTAAGCGAGAGTGCGATTTGCAAGTTCAAGAGTCATCTTTGTGGGAGTGAGGTCGGGTAATGATAGTGTTTTCCAAACACTCAAAGGCATAAGATTAATACTGGCCCCGAGATCAGCAAGGGCAGTAAATTCTTCGGTTTTGTTAAAGATGCAAGGCAACACAAAACGACCGGGATCTCCAAGCTTTTCCGGAAGTTCTTTAAGAATAACTGCAGAACAGTTTTCATTTAAACGTGTGTTGGCGAGCTCAATCAGCTTCTCCTTCTTGCTCAGCAATTCCTTGAATGCTTTCACAAATTTTGGCATATGGAAAAGTGCTTCAACAAGGCTAATGTTGATGTTCATTTAAGAGAGCATCTTCACATAGCTCGTCACTTGAGAGTCATCCTTGGTTAGCATTTTGGTCTTGCCTAAACGTGATGGATAAGGGATATTGGGTTTGGGTGGTGAAGGTGTAGGTGTAGGTAAAGGTTGAGATGTTGAAGGGTCCTTCCTAGGTACATCATCATGACGAGGCGGAGACGGTAATGGTGCACTAGTACTAGGTGTAGGAGGAGTAGGGATAAATGGTGGTGGAGGAGGTGTAGATGATGGGGGTGGGATAGGTGGACCTACGATGGTGACTCCACTACGAGTAGTAATAGCACTCACATTTGCTCGCGGATTGGTGACGATGTTTGAAGGTAGAGAACTCGAAGTAGAAGGTTGAGCTGGGGGCAAGAAACTAGCAAGCATATTCTTTATATCATTCGTTTGAGTGCTGAAGCAGGATTGAATATTATCTCGAAGCTCGGATCTTATCTCATTCCCTTGCTTGGTGATATCTCCTTTCAAATTATAAATTTGGCTCTGCAGGTTCTTGATTTGCTCACCTTGGGTTCTCATTATGGCTTCAACCTCGGGGTTAATGGGTGGGGCTTGTTGAGCGGGTGGGTTATAAGGATTAGAAGCTCGAGGTGGGATTTGGTTGCTTCTATTGTAGTTGTTGGCGGGGTTTTGGTTTTGAGGAGAAAAACCGGGTGAAAGGTAGTTGTTTGACCGGTAACTCAGCAAATTTCTATCCCCTTGAGGTCGAGCTTGGTAATTTTCAGGTGAATAATTACCATAAGCTGCATACACATTTTCCGGATTTCCTTGAGTAGAAGGACAATCGGTGTATGAGTGAGGACCGCCGCATGTTTCACAAGAAGGTGCAACCGCTTTAACTTGTTGTTGTTGGTTTGTAGCGAGAAGCAAGATATTTTTGGTCATTTCAGTCATCATGCGGGTGAATTCGGTCATATCAGGGCTTCCTGAGGTGGAAGAAACATTGACTCTCGGGTTGTTCCTTGAAGAAGCGGAGGAATCCCAGTTTTTGTGGTGAGTAGTCATGTTCTCAATAAGCTCTCTACACTCCTCGGGTCTCCTTTTCATAAATGTGTCACCGGCGGCTGCATTAATCGTATCACGATCACGAAAAGTCAATCCGTTGTAGAAAGTATCAATCAATGTGACTGGAAGCATGTTGTGGTTTGGACAACGATCAATCAAGACATTATATCTTTCCCAAGCATCAAAGAGAGATTCATCAGGATCTTGCATGAAACCGCTGATTAGATTGCGAAGGCTCGTGACCATGGATGGTGGAAATTAGCACGACAAAAAGCGTTGAGTCATGTCATCCCAAGTATGAATTGAATTCTTTGGAAGACGACCAAAGCATTTCTCGGCGTGATGTGATAAAGTATGTGGGAAGATTTGAAGGCGAAGAACATCCATTGTGGCACCGGGCAACTTCATGCTTTGGGTGAGTGTAATGAACTTGTCGAGGTGTTTGTTGGCATCATCATCAGGCAATCCACGAAAAGGATTTGTTTGCACTTGCTGAATCATGTGGTGCTTCAACGAAAACTCCGGAGCCGTGATTTGCATCGACGCAATCGGTCCTCCTCGTCCAAACATGGTAGGTTGACAAAGTTCCTCAATTGTCCGTAGATCGGGCTGTTGAAGAACATTGTTGTTATTGTTGAGGTGCGGTGGATTATTGTTGTTGTTAACACCTGCCATACTTAAATCTTCTCGAGTCTCGGGCTCTTGATAATTAGAAGATCTAGTACGCATACACCTACAAAGACAAAAGAAAACAATACCAAACACAAAAACAATATATATACACAATAAAAATAAAATCTTTTTGGATTTTTGAAATTTTTAATTTTTATGGATTTTTAACAATTTTTAGTTTTTATGATTTTTTGAATTTTTTAAGCAAGAAAATAACGCTCACAAGTTAACGGATCCCAAAAAGCAACGCGTCTCTCACAGAAAACCGTTAATCTTTACGAAAAGAGCCGGCAGCGGCTCCATTTGATACAAAGATTTTACTAGGTTCAATTGTTGTTCTCGGTATCTTAACGAATTGATTTTCGGCTTAATATATGACTCAGCTGTTTTTGGTGAAACAAATATTTTGGTTGTTTTTAAATAAAAAGTGCAAAACTTTAAAGTAAAAGGGCAGATAAAGTAAATCTAAGTCTAATTTAAAGTAAATGGCAAGTATTTAAAAGCGTGACGGAAATTAAAAGGCACTAAATGTAAATAACGCAAACTTAAATCTAACTAAGGAAAACTTATAACGCGACTAAAACTAAAACTTAAACTAAGGCAAGGCTAAAATAAATCTAAGGCAAATAAACTTAAAGTGCGTCTAAGGAAAAAGGCGGGAAAAATAAAGCTTGAAATTAAAAAGCAGAAACTTAAAAACTGAAATTAAAGAAACCTGAAAATTAGCTCATCCGGAATAATACCCTCATTCGAAATAAACACTCATCCGGAATGTCACCTTCGTTCGGAATGTTTTTCTTCACTCTAAATATTCACCAAATACCTTGATCCGGAATAAATGGCTTATCCGGAATATGTCACTTATCCGGAATAACTTCTTTATTCGGAATGTTGCTGTTGATCCGGAATATCCTTGATCCGGAATAATATTCCGAATAAACCCTTGATCCGGAATATCAAGATATTCCGAATGAACTCCTTGATTTGGAATAATAAATTATTCCGGAAGAACTTGCTTGATCCGGAATATTCCCTTCGTTCGGAATATTCTGTTGATCCGGAATAACTGGCTTATCCGGAATGTCAAATATTCCGAATGAAAGTATTGATCCGGAATAATATATATTCCGGATGAACGACTTTGGTTCGGAACAATTAATATTCCGAATGAACCACTTATTTGAAATCCTTTACTCGGAATGATGAGTTGATCCGGAATAAACCTGGGAACAGAAATTGCAGCGAAGAACAAGGAAAGAAAGGATAATACGGATCTTAATCAAATCTAAGCAAAATCAACCACAAGATTAAATCAAACTAACAAATAAACATCTATTAATGATAATCAAACAATCCAAAACAGCAAAACTAACAATAAAGATCAAGATAATCAAAACCCACTTAATAAATTTAACAAAAACTCAAGAACATGAACATGAATAATAAACATATAAATCAAAGATTAAAGAAAGGTAGAATGAGATCAAACAATAAAGATAAAGATTAACAAAAATTAAAAGAAAACTTACTTGAAATTAAATGGTAATTAAGGTGCAAGACAAGTATTTAAATTTGACAAGTAAATAAATGACAAGGTAATTAAAAGTGGAAGAACTAATTGTCACTATTAGCCAACAAAATGAAAAGATTAATCCTAATGACTATTTATAGGGGAGGATTAAGGAGTGCTTAGGAATCTTTCTCCCCTCCTTCATTTCTTCTTAATTGCATGATTTAGTCCCTCAAGCCTTTAATCTTCATTTAGTTGCACCATTAGTCCTTAAGCCTTCTAATCTTCTTAAATCTTGGACTTTAATGACTTTGGCTCGGGATTTCTTTGAACTCGTCTTTTAATTCTTCAATAAAAAAGACTTGATTTCTTCGGCTTTAAGTATACTTCCGTCTTTCGACTTTTTCTTCGATAAATCTTCAGAATTGGTCTTGGACTTCCGTTCTTTTTGCACTCTTGACTTCTTGACTTCGTCTTTCATCTTTTTCTTCAATAAAAGCCCGTGAATGCCCGTGTTTTCTCCACTTTTCACCTTTTCGTCCTAAATCACAACAAAAACACAAACCACGCATAATTCCGACATAAAAGACATAAAATACACGTTTTGGCTCGGTTATTGATGAGATGGCATTTATACATGATCTCATCGTTCTTTTCGGGCTTTAAATGCACTAAAATGTCATAAAATACCATATATATGCTTGTGTTTGTTTACTTGTGTATTTTAGGTATGGATATCGTGAAAAAGACAAAAGATCACAAGATACAAGGAAAAACAAACACGAGAAACGAAGCCGTACAAAGAACCGGGCCCTAATCATGGAATTTTCATCAAATAACCTTGAAGACTTGAAGACAAAACAAGTTTGATCTTCATTCTTTGAAGAAATGACACTTAAAACCCTTGTATATTAATAATTACAAGTTTGGTCCCTTAAGTTTGTCAAAATTACAAAAAGGTCCTTCAACTTTGAAGAAATGACAAGATTGGTCCCTCAACAAATCAAATTTGTCAACTATGGTCCCTCATGAAGTTAAAGATACAAAGAAGACCTTGGAAGATCAACAATGTTCAAGTTCAGCCCTTGAAATTACTCAAAATGACAAAAACAATCCTTTGAAACCCTTTTCCAAAACTTGGTGCCAAAACTGCCAAGTCATGAAAGATATTAACAAAGGAAGAAACCTGTTTTAGGGCTTAAAACCTTTTTTGCCAAAAATTCCAAACCACAAGGACTTAAAGTGCACAAGTTGAAAGATTTAAAAAGAAAACGCGCCTAACAACTATATTTCCCCCATTTTCGGATCTAAATAGTTACTGTACATCTTTTTACATGCCCAGAATTTACCTTCACTTAAACTGAGTTAAAAACCAATTCACTTCTCCCACGTGTAATTCCCACACCCCAAAACCCTTCCCACACACAAACACCCCAATCCCACGCGTGTGTTCCAAACCCCCAATTCCCATTCCACCAATAGGAAAACGCCTTGGGCTCCAAGCACTGATACGTGTCCAATATCAACAGCTAGGATGGTTTGCTTTCTCCCAAAGCAAAAATGGATGGATGAGATAAAAAAGGACAGCTTGAATCACCAAAAACGTCTAGAAGGCAACAAGGGCATTTTAGAGATTTATAGAGATTAGGTTTTGTATTTTTCTATTCTAGATTGTTCTAAGAGCACTATAAAAGGAGACACCAGCCTGTGGTGATCCCTTGTTCCAGTTTTAAAGCTTGCACATGTAATCCCTTTTTAAAGAAATAAAAGTTTGGTTTTTGATAAATTCAATTATAATTCCTTTTTATTGTTTTTAAAAGTTGAGTGTTGTGTGAAGCTTGATTCTGAGTTCCATCCTTTGTTTGTTTCATTAATTTTGTGGTTCAAAAGTTTGTTAAGGTTTTGAGAATTTGAAAGATTTTTGGGAAGAAATTGTTCTAAGGAATTTTGTGTTAAGAGGTTTCATTAGTTAGTGGAATAGGGTTATTAAATCGTGTTTAAAAGGTTTGTAAGGTTTTTGGAAGAGATTTAAAAAGAAAGAAAAGAATCAGAAATAGAATATTGCATAAATATTTGTGTGTTCTTTGGTTTGATTTCTCTTAGCAGGTGGTGATATATTGTTGATTCAGTTCAGCACCAACCCGTGTTGGTTTGGAGGTGGATTCAACATCCACTAGGGCCCTTGGATGTAAGGGTCCTAAGGTAAACCTCTTTTACTTTTAGAAAATTTCAGAATATAGTGCTTGAATGATCTTGGTTGATTTGTTGGTTTAAGTGTGTAATAAGCTTTTGGATTTGTGTTTTTATGAGTTATTGTGGATGATAAATGCTATGTGAATCAGTTTGATTAGGGTTTATAGTGTTTTAGATTGTAAAATTTTAGTTTCAAAAATATAAAGAGGTGTTTGGCTACAAGGATTAGCAGGGGATAGATCTTAATTTATGAGTTAAAAAGGTGTTAATCAGTTTAAAGAAAGTTGAGTTAGGTTGCTAGTTAGTTATTAGTTAGATTAGAAGAGTTTTGGAGCTAGTTTGAGTGGTTAAAAAGAAAAGTGAACTTGGAAATCTGCATATACAACAATCTGCTTGGTTTTCTTGGATTTTTTATGCTTGATCTTTGAATTCTGTTAAAGAGTTAGGGTATTTTAAGTTTGTTATTGCTTGAGTACAATCTTGTGAGTGTGTGTGCCAAATTTTGGCTTGTGAAGTTCACTTGAGTGCTAGCTAGAAGCATATAAGACCACAGACCTATACTAAACATCACAGAGACTTAATAAGCCTGTTTGTGCATTGATTTTGATTTGGTGTGCATCTGTTTGCTTGATTAGCTTGCTAAGTGTTTTATTCTTGCTTGTTGTGACTTCTTGTGCTCCAAAGAGCACAAGAGTGCCCCTCATTGTCCAAAATAATCACCAAGTAAGCCCCACAGCCAAGACCTCTTGGTTTTTAATCATTTGTGAGCACAAGTTCAACCTGCTTGTGTTTCATAGTGAACCTGCCACGTTTTTACTCTTTGATTTGGCTTAAGCCTTGATTAAAAAGAAAGTGGAATTGTGATTCAAGCTTGCTAAGGTTACTGGATTGATTCAAAAAGTTAAAAAAATAAAAAAAAGAAAAATCGTCAAAAAAGGGGGTTATATAGCCTCGAGCCCTGGTCACCACGCTCACAACACACACCTCTTACCGCTGCCCTAGGGACTTTGACTGGTAAGAGGTGGTGTAGTTTAATACTTAAGGTCATTTGGTTTCTAGCTTATTTTCTAAAGCCGTAGCTTAATCCCTCGTTTTCAGCTTATTTGATAAGCAAATTTCGTTTAGCTTATTTTTCCTGAGTTAGTATTAGGGTTTTAGATTTTTCAAACTTGGTTTCGTATTTTTCCATTTATTTATTAATTTTCTAGGATTTATTTTATAGACGTATTTTATTAAATCAATAAAAAATACCAAAAAGATTTTAAATTTTTAGGAAAAATAATTTTTAGGTTTTAAAATAATAACTTGAGGTTTACATCTTATTTTGGTTTTATAAACTTTAATTTTTAATTTTATATTATTTTAAGGTTTTTTATAAACTTTAAACATTTTTATAAAATTATTAAAAAAGGTTTAGGAGCTTAAATTTGTGTTTTTCTCTTAGTTATATTATTTAGGATTTTTATAAAAATTTTAGAATTAATTTTAGTAACTTTTTATTTTTAGCAATATTTTAATATTATTTTAATATTAATTTTTCAAAATTTTATTTTTCTTTCTTTTCCATTTTTCCTAGGTTCCTTATCATTAATTAGGACTATTTCCATTTTTAGAATATTTTTATAGCTTTTAGATTTATTTTTATAATTATTTTAAGTTTAATTAGGTTTTAATCATTTTTAATCATTTTTAGTGATTTAAAAAATAGTTTTAATAGCTTTTAATTTTTTAGAAAAATACTTTTTCGTCTTCTAATAATATAAGTTAAGTGATTATTCAATAAAATCATATTTTAGACATTTGAATTAATTAGATTTAATTTTAGGGCTTTAATTAGCATTTAAAATTAATTATTTAATTAATAAAAGGTTTTAAAATATCTTTGTTGGATTTTTGTCTTTATTTATATTATTTTAGACTTCTTTTTAATCTTTTACTTATTTTGTTTTTAGTCTTAGTAAAATTTTTAATTTTGGTAGTTTTTCACGGCTTTACGTCTTTTTCGTCGTAGTTTAATTTTAACGTATCCGTCTTTTCATCTTCTCATCCCCATTCTCTTAATATTAATCTCAAATACATACAAGTTAATTCACAACACATATACCTCCTTGGGAAACGAACTCTTTCTCTTCTCTTTATTTGATTGAGGGTCATTACTTGTGGTTTTCCTAAATCACTCGTTAATACTTACCGCTATTTTGCGTTGCTTTGTTTTTCCTAAAATAAAGTATACATAAAAAGACTACAATCAGTTATTATTGTAATTAAGTGGTAAAAAGGATGGGTGTTTACACACCTATCAGCCCCCTTTTTGGTTCTCCTTAGCCGCGGCATCGAGAAGAGAAGAGGGAGAGATCGTTGTTGATTTTTGACCTTGGTTTATTTGGTGTTCGTGTTCGTATTCTTTTCCACTCCATTCACGCATTCAGTAAACCTTAAACCTTCGTCTCTTTTAATTCTTTTATTAATTATGAACACATGGGTTTTGATCTTATAAATAATTAATTAAAAACATGTTAGAATAATTAATTGAACAAGTAGCGGGGGTTTGTTTGGTTTGTTTGTGGTTCGGCAGCCCAACCGAGAGCTAAAAGCTCTCGGTGCACCCCTTTCGTCCATAGCCGAGACCCCCTCATGGGGCTCGGTGTGTGTTTGTGCTACACGGTGGGAACCACTGGCTTATGCTGGTCGCTATGTTGCTCGAACAGGGGGAACACGAGGAAAGCAGGGGGAACCACCGGTTGCATGCCGGTGGGAACCCTGGTCTCGACAGGGCCAGCCACGGTGCAGCAACAGCCATGGCTGCCGCTGTTGGCTGCGCAGCCACCGGCTACCACCACAGCCGCGACTGTGGGTGGTGGTCGGTGTTCGGGTTTTGGTTTTGTCTTGGGTTTCGGGCTCGGGATATTTTGTTAATTATTTTACAAGATTAATTAAATTAATTTCCATGCTTAACTAATTAATTTAATTAAAACATGAACTTAGGTTAGATTATTTTTATAAATAATACATGTTTAAGCCTAAGTACATTTAATTATTTATCTAGACTATAGTGTTATTAATTAATTAATAAAAACATAAACTTATAATTAATTAATAAATTCCATGACTTAGGTTATTTTATTAAGTTAATAAAACATGTTAACCTAAGTATTATACTACTCTTAATTTAATTAAACCATGACTTAATTAAATTATATAACCTATAGTTTATTAATTAACTATGATATGTTATTAATTAATAAAACATGTACTATCATTATTAATTAATAATCAGATTTAACCAATAGTATTTAATTAATAAACTATACTATTAATTCCATAACTTATAACTTTTAACAAGTAAACACTAGCTTTTATTATTGGCTTATTAATCCAACTTATTTCTAATTAGGGAAACTTTCTATTTCAGGAAACTTGCTATTTTTAGAAACTTTATATTTTTGAAAACTTTCTATTTTTGGAAACTTTCTATTTTTGGAAACCTGCTATTTTTATAAAGTTAATTATTATTACACTACAAGTACAATAATTCAAGAATACAAGATAATACATAATCAGAAGACATGACTAATATAGTATATCATTTAAAACAGTAAAATAAGACAAGAACATATAAAACAAGTTAAGAACATGTTATAACCAATAACATACTCAGTAATCAGACAACTCGTACATGTCCCTTATTTATGTAGCAATTGTGAGGTCGGAGTAGGACTTTTCATCCTTCCATCTTTCCTCGTTCACTGGACATAAGGTACGGATTTTCCGTCTTTCAGTATGAACATTCTTTTCCTTATTAGGATTCCCCGTTTGTAGCCAACTGTTTCCCCATGTAGTTGTTTTATATGTTTTGATCTGCTTATGTTAGTTTTAATATTTATCTTTTCCTAGAATAGTTGATAGATAGATTATTGTTCAAGACTCCTTATGTTATAAAAGGAGGTCTTAGGGTTTGGTATTTATATACATTCTAAATACTTTCATTGTACCTCATCGTTTATTAATACAAGTGAAAGTTTGGTATACCTTGTGTTTTGCTTTGTTCTTTAGTTTAATTGTTATTTCTGCATAACAATTAGATTTTTTTAAACACAAAGTTTCTCTACGTGTTATTCTTGATTCAATCTCAATAACACAAAGCTAAAAGATCTAAGTTTAGGATCAACAAGTGGTATAAGAGCTTGTTGAGGAACTTTGATCAGAAGAACATCAAAACCCTAATCGTATAAAACCCTAATTTTTACAAAACCCTAAAATCATCATGTCGACCTCAACCTTAGAAACCCTAAGTTGAGGATCCTCAAATCATAACCTTAAAATCCTCATGCTTGACCCTGGCAACTTTGAAATCTGGAAGTTTAATTTTTAACAATACCTCCAAGTGCACAACTATGTTCTCTAGGAGGTTGTTGAACTTGGAAACAAGTTCAATCAGGCTCAAAAGATTTTGGACTCCGTTGACTAAAGGAGAACAGCCAATGCTAAGCCTGAAGATTTGATTCCTAGACCTGAAGATCGAAGAGCCACCTCAGCTGCAGAGATAGCCAATAGAAGGCTTGACATGAAGGCATTGAGCATTCTCAAACTGGCTCTTGGAAGCAAAAATGAGCACAAATTCAGAAGTATGAATCTGCTAGAGAGCTTTGGGAAGCCCTTGAGACCACATATGGTGGTAATGAGGACACTCTCAAACAAAGGAAGAAGAAGCTGGTAATGGAATTCATAGTCTTCAAAGCTCGACATAATGAAAAGTTAACCAAGGTAAGAAGTCGTCTTCATGACATTACTAGCAAGCTGACATTCATGGAGACTAAGTTTGAAGATGATGACATTAATGCTGCTTTCCTTGGAGCTCTTGGAAATGGTTAGGAAATTTATGCCAATCTAATATTTGCTACACAAGCTTACAAGACTATGACTTTTGATGATATCTACAATCAATTGAGGTCATGGAACCTCAAGTTCTGCTTAAACAAGGAAGTAAAACACCTTCTAGAAGCATGGCTTTTATTTCCCACCATGACTCATCAGACGCTGACAATTCTTGCTTTGTCAGCGGACAAACTTCTCATGACAGCGGCTCATCAGACGCTAACACATTCAACTATGCTACACCAAATCTTAAGCCAGCAGGAATTGATTTGGATACTGTATGTGCATATATTGCTTTTTTGCCCAATGTATCTTCAATTTCCTTTGAAGATCTTTAGCAAATTAGTTATATTGATCTTGATGAGATGGATATCAAGTGGAATATGGCTCTTAGTAGTATAAGAGCCAGTAGGTGGAACAAGAGATTTGGAAGGAAGATGACTTTCAATAGCAAAGAGACTGTTGGATTTGATAAATCCAAAGTTGAATGTTTCAATTTTCATAGAATAGGACACTTTTCTAGAGAATGTAGATCTCCCAAGAGGAATGATGGAGGAAAAAATCCTAGACAAATCATCAAGGTTGATGATGCTAAACCTAAATCCATGGTAGCCATGAAAAGAATTGATGGCATTGGATTTGACTGGAGCTTTCTGGACACGAATGAAGTGGAGAATCAAGCTTTGGTTGCTAAAAAGGATGAAGAGCATGTTCAATATGCTCTCATGGCCAGATCCTCTTCTTCATCTGATAATGAGGTATATGATGATGCTTTTTGTAGTAAGGGTTGTAGACTTAATACTGATAATGTTAGCCCTAAAATGTGAGCGCCATTTACGGAATTACATTAGTTTCATATGGGCAAAACATGGAGGACTACTTTTTCTAAGTTGTAAAAGTCACTCCATGTCTAGCCTATATATACCCCTCCATACTTCCATAAAGGGCTGAGGTTTTTCCATTTGTTTATTTCATTTTCTCTCTCTAAATACACACACTCATTTCAAGTTTATTTTACTCTCTCTAAAATGTCTAAATACTTGTTTTATCCTCCCCGACCTCTGGATCACCCTCTTGTTAGCTTGAATCTTATAATGTTAACAATTGGTATCAAAGCTAACCGGGGGTGTTTTATGTTCGTGTTTGCTTATTTTTATGGTGTTCGTGGTTTTCAGCAACTTATTTTGTGCTTATGTCTTAAGCTGAAAATAGTGTTTGTGTTGGTTATTCGGTCTACATTGTCTGCTCTTATCTGGTATCTTATCTGTCTCAAATGTCCAATTTTTTCTTGGTATCATTGTCATTTATTCTATCCATCAGTTACTATTTTCACTTTCTTTCTTAATCTATATGCTGTGTCAATTTCTACACCTTTTTTCTTTGTTGCTGATGTTCAATAACCATATCTCATTTAATGAGTTAAAAAAATGACATAGATCAACTTTTCGGAGAAACCAAGAAAAAAAACAAATTCACTTTTCTGGAAAAGGACAAAAAAAATTGGACCAGATCCATTTTTTTCGGGATTACAAAAATGTTGGTCAAAACCCTTCACGATGGCATCTTACGATCGCATTGATTGCGATGGCTGGGTTGTGATGGAGTCATTACGATGACTCATTGCGATGGGCTAATGCGATGGGTCATAACGATGGCTCGTTGCGATGGCTCGTTGCGATGGGTACATTGAGATGACTCAGCACATTGCGATGGGTGTTTGGTAAGATTGCGATGTAAGCTTCAAATGGTGATTGCGATGCAAGTTTTTCAGCCTTGTATTGCGATGAGTTAATGACATTGCGATGGGGCATAAATTTGCGATGACTTAATGACTTATAAACCGAGACCTATCAACAATCCAACACCCGACTCTAATCTAATCCCATCGTCACTAACTACCACATCACCTTTAATCATCTCCAACCCTTCAACCAGACTATAAACAGAAATGAATTAATATTAACCAGATCTCAGTCAATCTAGTTTGTGTATCAACATACAAGTCGAGATCTATATAGATCTACCACAAAACAGAACTCATCACAGATCATGTAAAGGTATAACCGTTCTTTTAATATACGAAACCAATAGAGAATCGAGCTTAACAACCATGTTAACTCTTTCTCAGTTTCGATTTATGAAAAACTCAAAACAGGAAATCATTCGACTCAACCTTACCCGAGACCTATTGACTGATCTTTAATACGTTTCTTGATTAGCCTCTTGCATATAATGATGTTTACACAGTTTTTTGGTTCGAATTAAAATATTAAACAGTTTCAGTTCATATGTTATGGATGGGATTATTGTGATGGGATTTAAGGTGTTCATAGATGACTGATATCTGGTGATTATTCGCATGATTAAGTGTGTTGGGTCAAAAAGTTGATGTGACAGAAACTCAAAAACGAAGAAAACATGAAGACATTTGTCTAAGCGTTGTCAAGAGCAAATCAAGCGTTGACAAGACCAAATCGGAGGTTGATGGCTCAAGCATTGTCATGTACAATCTAAGCATTGTCATGTACAAACTAAGCATTGACAGAAACGTCGAAAAGAAGCCTTTGGAAGCTTCTATTTAGATAATTAGTTTATTTAAATAGAAGATTTACATGTTTATTTGATATTATCTCTTGTAAAACCCTAGTCCTTACACTATAAAAGGAACCAAGGGTTATTAGGTTTTATATAACTCATATTCACAATGTAAACCTAAAAGCGTGTGTCGACTAGGTGTGGGATTAAATGTACACACACCTAGTGATTGTTTGTTATTAATATAATGAACAATCTATTTGTTTTAATTCATGTTCTTTGTGCCTAAACACCTTGTTAAACGTGTTTCATTCTATTCCGCCTTGATTCAATCAAGTGAATGAGATTCGTTCCTAGTAGCTTAAAAGATCCGTGAATCTAAGGATTACTCAATTGATATCAGAGCCTCGTGGCTCGTGATGCTAGGACCAACAAGGTTTTTGTGTATCGAGAAAAGAAGAAAAATCCGTCTAGGGTTTTTCTGGACGTTTTTGTGTGCGTAGCAGTATTCAGAAGGTCATAACTTTTTATTGAACCGTTGGATCGTCACGAAATTTCTTGTGTGTGTTCTAAACACATATATCTCGACATCCACCGGAAGGATTGTCAAGTTTTATCCCCAAGAAAAAGTTATTAGGTGTCGAAGTCAGCAGCAGGTTGGGTGATCGTATGCAGTTTTCTGTGAACAGTGATAGTAAAAACGCGATTTCTCCTTCGTTAACCGTTGGATCGTTGTGAAATTCGCCTGTAGCTTCTTGACACATGTGTCTTGAATCTCACCGAAGGGATCTTCGATCTGAGTTCTTATGAAGGAGTTATTGGGCGTCGAATTTGGCTGCAGTGGTGATATTCATATTTAGGGTTTTGTCTAAAAACCCTAGATTTGTTGTTCGTACTACGAGTAATTATTGTACTAGATTTGGTGAGTGGATTTGTGAATCCATGATGAACCCTAGTACGATGTGGTTCTCGTTCATGGATGCTAACACAATCTTCATATTATAGGGTGTTTACAAACCCTAGATCCATGATACAAAGCAGTCATAGCATGTGGATGAGGTAGCTAGCAGAATTAGGGTTTCTTTTAAAAACCCTAGATGTGTGTTGCTGATAGAAGACGTGTGTTCACACGACAATGCTACAAAGATAAGTAATATACATATTACTTTGTGTATACTGCTTATTTACGTCCTAGTACAAAGTTCACAGACTGTTTATCACATTAAGAAAGTCAGACTTATTAATAGTGAAGCGGTCCCCAGTTCGAGTAATATTGTAGAAGCAATATGTAGGTTTTGTTAAAGATTCAAACCGAGAGATGTGATTGGTTTAAAGATCCAATCTTGTTCGCATGAGTGGTCTGTATCAAGACAACTAGTCACATGTTGTTTGGGATGATGATAGCTACGTTCATGATCTAAACAAAGGTATAGCAAGTCTTGAAATTGGTTGAAAAGTGAAAAAGACTGTTTGGACCATCGACCTATCATTGTTCACAAATATCAAGATAATCACGTGAGAGTATATATGTTATTTTAACTTTTTGCTCATGGTCCATATTATCATGCGTATGTTTCACATGTTGGTACTATTGGTTTGAGTACAAAAAGTAAAAGATATGACACCATACATGTTATCACGTGATGTTTTGTCAAAATTCAAAAGCATATAGAACAAGATGGGATGTGATTATGGCAGCGAGGGTACAATGTGCCAAGGCAATTTGTTGTATGTAGATTAAAGCAGTGACATCGATATAAAGAAGTGGTCATGTGGTCTGCACATCGAGGTAATGTTTTTAGCCACTTACAGTGTTTGACGCTGATAAAGTTTTGGTTCGACGCTGACAGGAATAAGTTAAGCGCTGTTGGGAAGCGCTGACACTTGTTGTCCGATATATATAATTTTTCAAACGCTGACAAGTGTTGTCCGATTTTGGACAACACACAGTGTTGATATCTTGGACAAAGGAGGATGTTGGACAACAAAAGAATAGCTGCTGTTTGAGAAAATTGGTATGTTTTCGCACACAAAAAGGAGGAATTTACACGCAAAGCTACATGGAATCTCCGTTTTTATATCAAGTTGATATTAATGGCTCGGATATTTTACAAGGAGTAAATGATTTTTAAGTAAGTTAGCAACAATTCATGAAGACTTTGATTGATATTAGAGTATGTAATCGGGATAGCCTTGTGAAAGAGTTATTCGCTAACAGCTTTTATATATGAATATATTGGTTCATTAAGACTTGTCATGAAGAGGTGTTGGCTTAAGGGGAAGAATTCTTACGGTAAGTTTGATATTTGAAGAAGATTTTCGCGAGTGTGTGTTCTATCATATCTTAAAGTCGTGCACTTCCAGTCATGGACTTTTAAGGTAACTTGTTTATGCTGACATTGTTACTGATGAAGTGATACAAGATCTAGGAATATGAGATTTTCTTATGATACTTTATGCACATATTTTCTATCACTTGACGTAGTTACATTATCGTGCTTAGTGTCTCACAAAGGATGAGGATTTTTGTATCAGCTACACACTTCATCACATCGTACAAGATATGGAACATAGGTTTGGGTTATTCTACTTCTACATCAAGAATATTATAGTTATTTTTCTTCAAAATCATTACACATAGCCTACATTTGGAGAATCTTTAAGATTGCATACATTGTTTACTTCCCTTTTGATGTGACAAAAAGGGGAAGACATACATGCTACAATTGAGGGGAAGTAATTTGAAGATGATGTACAACTTACAAGAGATACACAAAGAGTTTTGCCGACATCAACTAGGGGAAGATTGTTGGGTCAAAAAGTTGATGTGACATAAACTCAAAAATGAAGAAAACATGAAGACATTTGTCTAAGCGTTGTCAAGAGAAAATCAAGAATTGACAAGAGCAAATCGGAGGTTGATGGCTCAAGCATTGTCATGTACAATCCAAGCATTGTCATGTACAAACTAAGCATTGACAGAAACGCAGACAAGAAGCCTTTGGAAGCTTCTATTTAGATAATTAGTTTATTTAAATAGAAGATTTACATGTTTATTTGATATTATCTCTTGTAAAACCCTAGTCCTTACACTATAAAAGGAACCAAGGGTTATTAGGTTTTATATAACTCATATTCACAATGTAAACCTAAAAGCGTGTGTCGACTAGGTGTGGGATTCAATGTACACACACCTCGTGATTGTTTGTTATTAATATAATGAATAATCCATTTGTTTTAATTCATGTTCTTTGTGCCTAAACACCTTGTTGAACGTGTTTCATTCTATTTCGCCTTGATTCAATCAAGTGAATGAGATTCGTTCCTAGTAGCTTAAAAGATTCGTGAATCTTAGGATTCCTCAAAGTGGTGAGATTGATAGATTTATTTTTTAGATCTATTTTGGATTAGATGGTGGTTGCGATGATGTCTAAGAGATGGAGAGATAAAGAAAGGAACGGAGTATCTATGTGTTGGATTAGGTTTACAAATGAGTAAATTTAGGGATTAAGTAATAATATATACTTGATAATCTACTAAAAGTGTATCTCACCAACAATGGGCCACGTCTATTTCTCTTCATTATAAACATGGTATTTGTTGTCATGGGCTTATTAGCCGATGTATTTTAACTGTTGAATGGGTTGGATAAATAAGTCTCATGAACCGAATATTGATTTGTGTTGGGCCTGGTAAATTAGCTTGAGATTTGGCCGTGAGTAATGAAAATAGATAGCATACATGATGTGTCATATTTTTGGCCGACTATACTCTGTCTATGAATATGGGTTCCTTTACTTTATGTGTGGTTATATCTTGATTGGGCGAGATATTGATTTTGGACATGGCAAGTATTTATCGAGTATTGAACCGGATAATGATCTAATTTTCGATGGTGCCAGATATTTGCTATGTTTCGATCGAGAGTGCTTCAACGACAAAGAAAATCATAGGTCGATCTGCGCATCAGTGGGGCATATGACTGACGTTGGGGCCTAAACGACAAGTTATCTAGACAAATTTTGTTCTTAAGTGACAATTCATTATATAATTTGTTCTAGTTAACGACATTCTCAACACACAACACCAAAGCAAACAAAACACTTAACGCTAAAACGATCCGATATAAGATTCACTTTAATGACAACGACTAGATTTGATTCTACTAATACAAGTGATCACGAAGTGGATTTGGTATTCTTTATTTGAAGTTGAAGTGGGATTTCATGAAGGCGTATACTTATTTCATCATCGAGCCTTCCTTCTATTTTTCTACCCCTTTTCTTCAAACCCAGTCTATCGATTGATGACTTGCTTGGGCGATAAAATTAATGATTGAGACTTGAATTATCTAGTTTCCACTGTCAAGGGGTGGATGGTCAACGACATGGATAACTATCATTTTTGGGTGTCACACGCAGTTGCTCGTATGGATAACTTCAAGAGGTATAAGAGACTTGTTTCTGCACCGTTCTTCAATCGACATAAGTGCAAGCTTAAGTAACAAATTTGGGGGATTGTACTTCAGCTTCAAGTTTGGAATATCGGGTTTACTTCACATGTGGTCACAACAAATAGCCGAATGAATTCGAGGTTGGTAAGTTAGACAGAGAGAGATGGAATCAGCAATCAATTCTCACGAGATATTTATGAGCTTCATAACGATAATGGTACTTCATAGTCTAAGCAAAATTTTTCAAAGTTTCTCAATGACTTTAAAAACTTTTCAAGACATTGACTAAGAGCTTCTCGATTATATGGACGTCCACGATAATGGTGCTTCCGAGAGTTCGAAATCATCATGGGGGAAGATCGTGTACTTTGAAGTAATCGGATCAACTTCCAGGGGGAAGTAGTGTATGGAATGGTATCTACTTACTTTATATGATTTTTATGAAGTATTCTGCAGGCGTGAGAAGAATTGTTGTTGATTTCCTGCATGTTACCCAAAACAGATTATCACCAAAACCTAAATGACATGAATAGTATAAAAGTAGTGTTATTTGATATGGTTCTTCTACAAATTTCCGTTGTGCACTTAAACCGATGAGCTAGAAGATTGTT
Source organism: Glebionis coronaria (assembly GCA_025667525.1). Taxonomy (NCBI): domain Eukaryota; kingdom Viridiplantae; phylum Streptophyta; class Magnoliopsida; order Asterales; family Asteraceae; genus Glebionis; species Glebionis coronaria. The sequence goes on from CM046882.1 coordinate 80,524,224, forward strand.
CAAACTACATCAAAGTTTCAGAATCTGCTTAAGATACAGATATTGGTTTGGGGGGAAGTTGATTCAGAAACTTTGTCAAAAAGAAGTCTATGAAGAAAGTTTTTTAAATGCATGATGTCTGAATTGGGGGGAAGTTAATCCAAATCATGCATATTACAATTGTTCCACAACAAGCAAAGAAAAAGAGGATTCAAGCTGAGGTACAAGTTATGAAGACAAGAAGAATTAAAAGACATCCTCAGCATTGGAAGCGCCTTGGAAGACTTTATTTTGTTGTATTTTTACTTGTTAGGAACATTGTAAGTAATTTCGTATGTCTCCACATTGGGGGAAGATTGTTAGCCCTAAAATGTGAGCGCCATTTACAGAATTACATTAGTTTCATATGGGCAAAACATGGAGGGACTACTTTTGCTAAGTTGTAAAAGTCACTCCATGTCTAGCCTATATATACCCCTCCATACTTCCATGGAGGGGTGAGGTTTTTCCATTTGTGTATTTCACTTTCTCTCTCTAAATACGCACACTCATTTTAAGTTTATCTTTCTCTCTCTAAAATGTCTAAATACTTGTTTTATCCTCCCCGACCTCCGGATCACCCTCTTGTTAGCTTGAATCTTATGATGTTAACAGATAAACTTAACAAAGAAATTTTAAAGTTACAACTGATATTCCTTGGTTGAATATCACTATTTCAAACTACAAAAGGGGGCTTGCACAATCAGATGGTATGGTGCAAGAATATAAGGACATGGAATTTAATCTAAAAGATCAAATAACTATTCTTAAAAGTGATCTAGCACTTAGTTCTGAAGCAAAAGCTTCTTACCTAGAAGCTAATAATGAATTGAAACTAAAGCTAGATGAGGCCATTCAAGCTAGGGAGAATGTAGGGTTTAAAATTGAAAAGTTTGAAAAAGCTAGTCAAGCCCTAGAAAAGTTTATAAGTGAACAAAGAAACCTTAGAGACATGTTTGGGATTGGGATGCATTCTAAGGAGTATGCTGCTGTTCCACCCCCAGTAGGTGACTTCTATGGGGTTTCTAAGAAAGACCTGTCTTGGACTAGTATTCCAGAGTTCCAAGTGGAGGAATTTACTCCTCCACTACGTGTGCTCACACCAGTTGAGGAATAAAAGCAAAGGGTGACCGACCTTGACCTTCGGAAGAAGGCCAACCCTTCTCTCTTTGTTAAAGGAGGACTTCTTAGTGATGAACAGACTGACCTAAAACCCATTGTTATCACTAACCCTGATACTGGCAAACCTATTGATCTTGGCTCACAACCTAAAAAGCAAATCTAGTGTTAAGTATGTTGAAATGTATAGAAAACCTAGATCACCAAAGAGCCAAGCTAGTGTTAATGGGACTAGATTTTATGAGCCTAGACCTAAGGTTATGTCTAGAAAGACTTGTTATTCATGTGGGAGCTTCTCACAATTGAATTATAGGTTTGTCAGCGGATACAAACCAGTCGCTGACAATAAGTCAATCATTGTCAACCTAAAGCCTTATGTTCATACTAGACCACAGGCCACTAGACCAGCTCCTTATTTCTCTAAGGCAGCTAACATCAAACTCCAAAGACCCTTCCAAAAGATCAATACTTGGTCTAACAAACAGTGGGTTCCTGTATCAAATCCTAATTCAAACGCTGACATGAATAAATCATCTGCTGACAGGGCAAAACTAGCCGTTGACAGAATTAGGTTTGGTATGAAAATGTCACAATTAGCAGCTGTCAGACCTAATGTTAGATCCAGTAATAACAAGTATTTACAACCTAATGGAAAGGGATCTAAGGTGTAAAGCCTCATTTTGGTAAATGGAATGTCACGCGTGATTATGGCGTGTCATCAAAGCATACAAGGTAAATTCTTAAAAACATTAAAAGACCATGAAAGGAAATACCGGAAACAAACATCGGTACCCCAAGTATAAGCTCATCAGACACTAACATAAGTACTGTAAAGGAAAAGGACTAAACAATGTCCAAAGAAATAAGTAGCAAAATGTATGATGAAATGCATAAAGCAGAGAAGGCTAGATAGCTTCCAATCCATATGCACGTACGCTTAAAGTCTACGAGCACCCTTGAGTACCTGCCGTTTGGGAACATAAAAGGAAAACGGCTGAGCATAACGCTTAGTGCACGGTTATACAAGTATAGCATGGAATAACGTAAGCGTAAAGACTAATAGAAGAAAAATAATATAAATTCTAAGAAATCTGAATTCATGTTCATAAAAATGGTTTTATAGTTTGAAAAGACTTACGTTTCTATGAAAATCTGTTTTAATTATCCAAATAGCCTATATAGGTCATGAGGTTCCACCGTGCATGAATACTTGGAGGGGAGACCTCGTCATGCAATTAGAGGGGTTACCTCTAATTAAATAGTCTGGGTAGGAGGGATCAGCTCCTAGTGAAGGATGCAAGGCACACATCGCAATCACTCTTATAATACTGATAAACATGTAACTAGGATGCACCCATACGCCCCACATGATAATATAATATAATGGCCAAAACTGAAAAGGGACGTTACGAGCAGTCACTTCGCCATGGGGAAGTCATAACACTGGTGCCTCCAGTGTTATGGTTATGGTACCTCCATAAATAGGTGACACTGGTCATGCATGTATATGGATTAGGATCTTATTCTAACATAAGTATCAAACATATAAAACAAATACTGGGAAAACAGTTGGCTGCAAACGGGGAATCCTAATAAGGAAAGAATGTCCATACTGAAAGGACGGGAAATCCGTACCTTGTATCGAGTGAACGGAAAAGACGAACGAAAGGAATTCCTACTCTGATCTCACTAATGTTACATAAATAGAGGACATGTATAAGTATTCTGATCACTGAGTACGTAACTGAATTTATATCGTGTCTTAGCTTGTTTTATATGTTCATGTCTTGTTTTACTGGTTTTAAGGTTATGCTGTGTTTATCATGTATTCTACGTATTTTGATTAAGTATTACTTGTATTTCTTGTATTTATCTACTTGTTGTGTTATAATAAGTAACTTTCTAAAAAAGCAGGTTTCCTAAAATAGAAAGTTTCCATAAATAGAAAGTTTCCAAAAATAGAAAGTTTCCAAAAATAGATTAACTTCTCAAAATGGATCAGTTTCTAAAAATAGAAAGTTTCCAAAATAGTAAGTTTCCTGAATTAGAAAGTTTCCATATTTAGAATTAAGCTAAATTAATAAGTTAACAGTATAAGCTTAAGTTTACTGGTTAAATATCATAAGTCATGTGATTATTAGTATAGTTTATTAATAATAACATGTAATTAAATAAACTATATGTTATATGATTTAATTCAATATAAGCATGATTCAATTAAATTAAGGTGTATAAAAATACTTAGGTTAAAACATGTATTAATATTATATTAATTATAACCTAAGTCATGTTTATTAATTAATTATATTGCATGTCTTAATAATTAATTTATACTATAGTCTAAATTAAATAAATAAATACTTAGGTTAAAACATGTATTATTTACTAAATAATAATTAACCTAAGTCCATGATTTAAATATATTAATTACATGTCATGTTTAATTAATTTAATATCTTGTTAAAAATAATTACTTGTAAAAATAAAATACTTGTATAATTTTAGTCATGAACCGGACCCATGAGTTTAATTTAGACATGTCGTGAACCGGACCCGGAATCCCTTGAACCGGACCAAAACAAACACCCCTTAACAGTGGCAAACTAGCTCGGCCGATTGCCACTGTTTTTGTTAATCTGCCACCGGCTTAAGCCAGTGGTCTTGTCTCGGCTAGCCGCTGCCCAACAGCGGGTTCCCATCGACTTTGTGCCGGTGGTTGCCACTGATGCACCGCTGTCCCCCTGCTTGACCCACGCTAGCCACCGGTGGTGTGGCTGCCTGCTGCCGAGAACCAACCAAACCACAAGGACACCCCGACACGAGTCAGGGTTCCTTGTTCCTTGTTGCCGACCGAACCAAACACCACCGAGATTATAGATCTCGGTTAGTGGCGTGATCAAAAACACGCCAAGAGCCTTGGGCTCTCGGTTTGTGTGTCGGTCGAGCAACCAAACCCAAAACAAACCCTTAATTTTACCCCCTTGATCACGTGACATGTTTTAATCCTTGTTTTTTTAATTCATGTTCATGTGTTAACAATTAAATAAAAATAATAAAAATAAAAGGGTTTACGGATTACCGAATGCGTGTAAAGATTGGAGAATAATAACACGAACATGATCTTGAATTTGATTAACTAAAAATCAAACAAACACCTCTTTGGTGTTTGTGTTTGCCGCCGGCCAAGATATAGAAAGAAAGAAGTAGGGTTTTGATTTTCTTGAAAATTCTGTAAAGTGAAAAAGAATGTTTTCCCTTATTTTTTATTTACTAAAATCAAATGGGCTTGTCTCCTTGTCTCTCCTTGGTGCTGCGGCTAGTAGGCCCACAAGGGAAAACCCGGAGTTTATCCGTGTTTTAAATTACGTGTTCGTATGTTCGTATATTCGTGTTATAATTAGTCGTGTTATATTTAAATACTTGTATGTAACGATATTAATCGTATAATGGTAATTAAGTACGTAATTACGTGTTCGTGATTTTTACGTTCATGATTTCATGTTCGTGATTATAGTTATAATTGTTAATAATTATCGTGTACTAACACGTACTTAATACTTGTCGTAATAATAATACGTGCATAACTTCTGTAATTACTAATCGTGACACGTGTTCATGCTATAAAAGGAAAGTTTTAATATGTACGTACGTTTACTAAGTGTACTGTTCATGGTAAAAGCATGCGGGTTATACAACTCTTCCCCCCTAAAAGAATAATTCGTCCCCGAATTATAGATAAAATAAACTGAAAGAAGAATATACCCGAATTCAAAATATGAAATGAGGGTAAAAACCCGGATAGACTCCTCTGTTTCTCAAGTGGCTTCCCGCTCGGTATGATCCCTCCAAAGGATTTTGACGAATGGAATCGTCTTCTTCCTCATGACTCGTTCTTGTCTGTCAATAACTCGTTCAAGTTCCTCTATGAAGATAAGATCTTCACGAATCTGCTCCAGTGGATACTGAACCATGTGAAGGGGATGATACTTGTACTCTATAAGTAAGGACACATGGAAAACGTCATGAAAGTGAGAAAGCTGCGGAGGTAACTCTAAACGGTAAGATACTTAACCGACTCGCTCGATGACATCAAACGATCCGTTGAACCGAGGACTGAGTTTACCTTTGATTTTGAAACGTCTAACACCAAGTGTCGGTGATACCTTAAGAAAGACGTGATCTCCTACGTTGAAATGTAAGTCCCTACGATACTTGTCGGCGTAACTTTTCTGATGTGAACATGCTTCTTGTAATTTCTGCTTAGCTACAGCGACCTTCTCGTTGGCAACTCTATCCTTTCTGGTCCTTCAAGTGTTCGCTCACCAACCTGATCCCAGCAGATTGGGGCGCGACACTTTCTGGCATACAACATCTCGAATGGTGCACACTTAATGATGGCGTGCCAACTGTTGTTGTATGCAAACTCTACCAAACAGATGTAATCGTCCCAATCTTCTGTCTACTCTAATGCACATGACCTCAGCATGTCTTCTAATGTTTGAATCGTTCGCTCTGATTGCCCGTCTGTTTGAGGATGAAAAGTCGTGCTAAGCTTAAGTTTTGTACCCCAAGCTTTCTACAGACTCTTCCAAAATCGCGAAGTGAACCGAGGATCTATGTCCGAGATGATACTGGATGGAGCACCATGAAGTCTCGTGATCTCCTTCTTTTAAGTATCGGCGAGTTTGCTGACCGGATCATCCTTGTGGATCGGTAAGAAATGATCTGACTTAGTAAGTCGATCAACGATAACCCAAATCGCATCATGCCTCCTCTTTGTCTGCGGAAGACCGGTAACAAAATCCATGGTGATCTTGTCCCAATTACACACTGGAATGTCTAACGGTTGCAGTAGAACACTAGAACGTTGATGCTCGATCTTAACCTGCTGGCAGGTAAGACATTTGGAGACATAAGTAGCAACATCCTGTTTCATACTACTCCACCAAAAGTACTGCTTGATATCGTGGTACATCTTGGTCGAACCAGGATTAATGGAGAATGGGGAGCTATGAGCTTCAGCTAATAACACTTCCCTAGGAGCAAGATCATCAGGAACACAAAGTCTAGTGCCCTGCCATAAGATACCATCGTCATCCACCCGAAACTCCGTCTGTTGTTCTAAGTTCTGAATGATCGCCCAAATTTCACCATCATCCTTCTGACCTTCCTTGATCCTAGAGAGTAACCCAGGTTCCACTCTAAGATTAGCCCAGTAACTGTGTTGTCCACTTACCATGATCTCAATGTCTAGTCGCTCCAAGTCTCTTATAATCTCTTCCTCAATCTTAATGTCGTTGATCATACCGGAAAACTAAGTGCATCTGCCACTACATTCGCCTTATCGGGATGATATTGCAGATTAATGTCATAATCCTTAAACAGTTCTAACCATCTTCTCTGTCTCATGTTCAGCTCACGTTGAGTGAAGATGTACTTCAGGCTCTTGTGATCTGTGAAGATATCACATGATTCTCCATACAAGCAGTGCCTCCATATCTTCAATGCAAACACGACTGCTGCAAGTTCCAAGTCATGCGTAGGGTAGTTCTCCTCATAAGGCTTATGCTGCTGTGAAGCGTACGCAATCACTTTCCCATGATGCATGAGAACACAACCAAGTCCCTTCCCTGGAACATCACTGTAGATTTGAAATCCACCTGTACCAGGATGGGAGAGTAAGAATCGATGCAGATACTAACTTCCGCTTTAGGTCTTCAAAGCTCTTCTCTCTTTCTTCAGTCCAGATGAATTTCTCCCCTTTCCGCATCAGTTTGGTCAATGGTAGTGCTAAACGGGAAAAGTTCTCTACGAACCTACGGTAGTAACCAGCTAAACCTAAGAAACTGCGAATTTCAGTCGCTGATGTCGGTCTTGGCCACTTGGTAATAGCCTCAACCTTTGCTGGATCCATGGTGATTCCTTCTGCTGATACAATGTGACCTAGGAATGCCACCTTGTCTAACCCAGAACTCACACTTGGAGAATTTAGCATACAACTGCTTCTGGCGAAGTATCTGTAGTACAATACAAAGATGGTATTCCTGTTCCTCCTTTGACTTAGAGAAAATAAAAATTTCGTCAATGAAGACAATGATGAACTTGTCCAGGAACTCATGGAAGATACGGTTCATCAGATCCATGAAAACAGCTGGAGCATTGATAAGGCCAAAGGGAATGACTACGAATTCGTAGTGCCTATAACGTGTACGGAAAGCAGTCTTGGCGATGTCCTTCTCCTTAACCCGTAACTGATGATAGCCCGACCTTAGATCAATCTTGGAGAAATTTTTGGCCCTTTGGAGTTGGTCAAACAAGTCATCAATGCGTGGCAACGGATATCTATTCCTGATGGTGATCTTGTTGAGCTCACGATAATCTATGCACAGACGCATGCTGCCGTCCTTCTTCTTTACGAACAGAACAGGTGCGCCCCATGGAGAAGAACTAGGCTGAATGAAACCGCGTTCTAACAGTTCCTACAATTGTTCCTTTAACTCCTTCGGCTCTATGGGAGCCATGCGATAAGGAGCCTTAGATATTGGCTCAGCTCCTGGGACGAGCTCAACATTAAACTCCACTTCACGAGCAGGTGGTATGCCCAAATGTTCTTCTGGAAACACCTTTGGGAATTCTGACACGATCGGCTGATTCTGGATAGCTGAAGATTCAGCCTCTAAATCATGAACAGTCGCAAGATAGCCCTCACAACCATGTGACAGTAGTACACGTGCTTGTAAGGTTGAAATTATTTGTACAGGCCTTCCGGGTACGAACCCATTGTGAATGTACTCTGGTGCATTTACATCACCGAAGATGACCCGATATGTATGGCAGTCTATGGTGGCGTGATGTTTAGATAGCCAGTCCATGCCTAATATCATGTCAGAATCACACATATCAAAGGAAGTGCGTCAATAGGACAAATCTAGTCGTCAAATTCTAGGGGAAGGCTCTTGTACCCATGAGTTATGTGTACAGAGTCTCTTAAAGGTGTGGAAATGTTTAATACATTCTCTGATGGCATAGGGGATATCCTAACATACTTGGCATAAGCAGTAGAAATGACCGAGTGATTAGCACCCGTGTCAAATAAAACACATGCAGCTTGACTATACATATACAAGATTCCAGTGATGTTACATGATGAGACTGCTTTTATACGTAGTCTCATCGTCCAAATTGGGCTTAAAATGCATTAAATATCATTAAAAATGCCAAATATATGCTCATGTTTGTTGCTTGTGTATTTTAGGTACGGATATTGAGGGAATGACAAAAAGATGACAAGAATCAATCAAAAACGAACACGGGAAACGAAGCCGCACAATGAACCGGACCCGAATCAAGGATTTCCAAAAGTACCCTTGAAGTTTGAAGATTTGACAACTTTGGTCCCTCATTTTTGAAGATTTATCAAGATTGGTCCTTGTAGAAATAAAGTTATGCAAGAATAATCCTTGAAGAATGAAGACATGACAAGTTAAGCCCTTGAAGAATGCTAAAGTGACACATATAGTCCTTAATCTATTACTTATCAAGTAGAAGGACTAAATTTGGCAATAGCTCTAAGTTGATTATAAAGGAAAAGGGGGAAAACGCTGTTAAACTTGGAATGAAAACAATTTGGGAGTTTGGGGGCCTTTCCTGCCAAGACACTACAACTCTCCTCCACCAATCATCCTGCCAACTCACCCCACTCTACCACTCACATCTCACCACCTCACCATCTAGTCCACGTCATCTTCCACCAAACAGATATATACTTAATATAATGATTCAAATTATATTAATTAAGTCTTTTTACCCGGTTAACACATACATTGTTTACCCAAAAAAAATCAAATCCCCCTTTTCTCTCCACATAAACCCTAAATCTCCATTAAGCTTATTTGGTTAATGACTAATAAATTACTCTTCCAGTATTGTAATTTAGGACTAGTCAAACACAACCCCACCCTTGGTTTTCCCTCACACTCACCCATGTGTCCAGCACAGTGGTCCCTGCACCAAGAACACAAGAAAACAAAGGGGTGACAGAAGATCAATGACTGAGGATTACTACTTGTTCCCAAAGTCTTCACTGATGGCCAAGATTGCTTATCTCCAGCTGTACAGACAGCAGGACTTCACATGACTTGTTTTTGACCAAAGACTGAGATTCAAACAAGGGGCATATGAGGAATTCTACAAGTAGGGTTTGAATTTTCCTTTTGTTATTCTAGAATCATCTTGTGACCCGTATATAAGGGCATATAGGGTTTACTTTCATTCTTGTTCCAGATTTTTTCTAAGAAACATTGTAATCCCTTTTTTAAAGTTATAAAAGTTGGTATTTTTAAAGTAAATGTAATTCCTTTTTATATTTGAAAGTTGGTATTGTTATTAGTAGAATCTGAGTTCCAATTTATCTATCATTTGTGTTTATGTTTCTAAGTTTTTGCAAATTTAATTCGTTTTTCAAAAAAAAAGTTACTTTGAAAAGCTGGTGTTTTATGAAAGATTTGATCCAAAATTCTGTTTCTTGTTCGTATTATAAGGAGTTGTTCAAGTTGTAAAAGATTTCTTTGAAAAGGTTTTTCCAAGGAGAAAAGAAAAAAAAGGGGAAGTTACTGTTCACATTTTAGTTCATCCGAGAGCTTATTGGATAAGCTCTTACGCTTACGGTAAGTTGGTTTGGAGTTACTGATATGTTCAAAAGATTTCAAGTTTTGAAGCTCTGTTGGGAAATTTATTGGTTGGTTTCAAGGGTAAGGGTAACCGCAGTTCTGGTTTGAAGTTACTGCTTATGGTTCTTTGGAGGTTTATGAGAGAATAAGCCGATTTAGGTGATTAAGCTTGGGTGATAGGCTGTAGGAGCTTTTGGAAGTTGTTTGAGCTATAAGGAGTTGAGTTGACGTGCTTGTGGTTTGGTGATTCGAGTTTGAAGCTCGGATCAAACTGTATGTGATTTCCTCCTTGTTATAGTTTATTGTCCATTAACTACTACAGTAGTTCTTATCAGTTTGCTTATTTTCTTGATTAGGTGGCTTATTATGTGTTTATTTCGATTTCTAGTATTACTTGTTTGCTTATTTGTAGTTTTATTTACACTGTTTCTACTTTCTGCCATAAACCATAAAAATACCAAAAATATTTTAGTCGCTTTGCTTAATCACTATAATCTAGCTTATTTTCTGTTTTTTTATTAGCTTATTAGGTTGATATATAGCTTTATGTCATTTGAGTTTTGAAAATTAATCATTAAAACATCTAGTCTAAGCCTTTATGGAAAAAAACTGCTCATTCGGAAAGGAGTGTTTGGGACTAGATGCTAGTGAATCACTATTGAAATCTAGGTGTTGAGGCTAGTGGCATTAGATCTAGTAGCGTTGAGTTAGTAACATTTGGCTTTTGGATGGAAGAAAAACACAAAAAAATACAAAAAGATTAGCATATAATAAGTCTCTGAGGTGTTTTATTATTTTTCGTATTTCGAAGTAAAAGTTGTTATAACTGCTTAAGTTTAGTTGTTACGAGTTCACTTCCATATGCTTGAGGTTCCCTAATAGTCTTTCGCAAGGTTGAACAACAATCACTCAATATCCATCACTCATAGTACTTTTTTTTCGCCAACTCATACTGACTCACACCAGCAGGTGGTTTGAGATTTTAGTGAGGATTTGGAACTTGAAAATCAAGACGCAAAGAGCTAAATAGGTTATCTATATCTGTTTTAAGGATTTGAGTTATGTAAATGCTTTATAGATAAGTTGTGTTAAGCTAGAAAGTGCCTTGATAAGTGGTAATTTACAATAAGCTTTCTGCTATTGTTCATATTAGAGAAATTACTTGTTCTTTCATGAATTTTGCTTAATATATTTCGTTCTCTGTGTTGTTTTCGTGTTTGTAATATGCTCATATTGTTTAAAAACTAGTGACTTAGCCAACTGCTAGTCATCAGCATTTCCATAATTGTCCAAGAAAAAATATGTTGCAGAAAGTGGCAGCTGGTGGGATTTGAACCCACACCCCACAGCAGGGAGCAGACACAACACACCCATATTCGACCAACTGCTCTCTTGGTTTTTCTTTGTGTATTCTTGTTTTTTGTTTTCATTTAACATTGTTGTATTTCATGTATAAAAATAAATAACCAAAAAGGCTACAGTAGGTTTCGAACCCCTGACCTCAACGAACATATAAGACGCAACTCCCACCCTTCCAACCATCTGTGCTACCACACTTTTTTGCTATATGTCTACACTTTGTTTTATTTAAACCCTTTTAACATTTATTTTGGTTACCTAACTTAGGCAGCTTATTCGGGCTTATTGTTCTCATCTTTTATTTTTCCTAGGTTTTCAATAGTGTTTAGCTATTTCAATAATTTTTTCAGATTTTAATAAAATCATTTAATATTTTTAAATCATTTAATTAGTTTAAATCGTATTTAATTAATAATAAAAATATAAATGTCAAAAAAATGTAATTCTTTTTTTTCAAAATTTTCTTTTGTCATCTAGGACGTAGCAAAAATAGATTTGCTTTTGTATAGTTTAAATTTCATAATTTTCTTTTTATTATTTCATTTTCTAGGATTATTTTAGTTTTAAATTTGAGAAAAGTCATAAAAAATACTTAAATTAAGTTTTTATTTTCAAAAAAAAGTATTTTTTTAGTTTTTAAATAATACACTTTAGGTTTACAAATAAAAAGTTTGAATTTTGTCTTTTTCTTAGCTAGTTTTATTTTTAGATTTTTTAATTAGTTTTAAAAATTAATATAAATTAATTTAAAAGTTTCCAATTTTTTTGGTTTTCATGTTTTTCTTAATTAGGATTTTTAGAACTTTTTAGGAATTTTTAATTATTTTTTAGTCGAAATTTTTCGTTTGGTCGCGTTTTTACGTTCGTACATTTAAGCGTTTTCGACCGTTTTTAGCGTAAATTGTTTCTGTTTTCCTTTCTTTCCTTCTTTCCAAAAATGTATTCACTCGATTAGATAACATATATATTTACCGGCTAAGCACCATACCTCCACCGAGAACGAACTCGACGACGAGTATTCGCGTTTTTCACAAAACGTGATACTTATTACTTACCCGCTTTTGTCGCTTTGTTTTCCTAAAATAAAGTGTACAAAAATACTGCATCAAAAATGGCGCCGCTGCCGGGGAGGTGTGTTTAGCCATACTTATCTATCGTGTTTATTTGAGTGTTTACGTTTTATCGTAAATACTTCTTTTTATTTTTCTATACTATTAGCCATACAAATAAATAGTGTTAAATGGAACTCTATTAACACAAAATCGTTTTCTCGTTTTTATTGTGCATAATATATTGTATTTACGTAGAACAATTAACACACAATAATTATCCAAATACGCGAGAAATCGCACCTCAATAGTTGAGCGTTCCGGTCACTATTGTTGTATCGAATTCAAACGAAAGTCAAAGGCAAAATAGATAAATACTCTTAATTGGTTTAATCTCGATAAATACAAACTATAAGGTGGGTATAAGGCGGTTGTATTTCACGACCTAAGAAAAAAAGGCTCTTAAGTGCTTCGAGCCGCCTCGTTTTCTTCGCTCGCTTGTGCGTATTTTGAAAGTGACGATTAATTAGGGGTTTGCCACATCAAGTATTATTAATCTATTTTTGTGAGTTTTAATTATTGAACCTCGAAACGTTTTGGCGTTCCGCCAACGTTTCAAAGTCGACGAGGGTTTTTACTTCACGTAATTACCTTCATTCTTCTTGGATTCATTAATCGAGACCTTTGATTAGTGGATAATTTTTGTAGATTAATTTCTACTAATACACCAAAATTCCAAAAAAAAAATTATTAAAACCAAAAACACAAAAAGATTCTTTGATTTTCCCTCTATTTTTATAATTCTTTTTCTCAACCCCTCTAAATTTTAATTCTTCATGGATTTTCATTGCCTAGGTTGTGGGAGACGAAAGTATGGTTTCGTGACTTGTCCATGGTGTGTATGCGAAAGGTGCGGAGATCATATCGACTATGTAGATTTTAGATCTTGTCCCTCATGTAATCCGACCAATTGTTTGTATACTTCTAATGAAGAACGTCACCTCCATTGCCTATATTGTGGAAGCCCTTCCCATTGGCACTATGAGTGTCCAATTCAATACCCAAATCGTCACAATCACGAGTCGAATCCGAATTTCGTTGAAAATCTTCGCAATACTCACCATCATGTGAGTATTGTGGAGATGAACCTCACTATGGGTAAGATTGTCAGCCGATGAACCAAGATACGTATTTCGACAATCAATTTTCTGGTTTTGACGAATCACACGACATGGGTTACAATTACGACAATGGGGGTGGTTATCCTTACGACGAAGCAGATTTTTCTCAAAATCCATGTTGCGACAATTGTGGGTGGCCTCACGATACTTTTTCTTGCCAACCAATGGATTATGATGAGCCCAATTCATACGATAATTCTGGTTTTTATAATTTTGAGGCCCCACTATACAATCTCGATCCTCCAAATTCCCATGAGCCCGATCCATGTTACAATTCCGACTTTGACCAACCATCTCCACAACATATTTTCGATGATGATCTAGGTTCTAGTCGTGTCGACGAAAGGTCCAATCTTTTTAATGAACGAATTGATATGCTCTTTCAACTAATTATGGAAAGAAATAATAACCCAATTGTTGAAGAGGATGAAAAGAGCATCGAAGTTGAGGAAACGAGGGTGTCAACGAACGAGGTTTTTGAAAATGTTTTCGAAAATCAACAAGAAAAACTCGTAGCACGTGTTGGAACGATGAATGTTAAACCTTTGGAACCTAATTTTTCTAATGAAGCTAAAATTATCAAAGATTTTTGAAATCAAAATACACAAGATTTTGACGAAGATAGTCCGTTAAGTGATTTTGAAAAAGAAGAAATTGATAAGGTTTTAAGGAGAATCATTGACCCCTCGATTTTTGAAGAGTATCAAAATTTAATTCCGGTGGGACGCGTTACTACTATTTCTACGTCTTTTGAGACCCGCATTTGATCCCTTCGAAGGACCAATATGAAACCATCAAGGCTACAACATCTCGTGACGAGCCTTTTATTCCTAATCCCGCACCGTGTGAGATTATGGATTTATCATGTGAGAAGTTCGCCGATGGCCTTGCTCACATTGATATGTTTTTTGACGCCGATTTCGAAACCACTAAGGCAAAATCTTCATATGAAGAGCCTTTTACTCCTATACCCACTACGGAAACCGATGCCTCTCTAAGTATGGGGGAGACGAGTCTTAGCACTAATCCTAGTGTCGAGATCCCTATTCCAATCCAAAGTGAGCCTACGGTTTTCTCCGAAGATGAGGTAAGTTATTTTTCTCTCGATGAATTTTTCCACGAAAATTCTAACGAGACCAATCACAATAGTGAGTGTGCATCGATTTCTTGTGATGATGTCTCTCCTATTGATACTTCGGGGTGAGAATCAACGACTTTTTCGAACCCTCTTTTCAATGACGATGATTTTTCCGCTAGTGATGACGAGTCACTAATCGACGAGGACGTTCAAAATACCGATTTTAAAATCTTTTTGAACCCTTTATTCGAATTTGATGACGCGTTCATTTTTGATGACGTAAATCCTCTCTTTGATGAGACGTTCGAGGACATCGAGAGTGAGGATTCTAAGGATTCTAACCTCGATGAGCCAGATTTGCTAGTCACCCTCCCGACGTCTCATGCGGATGAGACATCTCTTTCTACTCATAATGTTTCCATTCTCGAGGAGTTCGCCGATGGACCGCCTCTCGATGAGAGTGAGGATTTTAATGAGGCTTTTGCCTTCGATCCGGGGGGAAATTTTGAAACTCCTATTTTGAGCAATTCTCTTTCAATTTTACCTTCGTTTCAAAGTATCCCTACCCATCTCCTCGGATATGATGAGTTTACCTACGTCGTAAGGAGTTTTCTTCCTTACAAGACGTATCCTCCGGCTTTGCGTGTTTTATTTTCAACAAAATGTGAGGATACGATCTTCGATCCCGGTATAAAGGCTTTGCCTTTATTCACGGTTGCTTTTGGGCCTTGATTACATGTAAGTCCCACCAAAAATGACCGAACCATGATAATCCCTAAATGATCACATTTATGGGGATTCGAATCGAGCTTTTGACTCGGTTATCAAAAACAAGGTGCCTCGTGGGGGAATTCTCATGCTTATCCTTGTAAATATTATTGCTTTTTTTAGTTAACCTAATGAGGGGATTTGTGCCCTTCTAACCTTTGTTCCGTGGTTATTTGTGAATTGTGGTTTTTAGATCATGATCTTCACGATTGGAGCCTCTCGTGTTCGTTTTATGGGAGCACTCGATCATTTGCTTTGAAGACTTTCTCAATATCCAAATGATATATCCTTTGATGTTCTAACCTTAGGTTTATAGCACACTTCATAAAAGGCTATTGATTTATTGGTTACACCCTTTTCCATGCTAGATTAGGCATTCGACTACGTCTCTAGTATGGGGGTGTATGCACCCCTAGACTTGAAACATTAAGGACAATGTTTAACTTTAGTATGGGAGGTGAATAGATACTTGCCTTGCCAAACCTTCACGCTTTACAAAGTTTATCTTTTTGTTATCGTTTTGTTGCAAAATAAGGCTAAAAATGGCCAAATTTTAAAAATTTTCTCATGTTTTATAAGTGTTTAAGACACGAATGTAGGTTTTCCGATTGTGAGAATAAGAGTAATTTTTGACTCGACCGTGCGTGTTGAGCACTTAGCTTTGATTCCTTAACTTCACATTAGGCTAAGTCTCTTAAATGAGGACGAGAAATGATAGGGTTAATTATAAGTTACTATGCTAAACGTAGAGTACTCGTATTCTTTCAAAAACTCATGTGTTCTCGTTATTTGCTTATTCTCCCTTCGCTTGTAAATATTTTTTGCTTAATAAATATTGACTTAACGGTTTAGTCTTGATTGTTGGGTTTCTAGTCTTTTCTAGTAGCTTCCATGTAATTAAATTGGGAAGACATTAAGGTATCGCCAGCGTCACAGTTTTGAAGTATTGGCACCCGAATAATCAAAAGCTTCACCCAATAATAATATTTCAAGTGCTCACCTAAATCAAGCAAACAATTTGAAGCCCCACAAGGCCGAAAAATTTATGCAAAATTGAAAGTGAATCAAGCCTTAATCTTCGAAGCTTTAAAGATCCAAAATTCGCTTTAGCGTGAGGATATACGTCTTTGGCCAATAAAACCACCGATGAGGCGGATAATAAAAGGCAAGGCAAGACCGAAGTCATAATAAAAGCTTCATGGCGAAGTTGAATAAAAGATGGAGGTAAACCAAAGATAATAAGGCCCTTCCATTAGGGGGCGTATAAAAGTCTTGGTAATAAGTCTCATGTTCAAAACCGTTATAAAACCGTGTTTATCGATCCTCCTTGTTGACTTAATTTTTTGACATCGTTGTCTATTAGGAGGGGTTATTGATTTGATGGTCTTGGTTACACCGTTAGGACTCTATTTTTAGAGCTAAATCTCTATTATCGCATAAGTCAAACAATGTATCCTCGTGAAACATTCAAGACAATATAAAATATAAGAGATACAACTTAGGAATAATGGGAGGATAAGTACGTGATTATGGCATATGAGTAGTGTTAGCATTACTAACTTATAATGACAATGATCTCGTTGCACGCTTGACATGGAATTAGGGTGAAAATCGAGGACGATGAAATTATTTCTAACGAAGCATCCACGTGTTCTTATTCTATGAACCTAAACGTCCCATTTTGCGATGAAAATCATACGTTATGTCTAAAACGCAAGTAGTAGCAATAGTAGTAGTGTAACTAGTTTATCATTCAATAAAGTGAATAAAAATGAATTTTGGAGAAGCTACGATACTTTATTCTAGCATTGCGTGAGGGCACGGCAATGGTTTAGTATGGGGGAGTGATGAGACTGCTTTTATACATAGTCTCATCGTCCAAATTGGGCTTAAAATGCATTAAATATCATTAAAAACGCCAAATATATGCTCGTGTTTGTTGCTTGTGTATTTTAGGTACGGATATTGAGGGAATGACAAAAAGATCACAAGAATCAATCAAAAACGAACACGGGAAACGAAGCCGCATAATGAACCGGACCCGAATCAAGGATTTCCAAAAGTACCCTTGAAGTTTGAAGATTTTACAACTTTGGTCCCTCATTTTTGAAGATTTATCAAGATTAGTCCTTGTAGAAATCAAGTTATGCAAGAATAATCCTTGAAGAATGAAGACATGACAAGTTAAGCCCTTGAAGAATGCTAAAGTGACACATATAGTCCTTATTCTATTACTTATCAAGTAGAAGGACTGAATTTGGCAATAGCTCTAAGTTGATTATAAAGGAAAAGGGGAAAAACCCTGTTAAACTTGGAATGAAAACAATTTGGGAGTTTGGGGGCCTTTCCTGCCAAGACACTACAACTCTCCTCCACCAATCATCCTGCCAACTCACCCCACTCCACTACTCACATCTCACCACCTCACCATCTAGTCCACGTCATCTTCCACCAAACAGATATATACTTAATATAATGATTCAAATTATATTAATTAAGTCTTTTTACCCGGTTAACACATACACTGTTTACCCAAAAACAATCAAATCCCCCTTTTCTCTCCACATAAACCCTAAATCTCCATTAAGCTTATTTGGTTAATGACTGATAAATTACTCTTCCAGTATTGTAATTTAGGACCAGTCAAACACAACCCCACCCTTGGTTTTCCCTCACACTCACCTATGTGTCCAGCACAGTGGTCCCTGCACCAAGAACACAAGAAAACAAAGGGGTGGCAGAAGATCAACGACTGAGGATTACTACTTGTTCCCAAAGTCTTCACTGATAGCCAAGATTGCTTATCTCTAGCTGTACAGACAGCAGGACTTCACATGACTTGTTTTTGACCAAAGACTGAGATTCAAACAAGGGGCATATGAGGAATTCTACAAGTAGGGTTTGAATTTTCCTTTTGTTATTCTATAATCATCTTGTGGCCCGTATATAAGGGCATATAGGGTTTACTTTCATTCTTGTTCCAGATTTTTTCTAAGAAACATTGTAATCCCTTTTTTAAATTTATAAAAGTTGGTATTTTTAAAGTAAATGTTATTCCTTTTTATATTTGAAAGTTGGTATTGTTATTAGTAGAATCTGAGTTCCAATTTATCTATCATTTGTGTTTATGTTTCTATGTTTTTGCAAATTTAATTCGTTTTTCAAAAAAAAGTTACTTTGAAAAGCTGGTGTTTTATGAAAGATTTGATCCAAAATTCTGTTTCTTGTTAGTATTATAAGGAGTTGTTCAAGTTGTAAAAGATTTCTTTGAAAAGGTTTTTCCAAGGAAAAAAAAGAGGAAGTTACAGTTCACATTTTACTTCATCCGAGAGCTTATTGGATAAGCTCTTACGCTTAGCGTAAGTTGGTTTGGAGTTACTGATATGTTCAAAAGATTTCAAGTTTTGAAGCTTTGTTGGGAAATTTATTGGTTGGTTTCAAGGGTAAGGGTAACCGCAGTTCTAGTTTGAAGTTACTACTTATGGTTCTTTGGAGGTTTATGAGAGAATAAGCTGATTTGGGTGATTAAGCTTGGGTGATAGGCTGTAGGAGCTTTTGGAAGTTGTTTGAGCTATAAGGAGTTGAGTTGACATGCTTGTGGTTTGGTGATTCGAGTTTGAAGCTCGGATCAAACTGTATGTGATTTCCTCCTTGTTATAGTTTATTGTCCATTAACTACTACAGTAGTTCTTATCAATTTGCTTATTTTCTTGATTAGGTGGCTTATTATGTGTTTATTTCGATTTCTAGTATTACTTGTTTGCTTATTTGTAGTTTCATTTACATTGTTTCTACTTTCTACCATAAACCATAAAAATACCAAAAATATTTTAGTCGCTTTGCTTAATCACTATAATCTAGCTTATTTTCTGTTTTTTTATTAGCTTATTAGGTTGATATATAGCTTTATGTCATTTGAGTTTTGAAAATTAATCATTAAAACATCTAGTCTAAGCCTTTATGGAAAAAAAAAACTGCTCATTCGGAAAGGAGTGTTTGGGACTAGATGCTTGTGAATCACTATTGAAATCTAGGTGTTGAGGCTAGTGGCATTAGATCTAGTAGCGTTGAGTTAGTAACATTTGGCTTTTGGATGGAAGAAAAACACACAAAAAAATACAAAAAGATTAGCATATAATAAGTCTCTGAGGTGTTTTATTATTTTTCGTATTTCGAAGGAAAAGTTGTTATAACTGCTTAAATTTAGTTGTTACGAGTTCACTTCCATATGCTTGAGGTTCCCTAATAGTCTTTCGCAAGGTTGAACAACAATCACTCAATATCCATCACTCATAGTACTTTTTTTTCGCCAACTGATACTGAGTCACACCAGCAGGTGGTTTGAGATTTTAGTGAGGATTTGGAACTTGAAAATCAAGACACAAAGAGCTAAATAGGTTATCTATATCTGTTTTAAGGATTTGAGTTATGTAAATGCTTTATAGATAAGTTGTGTTAAGCTAGAAAGTGCCTTGATAAGTGGTAATTTGCAATAAGCTTTCTGCTACTGTTCATATTAGAGAAATTACTTGTTCTTTCATGAATTTTGCTTAATATATTTCAATCTCTGTGTTGTTTTCGTGTTTTTAATGTTTAAAAACTAGTGACTTAGCCAACTGCTAGTCATCAGCATTTCCATAATTGTCCAAGAAAAAATATGTTGCAGAAA
The DNA here is from genome assembly GCA_025667525.1 of Glebionis coronaria. Taxonomy (NCBI): domain Eukaryota; kingdom Viridiplantae; phylum Streptophyta; class Magnoliopsida; order Asterales; family Asteraceae; genus Glebionis; species Glebionis coronaria. The sequence continues at coordinate 80,544,134 of CM046882.1, forward strand.
GTGGCAGCTGGTGGGATTTGAACCCACACCCCACAACAGGGAGCAGACACAACACATCCATATTCGACCAACTGCTCTCTTGGTTTTTCTTTGTGTATTCTTGTTTTTTGTTTTCATTTAACATTGTTGTATTTCATGTATAAAAATAAATAACCAAAAAGGCTACAGTAGGTTTCGAACCCCTGACCTCAATGAACATATAAGACGCAACTCCCACCCTTCGAACCATCTGTGCTACCACACTTTTTTGTTATATGTCTACACTTTGTTTTATTTAAACCCTTTTAACATTTATTTTTGTTACATAACTTAGGCAGCTTATTCAGGCTTATTGTTCTCATCTTTTATTTTTCCTAGCTTTTCAATAGTGTTTAGCTATTTCAATAATTTTTTCAGATTTTAATAAAATCATTTAATATTTTTAAATCGTTTAATTAGTTTAAATCGTATTTAATTCATAATAAAAATATAAATGTCAAAAAAATGTAATTCTTTTTTTTTTCAAAAGTTTCTTTTGTCATCTAGGACGTAGCAAAAATAGATTTGCTTTTGTATAGTTTAAATTTCATAATTTTCTTTTTATTATTTCATTTTCTAAGATTCTTTTAGTTTTAGATTTGAGAAAAGTCATAAAAAATACTTAAATTAAGTTTTTATTTTCAAAAAAAAAATATTTTTTAGTTTTTAAATAATACACTTTAGGTTTACAAATAAAAAGTTTGAATTTTGTCTTTTTCTTAGCTAGTTTTATTTTTAGATTTTTTAATTAGTTTTAAAAATTAATATAAATTAATTTAAAAGTTTCCAGTTTTTTTGGTTTTCAAATTTTTCTTAATTAGGATTTTTAGAACTTTTTGGGAATTTTTAATTATTTTTTAGTCGAAATTTTTCGTTTGGTCGCTTTTTTACGTTCGTACATTTAAGCGTTTTCGACCGTTTTTAGCGTAAATCGTTTCCGTTTTCCTTTCTTTCCTTCTTTCCTAAAACGTATTCACTCGATTAGATAACATATATATTTACCGGCTAAGCACCATACCTTCACCGAGAACGAACTCGACGAAGAGTATTCGCGTTTTTCACAAAACGTGATACTTAATACTTACCCGCTTTTGTCGCTTTGTTTCCTAAAATAAAGTGTACAAAAATACTGCATCAGTACATGTAGACTTGTTGGCCTGATCGCGAGAGGTCGTGTACACCCGCCCACTAGTAGGAGGTGGCTTGGAATCAGCATGTTCTGATGTGCCCTTCATCTCGCCCTTGCGACAGTCCTTCATGCGATGACCAGTAAGGCCACACTTGAAGCAAGCGTCGATGTTGCGGCGACATGGCCCTGGGTGCCTACGGTTGCAGCTAGTGTAGAGAGGGTGAGTATACCCTCCATCAGGTGCCCTTGCTGGCTGGGAGCCTGTCCAGAAACGTATACATGAGACATGGTTTATAGGTACAAAAGGACAATGCGGAAAATCGTAAGGCGTAATACCAGTGATAGCTGTATGGTTAGGCTGTGAACCTCTTCGGTCCTGCTCCCTCCCGTTACCATGATTCCTGGTAGAAGATGCTAAAGTGCCAGAATTTATGAATAAAAAACGTGTAACATAAGAAATGAGTAAGTGTAGGGACCTGCTGCTGTTGGAGTTTCCAGCGTTGTTACGGTAATTATCATTACCGCCATGCCTATCCGTAGCAGAACAGTCTTGAGTCTGACCGTTACCCTTGGGCTGAGTAGGTTGTTGCTGAGTAGCCGGTTCTGACTGGTCCCTAGTCTTCTGCATGAAATATGCAGTTTAAAGAGAAAGATAATTATTGTATAGTACTTAATGAATTGAAATGATCACCGTTGAGTGACAAACAATACCTCTTCTCGGGTCTCTTTGCTTCCCCGAATTCCTCTCTCTCCTGCAGCATCTCCACCTTATATGCTGCATCGGCTACTTGTTTCACCGTGTTGAAGGTAGCACACACCAAGTTGTTGGCGACAGATGTACGAAGAGCCCATCGGAAGTGGTATGCTTGCTCTTCGGCAGTACCTGCTGCTGCGCCAAGAGAACCAGCCAAACGAAGAAAGCGTTGCATGAACTCGTTGCTGTTCTCCCTAGCTCTCTGCCTGATTTCGTGGTACTGCCTCTTCAGCTTGTCTTGCTCAGCCTTAGGGAAGAACTGTCCCATCACTAACTCCCTGAACTGAGCCCAAGTCAAACCAGCCACCTAATTGTCACCTCCCTCAGACTGCTTCACTGCCTTCCACCATCCTAGTACGTCACCTTCGAACTTTTAACAGGCCAACCTCGACTTGAAGACGGGGTCGCAACCCATTGCATCAAATATCTTCTTGATATGAGCTAACCTGCTTTCAGCCTCACTCGGGCTGTCAGTTCGCTCGAAGAATCGAGGACGTTGCTTGTTGAATCTCTCTAGCCATGTGACTAGTGTTTCTGGAGGAGGAGGAGGAGGAACTAGGTGCTGTTGCTGATTGTTGGCAGCTTGCACCTCAGCCCTGATTTCGTTCCTCAGCTGAGGAAGTAGAGCCTGCATCGCATCTTGGAATGCTGCATTGAGTTGTTCCTTCTCGCGTGTGAGAACCATCTGACAGTATAAAACAAAATGCATGATTAAACTAATTAAACATAAAATATATACATGAAAAAACATTACGCCAAATAAATCATGCGAAAAATTTTATGCATGAAAATAGTGCAAGAATGCATGATGCAGTTTTATGAAAACTGTTTTATGCGCGAGGGTAAATGCCTAAGGTCAGTTCACCCAAAACAAAAGACATGGCGAGGGGACGCCTATGGGTCGGACCCAAAGTTAAAAGTTTCGATAAAAGCACATGCGACTAAATAGGGCCAGTCCTGTACCAACCATTACTTAGTCATAAACCTGCGACAATGACATATGACATGAATGCTTGAAAACAATGAATGCATGAAAATCGACTGTCAATTCTAGGAAGACCATAGTGAATACCCACTAATCACAGGTCATGTTTTGAGAGCCTACAGGTCGAAGCCTAGGCTCTAATACCATAAATTTAATGCCCCATTTTGGTAAATGGAATGTCACGCGTGATTATGGCGTGTCATCAAAGCATACAAGGTAAATGTCTTAAAAATATTAAATGACCATGAAAGAAAATACCGGAAACAAACATCGGTACCTCAAGTATAAGCTCATCACACACAAACATAAGTACTGTAAAGGAAAAGTACTAAACAATGTCCAAAGAAATAAGTAGCAAAATGTATGATGAAATGCATAAAGTAGAAAAGGCTAGATAGCTTCCAATCCATATGCACGTACGCTTAAAGTCTACGAGCGCCCTTGTGTACCTGCCGTTTGGGAACATGAAAGAAAAATGGTTGAGCATAACTATTAGTGCATGGATATACAAGTACAGCATGGAATAACGTAAGCATAAAGACTAATAGCAGCGGAATAATATAAATTCTAAGAAATCTGGATTCATGTTCATAAAACTGGTTTTATAGTTTGAAAAGACTTATGTTTCTATGAAAATATGTTTTAATTAGCCAAATAGCCCATATAGGTCATGAGGTTCCACCGTGCATGTTGGGTCCACTAGATGTGGATCTTGCAGCCTGTCAGGAACGGTGAACGACTTCTGTAATCACAAGTCTATTCACAGAGAGACTCTATACACAATATAAATGCAGAATACAAATATAATAAAGAAGAACAGAATAACTATAAAGACTTGATCCTTTCTAAGGATTTCTAATATTGATAATGACTAGAACTACGTTTGATGAAGGTGTCCCTAACCCTTCTGCCTCAGGTTCCTTTTATACTACAAGGAAACTGATGAGATGGCATTTATACATGATCTCATCGTTCTTTTCGGGCTTTAAATGCATAAAATGTCATAAAAATACCATATATATGCTTGTGTTTGTTTACTTGTGTATTTTAGGTATGGATAACGTGAAAAAGACAAAAGATCACAAGTTACAAGGAAAAAACGGACACGAGAAACGAAGCCGTACAAAGAACCGGGCCCTAATCATGGAATTCTCAACAAATACCCTTGAAGACTTGAAGACAAACAAGATTGATCCTCATTTATTGAATAAATGACACTTAAAACCCTTGTATATTAATAATTAAAAGTTTGGTCCCTTAAGTTTGTCAAAATTACACAAAAGGTCCTTCAACTTTAAAGAAATGGCAAGATTAGTCCCTCAACAAATCAAAATTGCCAATAATGGTCCCTCATGAAGTCAAAGATACAATGAAGACTTTGAAGATCAAAAATGTCCAAGATCAGTCCTCCAAAAATGCAAAAGTGCCAAAAACAACCCTTGAAACACTTTTTATAAACATTTTGTGCCAAAATTGCCAAGTTATGAAAGTTGTTACAAGTGTAAATGGGCGCTGATGGACTTTTCACCACAAATGCAAAAAAGAAAGGAAAAGAAGGACTGAAAGTGTGCATATGAAACATTCAAACACGAATTTGCGCCAAACAACTCCCATTCCCCCAAATTCGGATCAAAAGGACAACTATTCACCTTTTACCAACCCATATTTTACACCACTTAAAACAAAGGGTTAATTTAAATTACCTTGACACACACTTAATTCACACGCCTAAAAACCTATCCCAACCTTAAAACCCTCGCTCCCACTCACCAAAAGACCCCACCACCAAAACCGTTTCACCATCATGTGACAAGTTCCTCACCAAGGCTTGCCACGTGTCAAGATCAATATCCCACATCATTTGCTTCATCACAAAGCTATTTTAAACGGTTTGGATGCATTTTGGACAGCTCACACCAAGAAAACGTCTAGAAGACTTAGGGCATTTAAGGAATTTTCACTTCTAGGGTTTATGAATAGTGTTTAGCCAGGCATTTGCCTATAAAAGGAGACCTCAACATGTGAGAGTCCCTTTGTTCCAGATTTTAGCTTTTAATCTTTGTAATTCCTTTTTATGAAATAAAGTTTGAATTTCTTAAAATTTTGAGTTCTAATCTGTTATTTATAAAAGTTTGGTGTTTGAGAAGCTAAAATCTGAGTTCCATTATCTTGTTTGAAGCTTTTGGAAACAAGGTTTTAAGTGATAAAGCTTGTGCATCAAAAATCAGAAAGTTGGCATTATTTTTTATCTCACTTTGTGATCTTAGCAGCATTGGAAGCTGGTACTTGTTTTTGCTAGTACCTCAGCTCAAACAATCCAGGGCCTGGATGTAGGTCTTGGAGGTTTGCACCTTCTTCCCTTTTCATTTTCTCTTTAAGTTTCTGAATATTTGTGATTTTTGTGGATTTATGCTTGAATCTGTGTTATTGTGGTTGTTTTATTGTTGATTTGGCTTTGTTTGATGTTAATGAGGTGTTACTGATCTGATTTGTGGGTTGAATCTTCATAAGTCTTTGAAAATTTGTGAAATCAAGTTTTTAAGGGGTGTTTGGGATTACTGCATAAGTTGGATTTGAGGTTTGTTAAGTGCTTGTGTGTTGTATGCAAGTATTGGTATCTGTTATTTGGGAGCATTTGTTCATCTGTTTGCAGGTTTTGTGGTCTTGAACACATAGATTCATAGATTGGCTATAAAATCTTCATAACTTGGTAAAATTGGCTAGGATTTTGAGGACACCTAGATCTAAGCATAGGTTATGGGTAACAAGTGCTAAATCATAGTTAATCACACCAGGGTAGAGGGATTTGAGGCTTGAAATTGGATCAAGTGTCAAGTATATCAGCAAACTGTTTCTACATATTGTTCTTTGTTCATCAGTAACTTCTAGTGCTTTGATCTTGCTATTTAGTTTGATTCAGAGTTTGATTCTTGTTACTTTGTGTTTATTGTTAGTTTACATAGCTTGTTTATGCATCTGGTTAAGTTTTGTTGGCTTATTTTGCTTAAATTTGCTTATTAAGTGCTTAACTGCTTATTTGCATATTTGGAGCATATCTGTGGACTGTTTGGCTTATTGTGGCTTATTGTGTGGATCATTTTGTGATTTTATTGTTGATATTGACTCCTTGTGATTCACTGATCATAAGGGTGCCTTTGTTTCCAATTGAATCAAACCAGAACTCTCAAATAAGCTTGGTCAAATAGTCAAAGCAGAGGGAACTCCTTTCCCCTGCTGGTTGCCACTGCTAGTGCAATTTTGGTGTCAGCTTATCAATAAGCTATAATAGCTTATTTTAACCAGCAACAACTTTGTTTTTGTAATAGGTGCTCATATTTTGACCCATTTGTTCATACTGGAGCATTTGGGTGGTTGACTTTTAGGTTTGACTAGAAAACCAAGTCCTTTGACTTTTACATAAGTTCATTTGTGCTTATTCTGGCTTATTGGTTGTGCTTATTGGATTTTTGTTGATTGATATAGCTTATTGAGTCCATTTGAAAGCTTTTGCAAGTTGAATCAGCCTTTGGGGTGCTTTATTTCTCAAAAACGACTATTTTGTCGTTTTGTGGATTTTTGCTTTTCTATTTTCTGGCTTATTGAGTGTGCTTATTGGAAATTTCTTTTGACACATCTCTTAAGCATCCTAAAAGAGGGTTGTGTGTCAAATTAGAGCTTATGGCAGTAGCTTATGGCTTAATGGGCTGAAAAGCCCAAAAAGAATAAGCTTTGTGTTCAATAAGCTGTGATAAGCACATTTTCAACTTTTGGGCCTTTAGAGTTTTGTTCTTAGAAATGAATTTTAAGTCAGATAGGGCTTTTCCAAGTCAATTGGGCCAAGTTTGACTTTTTGGGCCCAAAAGCCCATTTGTGTTGACTGAATTTGGATTTGGCCCATTTGAGGGCCCATTAGGGGTATTTTGGTAATTTCACTTTGATTTTCTGATTATTTAGGTTAAAGTAAACTAGTTTGCAAGTTTTTAGAATTTTTTATAATTTTTGGATTTTTAATATTATTTTATTATTATTTTATTGTTATTAAAATTTCACATTTTACAATTTTTTCCATTTTTCTTAGATTAATTACATTAAAATAGGAATTTAGCAACTTTTATAATAATTTTATCACTTTTAGATTAATTTTTATAATTATTTTAAGTTTTAATAGTTCTTAAATCATTTTAAATAGTTTTTATTAGTTTTAAAATTTTCAAAAATAGTTTTTAATCTTTTTAGGTCATTTTAGAGGTTTATCAATTGAAAAATCTTTATTTGGGCTTTTTGATAATTTATTTGGTTTTTAGGGCTTTAATTAGCATTTAAAAATTGAATATTTAATTATTTAAAAGGTTTGAAAAAGTTTTGATCATTGGTAAACTCTTAGTTTATTATTTTTGAGTTTTGGTGAATTTTTGGTAATTTTTAGAATTTATTTTTATTTTTATGGTTTTTGAGGTTCTACGTTTTAACTTTCTAGTAGTGATTTTGTGTTAATTTTTATTTTTACGTCTTCGTCATTTTCTCTTCTAATCCCCTTCTAAACCAAATATTAATCTCAAATCTTGTACATCTTAGTCACACACATATACCTCCTTGGGAAACGAACTTCATTGGGTCATTAACACTTGATTTTTCCTAAAGTCATTTGTTCAATACTTACCGCTTTTACGCCTTTTTCCTAAGAGGTCGTATTTTACCACAATCACTTTGGCGCCGCTGCCGGGGAGGTGTGTCGTGATTAATTTGCATTGTTGTTTTAAATATTAACCAAATAGTATTTGTATTAGGACAACTCTACTAATACGTATTATCGGTTTTCTTGGTTTTTCTTATACAAATATTATTACTATATTGTATTAAGTATCACAATAAATTTACAATATATCTCCAAAAGTGTGAAAACACAACCTTAGTTGGGATTTCATCACTCAATTATTGTATTCGAATCTCAAACAAAAAGAAAAAGGCAAAAATAGATAAATACTTTCGTGAAGCTCGATTTTGAAAGATACAAACTCTAAGGTGGGTATAAGGCGGGTATTATAAAATATACCCTAAGGAAAAAGGCTCTTAAGTGCTTCGCGCCGCCTCATTTCCCCGCTTGCTTGTGAGTATTTTGAGATTGAAGGCTAATCGAGGGTTTTGCCGCCCAAAGTATTATTACGTATACTATATTTGCTTGGTTTCTTTGTGATTAAACCCTCTTGAACAATTTGGTTTTCACCAAAGTTCTAAAGTCATTGGAAGACGTTCACTCCACGTGATCGTTTTCATTCTTTTGAGGCTTCTTTAATCAAGAGTTTGATTCGAGGAGAGATTTTGTAGATTGTTGTCTACGAAGATACACCAAAATCCAAAAAAATTAAATATCATCAAAAACACAAAAAAAATTGAAAATTCACAAAACACCAAAAAAAAAATAATCTTCTTTGCTCATCTCCCATTCTGCGTGAAGTTTATGATCACTCGTAATCAAGCAAAACGAGCTCGTAAACGACTTCAAAAGCAAGCCAATCAAGAGACGTTGATTGTTGAAGAACCTCCAATTGTTGAACCTATTGTAGAACAAGAAGTCGTCATGGCTAATCGTACTATGATGGAGTTGCTACAAGCACCCACCGAGGGTTTTGGAGAGGCTATTGTGATTCCCGCCATCCTTGCGGAGAATTTCAAAATTAAGACGGGTTTAATGTCGATGTTGCAAGCAAATAAGTTTATAGGTCACGAGAAAGACAACCCGCATTACCACATTAGTAATTTTAACTGTCTCACCGCCACTAGCAAGTTTAAAGATGTTCCACATGACGCCATTAAGATGATGTTGTTTCCATACTCGTTGGATGGACCCGCAAAAATTTGGCTTGAGAAAGAACCGCCAAATTCGATTTTGACATGGGCCGATCTCGTTTCTAAGTTTGTGAACAAGTTTTTTCCACCATCTAAAACAACACACTTAAAAAATGAGATTTCATGATTTGTGCAAAGAAATAATGAAAGTTTTTCAATGGCATGGGAACGCTTTAAAGAAATGTTACATGAATGTCCACACCATGATTTTACGGAATTGCATCAAGTGGATACTTTTTATAATGGGCTTAATGATCATGAACGAGATTATTTGAATGCCGCCGCGGGTGGTAATTTTTTGTGCAAGACGACAAATAAGGCTTTACAAATCATTGAAAATAGATCTAAGGTTTATAACCCTCGTAACACACCGAGTGTTGCCAATATGGGTTCGTCATCTTCATCACAATCGTCTCGTAGCATTAACTCCTTACATGATGAAGCTAATGAGGAAAATCGGTTTTTTGATAGATTTGCTAATCTAATGTCCCATTGGAAGGCTCAAGAAGCTTCCAATTCCGCTTCGGTTAAAGCGGTTGCTAAGAGTTGTTTATCTTGTGGGGGAGCTCATGATCTTTCCGAGTGCATTACCGCGGATGGTAACACTTCGAGTGCTTATGTAGCAACGGGAACTTACAACCAAAACGGCCAAGGTTCCCGCCAAAATCAAGCTCCACCCAATCAAAATGCTAACAATTATCGAAACAACAACCAAGGGAATTACCAAGGCAACACACGCAATTACAACAAAGGGAATTATCAAAGTGGGAATGGAAAAATTTCTAATCAAAACCAAAACCGTGATTTTCAAAACACTACACAAGCTTTTCAAAATGCTCACACTAAAAATTTGCAAGGAGAATTCTTGGATTATGCTAAAGCAAATGATGCTAAATTTGATAACATGCAACGTGAGATGATTAGCTTAAGATCCGAGTTGAAAAACGAGCTTAAAAATGAACTTGCTAATGAACTTAAAACTCATGCAAACAAAATGGAAGGAAATGTCCAACGTCTACAACAAAATCAACAAAAGATGGAATTAGGACAACATGAGATTAAGCAAGAGTTATTAAAAGCGGATGCTAGGAAATCAAAATTTGAGGACCGAATGGCTAAGATGTTTGAAGCAATCATGTGTAAACCCTCTTCCTCGGGTGGTCTTCCTAGTGATACCATTGCAAACCCGAAGGGAGAAATGAAGGTTATTACTACACGAAGTGGTAAAACTTTCAAGGAACCAATCTCTCGTCCAAGTACTTCTACGGAGAAGGAAATCGAGAAAGAACCCGAGGTGATGGTCGAAAAGGAGCACATTACAATCCCACGAAGTACCGCTTATACCACACCTACGGTTGAACCAATACCAATTGTGGAACCCGAGTTTCCAAGGCCGTTGCCTAATGACCAACCCACACCACCTTTACCCTACCCTTCGAGACGAAACAAAGAGAAAATGCAAGAACGTAACAAACAACAAATCGAGCTTTTTATAAAAATGTTTCAACAAGTGCATTTTGATGTGAGTTTAGCAGACGTGTTGTTATATATGCCTCGTTTCGCTTCCACTTTTAAAAGTATGATGAGCGATAAGGAAAAGCTTTCAAAGCTTGCTAATTGTTCTTCGGTTTATCTTAACCACATACCGGAAAAAGTTGGTGATCCCGGAAAGTTTCTCATTCCTTGTGACATACAAGATATGAAATAATGCCTCGCCTTGGCCGATCTTGGTGCGAGCATTAATTTGATGCCATTTTCCATTTGGAAATCGCTTTCGCTTCCGGCTCTCATTCCTTCGAACATGTCCATCGAGATGGCCGATCATTCTACGATTATGGCATGTGGAGTAGCCGAAGATGTTTTCGTGAAAGTGGGGAAGTTCTACTATCCCGTTGATTTTATAGTAGTTGACATCCCCGCGGATCCTCAAGTTCCTCTAATTTTAGGTCGTTCATTTTTAGACACTTCGAGATCGCTAATCGATGTTCATGCGAGAACTATCACTTTGAGATTCAACAAAGAGGAACTTGTTATAAACGCTACTCAAAACTCGAAACCTTCTCATGTTTATGCAATCGCTACCATCAATCACATTGACATCGTTGATGTGGTTTGCGATGAGTTTTCACAAGAAGTGTTAGGTTTTTCCGATAGCTCGTCAAGTGGCAATCCCACTATTTTGGATCCGATTCTTGCTAATTCCACACCAAATCTCACTCCATTCCAAGGAGGCGATTTCACTTCAAATGAAATCGACAATAAAGATGAGGTGTTGATTAGTGATGATACTTCTATTCCACCATTTCTTTCGCCGATGGAAGTTATGAGTGTTGAACCAAAATCTTCAATCGAGGAACCACCTATCCTTGAATTGAAAGATCTTCCTTCTCACCTTGAATACACATTCTTTGAAGGTGATGACAAGTTGCCGGTTATTATTGCAAAAGGTCTTGCTAATGATGAAAAAACCGAGCTCTTGAAAGTTCTTAAGGCTCATAAAGGGGCAATTGCGTGGAAAATATCCGACATTAAGGGTATCGCCCCAAAATTTTGTACTCACGAGATTTTAATGGAGGAGGACTACAAACCCGCAATTCAAAGTCAAAGAAGGGTGAATCCCAAAATTCACGATGTCATTAAGAAGGAGGTCCTTAAACTCCTTGACGCGGGAATGATTTATCCTATATCCGATAGCCCATGGGTGAGCCCAATCCATTGTGTCCCTAAAAATGGAGGAATGACCGTTGTGCCTAATGAAAACAGCGAGTTAATTCCCACTCGTGTTGTGACCGGTTGGAGGGTGTGTATTGACTACCGAAAGTTAAATGACGCCACTCGTAAAGACCACTTTCCTTTGCCCTTCATGGATCAAATGTTAGAGCGACTTGCGGGAAATGAATTCTATTGCTTTTTAGATGGTTTTTCCAGTTACTTTCAAATCCCTATCGACCCTCGTGATCAAGAGAAGACTACGTTTACGTGTCCTTATGGAACGTTCGCTTATCGTAGGATGCCTTTCGGACTTTGTAATGCACCCGGTACGTTTCAACGGTGTATGATGGCGATTTTTCACGATATGATCGAGAAGTCGATGGAAGTGTTTATGGATGACTTCTCGGTGTTTGGTAATTCGTTCACGTCATGTTTATCTAATCTCGAACAAATGTTAAAACGTTTGAAGAAACCAATCTTGTGCTTAATTGGGAGAAATGTCATTTCATGTGTAAACAAGGAATCGTCTTAGGACATAAGGTGTCGAAGGCGGGGATTGAGGTCGATAAAGCTAAGGTAGACGTCATCGCCAAGTTACCTCATCCCAAAACCGTTAAGGGAGTTAGGAGTTTCCTAGGCCACGCGGGCTTTTATCGTCGTTTCATCAAGGACTTTTCGAAGATTTCTCGTCCTATGACACACCTTCTCGAGAAGGATGCTCCTTTTAACTTTAATCAGGATTGTGTTAAGACTTTCGAAACTCTCAAAAGGAAACTTACCGAAGCTCCCATTCTTGTTGCTCCTAATTGGGAATTACCCTTTGAAATCATGTGCTATGCAAGTGATTATGCTATAGGGGTCGTCTTAGGGCAACGTTATGACAAGCATTTTCGTCCTATCCACTATGCTAGTAAGACGATGACCGAGGCTCAATTAAAGTACACCACAACGGAAAAGGAATTCCTTGCCGTGGTCTATGCTTTTGAGAAATTCCGACCTTATCTCGTCTTGACTAAAAGCATCGTGTATACCGACCATTCGGCTATCAAGTATCTCTTAGCTAAGCAAGATGCTAAGCCGAGATTGCTTCGTTGGATGCTTCTCCTCCAAGAATTTGATGTCACCGTGCTTGACAAAAAAGGAGCCGAGAATCTAGCGGCCGATCATCTCTCTCGTCTAGAAGATCCTCACAAAGATGTTTTCGAGAACAAGGAAATTACCGAAACATTTCCTCTTGAGACTCTCGGTGTAGTGAATTCTAAAGACATAACCCCATGGTTTGCCGACATTGCAAATTACCATGCGGGCAATTTCATAATCAAGGGTATGACGACACAACAAAAACGAAAATTCTTTCGTGACGTCAAGTTCTATTTTTGGGACGACCCTTATCTCTTTCGGATTTGTGCGGATCAACTCGTTCGACGTTGTGTGTTTGGTGCCGAAGCTTCTAATATCCTTAGAGCTTGTCACGAGGGACCCACGGGTGGTCACCATGGTGCTAATCTCACGGCTAAGAAAGTGTTCGATGTCGGTTTCTTTTGGCCTTCTATCTATCGTGATGCACACGCACTTGTGAAGTCGTGTGATTCGTGCCAACGTCAAGGAAAATCGTCTCAACGTAATGAAATGCCGCAAAACATAATTCAAGTGTGTGAGATTTTCGACATATGGGGAATAGACTTTATGGGGCCGTTCCCATCGTCTCATGGCAACAAATATATCCTCGTCGCGGTGGACTACCTTTCTAAGTGGGTGGAAGCTAAGGCTTTGCCTACTAATGATGCTTGTGTGGTAGTGAAGTTTTTGAAACAACTATTCTCTCGGTTCGGAACCCCTCGTGCTATTATAAGCGATCGTGGAACCCATTTTTGTAATGACCAATTTGAAAAGGTTCTAAAGAAATATGGAGTTACACATCGTCTTTCTACGGCTTATCACCCGCAAACAAGTGGGCAAGTCGAGGTTTCGAACCGAGCTTTGAAGAGGATTTTAGAGAGGTCAATTGGAGAAAACCGTGCTTCATGGTCCGACAAACTCGATGACGCTTTATGGGCCTTTACGACCGCTTATAAGACACCTATCGGTTGCACTCCTTATAAGTTAGTCTATGGGAAGAATTGTCATTTGCCCATTGAGTTGGAGCATAAGGCGTATTGGGCCCTTAAGCATGCAAATTTTGACTTGAAGACCGCGGGAGATCACCAGAAAATACAATTGAATGAATTGGATGAATTAAGGGATAATGCTTATGAAAATTCATTAATTTTTAAAGAAAAGACTAAAAAGTTTCATCATTCAAAGATTAAAACCGGGTTTTTAATGTTGGTGATCAAGTGTTGCTTTTTAACTCTCGTCTTAAGATATTTTCCGGGAAATTGAAATCTCGTTGGTCGGGTCCGTTCACCATTACACAAGTGTTTCCATATGGGACTATTGAGCTAGCTCAAGATGATGGTCCTAATTTCAAGGTGAATGGACATAGGCTTAAGCACTACTTTGGTGGGGAAATTCCTTCAATGGTTGCCCCCGACCAAGACACCTTCCCCAATGATAATTAGCATTGAGGGGATCGAGTCGAGCTCATGACTCGGTAATCAAAAATGAGGTGCCTCGTGGGGGAGATCCCATGCTTATCTTTTATGCTAACTATTCACTAATAAGGGGACTTGTACCCTTTTAACTCGTTGTCTCGTGGTTGTTTGTGATTGTGTTATCTAGATCATCATCAACATCTAGGATTGAAGACTCTCGTGTTCGTTTACGTGAGCCTCCATCGTTCGTTTGAAGAAGTTTTTCACGAATCCATGACATATCCTTTATTGTTCTAACAATTATCTTTTAGCATACTTAATATACGGCTTTAGATATATTGTTGATCACCCTTTCCATGCTAGATCCTAAGCATTCGACTCTTCGTCTCTAGTATGGGGGTGCTCCACCTTTAGACTCGAAACATTGAGGACAATGTTTACTTTTAGTATGGGGGGTGAATAGGTACTTGCTTTGCTACGCCCTCACGCTTTCCAATTTTCAATATTTTGTTTTGCTAATAAGGCTAAAAATGGCCAAATTTTAAATTTTTCTTAGTTTTCATAAGTGTTTTTAAGACACGAATGTATATTTTCCGATGGGTAGAATAAGAGTTAATTTTTGACTTGATGGGCATTTGGAGCCATTTACATTCCTTAACCCGCTCAATTCAAGTTTTGCTAGACTTTTATATAGGGAGCTTTTAGACGTGAAAGTCTTAATTCATTCGGGTTAAGAACAAGAACTTTTTGCAAGTTCCTATAATTGATTCTAGAAAGTCACTTATCAAGGGAACTTTAAAACGCATTCTCTAAACTTGAAAAAGTCCAAGAAAGTGCAAGATCCTATAGGTGGCTTGAAAACCCAAATCTTTGATTTGATATAGTCTTAATGAAAGCTAATCCAAATTTGGCTTAATTTTGACTTGCATGGCTAAGTATTCACGAGTCTCTTTAATTAGAGGTCTTTATATAGTGAAGAACGAGAAATGATAGAGTTAGACAAGTGATCATGCTAAACGTAGAACATGAAAGTGTTCTTTCAAAAACTCATATGTTTTTAATTGTGGCTTTTTCTTCCCATAAGATCAATGCATTAGGAATAAATCATAATTGCAATAAGTAAGGTCGTACGATTTGAAAGGTTACTTAGCCTCTAGCGCAAGATCGTTTAAAAGTTGCTCGGGGTTGAATAGAGTTCATAGCCAAGGCATAACTTATTGAAGCGGGACGCGAAGATTGGAGATCATCCAAAAAGGCCCTAACAAGGCATGAGGAGCTCTATTTTTTCTAAAGATCCAAGATGATGTGAAGTATCATTATTCCTAAATCAATATGAAGGATCGAGACACACGACGAGAAGCAATTACTCCCCTAAAGAATGGAGAAATTCTATCCAAAAAGACCCTAACAAGGTATGAGGATAAATATATCCAAGTCCGAAAAGGAGGCGGATCGTTGTATATCAAAATCCAAAGTAAAGATTGAAGAAAAATGATGAAGTCGTGGTCCAATATGAAAGAATCTCTCAAAAACGTCAAGTGAAGAAATTCCAAATATATGAAGAGAAGACCATAATTTCAAGAACGTCTTCCCAAGATTTGAAGTATGAAGTACATGCCAAATATCGGTCCGAGAAAGGTCTCAAATCGTGAAACGAGTTATGCCAAGATATGAACTTAAGGAGATACATGAGAAGCCGTTTTAAAAGATTTTGTCCTTCGGCTAACTATTGATCAAATCGTGCTACTTTGCTTTCGGACTAATAATTACTCAAATAAGTCAATATGAATCACTTGTGATCCATGACAAATAGATAAAAAATGCTAGTAACCCATTTCCTTTTATAATAACTAGGATTGCAGGGAGAAAAAGTATTACACAATTTGGACGTATGAGTAGTGTTAGCATTGTGACTTGTACCAACAATGATCTCGTTTTTGCACTTAGCATGGAATGTATGACTATCAAGGATGACGAAGTTTACTCTAAGGGACATTTACTTGTTTCTATTCTTTGACCCTAAAAGTCACTTTTTGTGATGAAAATCATATGTTATGTCTTTACACATCATCGTAGTATGTTGCAAGTCTTTTACTTTTCAATAAAGGTTAATAAAATTGAACTTTGGTGATGCTTAGATACTTTATTCTAGCATTGCGTGAGGGCACGGCAATGGCTTAGTATGGGGGAGTGATGAGATGGCATTTATACATGATCTCATCGTTCTTTTCGGGCTTTAAATGCATAAAATGTCATAAAAATACCATATATATGCTTGTGTTTGTTTACTTGTGTATTTTAGGTATGGATAACGTGAAAAAGACAAAAGATCACAAGTTACAAGGAAAAAACGGACACGAGAAACGAAGCCGTACAAAGAACCGGGCCCTAATCATGGAATTCTCAACAAATACCCTTGAAGACTTGAAGACAAACAAGATTGATCCTCATTTATTGAAGAAATGACACTTAAAACCCTTGTATATTAATAATTAAAAGTTTGGTCCCTTAAGTTTGTCAAAATTACATAAAAGGTCCTTCAACTTTAAAGAAATGGCAAGATTAGTCCCTCAACAAATCAAAATTGCCAATAATGGTCCCTCATGAAGTCAAAGATACAATGAAGACCTTTGAGGATCAAAAATGTCCAAGATCAGTCCTCCAAAAATGCAAAAGTGCTAAAAAAACCCTTGAAACACTTTTTATAAAATTTTGTGCCAAAATTGCCAAGTTATGAAAGTTGTTACAAGTGTAAATGGGCGCTGATGGACTTTTCACCACAAATGCAAAAAGAAAGGAAAAAGAAGGACTGAAAGTGTGCATATCAAACATTTAAACATGAATTTGCGCCAAACAACTCCCATTCCCCTAAATTCGGATCAAAAGGACAACTATTCACCTTTTACCAACCCAGATTTTACACCACTTAAAACAAAGGGTTAATTTAAATTACCTTGACACACACTTAATTCACACGCCTAAAAACCTATCCCAACCTTAAAACCCTCGCTCCCACTCACCAAAAGACCCCACTACCAAAACCGTTTCACCATCATGTGACAACTTCCTCACCATGGCTTGCCACGTGTCAAGATCAACAGCCCACATCATTTGCTTCATCACAAAGCTATTTTAAACGGTTTGGATGCATTTTGGACAGCTCACACCAAGAAAACGTCTAGAAGACTTAGGGCATTTAAGGAATTTCACTTCTAGGGTTTATGAATAGTGTTTAGCCAGGCATTTGCCTATAAAAGGAGACCTCAACATGTGAGAGTCCCTTTGTTCCAGATTTTAGCTTTTAATCTTTGTAATTTGTTTTTATGAAATAAAGTTTGAATTTCTTAAAATTTTGAGTTCTAATCTGTTATTTATAAAAGTTTGGTGTTTGAGAAGCTAAACTCTTAGTTCCATTATCTTGTTTGAAGGTTTTTGAGGCAAGGTTTTAAGTGATAAAGCTTGTGCATCAAAAATCAGAAAGTTGGCATTATTTTTTATCTCACTTTGTGTTTGTTCATCTTAGCAGCATTGGAAGCTGGTACTTGTTTTGCTAGTACCTCAGCTCAAACAATCCAGGGCCTGGATGTAGGTCTTGGAGGTTTGCACCTTCTTCCCTTTTCATTTTCTCTTTAAGTTTCTTAATATTTGTGATTTTTGTGGATTTATGCTTGAATCTGTGTTATTGTGGTTGTTTATTGTTGATTTGGCTTTGTTTGATGTTAATGAGGTGTTACTGATCTGATTTGTGGGTTGAATCTTCATAAGTCTTTGAAAATTTGTGAAATCAAGTTTTTAAGGGGTGTTTGGGATTACTGCATAAGTTGGATTTGAGGTTGACTAAGTGCTTGTGTGTTGTATGCAAGTATTGGTATCTGTTATTTGGGAGCATTTGTTCATCTGTTTGCAGGTTTTGTGGTCTTGAACACATAGATTCATAGATTGGCTATAAAATCTTCATAACTTGGTAAAATTGGCTAGGATTTTGAGGACACCTAGATCTAAGCATAGGTTAAGGGTAACAAGTGCTAAATCATAGTTAATCACACCAGGGTAGAGGGATTTGAGGCTTGAAATTGGATCAAGTGTCAAGTATATCAGCAAACTGTTTCTGCATAATGTTCTTTGTTCATCAGTAACTTCTAGTGCTTTGATCTTGCTATTTAGTTTGATTCAGAGTTTGATTCTTGTTGCTTTGTGTTTATTGTTAGTTTACATAGCTTGTGTATGCATCTGGTTAAGTTTGGTTGGCTTATTTTGCTTAAATCTACTTATTAAGTGCTTAACTGCTTATTTGCATATCTGGAGCATATCTGTGGACTGTTTGGCTTATTGTGGCTTATTGTGTGGATCATTTTGTGATTTTATTGTTGATATTGACTCCTTGTGATTCACTGATCACAAGGGTGCCTTTGTTTCCAATTGAATCAAACCAGAACTCTCAAATAAGCTTGGTCAAATAGTCAAAGCAGAGGGAACTCCTTTCCCCTGCTGGTTGCCACTGCTAGTGCAATTTTGGTGTCAGCTTATCAATAAGCTATAATAGCTTATTTTAACCAGCAACAACTTTGTTTTTGTAATAGGTGCTCATATTTTGAGCCATTTGTTCATACTGGAGCATTTGGGTGGTTGACTTTTAGGTTTGACTAGAAAACCAAGTCCTTTGACTTTTACATAAGTTCATTTGTGCTTATTCTGGCTTATTGGTTGTGCTTATTGGATTTTTGTTGATTGATATTGCTTATTGAGTCCATTTGAAAGCTTTTGCAAGTTGAATCAGCCTTTGGGGTGCTTTATTTCTCAAAAACGACTATTTTGTCATTTTGTGGATTTTTGCTTTTCTATTTTCTGGCTTATTGAGTGTGCTTATTGGAAATTTCTTTTGACAGATCTCTTAAGCATCCTAAAAGAGGGTTGTGTGTCAAATTAGAGCTTATGGCAGTAGCTTATGGCTTAATGGGCTGAAAAGCCCAATAAGAATAAGCTTTGTGTTCAATAAGCTGTGATAAGCACATTTTCAACTTTTGGGCCTTTAGAGTTTTGTTCTTAGAATTGAATTTTAAGTCAGATAGGGCTTTTCCAAGTCAATTGGGCCAAGTTTGACTTTTTGGGCCCAAAAGCCCATTTGTGTTGACTGAATTTGGATTTGGCCCATTTGAGGGCCCATTAGGGGTATTTTGGTAATTTCACTTTGATTTTCTGATTATTTAGGTTAAAATAAACTAGTTTGCAAGTTTTTAGAATTTTTTATAATTTTTGGATTTTTAATATTATTTTATTATTATTTTATTATTATTAAAATTTCACATTTTCCAATTTTTTCCATTTTTCTTAGATTAATTACATTAAAATAGGAATTTAGCAACTTTTAGAATAATTTTATCACTTTTAGATTAATTTTTATAATTATTTTAAGTTTTAATAGTTCTTAAATCATTTTAAATAGTTTTTATAAGTTTTAAAATTTTCAAAAATAGTTTTTAATCTTTTTAGGTCATTTTAGAGGTTTATCAATTGAAAAATCTTTATTTGGGCTTTTTGATAATTTATTTGATTTTTAGGGCTTTAATTAGCATTTAAAAATTGAATATTTAATTATTTAAAAGGTTTGAAAAAGTTTTGATCATTGGTAAACTCTTAGTTTATTATTTTTGATTTTTGGTGAATTTTTGGTAATTTTTAGAATTTATTTTTATTTTTATGGTTTTTGAGGTTCTACGTTTTAACTTTCTAGTAGTGATTTTGTGTTAATTTTTATTTTTACGTCTTCGTCATTTTCTCTTCTAATCCCCTTCTAAACCAAATATTAATCTCAAATCTTGTACATCTTAGTCACACACATATACCTCCTTGGGAAACGAACTTCATTGGGTCATTAACACTTGATTTTTCCTAAAGTCATTTGTTCAATACTTACCGCTTTTACGCCTTTTTCCTAAGAGGTCGTATTTTACCACAATCAGAAACCCTAATTCATCATTAAACAAAACGTGTAAAACTGATATGCATATCCTTTCCTAACATATCACATGCATATCCTAACAGAATAATAAATAAATAATAAAGTTTGACTTTGACTAGGACCAGGAGCACGACTTGCTCCTACTACTACTAGGACCAGGAGGAACTACATACCTCCTAGTCTACCTATTATAATTAACTATTCCAATGGTCCTAACAATCCTCCCCTAAACTTGAATTTGACCTGTTGAGTTCAAGTTTCTTGGTAAAACGTGCAATAAAGCTTGAGGATTGAAACATCAAAAGAACAGCAGCACCAGCAAGAAAAGAAACACAAGAACCGCCGCAACATGAAACACTAGAAGCTTCTCCAAAGCTTGAAACAAATCAGCATCGTGTTGAATCTTTACAGCAACATGAG
The DNA here is from genome assembly GCA_025667525.1 of Glebionis coronaria. Lineage (NCBI taxonomy): Eukaryota > Viridiplantae > Streptophyta > Magnoliopsida > Asterales > Asteraceae > Glebionis > Glebionis coronaria. The sequence continues at coordinate 80,564,492 of CM046882.1, forward strand.
CAGATTTGATGAGCCTTTACCAAGTAGCTGCTCGCTCTTGGGCTAGCCAGTCTTTCTGGTGGAATAAGCATCACCCTGGGAGACCAGAACCCAGCCCAACTCTTAGAACGTGAATCAATGGTGAGTGGGAGTACCCTGACGATTTTAGGCAAACCATCACAGCCGTCAACGGATTTGATATGTCTTTACCAGAAGCCGTACCCCTCTGGACTCGCCAACTCTTAGCAATAAAGCATCGGTGAGTTGAAAACCCTATAGCTTTAAGCAAGCTATTACAGCTATCAACGGATTTGATAAAATCTTTACCAAGAGCCGTACCCCTTGGATTAGCCACTTTTCAGTCGAGGACCATGGCAAGTGAAAACCATCCAGTTTTGGGTAACCTGGCAACCATCAACGGATTTGAGAATCACACCAGGAGCCGTACCCTCAAGGTGAATCAACTCTTTCTTGTCGGTTAGACATGGTGAGTTGAGGACCATTTGTTGTGAGGACCAAGTCCAACACAAGATGAAACCAGTAATCAGCACAAGTATGACTCAGCAACCAGAACCCAAAGTTTGAATCAGCAGATGGTATTGTATTCACAAGTGTAAAATCCATGATGTGTTTAAAGTATAAGTAGATATTATATAAAAAGTATTTTTTTTTATTTTTTTTATTTAACTATAATGAATGAAAGTCACTAATCACTTTACATATTGGTGAAAAGAATTGCAATATTAACAAATGATCAAAAACACAAAACATAAAAACTTACAAACCAACCATATCAGAGACCAGAAGCAGCCATCTTATCAGCTTTCAAACGAGCTTGGATCCCTTCCACCAATGCAGTTGCCTTAGAAGACGCATTCCCGGAGGGGGCATTAGAAATCTGCAGGTGACAAGCAAGCATAGCCTCCATTGAGGCAATCGTCAACGGATAATCCAAGTCTGTGAGCATGAATACCATAAGACCAGATTCCAACTCTAACATATGCACACTACAGCCCGCATATAACTTCCATCGCTGAATAACCCATTGTGGCTGATCCTTCCAGACACTAGAAATAGGAGCATGGGAGGGGCATCAAGCATCATCTTCAAATCAGCCCATACTCGCAGACCATGCCAGGAGGACACATCATTAGGATGAACAGGCATGCCGGTATCCACAAACCCATATAAAGCCATAAGATCCTTACGATCCGCCCAGGACAAAATACCTTGCAGACCCGAAGCAATCCTAACAGACCCATCACTAAGAGTAATCCTATGAGATACCGTACCAGGAAGAGTCGTGGAATGCGTAACCGTCCAACCAGTAATATATCCATTACCCAAAGGCAAATCGGAGTCACTATCAGAAGCTGCATCAATAAGATTTTCGGGAGCACGCTTCTCATAGGGAAACGTCTTGCCACGTCTAGCACATCTAGCCAATTTCTTGCGCATGGAACGGCGAGGAGTGGGATCATTAGGCGAGGGTTCAACCTTTACCTTTACTTGAGCAGCAGGAGTGGGATCAGTAGAAGTAGAATCAATAGTTTGCCCACCCAAAGGACCAACAGGAGCTGCACTAGAAGAAGGAATAGGTTGAGGACCAGGCACGGGTGGTGATGGTGAAGCCATAGCAGGTGTAGCAGTAGTGGTGGTTGTGGTAGCAAAGGTGGTGGTGGTAGCAAAGGTGTTGGTGGTAGCAAAGGTGGTGGTGGTAGCAGGACCTGAAGAAGAAACCGGTGGAGCAACCGAAGGAGTAGGGGTGATACCAACTGTAGAAGCAGCAAAAACCGATGAAATAGCAGCAGAACCAGGAGTAGTATCAGATGTAGGACCAGTAGTAACAGCAGGTGGAGAAGTGGTCACCACACGTGGAGAAGGACGATAAATGAATCGCTCCGGAATTGGCGTGCTCTGATGCTTGACCATTCGGTCATAGAGCGCCTTAAGCTCATCAAAAGACAAAGCCCTAACCCTGTCCCACTTCCAACCAGTAGTGAAATAGGCAACCGACTGATACTTCACATATCGCTGCATCTGCTTTCGCTCCTCAGCTCTCGACAAAGGTCTGTTCTTACGCTTCTCACGAAGTTGTGCAGCAAGCGCCAATTGGTGCTTGCGCATTAACACCATGGCTCGAGGAATACAGTTATGCTCATCCACATCCGAACCAAAAAGATCAGTGAACTGGGAATAATCCTTGGTAAGAATAGTCAACACTTGCATCCAATCGCTATCATTCCAATGCATAGCATCATGCTACACCTGTTCACGTCTCTGCTGTTGAAGAGCTTCCTCCTCAGCCCGAGCAGCTTGATCAATTTCGGCTTGCATCCTTTGAGCAGCCTCCTCACCCAACCTATCCTCCTCAAGCTGTATGCGTGTACGCTTGCGAGGCGGGGAGGGAGCATCAGTCATGGGGGCCTTCCCCTTTGGATCATGAGATGGACCAGCAGTGGAACCAGCAGTAGGACCAGAAGCACCTTCCATTGGTGTGTGAACAGCAGCAGGAGTAGGAACACTGGAGGAAATCGGAGGAATCGGCAGATCATCATACAATTTATCAGCAAAGGCAGCCTTTGCCAACAAAGTCAAACCATCCTCAACACGATCCTTAACCTCCTCATCAGAATCAAATTGAACCACATGCTTCTTTCGTCGCCTTTGCTGAGTCTCCAAGGCTTTGATTCGGTCAGCCATGGGAAGAACAAATTCCCTAGTAAGCTTCCGGTGTTGATTCAAATCGGCTTCCAAGGAAAGAATCTGTGCATGATACCTGTGCATAAGATCAAGTAAAGAAGTAAGTGTAATAGGCTCCTCCGCTTTCCCACCAAGAGGGCTTGGGTCTGGGAAGGCTTCATTGGAACCAGAAGCAATAAATGGGTCATCATTAGGAGCACCAACACCAGAAGGCTTATCAGAAGAGTGTGGAGCAGGACTAGGAGGGGGAGTCTCCACAAATGGAGACGAATGTGGCAATGAAGAAGGAGCATCCTTGGAAGTGGATGGCCTTTCAACCACCACCTCCTCAACCGGCTCTTCCTCAACCACATGAGGTGCACCACCAGCATGATCCTCCTCCTCCATTGGGTCATCACCTAATTGAGGATCCTCCTCGGCTTGTTCAACCGGAGGAACAACAACATCAGGAGGACCCTGAGCCAGCCCCAACATGGCCTCAGTAAGGGGCCTCCACTCCTCGCTAAACCCATGGGCCATATTATAGATACTTTTGCAGTAAGCTTAGAAGGATCATGTCCAGCCCTATCACGAGGTATGCAAACAAGTATCTGTTGTAAAAACCTAAGATACATCAGAAACTTCTTCCTAGAACCAACACTAGACAGATTTCTAACCATCCCCTCAAACAAGTAACGAGAGAAATTAAATACCCTACCCTGTGCTAAGCATATGAGACCAGTAGCCAAAGGAGTAGGAAAAGCATCCCAACTCCCAGACTTGGGACTTAAACAATGAATCAGAAAATGCACTAGAAGCTTCCATTGGGGGGAAAACCGATTCTTTTGGAAGTTAAACTTCCCCCCATGATTATACCCAAGAGCAGCCATCCCCTCCAACACCTCCGCATTGGGGATGGAAATAACACCACCTTCATCTTGAAGATGAAGGGAACTACGAATAGAAGCCTCAGAAACCACGTATGAACGTCCATCTATGGTAGCATGGAGTTCACGTGGACGACCAACCACAGCCACAAGACGAGAAGAAGCCCAAAACTGATGAATGACACTATCATAAACAATAGGACACACAGTAAAAGCATACCTGAGGTTTGAAGCCTCAATGAAGTCCAGAATGTCAGTGAAATCATCACGGTGTGGACCATCACCTAGATAGGCGACCTTTTTGTGAGCAGGTTGGTATACCAGGGCAGCCATGGATCTTGATTAATAGGAATGGAAGATGATTTTTGTTAGGGTTGAGAGAGTAGGATCGGATATGTGTGTGTTATGAGTGAGATGAATGAGTCAAGGGGGGTTAATTGACCATAAATAATGGTGGGAGTAACTATTCATTGACCCTTAATAATGGGGGTTGCCCTTTCAAATTAGACAGTTATTGCAAAGTAACCACTTGTCCCTTTTAACATTATTTCCAAATTCCAATTTACCAAAGTTAAATAAGAGTATAAATACCATAATTTGAATGCGTTGACTAAAAGTCAAGGCGCACAATGGTCAATACTAGAAGCAGAATGTGGTCAACAGAAGTCAATGAGGTGAATAGTGTCCCAAACCAGTACCAGAAGCCAACCAGCACTTGACAAAGAAGGATTTTTATCCACTAGAAGCCAACCAAGAATGACTAGAAGTTAACCAATAAGGACAAGAAGCCAGTCATGAAAGAATATAACCATCAGAAGTGAGCAAAAACCTCCACCAGGAGTAACACACACCACCAGAACCAATGCAATATGTTGTTAAAATCTACCAATATGTTAGTCTGTGCAAATAAATATGTACACGAAGCCTCCCCTTAGGCTTAGCCTCCCCTCAATCCTAGACCTCAAGGATTGACCATCCCAATGTGAACCACCAAGTGGTTGAACCGAGGACCATCAAAGGCTTTTGTCAACAAATCAGCAACATTATCATCCGTATGAACTTTAAGAACCTATATCAACTTCTTCTCTTTGGCATCCCGTATAAAATGGTGCCGAATTTCAATATGCTTTGTACGTTGATGAAAAACAGGATTCTTCACAATGCAGATAGTGCTTTGATTGTCAATGAAAATTTTGGTGTTCATAAAATTGAACCCATAATGCAACATCTGATTTTTGATCCACAAAACTTGTCCATAACAACTAGCAGCAGCAACGTATTCAGCTTCTGTTGAAGAAGTAGCTACAATCGTCTGTTTCTTGCATTGCCTTGAAATAAGTCTTCGACCCAAAAATTGACAACCACAAGTAGTAGACTTTCTGTCATTATTAGCACCTGCATAGTCACTATCACTATATGCTTCAAGAACAAAAGGTGATTCTTTAGGATACCACAAGCCTTGCTTGGGTTGAGCCTTGATATACTTGAAAATCTTCTTAACTGCATTCAAGTTAGAAACCGTTGGAGCCACCTGATGTCTAGAACAAGCACTTACGGCAAACATGATATCCGGACGTGATGCAGTCAAATACATGAGTGAGCCAATCATAGACCTGTACATGTGAACATTGACCGAGGGATCTGGCTCATTCTTGAGTTTGACTTTAGCAACTTCGTAAGGAGTTGCTGCTGGTCTAAGAGGATCCATGTAAAACTTCTGAAGGATCTCATGAACATATTTATCTTGACTGATGAAGATCCCATCCGACTGTTGCTTGACTTGAAGACCAAGGAAGAAGGAAAGCTCTCCCATAGCACTCATCTGAAATTCGCCTTTCATCAAGTGTTCAAACTCATCACACCATTCCTTCTTAGTAGAACCAAAGATAATATCGTCCACATAAACCTGAACAAGGATAATGTCCTTGGTATTCCTCTTAAGAAACAGTGTTTTATCAATAGTACCTCTTCTATAGCCATTCTTTAACAAGAAAGTGGAAAGACGCTCATACCAAGCTCTAAGAGCCTGATGTAATCCATAAAGAGCCTTGACCACCTTGTAAACTTTCTTGGGATGAAGTGGATCTACAAAGCCCTTAGGTTGAGTAACATACACTTCCTCATCAATCTTGCCATAGAGAAATGCACTCTTGACATCCATCTGAAAAACCGTAAAGCCCACATAAGAAGCAAAAGCCAAAAACAGACGAATAGCCTCAATCCTAGCAACCGGAGCAAAAACTTCAGTGTAGTCAATGCCCTCAATTTTATTGTGGCCCTGTGCGACAAGCCTAGCTTTATTCCTCACTACAATTCCCCGTGCATCTTTCTTGTTCTTGAGAATCCATTTGGTATTGATTGCTGTGTTTCCATCTGGTAAGCCAACTAGAACCCAAACATTCTGAAACAAGAATTGCTGCATTTCCTCCTGCATAGCCTCCACCCAACTTTGATCCTCAAGAGCATGAGTGAGTGATCTAGGTTCCACCTGTGAAAGAAAACAAGCAAACAAACAGTGTTGAAAGTCCGTATGATTATTACGCTTTTGATCTTCAATATAGCTCACAAGAGCATGATGATCAGACGAGGCCTTCTTATGCATTCTGCGTGTCTTGACAGTAGAACCAGGATCTCCAATGATTTGAGTGGTAGGGTGATCTTTGTGTGACTACAACACTGGATTGGAAGCTACCTCCACTTCTGGTGCCAAGTTATTGAGATCCCCAACAAAGTCAGCATCATATGAAGCAGCGTTGAAAATGCCATCTATTGGTTGTTTATGAATATCATCCAGCTTGGTAGAAGACTTCTTTTGATGGTTCCCCAAATCAGAAGGACTGGAGAATCGAGTATGAGAAGCAGACTCACTAGCCAAAATACCAATAGGTGTTAGACTAGCACTAGGAGTAGTAGTTGGGGTACTAGGAGCAGCTTTGTCAGTAGGCATATTCAATGGAAACTCAAAGCCACCTTGAGCAGCTGCTGTAGTAGCTTCTTGTTGTTGTTTGAGGAGGGTGTCAAGAGATACTTGTGAATCCAATACATCCAATGGAGTTTCATCACTAGGAGTAGTAGGAGAGACGGTGGTGGAGTAGGATGGAACCACAAAAATATCATCCTCGTCATCTGAGTCAGAAAGACTAGAAGGAACACTTGTACTAGAAGTTGCAAACACTTGTGGACCTGCATCATGGTTAGTTTTGAAACGAAAATATCCTAATGAATCACTAAGATAATCAAGATCAAAATACCATTCAGGACCCTTGCCTTGGATGTTTGACTTCTCTTCAAAATACCTGAGATTAATAGTTTCAATGACCCGCTTGGCTTGGAGATTGTAGACACGATAAGCCCGAGAGTGAGCTGAATATCCCGCAATGTATCCTTCATCTGCCTTGCCATCAAACTTTCCCAAATAGTAACTAGTATTCAGAATGGTGACAGGACACCCAAAAGGCTTCAAATGAGCAATATTTGGAACTTTGGCCGTTAGGAGCTCATAAGAAGTCTTCTTGTGAGGATTGGTAATAAAAAACCCTATTCAAAACATAACTTGCAGTATTAACAGCTTCTGTCCAGAACATGGTTGGAAGCTTGGAATCGGCAAGCATTGTTCTTGCTGCTTCTATTAGAGTCCTGTTCTTTCTTTCTGCCACGCTATTCTGTTGAGGAGTTCTTGCTGCACTGTAATCTCTTTTGATGCCCTTAGCATTCAAAGTGCTATGAGGTCTTTATTTTTGAACTCGGTTCCATTAACACAACGAATACCTTTAACCTTCTTGGACAACTGGTTCTCTATAAGGGTAAGAAAATCTCTAAGAATTGAGTAGGTCTCACTCTTGGCAGCCATGAAGAACACCCACGTAAACCTGCTATATCCATCAGTTACCACCAGACAGAATTGTTTGTGGTCAATGCTCCTAATGGAGGTAGGACCAAATAAATACATGTGTAGTAGCTGCAATGGTTCAGTTATAAGACTAAGAGCAGTAATGGCCTTGAAGGGTGCTTTATGTTGTTTGCCTTTGCTGCAAGCAATACAATTTATATCATTTCTAAATGACTTGGGAGGTAAACCAGAGACCAGATTCAGATTTGCTAGTTTGTGAATGGTCTTGAAGTTCACATGCCCCATCCTTCTGTGCCATTGAGTGGCTTCATCTTCTGAGGCTTTAGCAACCAAACATGCTAGTTGACCAGTAGGATTGACTTCATTCAGCTTGATGTTATAGAGATTATGTCTTCTAGGGATTCTGAGTAGAACCTGTGAGTCATCCGGAAGTTTAAAGTCTTTGGAGAGCACAAGTGCATCAATATCCGTAAAGAGAACAAACTGCTTCTTGTCACAAATCTGAGAAACAGATATCAAGTTGAAGTGTTGAAGTGCGTCCACATAGTAGATCTGCTCAAAATTTAGATTAGGCGTCTGAATTGTGCCTTTGCCAGTGATCCTGCCTTCACCTCCACCAAAATAGACCTTGCCGCCTTGAAATGGTACAAAGTTAGAGAGAAGACTTTTATTTCCTGTCATGCTCCTAGAGCAACCACTATCAACTATTCCTAGAGTAGGATCTTGGTATGGAGTAACCTACAACAACACGATAATAAAAATGCAAAAGTTAGTGTCTTAAGGGGACCCAAACCTTGTCAGGTTTGAGCCTGCCTTGTGGATCTTTAGTAGAGAGCCAAGAAGATTGATGAGATCCACCGTTGTTCTTTGGTTGCCTATGCATCATATTGGTATTATTGTTTGACCAAGAACAACCTGTTGAGGGCTTAACAGCAGTTCCCAAACTTCCCAAACCATAATACATGTGGTCAAAATGATGTGGATAAATTGGATTAAAATTCTGAAAATAGTTACTGGTGGTTATATTTGTTGTTAATCCAATGTTTCTCCAATGATCAGAAGCTAATGGAGAGGACCTTCTAGAAGAAGAAAATGATTGAGCACTAGGATTGAGTCTTCTAGAAGAATATGGAGCAACTCCTGGTGGACCAGGAGCAGGAAATGCTTGATGAATAGAAGCATGTTTGTCATAAAAATCACAATCTTTAATCAAATGAAATGCACTTCCACAAACAAAACATGTTTTAATCGACCTTTTATTAGAATGACATTGTTTCATACTGCTAACTTTATTACACACAATTCTAGGAGAATCAATCTTCCTCTCAATAAACAAGGACCAGACACAGTTGACTTAAAAGTAACTCTCTCTGCACACTTCCTAGCACCAGTAGCAGCATGATCATTCGACTTGGAACTTGTAGGTCTTGACTCTTCACTTGAACCATTTGATGCAGAGTCACTGGCTTTGTCACTGAAAGTACACGAGACAAAGTCATTAGAACTAGAAGAACTTTTTGGGGACTCAAGCATCTGTGATCCATCCAAGTCATTATGCCTAGAAGTGGGCATGAAAGTTCCAGTAAGAGGTGGAGGGACAGCATGCATTTCTGCTGCTGGTTTGAACCTATTGTAACTAGGTTCTCCCTCTTCCTCTTTGTCGGCATCAAAGACACTCGAAAAAGATAAATCAAACACATCTTCTGAATCAATATATTTAACAAATCCTAACCCTCTTTTAGTCCTACCAGACATGCTACTATTGATTAATTTGGAAAGATTTTTAGGTGCCTTTTGCCATTTTTCAAATCTCAACATTGTAGCATCTAATCTTTCTTGCATCTCCTGTTTTTCTTTGATACTGGCATCTTTTACCTTTTCTTTATATTTAAGCATATTTGTTGTGTTTTCTAAATCGATGCTCAGTATCCTAATTTTATCCTCATACTCACGTTGAGTATCTTGTAGCCACCTCTGTTGTTGTTCCAATGTGTTTAAAGAAGCCTTATAGGCTTGAACCTCTAAAAAATACTTATCATTCTGATCATTTAAGTCATTATATTGAGACAACAATTCTGAATATTTATCATGACAACCAAGAGGACAATGTTGTACCTGAGGTGAGATGCCCATAAGAGCAAACTCGTTTGCTTCCTCTTCAGCAGATAGATTCCCAGCAATCATTGCAAACACGTCAGTCGAGGACTCAGCTGATTCCAAAGTGGTAGTCTGATGATCATTCCAGTTGACCATAGAGTCAACAGATACCAATGCCTTCTTGTCATCTTTTACCTCCTGAACCTTAAAAGCTGAGTATCTGCTCTTCTCCTAGTCATTCTTGCAAGGGCATTCCCTTGCAAAGTGACCTTGCTGCTGGCAGTTATAGCATCAAACCTTGCTTCTGTCGAATCTTGCTGGCTCCCTTGGGTTGTAATTGAATTTTCGACCTGCTTTCTTCTCAAACTTGTGAACCCTAAGAGTGAGCATGGCCATCTGCCATTTAAGATCCATTTCACCCAGGTCAAGTTTATCGACCTGTTTGAAGTCATCAAAAGCAAGTTGTTGTTGAGCATCAACATCAGCCAGAAAAGAATGAAGAACGGCTTCTACCATGCTACCAGACTTGGTTGTAGGATCAGGAGCAGAAGTATGCTGAAAAGTATGTTGAGAAGACACAGTATTGCTTGGGCTACTAGCATACGACATGGGACTGGATGCCATAGAACTCACAAAGGCAGAATTAGCAGGAGTGGGAAAAGAATCACTTGAATATCCTCTCACATGAGGTTCAAAAGTTTTGAGCTTATGAAATAGATCATCAAAATTGAGATAGTCAAGCCCACCTTTTGCTTTGAGAGAGATTACCACCTGATTCCATGAGTAGGGTAAGGCTCTAAGAAATCTTGCATTAATATCACCATCGTCAGGTTTCGACCGAAGTTGATTCAATTGGCTCAATATCTTTTGGAACCTGTCATACCCTTGATGTAAACCTTCAGTTTCTGAGATTTTGAATTCTGTGAATTCATCTCTCAGCATGGATCTTCGCATTTTCTTTGACTCCTCATTCCCACCAAACCTTGCTTTTATTCAATTCCAGATCTCTCTAGCATCAACCAAATGGTAGAAGTCACCCATGTGATCATCAGGAAGAGATTGAAGAAAAATAGTTTTTGCTTTGACCTCCTTCTGAATGGCTATGATTTCTTCATGAGTTTTAGGATCAAGAAGAGTAATATTACCATTCTTGTCTCTTCCAGTTAGCTTCCTCCTGTTCCCATTCAGAATAACCTTCCAAAGGTCTTGATCAGTGTTGGTGATCCACCATTATATCTTCATTGCCCAACTATCATACTCATCCTTTTTCAGAAGAGGGAATTTCCCATTTGTGTTGGAAACTGTAGCAACGATCTGCTGAGTACGCACAGTTTTAGGAGTGCTGTCTTCTCCTGTTTGAGTAGAACTTGAGGCATACATGATAAAACAAAAATGTTAGTAATAAGAAAACTTGATTCTTCTTGTACAGAGACTCTCCCAGGCTCTAATACCACTTGTTGGGTCCACTAGATGTAGATCTTGCAGCCTGTCAGGAACGGTGAACGACTTCTGTAATCACAAGTCTATTCACAGATAGACTCTATACACAATATAAATGCAGAATACAAATATAATAAAGAAGAACAGAATAACTATAAAGACTTGATCCTTTCTAAGGATTTCTAATATTGATAATGACTAGAACTACGTTTGATGAAGGTGTCCCTAACCCTTCTGCCTCAGGTTCCTTTTATACTACAAGGAAACCCTAATACATCATTAAACAAAACGTGTAAAACTGATATGCATATCCTTTCCTAACATATCTCATGCATATCCTAACAGAATAATAAATAAATAATAAAGTTTGACTTTGACTAGGACCAAGAGTACGACTTGCTCCTACTACTACTAGGACCAGGAGGAACTACATACCTCCTAGTCTACCTATTAAAATTAACTATTCCAATGGTCCTAACAGTACATGAATACTTGGAGGGGAGACCTCGTCATGCAATTAACGGGGTTGCCTCTAGTTAAATAGTCTAGGTAGGAGGGATCAGCTCCTAGTGAAGGATGCAAGGCACACATCACAATCACTCTCATAATACTGATAAACATGTAACTAGGATGCACCCATACGCCCCACATGATAATATAATATAATGGACAAAACTGAAAAGGGACGCCACGAGCAATCACTTCGCCGTGGGGAAGTCATAACACTGGTGCCTCCAGTGTTATGGTTATGGTACCTCCATAACTAGGTGACACTAGTCATGCATGTATATGGCTTAGGATCTTATTCTAACATAAGTATCAAACATATAAAACAAATACTGGGAAAACAGTTGGCTACAAACGGGGAATCCTAATAAGGAAAGAATGTCCATACTGAAAGGACTGGAAATATGTACCTTGTGTCCAGTGAACGGAAAAGACAAACGAAAGGAAGTCCTACTCCGATCTCACTAATGCTACATAAATAGGGGACATGTAAAGTATTCTGATCACTGAGTACGTAACTGATTTTATATCGTGTCTTAGCTTGTTTTATATGTGCATGTCTTGTTTTACTGATTTTAAGGTTATGCTGTGTTTATCATGTATTCTACGTATTTTGACTAAGTATTACTTGTATTTCTTGTATTATTATACTTGTTGTGTAATAATAACTAACTTTCTAAAAATAGAAGTTTTCGTAAAATAGAAAGTTTCCCAAAATAGAAAATTTCCAAAAATAGAAAGTTTCCAAAAATAGGTTAACTTCTTAAAATAGATCAGTTTCTAAAAATAGAAAGTTTCCAAAAATAGTTAGTTTCCTGAATTTGAAAGTTTTAGAATTAAGCGAATTTAATAAGCTAACAATATGAGCTTAAGTTTACTGGTTAAATATCATAAGTTATGTGATTATTAGTATAGTTTATTAATAATAACATGTAATTAAATAAACTATATGTTATATGATTTAATTAAATATAAGCATGATTTAATTAAATTAAGGTGTATAAAAATACTTAGGTTAAAACATGTATTAATATTATATTAATTACAACCTAAGTCATGTTTATTAATTAATTATATTTCATGTCTTAATAATTAATTAATACTATAGTCTAAATTAAATAAATAAATACTTAGGTTAAACCATGTATTATTTACTAAATAATAATTAACCTAAGTCCATGATTTAATTAAATTAATTACATGTCATGTTTAATTAATTTAATATCTTGTTAAAAATAATTACTTGTAAAAATAAAATACTTGTATAATTTTAGTCATGAACCGGACCCATGAGTTTAATTTAGACATGTCGTGAACCGAACCTGGAACCCCTTGAACGGGACCGAAACAAACACCCCCTTAACAGTGGCAAACTGGCTCGGCCGGTTGCCACTATTTTTGTTAATCTGCCACCGGCTTAAGCCGGTGGTCTTGTCTCGGCTAGCCGCTACCCAACTACGGGTTCCCACCGACTGTGTGTTGGTGGTTGCCACTGCTGCGCTGCTGTCCCCATGCTTGACCCACGCTAGCCACCGGTTGTGTGCCGGAGTGTGGCTGCCTGCTGCCGAGACCCAACCAAACCACAAGGACACCCCGACGCGAGTCGGGGTTCCTTGCTGCCGAACCAAACACCACCAAGATCATAGATCTCGGTTGGTTGCGTGATCAAAAACACGCCGAGAGCCTTGGGCTCTAGGTTTGTGTGTCGGCCGAGCAACCAAATCCAAAACAAACCCTTAGTTTTACCCCCTTGATCACGTGACATGTTTTAATCCTTGTTTTTATTTAATTCATGTTCATGTGTTAACAATTAAATATACAGGATAAAAATAAAAGGGTTTACGGATTACCGAATGCGTGTAAAGATTGGAGAATAATAACACAAACACGATCTTGAATTTGATTAACTAAAAATCAAACAAACACCTCTTTTGTGTTTTTGTTTGCCGCCGGCCAAGAGATAGAAAGAAAGAACTAAGGTTTTGATTTTCTTGAAACTTCTATAAAGTGAAAAAGAATGTTTTCCCTTATTTTTTATTTACTAAAATCAAATGGGTTTGGCCCGTTGTCTCTCCTTGGTGTCGCGGCTAGTAGGGCCTACAAGGGAATACCCGGAGTTTTCCCGTGTTTTATATTACGTGTTCGTATGTTCGTATATTCGTGTTATAATTGTTCGTTTTATATTTAAATACTTGTATGTAACGATATTAATCGTATAATGTTAATTAAGTACGTAATTACGTATTCGTGATTTTTACGTACATGATTTCATGTTCGTGATTATAACTATTATTGTTAGTAATTATCGTGTACTAGCATGTACTTAATACTTGTCGTAATAATACATACATAACTTCTGTAATTATTAATCGTGACACGTGTTCATGCTATAAAAGGAAAGTTTTAATATGTACGTAAGTTTACTAAGTGTACTGTTCATGGTAAAAGCATGCAGGTTTTACATAAGGCATTATCCAACTTAACATGGAGACTAAGCAAGACCAGTCGTCAACTTTTAATGGTGTCTCCATGACTTGCAATAGGTTTAAATATCTTGAAAAGCATGTTGGGACAAACTGAGTGTTTAATGTTAAAAGGGATGAACAGGGGGTTGTTACAAGAAACAAGTCCATTCTTGTTGAAAACCAAATGGATCTAAGTCTACTAAGGCTTGCGTTCCCAAAGAAAACTGATTTGTTTTCTTTATGTGCAGGGCATTCCAAAGCAGGTTAATGACCATGGATATTGGGATAGTGGATGCTCAAGGTACATGACTGGAAAGGAAGACTACTTGACAAACTCTAATCCTATTCCAGATGGTGATAAAGTGTACTTTGGAGGAGTATTTGGTAGAATATCAGGCAAAGGCACTCTTATCACTAATAACTTCCGTTTTGATGAAGTTTTTCTGGTGAAAGAACTTGACTATAACTTGTTTAGTGTGTCACAAGTGTGTGAAAACAAAAATTAAGTTCTTTTTACTGATACTGAATGCTTAGTTTTGAGTAAGGACTATGTGTTACCTGCTGACAAGTTCATTGAATTTAGAACACCTAGACATAAAGATATTTATAATGTTAATCTTCAAGGGATTAAAATGAGTAATAACTTTTCATGTCTATATGCTAAAGCTTCAGCAGATGAGAGTATCTTATGGCACAGAAGGTTAGGGAATGTTAACTTTAAGAACATGAATAGACTTGTGAGGCATGATCTTGTGAGAGGATTTCCCTCAAAAGCATTCCATAATGATCATAATTGTGTTACATGTCTTAAAGGCAAACAACACAAGTCCTCATTTAAGTCTAAGAGTGTTTATTCTAGTTCTAAACCACTACACTAGCTTCACATGGAATTATTTAGACCCACTAATATAGAGAGTTTAAATGGTAAATCTTATTTCTTTGTGATCAATGATGACCATTCTAGGTTTACATGGACTTTCTTTTTAGCTAAAAAGAGTGATACTGCCAAAACCCTAATTAATTTTATTAATCAAATGGAAAAGAAATCAGGGTTTAGAGTTAACATTCTTAGAAGTGATAATGGTGGAGAGTTTAGGAATGACCTATTAGATGCCTTTTGTGTGGATAAAGGGATTACTAGGGAGTTTAGCATAGCTAGAACTCCACAGCAAAATGGTGTAGCTGAAAGGAGAAATAGAACTCTTATTGAAGCAGCTAGGACCATGTTAGCATATGCTAAGTTACCCATTGCATTTTGGGCTGAGGCTATGAATACTACATGTTATGTTCAGAATAAAGCCTTGGTCAACAAGATTCACAATAAGACCCCCTATGAGCTCTTTTGGAATAGAAAACCTAATATATATTTTCTTAGACCCTTTGGATGTCATGTAGTGATTCTTAATACTAGTGACAAACTAGGTAAGTTTAATTCAAAAGGTGATGAGGGATATTTTGTTGGTTATTCTATGAACAGAAGAGGGTATAGGGTTTACCACAAGAGAGATAAGGTCATAACAGAAAATGTACACGTTGACTTTTTGGAGAGTAAACCTAGTGATCCTACAAATAGACCAGACTGGCTTTTTGATTTAGAGCCATTGTCTAGGTCCATGAATTATTTTCCTGTTACTAATCTAGTTGTCTTGGAGACCTCTCCAAAGACTGTGGAAGAAACTATTGTTGATAATGCGGGTATACAAGCTACAAAGGTGCAAGGATCACAAGCAGATGAGTTCACTCTCACATTTTCTTTTGTTGATTTACCCATTTGGATTGAAGAATTCATTCAGGCATCTGATGCTGAAAGGGAAGTGGAGAGAAAGCAACAAGAAGAGCAATTCATTAAAAGTGTTTCATCCGCTAAAAAAAGTAGTTCAGTCGCTGACACGCCTGATCCAAACACTGACAGATTGCTTTCATCCGCTGACAAAGAAGTACTTGAACTTTTTGAAAATTCCATACCCAATGAAGGTATCAGCGTCATAAATCCAAACGTTGATAATGTGCTTCATAGTTCAAGAGAGAATGAAATTCATGATGGTGAGGATCATGGCACCTTGGAATCTATAGTGCATGATAACACATTGTTTGGGGGAGGAATTCTTACAAAAGTATCCAAAGTTCACCCTCCTACCCAAATCATTGGTCCCATCAATTCACCAGTTCAATTAAGAAAAAATAAGAATCATAGAGGAGGATTCATTGCCAACATTCACAAAAAGGATGATACCCCTTTGGTTCAAGAATGTTTATTTGCTTGCTTTCTTCATAGAATGAGCCCAAGAAGATTTTTGATGCTCTCCAAGAACCAAGCCAATGTAGGATGAGCATCACCAGTTTGCAATTTAGGATGTTTGGGAGCTTGTGGATTGTCCCAAGCATGTGAGACCTATTGGAGAATGTTGGGTTCTAAGGAACAAGAAAGATGAGAGAGGTATTGTGATCAGAAACAAGGCAAGACTGGTTGCTCAAGGTTACACACAAGAAGAAGGCATGGACTATGAAGAGGTTTTTGCACCTGTTGCCAGAATTGAAGCAATAAGTATTTTCCTGGCCTATGCTTCTTGCATGGGTTTCATAGTCTACCAAATGGATGTCAAGAGTGCTTTCTTATATGACACAATTCAAGAGGAAGTATATGTTATGCAGCCTCCTAGTTTTGAAGATTCAGAGCATCCAAACAAAGTTTATAGAGTTAAAAAGGCAATGTATGGCCTTCATCAGGCCCCTAGAGCATGGTATGGTACTCTTTCCACATACTTGGTGGAAAATGGTTTCAAAAGGGGCACAATAGATCAAACTTTGTTCAAAAAATAGGAAGGGAAGGATTTTCTTCTTGTGCGGGTCTATGTTGATGATATCATCTTTGGTTCTTCTAACCAAATGATGAGTGACGATTTCTCTAAGCTGTTGACTGAAAAATTTCAAATGAGTGCGATGGGAGAGATGAACTTCTTTCTAGGTCTTCAACTCCAACAGAAAGAAAATGGTATCTTCATCTCTCAAGACAAATATGTAGATGAAGTTTTGAAGAAATTTGGCTTTTCCCCTAATGAGAAACGGGCTAGCACGCCCATGGATAGGGAACACCCTTGGGGAAAGATTGGAGATGGAAAGGATGTTGATGTCAGGCATTATAGGTCAATGATTGGTTCACTGATGTATCTTACTGCCTCTAGACCTGACATCAAGTGACTCCCAAAGAGTGTCATGTTCATGCTGTCAGAAGGATCTTTATGTATCTTAGGTGTTATCTCACTTTGGGATTATGGTACCCTAAAGATTCTCCCTTGGAGCTTGTGGGCTATTCAGATAGTGACTATGGAGGAGACATCAATGATAGGAAATCCACAACTGGTGGATGTCAATTTCTTGGGAGTAGACTTATTTCTTGGCGCAAGAAACAAACAGTGGTGGCCAATTCAACAACTAATGATGAGTATGTAGCTGCTGCATGTTGTGGGCAAGTGCTATGGATTCAAAATCCGCTTTTGGATTATGGGTACAGTTTTATGCATACCAAGTTTTTTGTAGATAATAACAGTGAACTTTGCATTATTAAAAATCCTATACATCATTCTAAAACTAAACACATAGAAATTAGGCATCATTTTATAAGGGATTGTTTTGAAAAAGGTTTAATACATCCAGATAGAGTAGACACAAAAGATAATGTGGCTGATATTTTGACTAAACCTTTTGATGTTGGGAGGTTCCAGTACTTGGTAACAAGTATTGGAATGATCAATCCATAAAATATGTGTTTTGAGTTTATTGTATAATATGTACAAGATATGCATTGTTATTATCTCATGTAAATGTGTTATATTTTCCACTATATTTTCTAACCGCTGACAAAGGCATTCTATCTGCTGACAAGTGGAAAGAAGCCGCTGACCGCCTATGTTAGTTTTTGTGATTTTTTATCTAATCATGCAGGCATTTTGAGCATTGTGCAATAGGATACAGAGTTGTTTATGGACTTCATAGATATGAAGAATAATTATTGATGATGGTTGGAATGTTTAAATTCCTATCTTGAAATAAATATTTTTCATATTCATTTATTTTGCAAACTGTGTAAGTTTAAGGGGAGGTTTTTGGAAACCTTTAGGTCATTGTCAAGTTAACACTAGAGCTGATTCTAAAACAATATTTTGTTCCTTTGTGTATGCGGCTAATTACTATGTTGATAGGCGTGTTCTATGGTCTAATTTAGTGGCACATGCCACGTTTATACGTGATAAACCGTGGGTGTTGCTTGGGGATTTTAATATTGCACTCAATCTGGAGGATCATTCGTGTGGTGATTATGAGCCGAATATTGCTATGCGTGAGTTTAAAGAATGTTTTCAACAGATGGAAGTAATGGATGTCAATGCTACGGGGTTACATTTCACATGGAATCAGAAGCCTATGGGTGGTGATGGTATTCTAAAAAAGATAGATCGTGTTATGTGCAATATCGCATATATTGACGCATTCCCTAACTCCCTTGCTGTCTTCCAACCTTATAGGATTTCGGATCATTCTCCTTGTGTTCTTCGAATTCCTGCGGTTAGTAGACCTAAACCTAAACCTTTTATGTTTTCAAACTTTTTGGTTTCTAAAGAAGGGTTTCGGGGCATTGTTGCGAATGGCTGGAATTTGTCTATTCAAGGATGTGCTATGTTTAGAGTTGTTAAGCGTCTTAAGGGTCTTAAATCTCCGTTTCGTAAGCTTCTCTATGAGCATGGCAATGTGCATGAACGGGTTAAGCGTATTCGGTTGGATCTTGATGTGGCGCAGCAAGCTATTGATCGTGACCCTAATGATCCTGAACTGCGGGATATTCATGCGCATTATCTCCTTGCGTTTAAGGAGGCTACACTTGATGAAGAACGATTCTTGAGACAAAAATCTAAGATTGACTGGCTTCATGAGGGTGATTCTAACACGGCCTTTTTTCATCGTGTTGTTAAAAGTAAGTGTGCTAGGAATCGCATTGACATGGTCATGGATGGTTCTAATGCTATTCATGAAGGTAATGATGTTCCAAATGCTTTTGTCACACACTATGAACAATTTATGGGGTTGGAAGGTATGACTGTACCGCTTGATAGTCATAACTTGTTTACTAGTATTTTGGATGCTCAGAAAGCTAATGCTATGATACGGGTTGTTTCGGATGATGAAATTAAAGGGGCAATGTTCTCTATGGGTGATGATAAAGCCCCAGGTCCAGATGGTTTCACGGCTGCATTTTTTAAGAAGGCTTGGGATATTGTTGGTGGCGAAGTTATTTGTGCTATTCGGGAGTTTTTTGCTAATGGTAAATTACTTAAGGAAATTAACCATACTCTTATTGCTTTGATTCCGAAAGTGTCTACTCCTGCAAAGATTACTGACTATCGTCCTATATCTTGCTGTAATGTGCTTTTTAAGTGCATTAGTAAGATTATTGCTAATCGTATCAATAATGATCTTAGTGATTTAGTTAGTATTAATCAATCTGCTTTTGTTCCAGGTCGACGAATATCAGATAATATACTTCTAACTCAGGAGCTTATGCGTAACTATCATAGACGAAGTGGGCCGCCTAGGTGTTCTTTTAAGGTTGATATTCAGAAAGCATATGATACCGTTGATTGGGGTTTCCTTCGTTCTGTTCTGATTGGATTCGGGTTTCCTCATACTATGGTTGAATAGATTATGGTGTGTGTTACGTCTACATCGTATTCTATTTGTATTAATGGGAATATTCATGGCTGGTTTTGTGGTAAAAGAGGGTTGCGTCAAGGGGATCCGTTGTCACCTTACTTATTCACTCTTGTCATGGAGGTGTTAATGCTTATTTTGAGGAAACGTGTGCGTGATGCTGAGGAATTTTATTATCACTATCGGTGTGAGAAGAATTCTATTGTTAACCTTTGTTTTGCAGATGACTTATTCTTGTTTACGCATGGTCATCTTCAGTCGGTACGTGTTATTATGGATGCTTTGGATGAGTTTAAGAATGTTTCTGGCCTTGTTCATAGTATCCCTAAGAGTACTGTGTTCTTCTGCAATGTTTCTCCTTGGTGAAAACTGGTATTCTTAATATGTTGCCGTTTGTTGAAGGGCATCTCCCTGTTTGATATTTAGGTGTACCACTTATATCTTCTCGACTTCTTTATAGGGACTGTAAAGTCCTTGTGGAAAAGTTGGAGAGCAGGGTTAATGATTGGCGGAATAAGTATCATTCTTTGGCAGTTAGGTTACAACTTATTCGCTCAGTTCTTTCTTCTATGCATATTTACTAGGCTTCTGTCTTTATACTTCCTGCCCGGATCATATCGAAATTGGATCAACTTATGCGTGGTTTTTTATGGTCCCAAGGACCTTTGAAACGGGGTAAAGCCAAGGTTGCTTGGGAGCTGGTTTGTTTGCCACAACGTGAGGGTGGCCTGGGGATTCGTAACCTGGTAGACTTTAATACTGCTCTTATGACTTCGCATATTTGGTGTATTATTACTCGGAAGGAGTCTCTATGGGTTCAATGGATTCATTCGTATAAACTTAATGGGAGGAGCTTCTGGGATGTTCCGGCTATTGGTGACATGAGTTGGGGTTGGCGAAAATTACTTATGATTCGGCCGCGTGTACGGCCGTTTATTTGGCATAAGATTTCTAGCGGTTCTTCTACGTCTATGTGGTTTGATCGATGGGCGGAGATTTGTCCTCTCCGGAATATTATTACTGTTCACAATATTATTCGGTCGGGTTTTACTCTTGCTGATTCGGTTCGTGACCTTATTTCTAATGGCACTTGGCAATGGCCTCCGGATTGGCCTGAACGTTATCCTTTGTTAGATTCTTTGCCTGTTCCGGCTCTCCAGGATGATCTTGAGGATGTTATTATGTGGCGTGATACTACGAGCGCCCTACATCCATTTTCTGTGGCTAGGGTTTGGGACTCTATTCGTACTCATTCAGAGGCTGTTGAGTGGTACCATGTTGTGTGGTTTGCGCATTGTATCCCTAGACATGTAGTTCATATGTGGCTTATGGTACAGGGTAAACTAAAGACTCAAGACCGATTGAGGCATTGGGATGTAGGCCTTAACGTGGATATTGCTACTTTGCGGTGTCCATTGTGTGGGGCGGTTGCGGACTCCCATTCACACTTATTTTTTGAGTGTTCTTTCTCTTCGCATGTTTGGTGTAATGTTCGGGAGTTGGCTAATATGGGATCTGTACCTCCGAGATTTGCGGACATCTTTGCCTATTTATCCCCTATTTCGAAGGCTCGATCTGTGATTAGCATTATTGGCCGAATGGTCGTGGCTGTGACTTCTTATTTCATATGGGCTGAACGGAATTCTCGTTTGTTCAGAGGGCAACGCAGGAATGTTGATCAAGTTGTGGTGTTGATTTGTGATACTATTCGACTAAAGCTTGTCACCTTCAGATTTAAGAAGGTTAGTGCCCGTTCCAAGTCCTTGTTGGATCGGTGGAGATTGCCTAGTATATGCGTTTCTCATGGTGGTGTTAGTGTATGAGGGCCGTACTCTTTTTTCCTTCTTGGGGTTTTTCCCATTGGGTTTTTCTCGAGAAGGTTTTTTAAGGAGGCGGCCTCATGTGGATCCTTTGCTGCCGCTGGCGTGCTGTTGGAGTGGTGGGGTGTTTTCTTGGTTTCAAGACTTCATTCTGCTGGTGTTCATCTGTTCGATGATTAGTTTATGATGTAGTCTATGTCATTTGATATATGTAGTGTGTTTATGGCATGTCATAAGCACTAGTTTCCAAGCCTTTGCTTGAGGTTAATGTGGTACTTCGGCCACATTCCTGTGTACTTAACATTATTTTTTGGTTAATATATTTACCGGGGTAACCCATTACCAAAAAAAAGAGTGCTCTTATCATAATTATAGATTGTATCCACTGGTGAGTAGGGGTTAGGAATTATGAATACTTTTCCTTTTAAGATTTGTTGGAATTTCTAAACCTTGAGGCACTATAGCATGCAAAGTTAATATAACTGTGCATGTTGCCAAGACTATTTTACCAACAATTGGGATTGGTCGGTTGGGAGACTTTGTGTAAATAAAAATTGGCTTACCTGGGAGTTACAAAGTATTTATATGAGATAACTTCACTCCAAAGGACTTACTTTAGCAAGGTTCACTTGAGGATAGTTATGTCTATCTTGCTTATGCAAGTGGCTATAATTGGACAGAGAATGCTAATTTCAGTCTGTGTCAGAGGAAGAGTTATCTTCATTAAGGTAAACCTCTTTGTTAAGGACTTTTTATTTTATTACTTTTTATTTTTGGTCGTTGACACATAAGTGGTTTAGACGCTGACAAGCACATTTTCAAACGCTGACAAGGCAAATTTTACACGTTGACAAAATATAGTCGTTACCCGCTGACACTCATATTTTGACTGTTGAAAAACACTGGGTCCCACCTAGTTGTTACTTTTGTGATATTTTGGGCCGTAATTTTATGGGATTTGGTAACTTCTTTTAAAGCTAAGAGATAAGTTATTGTTTTTCAAGACTTTCATCATTATCTTTGGAATAACTTACCACTTTTTCAACCAATAGTAACTTAGCTTACCACCTATATATACGGCTCATTCTGTTTAAACAAGGTAACTTGCTTGTTTGTCTATCTTTCTCCATAACCAAAATTCTACATTTTCCTTCATCTTAAAACTTTTCACAACAGTTTTCATGGCTCCATTGTTTAAACCTGCTAGTCCTACTTTGGGATTTAAGGATCAACACAATATGATAGCTTATCTTGAGGCTGATCCTGATCATCATCCCCAATATACTCGAATGATTGAGTATCTCTTGGCTTCCAACCTAAGGTATGCTTTGACTCATGCTCCACTCATTCCTATCACACACATCAAGTAGTTATGGAACACTGTTAGTTCTGAAACACTTGATGGAGTGATTACATTATCTGGCACTATTCATAGGACCAAATGGGTGGTCACTGAAGCACTCATTCATCAAGCTTTAAGGCTCGATGATGCTGATAGTGTGACTACCCTTCCCATTGAGCAGATAGAGGATGGACTTAGACGCTTGGGGTATGATTTTCCCCAGAGGGAAAAATAAACAAATATTCAAAACAACAATTTTCCCCATCCTGGAAGTTCTTACTACATGTCCTCCTTCAATGTCTTAGCCTCAAGTGTACATCTTTCAACAAAATCAATCGTTCATTCACTTGTGTTCTTGTTTGTATGGCCACTTGGGAAAAGTACAATTTTTCTCATATGATTTTTGAGGGCATGTTGCACAACAAGGGTAGCAAGATGACTCTTGCTTACCCTAGGTTTCTACAAATAGTTTTTGAGCAACAAGGATATTTTCGTAGGGATCATGACAAATTTTATAAGATCCCTACTCAAAAAGCAAAGATTTTTATGTCCATGAACACTCAACCTTTTAGACCCTCACCTTTGACCCCTTCCATGGTGGCTGTCATTGAAGCAGCCCAAAACCCTCAACCATTGCTTGAACCTGCACCAGAACAACAACCACTTTCACCCCACCTTGTTAAAAAAATGACCATTGATCCTCAGCCGTCAGCCGTTGACACTCGCGTTTCAGCCGCTGACACAACCACCACACCCGCTGTCACCTCACCACCCCAAACACATGTTCACCAATGCACCTCTTCATCTGAACCCTTTGATTTTAGACTGGAGAAGAGAAAAAGGACTACTGGAGTCTTCTCCTCTAATGGTCCTAGCCATGCAGCTAAGAGAATTTTTTTTAATGAATCCATGTTGAGGAGTCAAATCTGAATTTTGGAGGAGGGAAGTCTGCAACCACTAAATTTGTTGGAATTGACGGCTATCTGCATTGGCTTGCAAAAGTCAAATGTAGATCTTGTACAAAAAGTCACAGCTCAAGACCTTGAACTCAATCAGTTGAGGGAGAGGATAGTTGTTTTGGAAGCTGCTGGATCTAGGAAGAGGAAAGTTATGGTGTTGTCCCAAGAAAATAATTCTTACAAAGGGGAGGCTGCACCTACTGTCCAGCAAATGTAAGTGATAAAGGGTCCCATGAAGGTTCTTATGGGACAAAAGAAGTAGCAGAGGCGCTTGCAGGGTTGAAGGAGCAAGCTACTCCTCTTTTGGTTACTCCTATGCAGCAGTCTTTCATAGAAATGATGTTGCAAGCAAGTGGACTTTTAGTCGCTGACAAGGGTAATTTGAACGTTAACATAGCCATTTCAGCCGCTGACAAAACTCCTAGTTTTACTGGTGTATCTCAACCACCATTCATGATCAAGGAGCCTTCCACTCAGGTACCACCTTCTACTTTTCCCATTATTGATCCAATGGATAAGGGTAAAGCTGTTTTGGTAGAAGAAAACATTCCCAAGGATGCAGTCCAGCAACACGTTGATGCTATGCTTGCTCATCAGTTACAAGAGTAAGGAAAGAAAGGACTTGGGAAAGGAATTATTGAAGCCCACATTCTCTCATCGGAAATTGAAGAAGATGGGAATGATGAATCTGGTGATGATGAAAGTTCACACAGCTCAACTGTTGATATGAGCAATTTGGTGGACTTGGAGAAGTTGGAATATTGAGCTAGAAAGGGAAAAGCTCAGTGAGTTAAAGAATCAGGTGGATTTTGATATTCCTCATGTGTCTACTATATATTTCAAATGGGAAGAGGCCTGCGTAGAGAATCCAGACATGAAATTGACAGAACAAATTAGGGGTTTAGAGATTCTGTTAACAGTCCAAGTGATTGCAAAATCATTATGGAACATAGGGCAAACAGGGTACTATTTGAGAACAACACATCCAGAAGAGAGCGTTACAACATGTTACTTAGATGCCATCAAACAGGATGGACTTATACTAAATTGAGGAAGCTGTCTTTTGAGCAATTTGAGTACTATGCCTTTCCTATTTGGGAGTCTGTATGTGAGGCAAAAACATTCATATTTTTGTTTGTAGAGAGACAAGAAGAGACTAAATAAGAGATAAAGATCAAGAAAGCTTTGGTTGTGCCCAAGCCAGTGAAGAAAGGGTTCAAGTTGCAGTTTCCAACACTTGACCAATTGCACCTAACTGAAGTAGTCTTAAAGAAGAATATGGTGCTTTCTCCATTAATGGCTTCTGATCTAGCTACTGTTGTACCCTTGGACTTTATAAATCTAATAATCAAGTATGAAGAAGATTCTGTGGGATTCTAGAAGATCACCAGAACTGGTGATAAGGTACATACATTTACTTCTTTGGTTTCATTATTTGCCAGCTTGGATAGAGAGGATGTGGAAACTCTATGGAGTTTGATGAAGGAGGTATATGAGGTTGAAGCTCTTTCTTCTATGAATGGAATAAAGATCTGGACAACATTTAGGAGGATGTTTGTTCATGATGTTGCTGATCTAGTCTGGTTAGATCTGGTTGATTTAAGTGAGTTGAAGTGGCACTTGTATTCAGCTGCTGGTGTTTACCATCTAAGGACTACAAAGTTTGCAGAATACTTGTTGATAGATCATGAATACCCTCTATCACAATAATTGTTGAAGAAGTTGGTCTGCACCAAGCTTGAGGTTGATTACACCAGTGATGTTAGCATGGATTTTATGATATTTGTATATTCTTAGATTAAGGAGTAGGTTTTATTTGTAAGAATCCACTATGTATTTTGTTTTTATTCAGAAACTTGAATATTAGTATAAGTATCAAGTTTAGGAGAGGATTGTTGGGAATAAAATTAGCTAAGTCACTATGCCGCTGACAAGAGGATTTTAGACGCTGACAAGAGTAATCAAGGCGCTGACAGAATAAGCACTGACAAGACAAATTCAAGCGCTAATAAAGGAAATCCCAGTTATTATCAACTACTTAGTCAACACGTTTGTATACTTAGGAAAAGATATGTTCTACATTGTATTCTTAATATTTATCTTTTCTTAGAATTGTTGATAGATAGATTATTGTTCAAGACTCCTTATGTTATAAAAGGAGGTCTTAGGGTTTGGTATTGATATATATTCTGAATACATTCATTGTACCTCATCGTTTATTAATACAAGTGAAAGTTTGGTATACCTTGTGTTTTGCTTTGTTCTTTAGTTTAAGTGTTATTTCCGCATAACACTTAGATTGTTATAAACACAAAGTTTCTCTACGTTTTATTCTTGATTCAATCTCGATAACACAAAGCTAAACGATCTAAGTTTGGGATCAACACTTGGTGCGAGCATTAACTTAATGCCTTTTTCGATGTGGAAATCGTTATCAATTCCAGATCTTACTCCTTTGAAAATGTCTATCGATCTAGCCGATCATTCCACAATGATCGCGCGTTGAATGGCTGAAGATTTCATAAAAGTTAGGAAATTCTACTATCCGGTTGACTTTATCGTGGTAGATATTCCAATGGATCCTCAAGTTCCTCTAATTTTAGGTCGTCCATTTTTAGACACCTCGAAAGCTTTAACGATGTTCATACTAAAAAAATAACTTTACGATTCAACGAAGAGGAACTGGTTATAAACGCCACTCAAAATTCAAAACTTTCTCATGTTTATTCGATCGCGACTTTAAACCATATTGATCTAATCGATGTCGTTTGCGATGAATTTTCACAAGAAGTTTTAGGCTTTTACGATAGTTCTAATAGTGGCAATCCCACTATTTTGGATCCAATTCTCGCTAATTATTCACCTTCTCTCAGTCCATTCGAAGAGGCGGTTTCACTTTGGAAGAGTTTGATGTACCTCAAACTAGTTCCGATGAAATCGAAAATAAAGAGGACTTGAAAATTATCGAGGATTTTCTCAATTTTATTCCAAAATATTCTTCACCGATGGAGAATATGAGTGTTGAACAAAAATCTTCAATCGAGGAACCACCAATTCTCGAGTTGAAAGATCTTCCACCTCACCTCTAATATGATTACTTGGAAGGAAGAAAAGTTGCCGGTTATTATTGCGAAGAATCTTTCAAATGATGAGACGCTTATTAAAGTTCTCAAAGCTCACAAAGGGGCAATTGTGTGGAAACTTTCCAACACTAAGGGTATTGACCCAAAATTTTGTACCCACAAAATTTTAATGGAGGAAGACTACAAACCCGCAATCTAATGCCGAAGGTGGGTTAATCCAACAATTTATGATGTCATCAAAAAGAAAGTTTTAAAACTTATTGACGCGAGAATGATTTATGATAAGTGTGAAAACACTTACCATTTTACCACTTAAAACAAGAAAAAATCTAACCAAAACGTAAATAAATAAACATAAAATTCAAAATTACATGGGTTTTGTGTATTTGTGTGAAAGTAGGTACAAAAGGACAAAAACGAAGAAAACACGGGATTTTACGGGCGTTTATTGAAGAAAAAGACAAAGAACGAAGAAAATGACCAAAAGTGCAAAAAGAATGAAGTTTCAAGGGCTTGAAATGAAGAATATATGAAGATAAAGGTTAAAGACAAAGAAAGTAAACCACAAGGGCCAAATCTGCCAAAGAGCTTAAGTTTTGGAAATGGAATCCACGTGGGCGAATAAGAAGCCAACATTTCATTCACACGTATCATCAACATATCCTTTATTGATTGGTTGCTTTATACCTTTTTCATAGACAGCTCAGCAATCCACCACTCACTCCATCATCCAATCACAATATGCCACATCATCATCTTCTACATTCCATCACTGAGCACGATCCAGCCACTTTCAGAGCTCGACTTTAACAACAAAATTCATCTACTCATCAAGACAAAGCTATTGGTGGCAACCAATTAGCTTGTCGTTACAACAATCAGAAAAAACCCAATTTCATTCTTGAACAACCCTAATCCACCTAGCAAATTCTTATTGGTTCAATTGGTTGTCAATTCTTGACAACATGTCATTTATAAACCCACCCTCACCCACACGCTCCCCTAACCGCCTTAAACTCCTATATAAAGCAACCACGCTCCTCCATTTCACATAGTTTACTTTTCAGCTTATTTTTCACGCAATTATCCCTCAATTCACTCCTACATTATAGTTTGTATTAGTGTTAGCTATTGTAAACCTTTACCTTCATCAGTTGTACCTAAATTACTTCATTTTAATAAAATTCAAATTTGGATTACTGTTCATCATCTTCTACATCAATTCTACCATTACTACTGTTAATATTGTTGTTGTTTTGTGATGTATAGCATGTATACAAGCTATACAAGCTTTTGGAGCCTTTGATTTAGAGTTTGATCATGTTTTAAAGCTAATCACATTTTGGAGGAAAAATGGAGGTTTAAAACCATAGATTTGATCTTTATGGTTGATTTGAGTTGAATAGGTGTAGTATAGTGATATTGAGCTTGCATCTTCTTTAGTGGAGGCCTGGATCAAGGTCTTTGTTCTATTTTAATATTTAGGCAAAAACTTAGGTTTTATGTGCTTTGTATGATCAAGTGTGTTAAAGTTTGTTATCTCTGCTAAATTCACTTGCATTTGATCTGATTGTGTTGATTTGTTATATGTTTTAGCCAGTATTACTCTAGATCTAGCATTCTCTTTGTTATTCCTGTAAATTTTCTTAATAATCAGTGTTTGGATTGGCTCCTTGTGGACTTGTGTTTTGAGCTGAGGTTATAAGTCTTGTGGCATCATTTTACACTCATATCAATAGGCCTAAATCACTCAAGTATTCAGTCAAACATAAAGTCAAACGATAATAACTAGTTAAATGTTTTGTTTTGTTGTCATAAGCTTTAATCAGAACAGGAACTTTCATAAGATTCTATCTCTTTCATCTCTGAGAATCAGCTGTGGATTTTAGGTGTTTTAGAGAGCTTGTAGAGGTAGCTGGATAAGTCTAGTTATAAGTTTCTTTTTTAGCTTATTAGATGAGCTAGAAATTGTCCATGAAAATAGCCGATTAGTATTAAGTTTCATCATTAGGTGATCATTTTTAGCAAGTGCTTAATCATAGCTTATATGCCTTAATTCCTTCACAAAAAGTGTTTCTCGTTGCTTAATAAGTCCTAATAAGCCTGTGGTGAGCTTTTCTGAAAAGTTCAAATAGTCAAAGTGCTTATTGATTAAGCTGATTTGGTCAACTATTCAAATTTTGCTTATTCTATGAGTGATTTGGAAAGTTTTGAGATAGGTTTTATTTTTCTCAGCTTAATAACATTCTTAGAAGTTGTCAGGTCAATTGCTTAATCAGAAGTGCTTATCTCTTAAAAGTTTGCTTATTGAAAAATCATATTTAGTGTTCTAGCTTATCTCATAAGTTGGATTTAGATTTGGCTAGCTTAATTTGGATTTGGAATCTGTTGCAACAACAATTTTCGAATTTCATCAAGTAATAAGTTCAGAATAGTGAAAAACATGATAAGCCCGTTTTAGCTTTTAATAGTTTTGCGTTTTTGCACTATAGTCATTAGATTATCTGGTTGTTTTCATTTTAGGTTGTAGAATTTAATTGCAACATACTCCTTTACTTTTAAACTTTATTTTTAAATGGAACAAATAGTCTTTGGGCCTGGATACATTTTCGGCTTAATATTGTTTTTGGCCTACGTTTGGATTTGTTAGTTTAAACAGATTTTCCAAATTTTGCAAATTCATTTCCTTTTAATAAAGGTATATTTTTAAGTTTTATATAAAATAAAAAATATATAAAAATATAAATAGTATAAAGATAGTTTTTATATTTTTAGGATATTTTGCATTTAAGTTTTTGAGTATTTTCATATTTTGCATATAGTTTATATTTTCATTTTGTCATTTTAATATTTTGTATTTACATTTTCAATTTGTTTTCATTTTCATAAGTGTGCATGTTTTACTTGTACCTTATGGCTTTAATTGTAGTACTTGTACTTTGTTTTTAGAGTAGATACGTATTACATATATAGCTATTTTTACATTTTTACGTGTTTTGTGCTCAAACAGAAATAGAATGCCATTCAAACATTTATAACCAAAAACGATAATCTTAACGGTAAAATTGGATATCAATTCGAGTCGATTCGAAGAAAAATGATATATTAAAAAACGGTTATTAACAGTCTTTCATAAAAATTAGGACATTTTTTGAAAACAAATTATGCAAATGTTCAAAGTACTAAGTGCTAATTTAATCATAATATATTAATAATTATAATGTTTATAGTTATATCCATCTGATTTGTTCAAGATGTAAGTTTTTTTTTTATAACAACCATTTCTTTGTTTATATCTTTTATATATGTAGAACAAGTTTAATATACATTGTTAATAATATAAAAACATTCATAAAAAATATATTTCGATCTACAAGATGATATTTACAATTTCTTAACATATAAGAAAGTATTTATAAACTTTTACATGATGTTTTTTTAAATGAATATAAATTTTTTATTTACTTATTTGGAGATGCAATGTATATATACTATGTATATAACACTGTCAACTATCTTTTTTTTATGGACGCAACATCGCGTGAATCTTTTGTAATTTTTATATTGATTAGTTTGATATTGTCTATCATATTCTAAAATTTACTCAAACCAATATATTTGCTATTAATAAATGTTAAAAAAACACAAAACTAAAACTATTTTCGTAGAAAATTTTATTGCATTTTCTATAATTAACAATGTTTCTTTTGAAACTAGTTCTTTTGATTAGGCCGGTTTGACCGAATAGATATAAAAACGTAATCTGGGTTAATTTATACATGATAAAAGTTTGAAAATTGCTTAGCTCTCTCAAGAAGTTTGGCCTATTCTTCATATATTTTATTTACTTGAACAAACTTGTTTAAAAAAGTTGATCCCATACACGAAATGTGTTCTCGGATTTGGCATGTGTAATATATATTGTTATGTTAGGCTTGAATTTCTCGGTCGAGTCCCGGTCGCGACCGAGTCGCCACGTTGCAGTGATTCGGTCGCCGGAGTAGGTCGGGGGTAATTCGACCTTACTGACGAACGATTTGCACAAAGTGGGGGAAAAAAATAGAGCCGTTGGGTTCTAGCCGTTGCCATTTAAAAAAAAGTCAAACTTAATTTAAAACCTATATAATCACTACCCATCTTTCAATAATTTTTACATTTCACACACAAATATCTACACAAACACATCTAAAATGTCTAGCAAAAGAACTCCCAAAAACAAAACCCCAAAAACCCGAGCTCGTCAAGAATCCGTTTCACATGTGACACCGGACTCGAATTTCCGATTATCCGGCGTGTCTCCACAATTCCGGTTTAGACCCGCCGGTTTTAAATATCAATCACACCAACAACCTAACTATTCAAATCGACCTTTCTATCCCCCACAACGTGATAACCAACAACATAACTATGAATCGTCGATGGGCGTGTATCGGCCTACTATGGATTCTTCCACTACTTCCTATCCAGACCAACAATATTCTCCGATTAATCGTTTTGAGGTTGATGCCCAATTTGAAGATATGATATACAACCAAGACAACTATGTGGGTGACGGGCCTAGCCAAGATCAATCTATGGGCTAAGGTTCGGGACACGGGTCTTTTCATGGTGCATACAACCTTGAAGACATCGAGGAAGAGATGTCACC
Source organism: Glebionis coronaria (assembly GCA_025667525.1). NCBI lineage: Eukaryota > Viridiplantae > Streptophyta > Magnoliopsida > Asterales > Asteraceae > Glebionis > Glebionis coronaria. The sequence goes on from CM046882.1 coordinate 80,595,951, forward strand.
AATCAAACCTAAGAAGCCCTCAAGACGTGCTACGAAAGTCAAGCAGGTTGATTTAACTGAGCCACCAAAGGAATGGACAAGTGATGAAGAGGTTGCGTTGTGCAAAGGTTGGAGTCATGTTTCTAAGAATAGTGTTGTAGGAAACAGTCAAAAAACAAAGGGCTTTTGGCTACAGGTATTGAAGTACTATGAAACCGAGACGGGTTCTACTAGAGGGTATGACGCGGTTGTGGGCAAATGGAAAAATAGGTTGCGTCCAAGTGTTGGTTCAATTTGTGAAATTATGAATAACATTGAGCGTACTCATGATAGTGGTGCCAATGATCTCACTGATTACCAAAAAGGTTGTGCTGAGTACAAGGTGATTTACAAAAAAGAGTTTCAATACCAGGAGGCGTGGAAAGTGCTCAAAGATCACCCGAGTTGGGTAGAGATTGAAATGCCAAAGTTTAAAAAGAAACAGTGTAGCAAAAAATCCAAGACTTCTGAAACCACTTCTGGTTCTGGACACGCTAGTTACATGGATGTGCATGATGGTTCTGAAGACGAGGAAGAAGAAACACAAGAATATTGACCAATGGGTCGTGATCGTGCTAAAAATAAGTCATCAACATCTTCGTCAACTGGGAAGTCTTCATTTGTTGAAGCTGTAAGCACCAAATGGGAGAAGATGAAAGACATTGGATGGGGAAAGAAGAAGCAACAATAAGATTCCTACTTTGACTTGAAGCAACGGGAGTTGGATTTGTTGGAGAAAAACGCGCAAATCAAAAGAGAAAAGCTCGAGTTATAACGTCGGGCAGTCGAGCTTGCTGAATCAAAGAAGCGAGATAAAGACTTGATGTTCTACAACTCGAAATAAACCCCAACTTGCTGATAGCCAAACAGCAAGCCCAACAAGAAATGAGGGACAGAATCAAGGAACGTTATTATTTAAATTACTAGGATTATTGTAATGTTTTTACGTTTATTGTAATGTTTTTCAAATTCGAATAATTGTGTCATTTTTTTTAAATAAATGTACGTTTTTTTATGAAATTTATTGTAATCGAGGCACCACCAGATTCATTTAGGTATATATAGAAAAGGTGTAATGAAAGATGTACTTAACCGATCATGACTGAATACTCAAATGGTTTTTTCACATGAAATTAGATACATCCTTTACTTTAGTATGTATTTTTGAATGTTTGTGATAAACAAAGAAAATGTTGTTTTATGAGGTGGATTAAGATATCAGCCTGATACTTCGTAGTTTACGAAGTAGATGATTACTTAAAAAGTGAATGAAAATAGGCAAGGGTATTAACGTCATTTCAATTTGAATTTCTGTGTACAAATAAAAATGTTCCGTGTATATATCACTAGCCTTTAGAAACATCATAATGCTCATGGATTAAAACATGTAAAATAGGATACAAAATCAAATAAAAGAAAAGAAACGAAATCCAATCTTTATTTCATCAATTCAATTATGTCTTACATCCTTTATCCAAAATACTAATCAACAGATTTATTGCATGAATTCGCTAGCTAGTTGCAGCCCAATAGCCTTGGCATGCTTAACTACCTTTGGCCTAGATAAAGCCTTAGTAAAAGAATCAGCTACGTTATCATCCGTGTGAACTTTTATTATTTTTATTTCTCGAGCTTCCACTTGTTCTCGAACGTAGTGATATCTACGCTTAAAGTGTCTGGCGCCTTTCATAGCTCCAGGGTCATTGGCGAATATTATTGCAGCAGAATTGTCGCAATATATATCAATAGGTTCTTTAATTGAAGGCATCACTCCAAGATCTCCAATAAACTTCCTAATCCAAACAGCTTCCGTTGCAGCTTCTGAAGCGGCCATTTACTCGGATTGAGTCGCATGCATAACAATGGTTTTCTGCTTACTGCTCTTCCAGTCAACTGCTCCTCCATTGATGACAAACACGTAACCCGTCTGAGACTTCGTATCGTCGTTATCACATTGCCAGGACGCATCACAGAACCCTGTTACATTCAATTCTGTTTCTGGTTTACCCCCGAATACCAAAAACATATCTTTCGTACTTCTCAAATACTTTAGAATATGCTTAACAGCAGTCCAATGGAACTTTCTTGGATTCTGTTGGTATCTACTGACCAAGTTCTGAGAAAACGCCACATTAGGCCTTGTGCATCTTACAACATACATAATAGATCCTACAGCCGAAGCATAAGACACCTTTCGCATGTAAGCCACCTCTTCAGGTGTTGATGCATCTTTCTCATGACTTAATTCATTCTTAACCTCCATCGGTTGAAAACCTTTCTTAGAGTTATACATATTATACTTCTTCAATATCTTATCTATATAAGCATCTTGACTAAGACCAATTAACCGTCTACTTCTATCTCGATAGATTTTAATTCCCAGAATATATGCAGCATCTCCCAAATCCTTCATAAAAAAACATTACCAAGTTAATCCTTAACTTCCTTAAGTCTTGGAATGTTACTTCCCATGATTAATATGTCATCGACATATAAAATTAGGAACACTACATTACTCCCACTAGTTTTACGATATACACATGGCTCATCACGATTTTGAATAAATCCGGACTTTTTGATTTCTTCATCAAACGCTTATTCCATTAACGTGATGCTTGCTTTAAACCATAAATAGATCTTTGAAGTTTGCACACGCACTTTGGATATTTAGGATCAACGTACCCTTCTGGTTGTTGCATATAGATGTCTTCATCTAAGCGACCGTTCAAGAAGGCAGTTTTAACATCCATTTGCCATATCTCATAGTCATAGTATGCTGCTATAGCTATAAGAATCCTAATAGCTCGTAAGTCTGCTATAGGAGAAAATGTCTCCTCGTAGTCTACGCCAAAAGTTTGAGTAAAACCTTTAGCTACTAAACGTTTATAGGATTGTATTTCACCATCCATGTCGGTTTTCTTCTTGTAGATCCACCTATTTTTCACTACTTTAGCATTTTTAGGTGCATCCACAAGAATCCAAACATCGTTGATTTTCATGGATTTCATTTCCTCATTCATCGCAACTATCCATTTTGACTTTTCTGGATCAGACATTGCGGATCGATAGTTAACAGGTTCACCAAGATCCCCTACTTCCTCCTCATCATCCTCTATGTAAAGACATAGTTTGTTTGGCGCACGTATGGTTCTTTTAGACCTACGTGGAGGAATTAATTCTGGTGGAACTCCCAGACTTTCTGGTTCTACAGGATTTTCTTCGCTAGTATTTTCAGAAGGCAATGTATCTTCTTGAATTTCTTCAAGATCATAATTTCTCCCACTGAATTCTTATTTACAAGATCACTTTTAAGGAAGTATCCATACCGAGCCACAACTACTTTGTTCTCAGCCGGATAATAAAATTAGTAACCCATAGTTTCCTTAGGGTAACCTATAAAGATACATTTTACTGAGCGTTGTTGGAGTTTATCTCCAGAGTCACGTTTCACATACGCCTCACAACCCCAAATTTTCAAATAAGACAAATATGGCTTCTTGCCATGCCATAGTTCATATGGTGTCTTATCAACCTTCTTTGTGGGAACCATATTCCGAATACAAACAGCAGATTCAAGAGCATAATTGATAGGTGTGAAAACACCCATCCTTTTTACCACTTAATTACAATAATAACCGAGCCAAAACGTGTATTTTATGCCATTTATGTCGGAATTATGCGTGGTTTGTGTTTTTGTTGTGATTTAGGACGAAAAGGTAAAAAAAATGGAGAAAACACGGCATTCACGGTCTTTTAATCGAAGAAAAAGATGAAAGATGAAGTCGAAAGATCAAAAGTGGAAAAATAACGAAAGTCCAAGACCAATTCTGAAGATTTATCGAAGAAAAAGTCAAAAGACGGAAGTTTACTAAAAGCCGAAGAACTCGAGTCTTATTTATGAAGAAAATTCAAGACGAGTTCAAAGAAATTCCGAGACAAAGTCATTAAGTCCAAGATTAACAAAAGATAAAGAAGGGAAGGACTTAACTTTGCAATTAAGGAAAAGAGGAAAGAGGGAGGAATCTTCCTAAGCTCCTCCCTAATCACCCCTATATATAGTTTAGTTCCCTTTCATTTCTTGTTGTTGGTGGCTTGACAAACCACTCTTCCACCATTTTCATTTCTTGTCTTTTAATTTCTTGCAATTTAATTTCATGTTTTGCACTTTTAATTTCTTCAATTCAAGTAAGTCTTTTAATCTTGAAATCTTTTCTTTTAATCAAGTTCTTATTTTTAATCATCTTCTTCTACCTTTCTTATTTTGCTTATCTTTTGATTCATGTTCATCCTTGATTTTATTTCATCTTAATGCTTATTTGATTTAAAGGTTTCTAAAAAGTTCATCTTTTTATTGTTTGATCTAAAAGTTTGTTTATTTTAAGTTTGATAAGTTGATGTTCGTGCTTATTCGATCCGTTTCATCATAGATTCGTCCTAGTTTTGGTTATAAGCTTATTTCCATAGCTTATTGATCTTGCTTAATTTTCGGATCAAAGTGGGTAATCGGAAAGGGTTATAAACCCCTTTCCGATTTGATTATTCCGACCAGAGCACCCCTATTCCGATCACACAATCGGAAAAGGGTTTTGGATATTCCGATTGTACCTTATTTCCAGTATTCCGATTTGCATTTTTCTTAACATTCCGATCTAGCCCTTTTGAACATTCCGATTAGCTAGTTTTGAGTATTCCGATTGGGGCATTTGTCAATATTCCGATTGGTACTTTTCCATTATTCCGATTACCATGTTTCCTTCATATTCCGATCATGCTTGTTTTTACTCATTCCGATTGGTAATTTCCGACGGGTACATTCCGATCGGATTCCAATTTGGATTCCGATCGGGTGTATTCCAAGTGTCAATTTTTCTCGTTTTATTTTTAGTCCATTTTAATTTCGTTTTGTATTTTTATTTAATTGTCAATTTACTTTTCGCTAAGTTTTAATTTTACGTCATTTCAATTCTCGTCATTTATTTTTATAGTTTTAAATATTGCTCCGTTTACGTTTCAACTAGTTTTAGTTTTAATTACCCGTCATTTATTATTTAAGTCTTGCACATTTATTTTACCAAAACCAAAAATATTGTTTTCACCAAGAACAACTAATCTCACACAATTAACCGGAAATCAATTCGATTAGACACAGAGAATAACGAACTTTCAACATACCAAAATCTTAACATTAAATGGCGCCGCTGCCGGCTCTTTTCGTGAAGATTAACGGTTTTTTGTGAGAGACGCGTTGGCTTTTGGGACCCGTTTACTTGTGAACTTTATTTTTCGTGTCCAAAAATTTTCAAAAATCACAAAAACATTTGTAAAATCATAAAAAGCATTTCTTTTTCAAAGTTTTGCACCAAAAATATTCTTCTTGCTTATCTATCTTTCTTTATGGATTTTTATGTCCATTGCGTCCGGTGTGGGAAACAATTATCTGGGAACAACTCTTGTCAATGGTGTACATGTGAGCGGTGCGGAAACGATATCGACGACACACAATTCGGATTTTGTCCCTTGTGCAACTCGACTAATTCATTATTTTTGAACCCACCTCCTGTTCCCCCGTGCATCTATTGTGGAAGCGATTCTCATTGGCATGTTTCGTGCCCGGTTCGATACCCGTATGGTCACGGGCAAGAACCGGGGTACAATTATGACAATGATAATAGCTATCCACAAGATGCACCTGCTTTTTCTCCATAACCGGTTTGCAACAACTGTGGGGGTCCTCACGATACTTATTATTGTCAACCAATGAATTATTATGAGCAAAATCCGTGTCCTCGGTTTTCTTCACCAATGGATTATTATGAACCAAACCCGGTTTCTAATTCTTCCCAACCGATGAACTACTATGAGCCACAACCATGCTATAATTCAGGTTTTCAACACTTTGAGCCCCCACATCACACCCTCAATCATCAATCCTCTCAGCAAACTAGTCTTGATCAACAACTCACTTCTTTGAATGACATTCTAGAAAGTATAGCTCAACTTCGAGCTGACTTACATCAGGAAAGGCAACCGTTGTTTGATGTGGACGAAACCTTGAAAACCACCGACACCTTTTTGAGCCAATTTAGCCGTTTTCCTTTCTTTTCTACACCAAAATGATTAATTACAGCGTGGGATAGAATTGGTGAAATTGAACATACTCGGGGCGATGAACAACAAAATTTGCTGCATGAGCTTCTTAAAGATGTGGAGGTTATCAAGGAAGAGTTAGCCGACTACGTCACTCCTAATTGGACTCGTCCCATCTATTATGATGATGACGACGACGATGATGTCTACACTTTCAACCAATCTTCTGAAGTTGCTGCTCCTACTGTCGATGTTCCTACTGCATCTAAGGATCCAGATTCGTTGAATGAGCTTAGTGATGTTGGTCTCGACAAAGTATTGGATGATGAGGTTTGTGACTTACCTGCTCTGGAGCCTGAGGACGACGTTGCTCTTACGGAAGAGGTCGATCCTAGTGATGACGATTTTTCTCCAAGCTATGAGAATTTCACTCTTGAAATTTCTCAATCTCCACCGGGAGATGCGGGCAATGAGGATTTATTCTCTCCGGTTTACGAAAAGTTCCCTGATGAACATGATCTTGTGGATGAGGTGGAAGACGTACTTCTTCGCGATAGATTACGGAAAGTGCACCTTTTTATTGCTCAAATCGAAGCGTTGACTTCTCCTCCTCTTTCCAAGTCTTTACCCCCATCTATTCCTCCCGTTGAAGATAATGACCCATTGCTGGAAGAAATCGACATCCACTCCATCCCTCCAGGTATTGATGATTCTGACACGGAGGGGGACATTATTTTTGATAATTTGCTGCAGGAAGATATTGTCTCAAGTCCCCCTCCCGAGCACATTTCATCCTCCTCTTTAGCCACCATTACGGAGGATGAGTGATTTGACCCAGGAGGTGACATTGATTATGCTATCAATGATAACATTACGGCTTTGCCGAATGCTCAGCCTCCATTATCTTTGGGGGAGGACAATGTGCTTACTTTACCCACCCCACCTCCCGTGGATCTTGAATTCACATACTTCTCGTATGTTGAAAGGACCTTTCTCCCATTCAAGACTTATCCCCCTGCCTCTCCTTTGTTGATGTCAACCGGGAACGAGGACAAGGTCTTTGATCCCGGTATTACATTCGAGGCTTCTCCATGGACCATTTAATTCGGGGACGAGTCAGGCTCGTGACTCGGTTAACAAAAACAAGTGCTTTTTGGGAGGCAACCTAATTATCTATCTATTTTCACCATAAGTGTAGGGGGAGTCCCGTGGTGTTTCTTGCTTTCTTTCTTATCATGTGCAGGGATTAGAGCTTCAAAGACACACTCTTGATGACTTTTAACGAACCGTGATTCCGTGTTCCCTTCTTCCCGGTTCTATCCTAAACTCTTTTCGATTCACTATTTTATATTTCTCAATATTAAAATAGGAATCTCTTTAGTTGTCTTTTCCTTAGCGAGATTTAAACAACGTGCACAATGTCCTAAGTGTAAGGGAGTTTACTCCCACATGCTTAAACATTGAGGACAATGTTTATATTAAGTGTAGGGGGGACTTCTATCGAAGTTAAGTGGCCTTTTCCTTGTATTTGTCCTCATTTTAACCGGAAAATTTGATTTTTCGACATTTTTCAAAATTTTTAATCTATTTTGGCCTAGTTGTATAGTTGTTTTTACCTCTGTTCAGTTATTTTCTTTCCTTATTAGAATAAAATTTTAATAAAGTGGTTTTAATTTTCAAACGTTGTGAATATTTTGACTCGACCCGAGTTTACTTATCTAAGTTTGCTCTAGCTAGTATCCTTAACATGTTTAAGTCAAGTTTTGCTAGGCTTTTATATAGGGAGCTATAAAACGCGATAGTCTTAACTCTCACGGGTTAAGAAAAAGAACTTTTTCAAGTTCCTATAATTGATCCTAGAGAGTTGTTTATCAAGGGAACTTTAAAACGCGATTTCTAAAACTTGAAAAAGTCTAAGAATTTGCAAGATCTATAGGCGACTCGAAAACCCAAAACTTCGATTTAATAGGCTAAGCATCCACGAGTCTCATTCCTTGAGATTTTAAACTGTGGAGAACGAGAGATGATAGAGCCAATTATAAGTCCGGTGTTCTTTCGTGAATTTATGTGAGTTAATTATGAGCATATTCTCCCTTCGCTTGCTAAATAATATATCTGCTAATAAATAAGGTTGTACGATTTGAAAAGTTACTTAGCTTCTAGCCCAAGATCGTTTAAAAGTTGCTCGGTACGGATTAGAGTTCATAGCCAAGGCATAACTTATTGAAGCGGGATGCAAAGATTGGTGAGTCCGAAAAGGCCCTAACAAGGCATGAGGGCTACATTTTGTTGCTAAAGATCCAAAAGTGATGTGAAGAATCATTTATCGAAAATCAATATGAAGGATCGAGACACACGACGAAAAGCAAATACTCCCCTAAAGATCATGGAGAAGTCTATCCAAAAAGGCCCTAACAAGGTATGAGGATAAATAGATCCAAGTCCTAAAAGGAGGCGGATCGTTGTATATCAAAGTCCAAAATAAAGATTGGAGAAAAATGAAGAAGTCGTGGTCCAAGTATGAATCTCTCAAAATTTCAAGTGAAGAAATTCCTATTATGAAGAGAAGACCATTATTTCATGAACGTCTCTCAAGATTTGAAGTATGAAGTCGCTGCCAAATATCGGTCCGAGAAAGGTCTCAAATCGCGAAGCGAGTTATGCCAAGATATGAACTTTATGAGGTCCCGAGAAACAGTTTTAAAAGATTTTGTCCTTTAGCTAACTATTGATTAAATTGTTCACTTTATTTTCGGACTAAATAACTATCGAAATAAGTCAAAAATGCATCCTCGTGATCATTCAAGACAACAATAAAATAAAATAGATACACCTAGGAATAAGGGAGTCTAAGTGAATAATTGGCCCACATGAGTTCGTGTTAGTTTGCTAACTTATAATAACAATGATCTCGTTTCTAAGCTTGGTTTGGAGAAAGTGAAAACTTGAGGATGATGATCATTCACGACATTTTCAAAACCCAAGGTATGTTTTTGATTTCTTTACTTTGTATGTTTATAATTTTCTATCTCTTTAATAAAGGCCAACGTGGATTGATTGTGATGAAAAATGTAAAAGTGCTTTGTAACTAATGCATTGCATGAGGACATTGCAATGGTTAAGTGTAGGGGATTTGATAGGTGTGAAAACACCCATCCTTTTTACCACATAATTACAATAATAACCGAGCCAAAACGTGTATTTTATGCCATTTATGTCGGAATTATGCGTGGTTTGTGTTTTTGTTGTGATTTAGGACGAAAAGGTAAAAAAATGGAGAAAACACAGCATTCACGGGCTTTTAATCGAAGAAAAAGACGAAAGATTAAGTCGAAAGATCAAAAGTGGAAAAAGAACGGAAGTCCAAGACCAATTCTGAAGATTTATCGAAGAAAAAGTCAAAAGACAAAAGTTTACTAAAAGCCGAAGAACTCGAGTCTTATTTATGAAGAAAATTCAAGACGAGTTCAAAGAAATCCCGAGACAAAGTCATTAAGTCCAAGATTAACAAAAGATAAAGAAGGGAAGGACTTAACTTTGCAATTAAGGAAAAGAGGAAAGAGGGAGGAAGCTTCCTAAGCTCCTCCCTAATCACCCCTATATATAGTTTAGTTCCCTTTCATCTCTTGTTGTTGGTGGCTTGACAAACCACTCTTCCACCATTTTCATTTCTTGTCTTTTAATTTCTTGCAATTTAATTTCATGTTTTGCACTTTTAATTTCTTCAATTCAAGTAAGTCTTTTAATCTTGAAATCTTTTCTTTTAATCAAGTTCTTATTTTTAATCATCTTCTTCTTCCTTTCTTATTTTGTTTATCTTTTGATTCATGTTCATCCTTGATTTTATTTCATCTTAATGCTTATTTGACTTAAAGGTTTCTAAAAAGTTCATCTTTTTATTGTTTGATCAAAAAGTTTGTTTATTTTAAGTTTGATAAGTTGATGTTCGTGCTTATTCGATCCGTTTCATCATAGATTCGTCCTAGTTTTGGTTATAAGCTTATTTCCATAGCTTATTGATCTTGCTTAATTTTCGGATCAAAGTGGGTAATCGGAAAGGGTTATAAACCCCTTTCCGATTTGATTATTCCGACCAGAGCACCCCTATTCCGATCACACGATCGAAAAAGGGTTTTGGATATTCCGATTGTACCTTATTTCCAGTATTCCGATTTGCATTTTTCTTAACATTCCGATCTAGCCCTTTTGAACATTCCGATTAGCTAGTTTTGAGTATTCCGATTGGGGCATTTGTCAATATTCCGATTGGTACTTTTCCATTATTCCGATTACCATGTTTCCTTCATATTCCGATCATGCTTGTTTTTACTCATTCCGATTGGTAATTTCCGACGGGTACATTCCGATCGGATTCCAATTTGGATTCCGATCGGGTGTATTCCGATTGGAGGTTTGGGTTTGTTTAAATATTTTGTTTTAGTTTAAGTGTCAATTTTTCTCGTTTTATTTTTAGTCCATTTTAATTTCGTTTTGTATTTTTATTTAATTGTCAATTTACTTTTCGCTAAGTTTTAATTTTACGTCATTTCAATTCTCGTCATTTATTTTTATAGTTTTAAATATTGCTCCGTTTACGTTTCAACTAGTTTTAGTTTTAATTACCCGTCATTTATTGTTTAATTCTTGCACATTTATTTTACCAAAACCAAAAATATTGTTTTCACCAAGAACAACTAATCTCACACAATTAACCGGAAATCAATTCGATTAGACACCGAGAATAACGAACTTTCAACATACCAAAATCTTAACATTAATAATCCCAAAAGGATAATGGTAAAGTTGTAAGATTAAACATAGATCGCACCATATCTAATAATGTACGATTTATCCTTTCAGATACACCATTTTATTGTGGAGTATATGGCGAAGTAAGTTTCTGAACACTTCCGTTCTCACTTAAATAATCTTTAAACTCTTGACTTAAATATTCACCACCTCGATCAGAACGAAGAGCTTTAATCTTCTTTCCTAGTTGTAACTCTACTTCTGCTTTAAACATTTTGAATGTTTCAAACACCTCATGTTTATGCTTAAGTAAATAAACATAACCATAACGGCTATAATCATCCGTAAACGTTAAGAAGTAGCTAGCACCTTTCCTTGACACATGTCTAAGTGGTCCACACACATCATTATGTATCAAACCAAGTAGTTCAGTAGCCCTTTCAATATTATTATTAAAAGGTTTCTTGGTCATCTTTCCAGAGATACAAGACTCACATTTATCAAATGATTCATCATTGATATTTTCCAAAAGACCATCACGTTGAAGCTTTTGTATGCGAGTCTTCCCAATATGGGCAAGTCTACAATGCCAAAGATAAGAAGAGTTCTTGTCTAACTTTCTCTTCTTATTCATGCTAAAAACAGAATTATTTTTCCTCTTGGAATTATTACCATGCATGTTAATTTCAAAAACGCCATTCACAGAAATTGCATCAAAATAGAATAAACCATCTTTGAAAATAGAAATTCTATTATTATCAATCGTGTGATTAAATCCAAGATCCAACATACAAGAAAAGGAAATAACACCCCTAACAATTGTAGGTGCATAATGACAATTATTTAAAAACAGTACTAAACCCGAAGGTAAAACTAGTTTAAATATTCCAATAGCTTCAACCGCTGCTTGTGCGCCATTGCCCACTTGCAGAAATTGTTCCCCATAGGTAAGCTTCCTCTTAAACTCAAATCCCTGCAGGGTATTACAAATGTTCATACCACATCCCGTATCATATACCCAGGAGTTTGATTTGTATGTAAGATTAAATAACTCTATCATAAATAAGTTACCTGAAGATGCTGCAGCAGCTAGCTCGGCCTTCTTCTTATGTTCTTGCAAATCATGGAGGTAGAGAGAGCAATTCCTCTTCCAGTGTCCAGTCATTTTGCAGTGGTGACAAGTCTCATCTTTCTGAGATTGACTCCTCTTGACAAAGTTCTGCTTTGGTTTTGATGGAGTCGCAACTTGTTTGCTCTTATCAACCTTGCCTTTGCCTTTCTCCTTCTTATTCACTTGCGGTTTTGGTTTAGTCACTCTACCCTTTTGCACATAAAGTACTTGAGGAGTAGCAGTGAATGCCTTATCTTTCAACCCCTTTTCAAAGTCAATGAGCATTGCATGCAGATCATTAACCATCTTCCCCGTGCAATGCATATTATAGTTACGAACGAAATCATTAAAGTCCTTATTAAGGGACCTATTGATCAAGTTGATAGCCGTATTATGATCATAGGGTTGTCCTAGTGCGATGAGTTGTTCCATATAACCCCTCATTTCCATATAATGGGCAATTACGGACTTTCTAGGAGCTTGCTTGCAACTATGTAGAGCATCAGCCAAATCATAGATCTCTACAGCTTGCGGCGTTTCATACACAGCCTTGAGTTAATCAAGCATTCGCTGAGGTGAAAATAGCTCATACTTCCTTTGAAGTGATGAAGCCATTCTCCCTAACATTACAACAGCCACCTCATGGTGCTTCTTAACGTTAGCAGCGTGTTGAAGCCTTTCCGCATCAAATGCTCCTTTAGCAAGATCCTCCGGAAAAGGAGTAGTCAAGATATCAATAGTACCGGCTTCTCTCAGAACAATTCTTAGTGAGCGATACCAGTCATTGAAATTAGGGCCAGTAAGTCCAGGCCGTTCAAAGAAAGCTTTGAACGCCGAGCTTATTGTTAGATTGTTTTCGGGTTGAGCCATTTCTACAGAAATAAGTTCAAACATTAGTATTTTTGATAATACAATTCAAGAAAATAAAATTACCCCGGTAATAAAACCATAGTATTTTCCTTGAAAACTATAACCCATATTGACATAGATTCATCACATCAGTTGATCTGCTAGTGACAAATGTATTCAACACAGTAACTTTTCGAACAATAATTGACAAACAAATTTGCAATTTCTGGATATGTTAGAGATTTACATTACCAAAATCATTTGCATTGTAAACATGTTTCATCCCTACTTTACGCCTTAAGTTTCCAGTTCTTACTGAGTAACTTAATTAAGTCGACTAATCTAAAGAACGTAAAACCTTCATGTGCAATCTTATTCAGTCATGAAGTTTTCTCTCCATTACAACATTGTCCAAAATCTCATATGACGACAATTGTAACTTCAAGTGTTCGTCAATTAGATGGCATATGACTTAAATTTTTAGGGTATAGATTTTGGTGTCAAAATCATGTATGGAAAAGCATGCATACATCTCCATAACATAAGTTTAATAAAAAACGTTTAGTAAACTTTTTGGTGAGACTAAAATTTCATCATATATTTGCAAGTTGAGGTATTGGTTAAACCAATTAAAGATTTTACACACAACTAAATTCACACTGTACTTTTTCTAGAAATCAGCTAAAGCGCAAAGCAATAACCTTATTCATTGTGTTTTGGATGTGAATTAATGCAGTTAAATCAACCTTAAAGAATTATACAAATAAAAACCATAGGTAATTCCAATTTTGACGCACAGGCGAGCCGGGAATTTGGTCAGCGCTGAAGCATAACACCTCCTTCCTTAACCGGGTACATGACCAGCGGTGCGTTATACCCACTTTATAGTTTGCCAAAATTGAGTAGGCCGTTAAGTTGTTATTGCAATTCTAATCAAAGAAAATCATATGTAATTTAGATCTCAAAACAATTCATTAATTTTGATAAGATTTAGTCAATATTATTTTTCTTAAAAAAATTACCCTTGTTTACAACATACAATAAAAAACGCATGAAAACAAGTAGTACAAAAAAACTAAATCAAATAGCCACATGCATAACAATTTATTCAAAGAACATCAAATCTAGGGTTTTTATAAACATAAAAAGTCTTCCCTAATTTTAAAACTTTAAATCAAATAAAGCAAATAGCATTCAAAGTTATATGATCCGTAAAACATGCATGTTTATTACGGATCTCTCACATTCTCTTAACAATTAAAAAACTACGGATCGTAACCACACATGACATAACAATTAATTCATGCAAAACATCTAAAGTTAATTGCCATGTAATTTTAGGGTTTACAATTTTATTTTATTTTAAATTCGGCCAGATCTGATTTTAAAAACCATAAAAAACAGAAAAAACTAATTTTTATAAAACCTAAAAACCAACATGTAATTTTTAACACAAATAAATATTAGTTAAAAAAAAACTTTAGATTTTGATAATTATAATCATGTTAAAACGGCTCTCGATGCCACTGAAGGTTTATATTTATCAATATCATAACAATTATTAAAAACCCTAATATGGATCAAAGCACATACATCGGAAGCAAATTAACAAGATCATTAATTTAACACAATTATAATTAACCAAGATTAGGGTTACATACCTTTATCCTAGCAAGATCTATAATTCGACGGAACGGTCACCGGTAGAGATAGATCACGAACACCACCAGGATATAGTCTAAAGCAAGACTACACCACGATCTTGTACACACGTAATGCGGCGAGTTAATCGTGAGTCTAGCACGAACAAACCGAGCTTCCAAGTCTATGGAGGATCTACCCAACAACCCTAGAGAGGGGCTAGGACTAGATCTACAATAGCTTAATGAAAAACAAAGAAGAACCCTAAATTGAGGGTGTTTGGCCGGCGGTTAGAGAGCAAGAGAAAGGGAGAGGAGTGTAAAAATTATGAAAGCCTTGGTTTGTTTATATACACATTGGAAAAACTTTTCCTCCAAGGTTAAACAAGTTTTAAGGAAACAAAATCTTTTCTCCTTCCTTTTGTCTCTCTTTGGCCGGATATTCACAAGCCCACAAGGGGGTTTCCGGAACTTTTTCGACTCCTTCTTTTAGCTTCTATTATATTCTATAACGGTCGTTTAATACTTAACTTTTAATTATTTAACGATCGTTAGTTTAAGCTACGGTTTGATTTAATAAATATAATAAATATATTTAATAAATAAATTAACCCTTTACGTAATGTGTGCAATCCCGTGATCTCGAGTTCGATCCTATCACACGGCTATCGATTTTAAGTCCATAAACTTTCACTAAATGCCAAATGCAATGATAAAAAATTGTAATACTAATAATGATATTATTTGGTATAGCATGAGAAAGTTGATCAGTAGTACAACTTCAAAATTTTCATGGGTTGCTTTTTGATGAATTTGTATTAAGGCTGAAATCTGAATATACTGTGGTTTCTGTTATGATCCTTGTTATTTAGTCACTTTGTTTATGATACGGATCCAGGTGGAAGCCCAGCCCGGGCCGAGCCCACTAAAAGTGGCTAGGTGAGCTGTATGTTTTGCAGACCCAATCCAACCGAAAACTTTATGTCCAAGTTATTTATTTTAGTCTTTTATTTCATTGATATCATTTACTTTTGTATCAAATTAGGTTTCTGTAATTGTTTGCACTTTTGCCTATTTAAGGGGTTGTAATTCCTGGTTGGATTGGCAGGATTTGAATAAAGAACTTCTCTTTCAGAAACAGTTTTTGTTTTCTTGTTTGTTCGGTTGGCCGAAGAACAACGCCGTCAATCTGTTACTTGGTTGGCCAAGAACAATTGCCGCTAGGTTTACGCCTAGGTTTATCGTTTAATCCAATTCATATACGAATCCGTATCAAGTGGTATCAAGAGCTCAGGTTTATCTCAAGATGTCGCTAAACGAAGATCATCGTCGCCAAGACCGTAGATTCGCCGCCGGAGGCAACGGGCAGGACATGCGTGATCCTCGCGATGTCGAGATTGAAAGACTTCGTCAACGGGTTCGTGAACTAGAAATCAATCCATTCAATAGGTATGAAAGACAGTTTGAAAACACACCAACCGGGTCAAGTGCGGAAGAATATGAAAACCAAGGTAGTGAATTCGAAAAAAAAAATTACCAGCAGCATCCACGAGACCGTCGGCCACCCCCAGCAACACCACCACCACCACGCCATCGTCACACACCACGCGCACCACAACAGGCTGATCTTATCCGCTCTTTGGGTATTCGCACCGAAATACCAGAATTTGAAGGACGTTTATGTCTAGATGATTTTCTTGATTGGATACGCACGGTCGACCATATATTCGATCTTCGTGACACACCTGAACAACTCAAGGTAAAACTCGTTGCTATTCGATTAAAACAATTTGCTTCTTTGTGGTGGGAGCATGTGGAAAATCAAAGGTACCGAGAGGGAAAACATCTGGTTGACTCGTGGGATAAGATGAAGCGGCTCATGAAAAAAAGTTCTTACCCGTAACTCACACACAAGATTCGTACGTGGAGTTTCAGAACCTCAAACAACAAACCCTTACGGTCGAAGAATTAATTGCGGAGTTTGAGCGTGTCCGTATGCGTTGTGGCGTACAAGAAAACGAAGAACACACTATTGCACGTTTTTTGGGTTGTCTTCGTACTGATATTTCTGATGTTGTTTGTTTACAACAATATTACTCGTTTCATGATGTTTGTAGGTTGGCACTCAAGGTGGAAAAACAATTATCGGCAAGACAAAAAACAACTCGTTTCGGCTCTTCCAGCTGCGTACCTCAGTCGGCCACAACCCCTGTTCGGGTCGCACGAATCAAAACCGACCCACAAACCCTTACTGACGTCTCACAAACGCCAACAACCACCTCACTCCGTTGTTTTAAATGTCAAGGAATAGGTCACTTAAAAAGGGATTGTCCAAATAAACAAACCCTCGCACTTTTTGATACAGTTGTTGATGAACCTACTACAGTTTATGACACTGAAGACGAGGTTGAGATTGAAGTTGTTTACCCTGATCGGCGTGAACTCCTTGTTACCCGCCGATTTCTTAACGCCGCTGCCCTTGACCAAGACGACGATACCACATGGCTCCGCACTAATATTTTTCGCTCCCAGTGCACCTCTAAAGGCAAGGTTTGCACTATCATTATTGATGGCGGAAGTTGTGAGAATATGGTGTCTACCACCATGGTTGAAAAATTAGGTCTTCCAATACAGGTTCATCCAGAACCGTATCAACTTACTTGGCTCAAAAAGGGCAATCTTGTCAAAGTTACTCACCGTTGTCTCGTACAATTTTCATTGGCAATAATTATATGGACGAGTTATGGTGTGAGGTTATCCCGATAGACGCATGTCATATTTTGTTGGGGCGTCCATGGTTATACGACCGTCGAGTAAAACATGATGGCTATCGTAACACTTACACATTTAAAAAAGATGGTGTTAGTATCACGTTAGCACCCTTACATCCGAAAGATGCTCCACCTGATCGTGTGCTACTATCAAAAACTGACTTTGTCGGGCTTGCTAAGGTGTCCCCGCCACCCGTTGTCTTTGGGCTGCTAGTGGTTGAAGAAAACCCCGTCAATGAAGCTACCCCGTTGTCGGTGGTTCTGTTGCTCAACGAGTTTCAAGATGTGTTCCCGGAAGAAATTCCACCCGGGTTGCCTTTGATACGTGAAATTCAACATTGTATAGACTTCTTACCCGGCGCCAGTATACCTAATAAGCCTGCTTATAGGATGAATCCTAAAGAATTCGCAGAGTTGCATCGACAGGTTACCGAATTATTAGAGAAAGGACTTATTCGGGAAAGCATGAGTCCGTGTGTCGTACCCGCTTTACTTGTTCCTAAACCAGGAGGTACGTTTCGCATGTGTATTGATAGTAGGGCGGTTAATAAAATTACTATCAAGTATCGTTTTCCAATCCCACGGTTTGATGATCTTCTTGACCACCTTCATGGGGCATGTGTCTTTTCTAAAATTGACTTACGAAGTGGCTACCATCAGATCCGTATGCGTCCCGGGGACGAGTGGAAAACCGCCTTCAAAACAAGGGATGGGTTGTACGAGTGGATGGTCATGCCATTCGGGTTGTCTAACGCGCCCAGTACGTTCATGATATTGATGAATCATATTTTTAAGCCATTTATTGGTCGGTGTGTTGTCGTTTATTTCGATGACATTTTGGTCTTTAGCAACAATGAAGATGATCATCTCCACCACCTCCGAGAAATTTTTTTGGTCTTACGTGCTCAGAAGTTGTTTGCTAACCGAAAAAAATGTCACTTTCTAACTCGGGAAGTTATTTTTTAGGGGTATTTGATTTTAGGAACGGGCATCCGTATGGATACAACAAAAATCTCCGCCATTACCACCTGGCCGCCACCTACATCATTACATGACGTGCGTAGCTTTCATGGGTTGGCGTCGTTTTATCGTCGGTTTATTCGAGGGTTTAGTACGATTGTTGCCCCGATTACGGAATGTTTAAAAAGTAGCCAATTTGTGTGGAATACCGCAGCCCAATTGGCCTTCGAGCAGCTCAAAACCGCTGTCACTAAGGCTCCGGTTTTGGCATTGCCCAACTTTGAACACGTTTTTCAGGTAGAGTGTGATGCTTCGGGGCTCGGAATTGGTGGTGTTCTCAGTCAATTGAATAGGCCTATTGCTTTTTTCAGTGAAAAACTCAACGACACAAGACGGCGCTATAGCACGTATGATAAGGAATTTTATGCCATTGTTCGCAGTCTCGAGTATTGGCGTCATTATCTTTTACCATCTGAGTTTATTTTGTATACCGACCACCAAGCCTTCAAGTTTATTCAAGGTCAGGCTAAGTTGAATCCTCGGCATGCCAAGTGGGTGGAAACCCTTCAGGATTTTTCTTTTGTCATACGACATAAAGCTGGATCCACCAACTCGGTAGCTGATGCTCTGAGTCGCCGACCAGCGTTATAATCTTCTACTTCTTTTCAGGTTTCAGGGTTTGCTCCTTTTGTACACTTGTACTAGGATGATCCTGATTTTAAGGCGTTGTGGGACAAAAGTCGTAGTGGTATTTTTCGCGACTTTGTGCGGCGGGATGGTTTTCTATTCGAGGGGTGTCGTTTATGTGTTCCCGTTTCTTCTTCAAGGGAAGTTGTTATATTAGAATGTCATCAGGGTGCGCTTGCTGGTCATTTTGGGAGAGCAAAAACAGTCGCTTTGGTGGAGGATCGATTGTTTTGGCCAAAATTGGCTAAGGATGTGCAGAAAGTTATTAGTCGTTGTCGTGTGTGCCATATAGCCAAGACGCAACACACTAATCAGGGTCTTTATTCTCCCTTACCTACGCCTGACGGTCCTTGGGAAGACGTTAGTATTGATTTTGTCCTTGGTCTGCCATTAACACAACGCAAGAAGGATTCCTTCATGGTAGTCGTTGACCGTTTCTCAAAAATGGCTCATTTTATTCCATGTTCTAAGACATTTGACGCCTCCCAGATAGCTCGGCTATATTTTGCGGAAATAGTGCGCTTACACGGTGTGCCACGATCTATCACCTCTGACCGTGACGTTAAATTTGTTAGCCATTTCTGGCGTACATTGTAGAAGCGTTTGGGGGCTAAGCTTAACTTTAGTAGTTCGCACCATCCTCAAACGGATGGACAAACCGAGGTGACCAATAGGAGTCTTGGAAGTTTACTTCGTGGCTTAGTTGGTGACAAACCGAAACAGTGGGATGCCAAGTGGGATGCCATTTTGCCACAGGCTGAGTTCGCGTATAATCGATCTAAGCACAGCTCTACAGGCCGTAGTCCATTCTTTCTTGTGTATGGACGCAATCCTTTTACTCCTCTGGATTTAGTTCCTCTGATAGGTGATCAAGCTGTTAGTGCCGAAGGGGACGAACGTGCTACTCAGATTAAGGAGTTACATGCACAAGTCCGCGAGCAGATCATCAAGCACAATCTACAATACCAAAGTCGTGCGAACAAGCATCGTAAGAAGGTCCTTTTTGAGGAGGGTGATCTTGTGTGGATACATTTGCGCCATGAACGGTTTCCCCGGGGTCGTTTTGGTAAGCTCCACCCGCGCGGCGATGGGCCATTTCGTATCTTGAAGAAAATTAATGATAATGCATACAAAGTGGACTTGCCCGGTCACTATGGTGTATCTGCTACTTTCAATGTTGCTGACCTTTCTCCGTATACGAGCGACGCGGACTTTGATGATGACTCGGGGACGAGTCATTTTTTAGAAGGGGAGGATGATACGTATCCAGGTGGAAGCCCAGCCCGGGCCGAGCCCACTAAAAGTGGCTAGGTGAGCTGTATGTTTTGCAGACCCAATCCAACCGAAAACTTTATGTCCAAGTTATTTATTTTAGTCTTTTATTTCATTGATATCGTTTACTTTTGTATCAAATTAGGTTTCTGTAATTGTTTGCACTTTTGACTATTTAAGGGGTTGTAATTCCTGGTTAGATTGGCAGGATTTGAATAAAGAACTTCTCTTTCAGAAACAGTTTTTGTTTTCTTGTTTGTTCGGTTGGCCGAAGAACAACGTCGTCAATCTGTTACTTGGTTGGCCAAGAACAATTGCCGCTAGGGTTACGCCTAGGTTTATCGTTTAATCCAATTCATATACGAATCCGAATCAGTTTAAGTAATAAAAGATCGTGAACAAGCAACCAAAGTTGATACATGCTTTCAATCAAGTTATACTTGGTCATTCTGTAAATACACGGGTCTATACATTAGTTCATATATCCTGTATTGCAAGATGATTCTTGTATGTGAAAATAATTTACAAAGATTAATATAACTAAATTTTAAATCGTACTCGGCAAGAAGGGATCTGATGCTTGTGAACCCTTCTTGTGTGTTCCTTTTACAATTGAAAAAATCCAGTAAATAACTCCAGATGAAAAGAACCCGAAAAACCAAGCATTATTGTAGATCGTCACTAATACTTCCGGGACTGAATTCAGGATTCCAATTTTCTGTAAGAACCCTGGAATCACCGGTAAAATCCCAATAATCAAAGCTCCAACTGCTACTAAATTGTAACCTTTGCAGTAAAAGTAATTCCCAACTGGATTTAAACTGTACAAGTCGTTGACCTTAAGATTTTGGCCCTTTAGCAGATAATAATCTGCCAAAATGATCCCTGCTATTGGTCCCATTAGTGCAGAATACCCGACAAGCCAAGTGTATACAAAGCTTTCACTTGATTGAAGAAGTCTCCATGGCTGAAATGCGATTCCAAGTAATGCAGTTAGTAAGGCGCCCCGTTGGAAATTGAATGCGGATGGGCTTAGGTTCACCAGCGCATTTGCAGGCGCTACCACATTGGCGGCAATATTCGTTGTGAGGGTTGCAAGTGAGATTCCGATAATGGAAAGAATCATGGTTCCGAACCCGCCTATTGCTCCTAATAATTGAATTGGGTTCGAGATCACTCGGCCAAAAATTACTTGGGTCGATGCAGTCACTGCTAAACCGACAAATGTGAATGCACCCATCATAACTGGTAACCCAGCTTGACCCATGATCTGGTCCTTTTGGCTTTTCGCGTATCGTGTGAAATCTGGGATGTTAAGCGCTAATGTGGCCCAAAAGCTTACATTTGCGGTTAACGAAGGGAAGAAAAGTGCCCAGAATTCCGAGCTTGAGAGGCGTGAAGACATGGAGAGAATATTACCGAAACCACCCGCATGAACATAAGCCCAAGTGAGTAAACATGAAGTGAGAACAATCAATATAGGGGCGGAATATTTTTCGAGTTTTCTAATTCCATCCATTCCTTTTAGTACTACAATCAATTGAGCAAACCAAAATACCAAAAAACAAATAAACTCAATTGGAGAAGTCCCAAGCCATGAAATGGAATTGGCTAATGATGAGTTTTTAATAGAATTTGGCAATAGTAAAAAAATGGCTTCACCACCAATCCATGTCTCAATTCCATACCACCCACAGGCTACTAATCCTCTAAGTAAAGTTGGAATATGTGCACCACGGATTCCGAAAGCCGATCTAGCCAAGACCGGAAACGGAATCCCATAACGGGTCCCAGGATGACCCGTTAATCCTAACGCTATAACCGTGATTATATTCGCGGTTACTACAGTTAATATTCCTTGCCACCAAGCCATGCCAAGATCCACTAGGCTACCAGCAAGGTAATAAGTTGGCACACCCACTACTAAACCAACCCATAAACTCGCCATTTCCCAACCCGAATAAGTTCTTTCGCTTTCCTTGGTTGGTGCTAGATCATCATTAATTAGAGTTGGGTCAGGTTGGAAGTCATCAGATTCTGATATAGGATTGGGTAGAGTGGATGCCATGGGTTTTAAGATTATTTGTTTCTTGTGTAGGGAAATAAGTGGTTTGATGGATGGAATTGAAATGAAGGCATTGGAAATAGGTCTTGTTATTGAGAAAGCATGATGTTGATTATGGTGGTAGGGATGTGGATGGAGATTAAAGCTCAATGACTTGGAAATCATAATTCAAAAGTTTAAGATAGATTAGTAGTGGAAACGAATGGATGTATGGAAATCTGTTTTGGACTTTGGAGATGTGTTGTGAGTGGTGGATGTGATTCCATGCATCATGTTATTTAACTGAATATAATAGGCATTTTTTAAGTTGGAATAATGAAAACGTCTTGTTGTCATGTTTAACTAAATTATTTGACAATGAATCTCACATGTTAACACAACTAGTTTATTCGTTTTTAATTAAAAATGGATGACGTTACGTCTTTAAATTTGACTTTTACAGTATTAATTTTATGATTTGGGAGCTAAGCTATGTATATGTGCTAATTATACAAAAAGAAAAGATTTAAGTCTCTATAACAATAGGTTCAAAACCCGCAAATTAGGGCATCGACGAAGAAGCCAATTGAAAATAGGGTAAATAGCATAAAAAGGTACTTATCTTATATCAAAATTCAATTAAATGTACTTAACTTTTTTTTTCTTAATTTAAGGTACCGATCTTTTTTCTTGTTGCAATGTTAGGACAATAACAAATTTAAAGGTTATATATTAACGACCGTTTACTTTATTATTGCATCGTTAGTCCTTTATATTAACGAAACTTTATAATAACCTCAAAATTCGTTTTTTACAGTTTTTGACTGTTTTCTAACTTTTTCGTTTGATTTTTACCGTTTTCATTCGGTTTTTAATCGTTTTAGTTCGTTTTTTGTCGTTTTATCAGTTTTACCGTTTCAGACCTTCTTTAATGTGTTTGATATCGTTTTCGACCATTTTTTACTGTTTTCGCCCGTTTCTTGTCGTTATCGCCTATTTATTTTATGGACGAAAAAAATAGATAAACCAAATAAAAACGTTCATAAATGGTAAAAAAGAAGCCGAAAATGGAAAAACAGACGAAAACAGTTAAAAGCCGTAAAATGGACACAAACGGTCAGAAGGGCTCGAAAACGTATAAAAAATAGACGAAACAGTTGAATATGGTAAAAGAACGACGAATGTTGTAAAATTGGACCAAAACGATTGAAAACAAACGAAAACGGTAAAAATTAGACGAAAATAGTCTAAAACTGTAAAAAACGAACTTTGATTTTATTATAAAGTGTCATTAATGTAAAGGACTAACGATACAATAATAAAGTAAACGATCGTTAATATATAACCTTTAAATTTGTTAATTGTCCAACATTGCAACAAAAAAAAAGATTGATACCTTAAATTGAGAAAAAAAAAGTTGGGTACCTTTAATCGAGTTTTGACTTAAGATGAATACCTTTTTATGCTATTTACCCTTGAAAATATGACCGAGGATACAACATTTTTTACATCTTATAGTACAGTAAAGTTTAGTTTTTATAAATATATTACTAAATAAAATCGGAAACTCATTTTAAAGCATTAGGTGCATTTAAAATATATTTGGAAAAAAATCGGTGTTTTTTCAAAGGTTTTGCTAATGACAACTCTTAGGCTTGTCGTTAAGAGAAATGTTTTTATTACAAAATTATCTTTGAATCATTATGATTGGTTGTCAATTCTGAAATTCATGGATACAAGCCCTAAAAATTCGGATGCACAACAAACACTTGATTCTGATTGGATAATTTCATTTCTTACATTAAATTGTAATAAAATAAATTCTCTTAACAACAACTCTAAGGACTGTCATTAGCAAAACCTTTCTTTTTAAAATTAACACTAAATCGAAAAAATTTATAAGTGTTCTTGGCACCCACGAAACACCCCTAGCCTCGTCCATGTTTAGTATACCTTTCTGATCATTAGAGCATCTACAATGGGTAAAAGCCCAATGACTTTTTACTATTCCAACAAGTGTTTGGAGATGTTTTTTTACATTGCACATAACACTTTTTGAAAAGGTTATTACAAGACTTGGCAAACATCAAGTCTTTTGTAAAAGTCTTTACTTATAGAATGTGTTTTTATTAAATGCCATAAATGAAAAAAGCTATCAAAAGCTTTGTGTATTCACAATGCTTTAAGTCTTTCATGACTTGAAGCATTTATGATTATCAATGGTAAACATGTTATGGCTTCCTGCTAGGTGCAAACAACCTTGAAGTGGTCACGCCAACCTCCTGAAAAGGGAGGGCTTTACCTGGTTTGAGTATGTGTGGTGGTGGGCTCAAACCCTGTGGATTAGTCGACCAATGAGTTGTACCAAAAAAAAAAAATTTGTTATGACTTGAATTATGTAATGCAATACATGAAAGTAAAAAGCTTTTGCTTCAAAGAATTGACTATTGCCAAGTCTTTCTTCCAAACTTTTTAAAAAGCTTTATCATTTAGTGGTAAAAAACTTTTGAAAAGTTTTTTGTAATAGTAAAAAACTTTTGATCAAATTCCCCATTACATATGCTCTTAGAACTTAGGGTTTAACATTAATATATTATGCATGTTTGATATGATAAAGGGTTAGCATAGACCCACTTGTAAATCCATCTTTTCAGCCATATGATAAAGTTGAGTGAACTATGAATTTCTAAAAATTGACATCTCTTTTTATAAGAGTAATAACGTGCCATTGTGTTGTCTATTTAATTTATTTTTCATTTTAAATACTTATTAATTTAAGTAATTATATAACGAATTAGATACATATATTTTCTTTCTTTAAAATTATATCAAATCCAAATCTTATCCAATTTAGAACAAAATTCCACGGATGATCTCTGTGGTTTGTACGAAATTGCAACTTTCGTCCCTCGAGTTTCAAAGTTTCATGGGTCGTCCTTAACTCTAAAACTAGTAACACCATTGGTCCCTCCACTAACTGACCATTAGTTAGTCAAACAAAAATACCCATGTGCCTTGCATGTGATGGGTAGTTTAGTCTTTTAACACACATGCAGGGACTACCCATGAAATAAATTTGTTAGAATTTTTAAAATTCAAAAATATTTTTTAAATAAGAAAACATATTTTTAAAATTCGAAAAAATATTTAAAATTTCGAAAAAAATAATTATAATTCGAAAAAATATTTAAAATTCGAAAAAAATATATATATTTAAAATTCGAAAAAGTATTTAAAATTCAAAAAATATTCGAAAAACAAATAAAGAATATATTTAAAATTCAAAAAAATATTTTTTAAATTCGAAAAATGTTTTAAATTTCGAAAAAAATATTTATAATTTGAAAAAATATTTAAAATTCGAAAAAATAATTTTTTAAATAAGAAAATATATTTTTAAAATTCAAAAAAATGTTTAAAATTTCGAAAAAATTATTTATAATTCGTAAAAATATTTAAAATTCGAAAAACAAATAAAAAATATATTTAAAATTCGAAAAAGTAATTTAAAATTTCAAAAATTATTTCCAAAAAATTTTAAAATTTCTATAAAACTTTAAAACGTTTTAGAAATGTTTTTTTTTAAATATTTTTTAAATTTGTTTTTAAATAATTTTAAGAAAAAGTATTTTTCGATTTTTTTTTTTAAGTTTTAAGCAAAATTATTCGAATCTTTATTTTTTAAATATTTTAAAGAAAAAATTCAAAAAAAATTTTTTGATAAAATTTTCGAACTTTTTTCTCAAAATTTTAAATATTAAACTTTTAAGTTTTTTCGAAATAACCTTACTTTTTAGAATATTTTTTTTGAAATATTAAAATTTTTCGATAATACTCTTCTAAAATTTCGAAATAACCTTGCTTCCGAAAAAACTTAAAAATTTAATATTTTAAATTTCGAAAAGTTTCAAAAATTTATCAAAAAATATTTTTTTAAGTTTTTTCTTAAAAATATTTTTAAAAAATAAAGTATCAAATAATTTATCTTAAAAATTTCATAAAACTTTAAAGAAATTTCAAAAAATATTTTTTCTTAAAATTATTTTAAAAAAAAATTCAAAATTTTTTTTTAAAAAACAATTTCGAAACGTCTTTAATTTTTTTCGAAATTTTAAAATTTTTTGGAAATAATTTTTGTATTTTTAAATTAATTTTTTGAATTTTAAAAATATTTTTGTGTTTGTTTTTCGAATTTTAAATATATTTTTTTATTTGTTTTTCAAATTTTAAATATTTTTTCGAATTATAGATATAAAATTATAAATTTTAAACATTTTCTCGAATTTTAAAAATATATTTTCTTATTTAAAAAATATTTTTTTGAGTTTTTTATATATTTTTTATTTGCTTGTCGAATATTTTTTGAATTTTAAATATTTTTTCGAATTTTAAATATTTTTTCGAATTATAAATATTTTTTTCGAAAGTTTAAATTTTTTTTTCGAATTTTAAAAATATATTTTCTTATTTAAAAAATATTTTTTTGAATTTTAAAAATTCTAACAAATTTTTTACATGGGTAGTCCCTGCATGTGTGTCAAAAGACCAAACTGTCCATCACATGCAAGGCACATGGGTGTTTTTGTTTGACTAACTAACAGTCAGTTAGTGGAGGGACCAATGGTGTTACTAGTTTCAGAGTTAGGGACGACCCATGAAACTTTAAAACTCGAGGGAAGAAAGTTGTAATTTCGTACAAACCACAGGGACCATCCGTGTAATTTAGTCCCAATTTAATTAGTTAATATATCATATTTAACCAACAAAGTACAAAGTGTTAAAAGAGTTTACTAAGAGCACCTATAATAAGAAAAGTTATCAATAGCTTTTTACTATTCTAACAGGTCTTTTGGTAGTGTTTTTTTGCATTGTGATAAATGGTTTTTACAAATCTTTTAACCAATAACTTCTTATACTCCAAGTGTGCGTTTGGTTTGGTGTAATTCTTTGTAATTGTATGTAATTGTAATTAAGATTACATTACATAGGTTGTTTGGTTCACAAATTAAGGGAATTGTAATTCGAATTACATTACGTATAGTGTTTGGTTTGTATTGTAATAGTAAATCAAACATTACAATTACATTCAATGAGGGAATTGAAATTACATAGGAAGTTGGCTGGAAAGTTTTGAATTACGTCGTAATCCAATATTTTTATATTAAAATATGATTATTTATAAATAATAATAATAATAAATAATAATAATAATAATAATAATAATAATATTTTAATATTAAAATATGATTATTTAGTCCCAATACGTATAGTGTTTGGTTTGTATGCTTTGAGGACTTGCCCCCTAGGTTTCTTGAGGGTGTTTTGTCACAGTTTGATCAGACATTACGCGCGTCTTTGGAGTTGATTGTTACGGGTTCAGGGCCTGGGTTTGGTGATTTGCAGTGGCGTCTTGCTACTCTTCCTATCAGTATTGGTGGCCTAGGGGTTTTATGTGCTGAGGATGTCAGGTGCTTTGTCTTTATTGCTTCTCGTTTACAGTCTGGTGATTTGCAGGATCGGATTTTGGCGAGGTCTGGGATTGTTTCGCCGGGCCCTATTTTTCAGTCTGCTCTTGATGCTTTCTCGACTTGTTGTGGTGTCAATCCTCTCTCTGTCACCACTAGCTCTCCTGTCCCCCAGTTTATGAAGTCTTTGGCAAAGAGTTACTTTGGTTTCATTGATGGTTGTTTGACGTCGCGTTTCGGGTTGAGTCGTCTTCAGGAGGCACTTCTCAGCTGTGTGCGTGCTCCTCATGCACAAGATTACCTCTTCACTATTCCGATTGATGGGCTGGGTCAGTGGATGAACCCGAGACAGTTTCGTGCGGTATTGTGCTATCGTTTGTCGATTCCTTTATTTCCTGATGGTTCTTTGTGCTCGGGTTGTCATGTACATCGGATGGATCTGTGGGGTGATCATGCTGTTCATTGCGCTAGTGATTTGGGGGTTAAGTTTCGGCACAATCTTGTTCGTGATGTGTTGTTTGATATTTGTTCTAAGGCGGGTGTGTCGGTGAGGAAAGAAGCCGATATGGGTTTTGTTTCTGATGGTGGGCGTGATCTTCGGCCAGCAGATTTATTACTACACAATTGGTCCCAGGGCAAAGATGCGTGTTTAGATGTTACAGGGGTTTCTCCGTTTGCAGGGACGGGGTTGGATTCGTGGGTTCCTGGGAGTGCTTTGCGGTCGGCTGTTCAGAAGAAGAAGAGGAAGTATTCTTCTATTTGTGCTGAGCATGGTTACTCGTTTATTCCATTCGCCTTCTCGACCTTTGGGGAGTTTGAGGAGGAGGCGATGGATACTCTCTCGCATCTTAAGCGGTTAGCTGGTTGTCATTCTAATGACGCGAGGAGTGGCGGTTTTTTGATGTCTAGGCTTAGTTTTTGTATTCAAAAAGGGGTGGGCGCGCAGCTTGTTTCGCGGCTCCCTTCCAATTTTGTGTGATTAATAAAATTGAGATTTTCATAAAAAAAAAAAAATAAAAAAAAAAAAATAATAATAATAATAATAATAATAACAATAATAATAATAATAATAATAATAATAATAATAATAATAATAATCCTATTAACATTATATAAATAAAAAGTAATAATTAATTAATTTTAATATTAGTATTAATAGTTATATTATTTATTAATAATAATGTTAATAATAATATCATATTATTATTATTTTTTTACTTTTTATTTTTTTATTTTTTTTTTACTTTTAGTTGTTATTCTTATTTTTTATTTTTTATATTAATATTTTTATAAAAAATAAATATTTTTATAAAAAATAAATATTTTTTATTTTTTATTTTAATAATACAAATAAAAATATTTATAAAAAAGAATTTTTTATTATTATTATTTTTATTTTTTATTAAAATAAAGATCTTTCTTTATTTCTAATAAAAAAATAAAAAAATTATTTTATATAAAAATATTAATATAAAGTAATAAAATAAAAATATTTTTATTATTAAAATAAATAATAAAAATATTTTTTATTACTTCTATTACTATTATTTTTTTTTTATTTTTTATATAAATAATAAAAAATATAAATACTGTTTATTATATTATCTTTTAATTATAATAATTTTTATTATTACTCATTTATAATCTATTATAATATTATATTTTAACTCTTACTTTTTCACTTTTTTAATTTAATATAAAATATGAATTACATTAAATTGCAAGTCAACCAAACATATCAACAAATTTAATCAATTACAATTATAACACATTACAATTACAACAAATTACAAACTTTTAAATTACAATTACAGTAAATTATAATTCCTTCCTAAGATTACAATTTCTTCAAAAATATTCTGTGAACCAAACGGCCTTCAGGTCTTTTCTCAAAAGTTTTATGCATTGATTGCATTGAATGCTTCAAGTCTTTAAGATTATAAGCATTGGGCATGCTCTAAGGGTGTGTTTGGTACAAAGAATTGGAGGGAAAGAAATGAAAATGATTTCATTTACATTGTTTGGTTGGGAGGTAAATAAAATAGATGGAGAATTAAATTCTTAAAGAGTTCATCCCTTTGTAAATTTTGTGGAAATCATTTCAATTAGATTTGGTAAGGAAACCATTTCCTTGTTCTATATTAATATTTATTATTATTATCATTATTATTATTATTATTATTATTTTTAATAACAATAATTATTATTACTACTATTTAATTATAAACATTACTTTATTAGAATAATAGGATTTACAAAAAGTTAGTGGGAAGCCTAGAAACAATTTGGGCTCCCACTCCTCTAGCAATAGCAAACCCGATCTTATTAAACATATAACAAGCACCACGTGACCCAATATCTTGAGTCATAAAGTATTTTTAAATAATAATATAATAATAATAATAAAATATTTTTTAATATTAATATTATTATTATTTCATTATAATTATTATTATTTTTATTATTATCATTATTAATAATAATATTAATATTTATTTATTTATTTATTTATTATTATTATTATTTATTTCTTATTTATTAATTTTTATTTAATTTTTATTATTTTATTATTTTATTATTTTTATTATTATTTATTAATATTAATTATTATTTTTATTATTATTTTTGTTTCTAGATCTTGTAAATATTATTATTTTTTATTATTTTATTTTATTATTATTATTATTAATTATTAACTTTTAATTGTTATTTATATTAATATTAATATTATTACTTATTATTTTTTTTATTATTAAATTTTATAAATATTATTATTATTTTTATATTTTTTTATTTTATTATTATTATTAATTATTAACTTTAATTGTTATTTATTAATATTTTTTTTATTATTTTATTTATATTTTAAAATTATAAATATCTGACACTATCAAACAAAAGAATTCAATAAACAATTTCCTTGAATTTTGTTTCTAAGAATTTAATTTTTTATTTCATTTCTAATATTTGAAATTTTTTGTACCAAACGTGCCCTAAATATCTTCCTTTTGGAAAGGATCAAACATCAAATGAGTTCTTTTTTTTTTATCATTTTATTTATAATTTTAGGAGTAGCATTGTGAGATCGATCGAGTAAATTTAATGGGCACATCAATGACTTGTAGAGTCAGTGGGCTGATAAATTCAGTGAGTTGATAATGGGCTGGTATTAGTGAATTAGGATTAAAGACTAATATAACCTTTAGACTAAAACGAAAGCCCGCACGTTGTGGCAGTTTAGATACTATCATATATACTGATGTTTTTTTTTTCAATTCTGATCCGCACGGGCTGGTCTATGTTGAATTATGTAACAGGTGACATCTTGATACTTGAGTTATAATCAAAATTCTGATCCTAGTTACGTAGGGGGTTGATTCATTGAGTTCAAAAATTACATTATGCAACACGTGGAAGTTGGAATCTACTAACAATAGTTGGACCGAACAATTGAAGCCATAAGAGAGGAGGGTGTAACGACGAGGCATGGCTCGTCGCGATGACGTGTCACCTCGTCGTCCCTCGTTGCCACACCGACCCTCCATTTCGCCGTGTAGATTTCGCGAATGCGAAATGTTGACGACGAGTGTTGGTAAAAAAAATAGCCGTTAGCTTCAACGGTTATATTTGTTTAAAAAAAAATTATTTTTTTATACAACTAATATATATATCACATCTTCTTCCTCATTTAAACACACAATTTCTTCTTAAATTTTTTTAAATCACTAACAAAAAAAATGTCTAACTTACCTAATGATCAATACCCATAACTCAACTTCACCGGGCTTCTCAACACTAGCAACCCTTCGACACCATCGTCAACCCCGTGTACACCATACTCACAAACCTCCGTATCAACGTCTCCCGGCTTCGCACAATTTCAATCCGGCACCCCACAATTTCAATCCGGCTTCTATCAATTTCCATTTCCATCCGGCTCTCAATTTCCATCCGGCTCTCAACTTCCATTCGGGTCTCAATTTCCATCCGGCTCCCAATTCTCGTACCCTTCTATTCCTTCAAACTATTTCCCTCAAATGACCCCCGAGCAAATTTACCACCAACAACAGTACTACCTTCAACAAGCACAGTTTCAAAGCCAGTTTCAGAGCCAACAAAATGTTCCCGAAACACAATTCAAAGTTCCGGCCTCACGAATACCAACCAAAAAAGACAAAACCAAAAAAACCAAAGCAAAAAGATCACAAGCTGTTGATTTAGATGCCGATGAGGATGACATCGAATTTGTTGAGGCTTCGACTCAGGCACCGGTACGTTGGACTAAAGAAGAAGAAGAATTACTAACCACATGTTGGTTTGCTGTTTTTGAGAATGTCGATATTGGGAGCGACCAAAATGAGGAATGTTTCTGGAATAACATTGTTGTCCCATATATATAGATGATATAACACGAAATTAAGAAAGAAAATAGATGAAGAAGATGAATTCTAGAGAGAGAAAGTAGTGAGAGAAAGTAGAGAGAATGGTTGGAGAAACTATGTGATATTAGATTAAGAGAAAATGAAAATGAACCAACACCCTTCCTAACATGCTAGGAAGGGTATTTACAGTCCCCCTACATGTGGGCTTGTATGGACTATACTACATGGGCCGGGCTTTCCTTTTGGGCTTTGGTTACTTATGAACGAACCTTAGCTTAAAGTTTAGCCCGTAATACACAACTAACATACTACCTATTACAACGTTCTAAAACACGATACATAATAAACCTATGACCGATCATTCTTGTTTGACTCAATATTTTTTAGGCTAACAATCTCCCCTAATGAGAGGTCATAAACCTTGGTCATTTAGGAAATTTGTAGAGATTACTAATCTCGCCAAAAATGAGTCTTGAACGTGTAATAGTAGTCCTTTTCCTTCATGCTTTGATCTTTGAGCCTTTGTCGTTGTCTTTCGACTTTGTCTTTTTGATCTTGAGATCTTCAAATCATCCTTGACTTGTCTTTGCCATCTTGCGATCTTGTGTCTTCATCCACATGCTCACACTATTAATTGTTGAATATATCTTCAGGCATGAGTATGTGGTTTTTTGAATCTTTGACTTTGCTGAGTACACCATGACGCCACCTTCTCGAGACAAAACATAGACACGGACTAAATGGCTTTGACATTCGTCCTAAATCGGTAGAGTTTTACCTCCGGTCGGTGAAGACCGTTATACGATATTAAATACCGTACCTGTGATTAGGTAGATTCAATTAAGAATTTCCTTGACAGGGTTTCGCGGCTGTACTAGCCGTTCTCTTTACTAGACCGTCTCAAAGCAAGACTGCGAACATAAAGAGTGAATCAGTTGGATGAATATCCGCTTGATTAAAGTCGTCAATTCAAATTTTCCTGGAACAAGTGTGATTCATAAAGAATCTTACCATTTTTGCTTTCCAGTTGACACAAGCTTGATTCATAAGAATCTCACAAGTCACCTACCGTAGCGCTGTTTGATGTTGACGCTAGAAGGATTTCCATTCGTCACTATGAATATTAATGAATATCACTCTGAATGTTCTGGCAAAACCATAAAGATATTGCGTAGAAACCTGAAACAAGTTTGAATCAATTCAGAATCAAACCACTGTTGCTTTTCAGTTTTACACATGTTCAATTCATAAGGAATCTTGCATATGACCTACCACAGTGCTGTTTGATGTTAACACTGGAAGGATTTCCACTCATCATTGTGAATACTAAGTAGTATCACTCTGAGTGTTCTAGCAATATCACAAGGATATAGTGTAGGACTCTCTTGATCTTCATCCGTGTGTCCTAACGAGATTTGATTGATCTCTTGGCTCTAGACCCGATTCGTGCACTTTTATTGGTCGAAGGCTAGAGCAGATGCCACCTATTCAATATCAACTATCTCGGAATGAGAAAGCTAATAGAAGTCATGTTGTTCTCCGAGACAATAAAACAAACTTCTTTTGAGAGAAGCCTGAGTAGCTAGGAAAGGGTTGTGCTTCACATCACTGGGTCCATGATGAGTTATCTTCATGATGTGTTGACCCGGTTTCTGCCTAAGTTGTATGGAGGGCTTCTTTCTTTACACCCTTTATCCTTACATTTCTTTTTCATTCTTCAACCCCTTCAATGCTTACCAAGACATCATTACTAGCACCTTGTTGTGATTGTTCTAGTGCTAGCGTTGGTACTTAGTCGGCATTCAACTACGTTCACATTCTACTCCATCTTTCCTAAGGACTTCTAATAATCTATTGGATTGTCCCTGGGAAGATCCCTCCGGTTCTGATTGGATCATAGGACATAAACCTAACCACCCTTTTGACACCAATAACGTCGTGAATTAAAGATGTTGTGGGTATTTGATCGTAACCATGAAAACCACTTCAAATGTCTAACAAGATGTTTGAAAAACATTTAACACCTTGATAGTTTTTTCGTTTCAGAAAAGCTCCCCATTCACATGTGCATCGATAATGGAAAGTGTTTCGCACATGTAGGTAAGAGTTAAAGTGCTTGAGTCTTATATAAGATCACATTTTAATCACATTTTCTCCCCTATCTCTAATATATAAAATCTTTTGATATTAAAGATACCAAATTTGATTAAAATATATTTTGAAAAATAGTCTTGAAAATATCCAAGAGAAAGATGTGTTAATCTTTTGCATGAAGTTAAATGCTCCCCTTGTCATTATGAGGATATGATCCACATTTCGCTTTTTGAGGATGGGAGTTTGTTGAACACACAATTTTTGAAAGATTTTGAATATTCATTGACAAATTCTTGAAAAAATTGGGTTCAACGCTTTTTGAAAAATCCTATTTCTTTTTGGCGAAGAGGTTTTTCTAAAGCATAAACTTGAGTTCATAGATGTTGAATGTCTTGACAAATCCACTCAAGTGTAAGAAGATTTCTCTTCTTTTGCTGAGGGTAAGGGTACTAAAGTGTACACTCCCCCGTGAATATAGAACCGGGTTGCAATCTGAAAGTTATTACAAGTCATTGTGCTCAAAACGTTGAATGATTTGTGACAAGCTCAACTCGTGATAGATTGCTCTACCCGTTGTTTGGAAATATTGTCCAAAATAGACAATTTCCTTTATCAAAAGAAGAAATGGCATGTTTTGAAAAATATTTACAACTTTCATTCGAGCTTTATGTACACACCCGTGTCGTTATTGAGCGACATTTCTAGGCACGTCCATATTATCGATACTGAAAGACATGTCGAGAAGAATATTATTGGATTTTGAAAGATTTTTAAATTTTGTGTTTTGTTTTTATATGTTTTATATTTTTGTATTTTGCTTTTTTCAAAGATATTTACAGGTTGATGTTTGATAGATAAATCAAGCAGGCACCTTTGCCAGAATCTCCAGGTCTGCTGGAGTCAAACATCTCATACCAATTTACCTAACGAGGTACTCAAACCTATCTTTCGACAGAGCTTTTGTAAACAAGTCGGCTAATTGGTAATCCGTTCCAACAAAGTATAGTTCAACGATACCTTTTTCAACTTGTTCCTTTATGAAGTGGTATCTGACATCGATGTGCTTCGTGCGGGAATGCTGTACCGGATTGCAGGAGATGGCTATGGCTGACTTTGAGTCACAGTACATAGGTACTTTATCAAAGTGGAAGCCATAATCCGTGAGTTGTGTTCTCATCCAAAGAACTTGAGCACAACACGCAGATACAGACACATACTCCGCTTCGGCTAATGAAAGTGACGTGCAATCCTGCTTCTTGGAAGACCATCCCACAAGCTTATCTTGACCTAGAAATTGTGTACCACCAGAAGTACTTTTTCGTGTATCAAGACACCCTGCATGATCAGAATCTGAATAGGCTGTTAGAAAGAAACCGGTTTCCCTCGGATACCAGAGTCCCAAATGAATGGTATTCTTAAGGTACTGAAAGATCCGTTTAACCTCCTTGAGGTGCTTTTTAGTGGGTCGTGTTTGATATCGTGCACAATAACATGTAGCATGTGAAATATCAGGTCTGCTTGCTGTCAAGTACATGAGGGAACCGATCATGGAACGATATCTCGTTTGATCTATGGCATTTCCCTCCAAGTCAACATCTAGCGATGTGGTTGATAATGGTGTTCCAACGGAGTCACATGAAGTCATACCATGCTTTTTGATTAT
Organism: Glebionis coronaria; assembly: GCA_025667525.1. Taxonomy (NCBI): domain Eukaryota; kingdom Viridiplantae; phylum Streptophyta; class Magnoliopsida; order Asterales; family Asteraceae; genus Glebionis; species Glebionis coronaria. Next base: position 80,631,743 of record CM046882.1, read on the forward strand.
CTCTTGACAATACTTAGCTTGGTTTATAAAGATACCACTTGGGGATTGGTGGAACTTGAATTCCAAGAAAGAATTTTAGTTCGCCCATCATTGACATTTCAAATTTGTTGTGCATTACTTTTTCAAACCATTATGAAAGTTTTGGGTTTGTAGACCCGAAAATAATGTCATCAACATAAATCTGCACAAGCAAAATCTCATCCCCATATTTATAAGTGTACAGAGTTAGATCAATGGAACCTTTTAAGAAACCTTTGGATACCAGAAATTTCGAGAGCTCGTCGTACCACGCCCTTGGAGCTTGCTTGAGTCCATATAGTGCCTTGTGGAGACGATACACCTTTTCAGGATAATGAGGATTGATGAATCCTTCCGGCTGCGTGACATAGACTTCTTCCTTCAAAGGACCGTTAAGAAATGCTGCCTTTACGTCCATTTGATAAACAGTGAATCCTTTATGTGCAGCATAAGCAAGGAAAATCCTGACCGCTTCCATACGAGCAACTGGTGCAAATGATTCGTCAAAATCAATTCCCTCTTTCTCGCCATACCCCTTAGCCACTAGCCTTGCTTTGTTCTTGATGATTGTGTTTTCCTCATCCATCTTGTTTTTCCAGATCCAACGAAGATTTAAAGGAATCACATCGTATGGTCTGTCAACAAGTTCCCGGACTTTAAGTCTTTCAAATTGTTGAAGTTCATCCGTCATCGATTCAATCCAAGCATGATCAGCCATGGCTTCTTTGATGTTTCGCGGTTCAGATGTACTCACGGCGAGTGCGAACATACAAACATCGCCATCGGTGGCTAGTTGTCGTCTTGTACGAACAGGTTGTGAAGGGTTTCCAATTACCTGAACCAAAGGATGTTCTCGGGTCCAATGATGTGTTGAAGGATGTCGTTGATAGAACGTGTGCATATTTGACGGATCAACATGGCGAGTGGAAGACTCTCCTGTTTCGTGTACCGGTGTACCGAATGGGTTGATAAATTCGTCTTCGTCAGATAATGCATCGTCTGCTTGATTTGTGTTCTCTGGAGCAATGACAGTAGATGTTGATGTTGTAGGAGTGATTGTTGATGTGATATTCTGAGGAGGTAAATCTGCAGCAACCCGTGTTTAAGTAGATGAAGTTGTATCCTTTTGTTGATGATGATCGGTATCATCATTCGTATCATGAGTGACAGCTGAAGACTTTGATACAACATGTTTCTCCCCCGTGAAATATTCATCAAACATTGGTCCATATAACATTTCCAACTCTTCAAGTGTCGTATCCACTGTCATATCTGCTCTAGGAACATGTTTAGGAACCAGCTTTGAACTTGACGGTTCATTGTTGTGGTCTTGAATTCTGAGTTCCGTGCGGTTGTGAACGGAAGTCGTTTGTCGTTGTGGATCGGGACTTAAACTGCTTTGTTCAAGTGCCATTTCTTGAAATTCATCAAATCTGATATGAATAGTCTTGACTATTAATTTTGTTCTCTTGTGTTACACTCTGTATCCCTTAGACTGAGTTGCATATCCCACTAAAATGCATGCATCACCTTTCTCTTTCATCTTGTCCAAATTTCACCATCTAGAATAATGTAACACGTACATCCGAAAACATGAAGGTGTTTGAGTGAAGGTTTGCGATCATTAAATATGTGATATGGTGTCTTTTCGTGTCTTGGGATAATTAAGGATCGGTTTTCTGTGTAGCATGCGGTTGATACGGCTTCGACCCAAAAGAATAATGGTAGTTTTGAAGCAGATAGTAATGTTCGAGTAGCCTCAACTAAAGTTCGGTTTCGTCTTTCAACAACACCGTTTTGTTCAGGTGTTCTAGCAATAGATGTTTCGTGTTCAATCCCTTCGGCTTCAAAATACTTCTTCAGAGTTCAATTCAAGAATTTTGTGCCTCTGTCAGTACGTACCACTTTTACTTGAGCTTGAAGACCACGTTGTATCAGCTTAAGGAAGTTAATGAGAACCTCAGGTGTTTCATCCTTGGACCGTAAGAAGAGGGTCCACATGTACCTTGATTAGTCATCGACAATTACCATAACATATTTCTTCCCATTGATGGTTTGAACACGCATGGGGCCACACAGATCTATATGAAGAAGATCTAACCGTCCTTTAGAGCTTGGTGTAGTCTTTGTCTTGAAACTACTCCGTTTAGCTTTACAAAGCTCACAAGAAGAACAAAGATGATCTTTGATGAATTTCAAGTTAGGAAGGCCTCGCACAATATCTTTCTTGGAAAGCAAGTTGATGGTATCAAAGTTAAGATGAGATAAACGTTGATGCCATAACCAAGCTTGTGTCGTTGAAGCTTTAGCCATGAAACAGATTGGAGTTTAAGATGTGGAGTCTTGTAGTGAGATAGTGTAGAGATCAGTACCCCGTGTTCCGGTAAGTAAGCCATTCCCAACATAATCACGAACAAAACATGTCTTCTTTCTAAACGCAACCTTCAAATCCGAATCACAGAATTGACCAACCGAGAAAAGATTGTGATTGAGCCCTTCGACGTAGTAAACCCTTTTGATAGTGATATTCCCCTGAACCAAGTCTCCATATCCTAGGATCGGTGCAAATTGATCATTTCCGAATCGGACCGTACCCAGGAACTTCTCCACGAAGTTAATTAGAAGCTTAAGATTCCCCGTCATGTGCTTCGTGCATCTGGAGTCCAATATGAAGAGAATTATTTCGATCACCTGCAGAAGAATTAGAACACGATGGAGCATTTGCTAAATTGGATTCCATGTTAGTTGTGATTTCCGATTCATTAGTTTCCCTAGTTTCATCACTTAGAGGCACACTAACGCACGTAGTCACATTTTCTATCCTAACCTTAGGCATCCATTTATATCCTGGAGGACATTGATTAGCAAACCACCATTTCCAAGGCTTGTTAGCAGACTCATATAATTCCCTAATTCTGCTTCTAGGGTTCTTAGTGGTGGATTCTGATGCAATATTTTTCTTAGGGGGGGGTTGCACCAGAATGGTTCACTTTGCGTTTGGGTTTTCTAGCACTAATAGGCATCAAAGTTTGCTTCTTAGTTCTAGTTTCTACGCCTTTGACATTATTCGAAACACACATAGCATGATTAGCATTAGCACACTTTCCACATTTCACACAAACAAACTTAACATTCAAAGCATTCAAAGTCGAATCATTCATATCGTCATTACACGCGATTACAGACGTTTTATTCTTAGAAACATTGAAAATCCTAGGGTGGTCTTCTACTGTCTTCATCTTCCCTTGACTTTTGTTTTGCCAAACCTTTTCATTCATGCGAGTGCTCTTAAGCTGGGGCCGGTTAACACTATCAGTGGGGACTACTCCTGTAGTAAAAGACAGACGTCTATTAGTGTTTCTAGAAGTCTGAGGTGATTGACTTTCTTTGTTGTGTGTAGGTGTAGTGGCCAATCTATACATCCCTGGTTTAACCATATTTGTGTTCTTAATGCTTTGTGATCGAATATGTGTTTTGGGAGTGTTTTGTGGTAACCTATCCTTCCCATCCGTCTTGGGGGCAAACGCAGGTTTTGCAAATGCATTAGAGAAAACAGATGGTTTTCCCAAGATAGAGGGTCTAGTCACTTTTTGCACATTGGGTTGTCTTACAACAGGTTTCTTAACACTAGGTTCCACAATTTTCCCACCCATCTTAGCAACGAGTTTCTTCAACTCAGCTATCGCTAGTTCCCTGTCTTGTAACTGAGCTTTCAACCCTTTAATTTCCAAATTCTGTTCATTCATTTCCCGAAACGTTTTGGAAAGTTTTCTTGCAAGTTATTATCATGTGGAAAACTACCAACGTCTTTTTGCAAAGCAAGTTCAAGAGAATGACAATGTTTTTGAAGGAAATCAGTTTTGTGTTGAAGTAACTCAAAAGCCTTTTTATCAACATTTTCTTTACATTTCAAAAGCTCAAGTTCAAGACGCTCACATTCTTTGATTTTATCAAGATATTTGCATGCAACATCAGAATATTCATCGATATCAGCACAAGATTGAAGAGTAACACACAAAATATCTTTGGAGATACATTCTTCTAAGAGTAGATCATATTCGTTTGAAAAATCTGATTTGTCATTTTGGAGTTCATCAATTTCTTTTTCGAAAAACTCAACATATTTCAAATCATCAAACATTTCAGACCGAATCAAGTTTTCAAACTCAAGAACATGTTCTTTTATTATCTTTGTATTTGGTATTAGAAGTTCTTTCACAAGCACAGTTATGTCGTGAGGAATCTCGGTTTTCCACTTATCCTTTTGATGTTTTTCCCAATCGCTTTCGACAATTGATTGAACATTTTCAATGTAGTGTTTCAGAAAACCAAGTATTTTTCTACTTTTGCTTTTAGAAGCATCTAAAGGCAAATAGTTAATATATTTAAAACATTAGTTTTCCTCTTAGTGGCAAAAGCTTTCTTCCATTGAATTCTTCGTTGTTTGCATTCTAAAAAGAATTCCTCACGAGACTTCTGTTTTTGTGGAGTGAAAAGACCATAAAGACTGTTTAGATAAGCATAGTTATATGGTTTCACAAAATCTTTATTGACCGGCGATATACTATCCTCATCCCAAAGGGACGTCTCTTCACAATCAAGGTTAGCTACTGGGCAGTCATTATCAGTCCATTCGGACTCATCAAGATATATGTGAGGGTTAGCAGCTTGAGCTTTTTCGAGGTACTTGGGGGTGGCAAAGCTAGGTTGACCCTTGAAAAACGACGGAGGTGCTATCATTCTAACAGTTTGTATAACACCCCCATTTTGATAAATGGAATGTCACACGTAATTATGGCGTGTCATCAAAGCATACAAGGACAAATGTCTGAAACATTACATGACCATAGGGATAACCAGAATCAAACATCGGTTCCCATACATAAGCCCAAAACATAAATAAAGTAAATGAACAAAAAGGAAGACTAAACAAGCACAAATATGAAGGCAAAAGGAGAAGGAATCTAAGGTAGCTCCCATCCTATGCATGTCCTCCAAATGCTCCAGTCAGTCCTAGAGTACCTGCCGTTTTGGGACATGGAAAGGAAAGTAACGGCTGAGCAAAACGCTCAGTGCACGGATATAGACATAGTATGAATGACTAAACATAATAAAGACTTAATAGCAGCGGAAATGTATAAGTCCTGGAAAACCTGGAACATGTTCATAAAACTGGTTTTATAGTTTGAAAAGCCTTATGTTTATCTTATGAAAACTGTTTAACATATTTTACCATAGCCAATATAGGTCATGAAAATCCACCATGCATGAATACTTGGATGGGTGACCTCATCATGCATATTAGAGGGGCTGCCTCTAATTTAGTATACTGGTCTTGGGTAGGAGGGATCAGCTCCTTGTGAAGGATGCAAGGCACACACCACATTCACCATGAAATCCTGACTGAAACATGTAACTAGGATGCACCCATACGCCCCACATGATAAATATAATATAAATGACCAAAAGCTGAAGGGACGCCACGAGCAATCACTCCGCCGTGGTGAAGTCATAACATCAGTGCCTCTAATGTTATGCTTATGGTACCTCCATAACTAGGTGAAACTGGTCATGCATGTATATGGCTATAGGTATTCTTAATTAAACATAAGCAAATCAAACACGTAACTTATACTACGGGAAAACATTTGGCTGCGTACGGAGAATCCTAATAAGGAAAGAATGTCCATACTGAAAGGACGGGAATCCGTACCTTATGTCTAGTGAACGAAGAAGATGAACTGAGAGGAATCCTACTTCCGTATCACTAATGCTACATAAATACATACATGAATAAGTATCTGCTTACTAAATACGTAACTGGTTTTATGTCATGTCTTAGCTTATTTTATGTATTCTTATCATGTTTTACTGTTTAAAGCCTTAAACTGTGTTTATCTTATATTCTGTTTACTCTGATTAAGTATTTCTGGTATTTCATGTATTATTATACTTACTGTAAAATAATAAGTAACTTTCCAAAAATAGCAGGTTTCCTAAAATAGAAAGTTTCCAAAAATATAAAGTTACCAAAAATAGAAAGTTTCCAAAAATAGAAAGTTTCCAAAAATAGAAAGTTTCCAAAATAGAATTACTGCTTAAAATAGATAAGTTTCTAAAAATAGAAAGTTTCCATAAATAGATTAGCTGCCTTATTTAAATAAGTTTCCATAAATAGATTAGATGCCTGAAATAAATAAGTTTCTAAAAATATAACGTTTCCATTAATAGATTAGCTGCCTTATTTAAATAAGTTTCTAAAAATAGAAATTTCCATAATTAGAAATAAGCTGGTTAAATAAGCTAAGTATATAAGCCTAAGTGTTTTCATGATTATTTTCTAAGTCATATGATATAATGTATAGTTTATTAATTATTTCATGTAATTAAAATAAACTATAGGTTAAAATATTTAATTAAAGTATATCATGTTTTTAATTAAATAAAGTTAAATACTTAGGTTAAAACATGTATTATTATTTATTAATAATATAATCTAAGTCATGTTAATTAATTAATTATAACCATGGTTTTTAAATAATTATATAATTATAAGTCTTAAAAATATAAAATACTTAGGTTAATAATTTCATGATTTTAATAATTAAAATAACCTAAGTCATGTTATTAAATTAATCATGTCATGTTATTAATTTAATTTTAACATAAGATCATAAAAAATAAAAATCTACACATACACCGTGAACCGGATCTTGACTAAGAACTATGAACCGGACATGAAATCGACACCATACCCCGAACCAATTCGGGGTTACCCTTGTCTTAATGCTGCCGTGGGATCCACACCAACCAACCGGGGCCATATGGTCTCAGTGGTGGTCAAATGGCCAAACCGAGACCCTCTCGGGTTCGGTTTAGGCGCGGCCAAGAACAAACACCCCTTAAACATCCATTTTTGATTTATACCAAAACCAATTTCATGTTAGATCTATGATTTAATTATGTTTTTAAGAAAAAACATATCATGTTCTTAATTATTAAAAGAATAAATCAAAAGAAAAGGGTTTAAACGAATTACCGAATGCGTGGATCTAAAGAACGATGAACAAACACGAACACTAGCAATAAATCCAAGATTCAAGATCAATCAAACACCCCTTTGGTGTGTTTGAAGGTGGCGGCCAAAAGAAACAAAAGAAGGAGGAGGAGAGCTTTTTAGGTTTTTGTGAAAATCCTTTGTAAAGTGAAAATGAGTAGTGTTTTTCCCTTAACCCCCTTCTTTAGTAAAATTTGATGGGCTTGGCCCATCCTCCTTCCTAATTTCGTGGCATATGGGCCCACATGGGGTAACCCGATCATTTTCCGTGTCTAATTAATAAGTGTGTTATCGTGTTCGTGTTTTACGTGTTTGTTCGTGTTTATTTGTGTTCGCGTTTTGTGTGTTCTCGTTAAATAATTACCGTGACCTAATACATTTATTTACGCTCGTAATAAATATATATATGTAATTAATAATAGTTCATAATTTAATTACGTTCGTGATTTCATGATCGCATGTTCGTGATTAATTATTGTTTAAATAATTATTGCGTGTTCGTGCGTAATAAATACTTATCATGTTCTAACACGTACGTAATACGTAAAATCCTAACACGTAAACGTAATCGTACTATAAAAGGAAAGTTTTAATCTAGAACGTACGATCTTAAGGGTACTATTCATGATAAAAGCATGCGGGTTTTACAACTCTTCCCCCCTAAAAAGAATAATTCGTCCCCGAATTATAGGTAACCTAACTGAAAGAGAAACGTACCCGAATCAAACTGAGAGGGTATGTAAGATAATTGAACGTGCGGGTTTCCTGGCAGAAGGAACGCGGAACGTGACATGTCTTGAAAGGACATGGAACGTGACGTGACTGAAAGGACATATCTAGTTGATAAGAGAAAAACGGATAAAAGTCCGGATGAACTTGTCCGTTTCCAAGTGGCCTCCCTCTTGGAACGGTTCCTTCAGAAGATCCTGACACTAATGATAAATCTTGGTCCTCCTGACCTTGACTTGAAATACGAAGAAGTTCTTGGTTATCAACTTAAGGTAGATCCCCTAAATCGATCGAGGGAAAAATTTAACGTGTAAGGGCAACTAAAACGTTACGATGCAAGACAATCTGACTTAACTGATAATTAGAAACGATGCGTGAGACATAAAGAAACGTAGTACGTGAAAAATTTTGAATGTGATACGTGAAAATTTTTGAACGTGCTACGTGAAGCTATGGCGAGTGTAGTATGAGTAAACATATCATGATCCATGATACGTGTAACATATCTTGATCATGATATGAGGAACGTGGAATGAACATGACATGTGAAACATATCGTGATCATAGAATATAATGGCGGTAACGCCAAACGCTACAAGGTGAGACGTGGAATATGACGTGAAACGTCTATCTTATGATGGAGAGTTATACTAAACTTGGGTCTGGTCTCTCAAGTTCTTGCAAAACTTCGCAAAACGAAATGAACGTAAAATCTTAAGCCCAGATACGATCATGAACGTGAATAGTGTCATGAACGCGAGCGCGAAAGCAAGTCGTGGAATCAGAATGTAGACGTGAAGTAATTAAGGAGTACAATTGCGAATCTTTGTCTGACCCGATAGCTGAGGGATTACCAAGTGGTCGGATGACCCTTGGCGTGGAATGTGTCCGATCAATCTGTTGGTTCTGAAATCCGTACGGATGTAAGGATTCTGCAGACTTGGTCAAACTGTTGACAATAACCCAGATAGCATCATGCTTCTTCTGAGTTTGCTGTAATCTGGTAACTAAAACCCATGGAGATCTTGTCCCTTTTCGATTCACAATTTCCGATGATGAAAACATCCCAGTCTGTTGGTGTCCTATCTTAACCTGTTTGTATGACAGGTATGAAGATATGAATGTAACTGTATCTTTCTTCATCGAACTTGATACATAGGAGTTTACGAAACTCTGAGTCTATGAATCCAAACTTCTCTTAGCGTTAGGATTTTCTAGAACACCTAATGTAATGTAGGGTTATCTCCTTTACGCATAAGCTGAGTCATGGTAAGATTAACCGTAGAAACCCATGTGATTCAGCGTGTCACTGTAATCAAAACAGAATTGATGTTGGAAAACTTTCCAGGGTAAAATCTCTCTTGTCATAGAATTTGCAACATAGTGCAAATATGGTCTTCCTATTCTTCTCTAGGCTTAGAGGAAATCAGGTTATCCTCAATGAAAACACTGATGAATTTGCTATGAGTTCATGGAAACTCATTCTTATAATGCCGTTGGAGTATTGATGAGACTAATTCAAAATCATAAATCTAGCATGACCGAGTCGTGTACGAATAGCAGTCATGGACATGTCCTGCTCTTTCACTCGTCACTGTTGGCAGCATGATCATGAGTTCGATCTTGGAAAAGTGATTAACACTTTAAGGTCGATTGGACATGTTGTCAATACGTGGAGGAGAATAACGGTTATGAATGGTGATTTGTTTAAGTCGACGGTAGTCGACACATAATCTCATGGTACCGTCCTTCTCCTTGTAGGTTCTTCTGGAGTGTAAGGGACAATTTTGGAATAATCCGTTGGTTATGCGTAAAATGACTTCAGTAGTCGTGTCTTACTGACAGCTAGAAAATTTTAGCAATCATGGCTAACAAAGCACGTGCTTGGAAAGCATAGATAATTTGTACAGATCTTCCTGATGGAAAATCAAGCTGAATGTATTCAGGAGCCTGAATATTACTGTACATAATTATGAATCGTAGCATAGTGTGCTGTTCATAGTCTATAATTAGGATAAAATTCATCTCCTGTCTGTCCGAGGAAATGCGTTGGCAGCTTGGATCTCATCATTAAGCTGAAGGAAAACCTTCGTATACGTGGGAATACGAAAGGCGTCCTTCATGGTCATGAATATATGAAATATGGTGAAATAAATGAAAGTGACATCGGCAACGTGACAGTTCTCACTGACGCGCCGATAATGGTATTGAAATTCTTGTGGCCTGATTAATACATGGCACAACAAAATGGATATACCCTTTGAGGGTACCCTGAATTTCTTAGGACTGTTCCATAGTTGGGCGTGAGTCATGTGTCTTGACTTGTGTCTTGGAACTATAGGCATGACATATGTCTTGACTGGTGTCTTGACATGTGTATTCAGAAAGTATACGTGAGACATGTGTCTTGACTGATGTCTTGACATGTGTCTTCAGAAAGTATACGTGAGACATGTGTCTTGACTGATGTCTTGACATGTGTCTCGAGACGTAATATAATAGAACTACAATATTAGGTTATTATGCCAGACTTGGCGGATCGGTTGGACTTCCTTTGTATGTCTGATCACGTCCGCGGCCGGAGCCTCGGTTGCGATTTCTAGGATAGTTATGTCATAGTAGTGGTTACTATCGTCCTGTCTGTCAGTTCCATGACGGTCATTCTCATGACCGTGATTCATGTAACTATTCAGCTGAGTGGCCGGCTGGTACCGGTTTGCACTCATATGGCTGAAATGACAGCCGAATGACGTGTGACATGTAACTAAGAATTAGGGACAATGATTTATGGAAATCGTCTGATGGTGAAGCATCTTCTCGTGCAATTGCTTTGCGCCGACACCTTTGTCTTCGTCTTGTAGGATCTCCAGGTTGTGAACAGCATCCGCATCTCGTAGCGTCTCCGAACGTCAACATCATCAACCTTTAGTAACATCTCCAAGTTATGAGCGGCATCAGCAATTTGTAGAATATCAGCAATTGAAAATACGCCTGAGATGATTCAGCATCGACTAGCGAATACTCGTGAAGTATTGCAAGTGGAATACACATGGATTAAGGTACATGTAGTACACATGAAATACGGTACGTGGAGTACACGTGGAATGCACATGAAATGATTGGTATTAGGTTCGATCATTTGTCATGATTTAAGGAAAGTATATCGGTTAACGGTTATGAAAACCATCATGATAACCTGGCAGTATTAGCATAGACATCATTTTGGTTGTATCGAAAGACGTTAAAGTGTGGTTACACAAAATTCAACGATGATTTGCCTGAAAGCATGATCAATGAAAACCAACCATGACTATCATGAAAGCAGGATTCAATGCATCCAACAATGTCTTGCATGAAGGCATAAATAACAAAAGAGGCGTAAGACGTAATTAACATGAAGACGGAATTATCATGAAGAAACATGAAACCATCTATCATGAAGGAGTGCATAGCATAATCAGCATGAAACCGAAGTTAACCATGACAGTATGAAAACATACTTGACATAAAAACATAGTAACTTATGAGGGGACATGAAAAAAAAATTTATGCCAATAAATCATGAGAAAAATTTTATGCATGAAAACAGTACATGAATGCGTAATGTTAGTTTATAAAAACCTTTTATATGTGCGAGGGGACGCCAATAGGTCGGTCCCAAAACAAAAGACATGGCGAGGGGACGCCTATGGGTCGGTCCCAAAGTTAAAAGTTTCGATAAAAGCACATGCGACTAAATAGGGTGAGTCCTGTACCAACCATTACTTAGTCATAATCCCTGCAACAATGATACATGAAACATAAATAAATGAAACTTATCTGTCAAAACTTACAAGAAAAAAATTTTATGTGACTAATTATGAACTACTGGGGTTCAGTCCACATAGCCATTGTTCACGAGGAACATTATGCATGAAACAATGACACATAACTAAATATGAATGACGGTTGTCCATCCTTATTAGTAAAACAATATCGATGAAAACATCAAGGTTAAAACCTCAAGGTGCTGAAAACATCATGGTTAAAACAACAATGCGCTGAAAACATCAATACGTGGAATAACAAACGTTGGCTTAGGAAGCTCCTGGTGACTACCAACTAGTCACAGGTCGAGTTTTAGAGCCTATAGGTCGAAGCCTTGTCTCTGATACCATAATTGTAACACCCCATTTTGATAAATGGAATGTCACGCGTAATTATGGCGTGTCATCAAAGCATACAAGGATAAATGTCTGAAACATTACATGACCATAGGGATAAACGGAATCAAACATCGGTTCCCATACATAATCCCAAAACATAAATAAAGTAAATGAACAAAAAGGAAGACTAAACAAGCACAAATATGAAGGCAAAAGGAGAAGGAATCTAAGGTAGCTCCCATCCTATGCGTGTCCTCCAAATGCTCCAGTCAGTCCTAGTGTAAAACCCGCATGCTTTTACCATGAATAGTACCCTTAAGATCGTACGTACTAGATTAAAACTTTCTTAATATAGCATGATTACGATTACGTGTTAGGATTTTACGTATTACGTACGTGTTAGAACACGATAAGTATTTACTACGCACGATCACGTAATAATTATTTGACGATAATTAATCACGAGCATGCGATCATGAAATCATGAACGTAATTAAAACACGAACTATTATTAATTACGTATATATATTTATTACGAGCGTAATTAAATATATTAGATCACAATATTTACGTAACGAGAACACTTAAAACGCGAACACAAATAATCACGAACGTGTAATTTATTAATTAGACACGGAAAACATTCGGGTTACCCCTTGTGGGCCCCATTTCCACGAAATTTAGGAGGGAGGATGGGCTTAGCCCATCTACATTTTACTAAAAGGGTTTAAGGGATTTTTCACTACTCATTTAATCTTTACAGAAGATCTTTAAGAAAACCTAAAAAACCCTCCTTCTCCTTCTCCTTTGTGCCGCCACCCTAAAACACCACAAGGAGGTGATTTTTGATCTTTGATCTTGAAGTTTTGGTGATTGATCGTGTTTGTTCTTCGTCCTCTTGATCCACGAATTCGGTAAAACCTTTTTAAACCTTTTTTGATTTAATATTTTTATTATGAACATGAGATGTTTTTACAAAAACATAATAATTAAGCATAGATCTAACATGTTTTGGTGTTAAATAAAATCAAAAGGTTGTTTTTAAGGGGTGTTTGTTTTGGCCGCAGGCTGCAACCGAACCCGAATGGGTTTCGGTTTGCCAAGCCGACCACCACCAAGACCATATGGTCTTGGTTGGTGCGTGTAGGTCCCACGGCAGCAAGGTAAACACGGGGTACCCCGAGTTGGTTCGGGATACGGTGTCGATTTCATGTCCGGTTCATGTTTTTAGCCTAGATCCGGTTCATGGTGTATGTTAGTTTTTTTTTATGTTTATGAACTTATGTTAAAATTAAGTTAATAAAATGATGTAATTAATTTAATAACATGACTTAGGTTATTTAATTATTAATGATCATGCAATTATTTTAACCTAAGTATTTAATATTTAAGACTTATAATTAATTAATTATTTTAAAACCATAGATATAATTAATTAATTAACATGACTTAGGTTATATTATTAATATATAATAATACATATTTTAACCTAAGTATTTAACTTATTTAATTAAAAACATGTTATACTTTAATAAAATATTATAACCTATAGTTTAATTAAATTACATGAAATAATTATTAAACTATACAATATACCATGTGACTTAAAAAATAATCATGAAAAACACTTAGGCTTATATACTTAGCTTATTTAACCAGCTTATTTCTAATTATGGAAATTTTCTATTTTTAGAAACTTAATTAAATAAGGCAGTTAATATATTTATGGAAACCAGCTATTTTTAGAAACTTATTTATTTTAGGCAGCTAATCTATTTAGGAAACTTATTTAATTAAGGCAGCTAATCTATTTATGGAAACTTTCTATTTTTAGAAACTTATCTATTTTAAGCAGTAAATCTATTTTTGGAAACTTTCTATTTTTGGAAACTTTCTATTTTTGGAAACTTTCTATTTTTGGTAACTTTCTATTTTTGGAAACTTTCTATTTTTGGAAACTTTCTATTTTTTTGAAACTTTCTATTTTTGGAAACTTTCTATTTTAGGAAACCTGCTATTTTTGGAAAGTTACTTATTATTACACAGTAAGTATAATAACACATGAAATACCAGAAATACTTAATCAGATTAAACAGAATATAAGATTTAATACAGTTTAAGGCGTTAAAACAGTAGAACATAGTAAGAACACCTAAAATAAGCTAAGACATGACATAAAACCAGCTATGTATTTAGTAAGCAGATACTTATTCATGTACGTATTTATGTAGCACTAGTGTTTCGGAAGTAGGATTCTCGCAGTTCATCTTTCTCGTTCACTGGACATAAGGTACGGATTCCCGTCCTTTCAGTATGGACATTCTTACCTTATTAGGATTCCCCGTATGCAGCCAACTGTTTTCCCGTAGTATAAGTTATGTGTTTGATTGCTTATGTTTAATTAAGATTACCTATAGTCATATACATGCATGACCAGTTTCACCTAGTTATGGAGGTACCATAACCATAACATTAGAGGCACTGATGTTATGACTTCACCACGGCGGAGTGATTGCTCGTGGCATCCCTTCAGCTTTTGGTCATATATTTATATTTATCATGTGGGGCGTATGGGTGCATCCTAGTTACATGTTTTCAGTCAGGATTTCATGGTGAATGTGGTGTGTGCCTTGCATCCTTCACAAGGAGTTGATCCCTCCTACCCAAAGCCAGTATATTAAATTAGAGGCAGCCCCTCTAATTTCCATGATGAGGTCACTCCTCCAAGTATTCATGCACGGTGGATTTTCATGACCTATATTGGCTAATGGTAAAATATGTTAAACAGTTTTCATAAGATAAACATAAGGCTTTTCAAACTATAAAACCAGTTTTATGAACATGTTCCAGGTTTTCCAGGACTTATATATTTTCGCTGCTATTAAGTCTTTATTATGTTTTAGTCATTCATACTATGTCTATATCCGTGCACTGAGCGTTTTGCTCAGCCGTTATTTTCCTTTCCATGTCCCAAAATGGCAGGTACCCTAGGAAAGACTCGAGCAATTGGAGGACGTGCATAGGATGGAAGCTGCCAGAGACTTCTTTTCCTTTTTGCCTTCGTATACTTATGCCTGTTTAGTCTTTCATTCATTTCTTTTGCTTTAGTATGTTTTGGGCTTATGTTTGGGAACCGATGTTTGATTCCGGTTATCCCTATGGTCATGTAATGTTTTATACATTTATCCTTGTATGCTTTGATGACACGCCATAATTACGCGTGACATTTCCATTATAAAAATGGGGTGTTACAATTATGGTATCAGAGCCAAGGCTTCGACCTGTAGGCTCTAAAACTCGACCTGTGACTAGTGGGTAGTCACCAGGAGCTTCCTAAGCCAACGTTGTTATTCCACGTATTGATGTTTTCAGCGCATTGTTGTTTTAACCATGATGTTTTCAGCACCTTGAGGTTTTAACCTTGATGTTTTCATCGATATTGTTTTACTAATATGGATGGACAACCGTCATTCATATTTAGTTATGTGTCATTGTTTCTTGCATAATGTTCCTCGTGAACTGTGGCTATGTGGACTGAACCCCAGTAGTTCATAATTAGTTACATAATTTTTTTTTTCTGATAAGTTTTAACATATGAGTTTCATTTATTTATGTTTCATGTATCATTGTTGCAGGGATTATGACTAAGTAATGGTTGGTACAGGACTGGCCCTATTTAGTCGCATGTGCTTTTATCGAAACTTTTAATTTTGGGACCGACCCATAGGCGTCCCCTCGCCATGTCTTTTGTTTTGGGACCGACCCATAGGCGTCCCCTCGCTAATATAAAAAGGTTTTTATGAACTACATTACGCATTCATGCACTGTTTTCATGCATAAATTTTTTCTCATGATTTAAATTGGCATTTTTTTCATGTCTCCTCATAGGTTATTATGTTTTTATGTCAAGTATGTTTTCATACGGTCATGGTTAACTTTAGTTTCATGCTGATTATGTTATACACTTCTTCGTGATAGATGGTTTCATGTTTCTTCATGATATTTCCGTCTTCATGTTGATTATTGTTTTACGCCTCTTTTGTTATTTACGTTGTCCTGCAAGACATTGTTGGAGTTCATTAAATTCTGCTTTCATGATAGTCATGGTTGGTTTTCATTGATCATGCTGTCAGGCAAATCATCGTTGAATTTGGTGTAACCACACTTTAACGTTTCCGTTACAACCAGAATGATGTCTATGCTAATACTGCCAGGTTATCATGATGGTTTTCCTAACCGTTTAACCGATATACTTTCCTTAAATCATGACAAATGATCGACCCCATACCGATCATTTCATGTGCATTCCACGTGTACTCCACGTACCGTATTTCATGTGTATTACACGTACCTTAATCCATGTATATTCCACTTGCAATACTTCACGAGTATTCGCTAGTCGATTCTGAATCACCTCAGGCGTAGTTTCTGTTGCTGATATTCTGATGCCGCTCATAACTTGGAGATGTTACTAAAGGTTGATGCTGCTGACGTTCGGAGATGCTACGAGATGCGGATGTGGTTCACAACCTGGAGATCCTACTAGACGAAGACAAAGGCGTCGGAGCAAAGCAATTGGACGAGAAGATGCTTCACCATCAGACGATTCCCATAAATCATTGTCCCTAATTCTTAGTTACATGTCACACGTCATTCGGCTGTCATTTCAGCCATATGAGTGCAACCGGTACCAGCCGGCCACTCAGCTGAATAGTTACATGAATCACGGTCATGAGAATGACCATCATGGAACTGACAGACAGGACGATAGTAACCACTACTATGACAACAACTATCCTAGAAATCGCAACCGAAACTCTGGCCACGGACGTGGTCAGAAATACAAGGATTAGTAGTCCAACCGATCCGCCAATTCTGGCATAATAACCTTATATTGTGGTTATGTTTGTTTCACATCTCGAGACAAATGTCAAGACATCAGTCAAGACACATGTCTCACGTATACTTTCTGAAGACACATGTCGAGACATCAGTCAAGACACATGTCTCACGTATACGTTCTGAAGACACATGTCAAGACATCAGTCAAGACACATG
This sequence comes from Glebionis coronaria, assembly GCA_025667525.1. Taxonomy (NCBI): domain Eukaryota; kingdom Viridiplantae; phylum Streptophyta; class Magnoliopsida; order Asterales; family Asteraceae; genus Glebionis; species Glebionis coronaria. The sequence goes on from CM046882.1 coordinate 80,648,750, forward strand.
TCTCACGTATACCTCCTGAAGACACATGTCAAGGTACCAGTCAAGACATATGTCATGCTTATAGTTCCAAGAAACGAGTCAAGACACATGACTCACGTCCAACTATGGAACATTTCTAAGAAATTCAGGGTACCCTCCAAGGGTATATCCATTTTGATGTGCCAGGTATTAATCAGGCCACAAGAATTTCAATACCGTTATCGGCGCATCAGTGAGAACTGTCATGTTACCAATGTCACTTTCAACTCTTTCACCATAGTTCATATATTCATGACCATGAAGGACGCCTTTCGTATTCCCACGCATACGAAGGTTTTCCTTCAGGTTAATGATAAGATCCAAGCTGCTAACGCATTTCCTCGGACAGACACGAGATGAATTTTATCCTAAATATGGACTATGAACAGCACACCATGCTACGACTCATAATTATGTACAGTAATGTTCAGGCCCCTGAATACATTCAGCTTGATTTTTCCATCAGGAAAATCGGTACAAATTATCTATTCTTTCCAAGCACGTGCTTTGTTAGCCATGATTACTAAAACTTTCTAGCTGTCAGTAGGACACGACTACTAAAGTCCTTTTACGCATAACCAACAGATTATTCCAAAATTGTCCCTTACACTCCAGAAGAACCTTCAAGGAGAAGAACGGTAACATAAGATTATGTGTCGACTACCGTCGATTTTTAAACAAATCACCATTCATGACCATTATTCTCCTCCACGTACGAACAACATGTCCAATCGACCTTATAGTGTGAATCACTTTTCCAAGATCGAACGCATGATCATGCTGCCAACAGTGACGAGTGAAAGAGCAGGACATGTCCATGACTGCTATTCGTACACGACTCGGTCATGCTAGATTTATGATTTTGAATTAGTCTCATCAATGCTCCAACGGCATTATAAGAATGAGTTTCCATGAACTCAGAGCAAATTCATCAGTGTTTTCATTGAGGATAACCTGATTTCCTTTAAGCCTAGAAGAAGAACAGGAAGACCATATCTGCACTATGTTGCAAATTCTATGACAAGAGAAATTTCACCCTGGAAATTTTTCCAATATCAATTCTGTTTGATTACAGTGACACGCTGGATCACATGGATTTGCATGGTTAATCTTACCATGACTCTGCTTATGGCGTAAAGGAGAGAACCCTACACTACATTAGGTGTTCTAGAAAATCCTACGCTAGGAGAAGTCTAGATTCAGAGACTCAGAGTTTCGCAAACTCCTATGTATCAAGTTCTACGAAGCAAGATACAGTTACGTTCATATCTAGGTACCTGACATACCAACAGATCAAGATAGGACACCAACAAACTGGAATGGTTTTCATCATCTGAAATGGTGAATTGAAATGGGACAAGATCTCTACGGATTTTGGCTACCAGTTTAACGCAAACTCCGAAGAAGCATGATCCTATCTGGTTTATTGCAAACAGTTTGATCAAGTCTGCAGAATCCTTACATCCGCAAGGATTTCAGAACCAACAGATTGATCGGACATGTTCCAGCCAAGGCTCATCCGATCACTTGGCAATTCCTCAGTTATCAGGACAGACAAATATTCATAATTATGCTCCTTATTTACTTCACGTCCTTGTTCTAATTCCACGCCTTGCTTTCGCGCTCGCGTTCATGACACTATTCACGTTCATGATCGTATTTTGGTTTACGATTTTACGTTCATTTCTTTTCTCATTATGGGTAGTTTGCAAGAACTTGAGAGATCAGACCCAAGTTTAGTATAACTCCCTATCCTCAGATAGACGTTTCTCGTCATAATCTATGTCTAACCTTCTAGCGTTTGTCGTTACCGCCATTATATTCTATGATCACGATATATTTCACATGTCATGTTCATTCCACGTTCCTCATATCCTGATCAAGATATGTTACACGTATCAGGGATCACGATATGTTTACTCATACTACACTCGCCATATCTCCACGTAGCACGTTCAAAATTTTTCACGTATCACGTTCAAAATTTTTCACGTACTACGTTTCTATATGTCTCGCGCATCGTTGCTAGTTATCGGTTAAGTTGGATTGTTTTGCACCATAATGTTTCAGTTACTCTTACACGTTAATTCTTATTCCTCGATCGAATTTAGGGGATCTACCTTACGTTGATAACCAAGAATTTCTTCGTATTCCAAGTCAAGGTAAGGAGGACCAAGACTTATCATTCGTGTCAAGATCTTATAAGGAACCGTTCCAAGAGGGAAGCCACTTGGAAACGGACAAGTTCATCCAGACTTATTATCCGTTTTCTCTTATCAATTAGATATGTCCTTTCAGCCACGTCACGTTTCATGTCCTTTCAAGACATGTCACGTTCCGCGTTCCTTCTGCCAGTCACCTGTACGTTCATTTACCTTACATACCCTCTCAGTTTGATTCGGGTATGTTTCTCCTTCAGTGACGTTATCTATAATTCGGGGACGAATTATTCTTTTTAGGGGGGAAGAGTTGTAAAACCCGCATGCTTTTACCATGAATAGTACCCTTAAGATCGTACGTACTAGATTAAAACTTTCTTAATATAGCATGATTACGATTACGTGTTAGGATTTTACGTATTACGTACGTGTTAGAACACGATAAGTATTTACTACGCACGATCACGTAATAATTATTTGACGATAATTAATCACGAGCATGCGATCATGAAATCATGAACGTAATTAAAACACGAACTATTATTAATTACGTATATATATTTATTACGAGCGTAATTAAATATATTAGATCACGATATGTACGTAATGAGAACACTTAAAACGCGAACACAAATAATCACGAACGTGTAATTTATTAATTAGACACGGAAAACATTCGGGTTACCCCTTGTGGGCCCCATTTCCACGAAATTTAGGAGGGAGGATGGGCTTAGCCCATAAAAATTTTACTAAAAGGGTTTAAGGGATTTTTCACTACTCATTTAATCTTTACAGAAGATTTTTAAGAAAACCTAAAAAACCCTCCTTCTCCTTCTCCTTTGTGCCGCCACCCTAAAACACCACAAGGAGGTGATTTTTGATCTTTGATCTTGAAGTTTTGGTGATTGATCGTGTTTGTTCTTCGTCCTCTTGATCCACGAATTCGGTAAAACCTTTTTAAACCTTTTCTTTTGATTTAATCTTTTTATAAATTATGAAGATGAGATGTTTTTACAAAAACATAATAATTAAGCATAGATCTAACATGTTTTGGTGTTAAATAAAATCAAAAGGTTGTTTTTAAAGGGTGTTTGTTTTGGCCGCAGGCTGCAACCGAACCCGAATGGGTTTCGGTTTGCCAAGCCGACCACCACCAAGACCATATGGTCTTGGTGGGTGCGTGTGGGTCCCACGGCAGCAAGGTAAACACGGGGTACCCCGAGTTGGTTCGGGGTACGATGTCGATTTCATGTCCGGTTCATGTTTTTAGCCTAGATCCGGTTCATGGTGTATGTTAGTTTTTTTTATGTTTATGAACTTATGTTAAAATTAAGTTAATAAAATGATGTAAATAATTTAATAACATTACTTAGGTTATTTAATTATTAATGATCATGTAATTATTTTAACCTAAGTATTTAATATTTAAGACTTATAATTAATTAATTATTTTAAAACCATGGATATAATTAATTAAGTAACACGACTTAGGTTATATTATTAATATATAATAATACATATTTTAACCTAAGTATTTAACTTATTTAATTAAAAACATGTTATACTTTAATTAAATATTATAACCTATAGTTTAATTAAATTACATGAAATAATTATTAAACTATACAATATACCATCTGACTTAGAAAATAATCATGAAAAACACTTAGGCTTATATACTCAGCTTATTTAACTAGCTTATTTCTAATTATGGAAACTTTCTATTTTTAGAAACTTAATTAAATAAGGTAGCTAATCTATTTATGAAAACCAGCTATTTTTAGAAACTTATTTATTTTAGGCAGCTAATATATTTATGGAAACTTATTTAATTAAGGCAGCTAATCTATTTATGGAAACTTTCTATTTTTAGAAACTTATCTATTTTAAGCAGTAAATCTATTTTTGGAAACTTTCTATTTTTGGAAACTTTCTATTTTTAGAAACTTTCTATTTTTGTTAACTTTCTATTTTTGGAAACTTTCTATTTTTGGAAACTTTCTATTTTTGGAAACTTTCTATTTTTGGAAACTTTCTATTTTAGGAAACCTGCTATTTTTGGAAAGTTACTTATTATTACACAGTAAGTATAATAACACATGAAATATCAGAAATACTTAATCAGATTAAACAGAATATAAGATTTAATACAGTTTAAGGCGTTAAAACAGTAGAACATAGTAAGAACACCTAAAATAAGCTAAGACATGACATAAAACCAGCTATGTATTTAGTAAGCAGATACTTATTCATGTACGTATTTATGTAGCACTAGTGTTTCGGAATTAGGATTCTCGCAGTTCATCTTTCTCGTTCCCTGGACATAAGGTACGGATTCCCGTCCTTTCAGTATGGACATTCTTTCCTTATTAGGATTCCCCGTATGTAGCCAACTGTTTTCCCGTAGTATAAGTTATGTGTTTGATTGCTTATGTTTAATTAAGATTACCTATAGCCATATACATGCATGACCAGTTTCACCTAGTTATGGAGGTACCATAACCATAACATTAGAGGCACTGATGTTATGACTTCACCACGGCGGAGTGATTGCTCGTGGCGTCCCTTCAGCTTTTGGCCATATATTTATATGTATCATGTGGGGCGTATGGGTGCATCCTAGTTACATGTTTTCAGTCAGGATTTCATGGTGAATGTGGTGTGTGCCTTGCATCCTTCACAAGGAGCTGATCCCTCCTACCCAAAGCCAGTATATTAAATTAGAGGCAGCCCCTCTAATTTGCATGATGAGGTCACCCCTCCAAGTATTCATGCACGGTGGATTTTCATGACCTATATTGGCTAATGGTAAAATATGTTAAACAGTTTTCATAAGATAAACATAAGGCTTTTCAAAATATAAAACCAGTTTTATGAACATGTTCCAGGTTTTCCAGGACTTATACATTTCCGCTGCTATTAAGTATTTATTATGTGACAACCCTAGGTTTTGGGTTTGTCACTTGGTCTTACTTTTAGGTTATTTTATGTGTGCTTACTTGAATTGTGTGTTTACGTGTTTATTTTGTGTGAACGAGGTTGGTGTGGTTATCGTTTATGAGTATAGAGTACTCATAAGTAAATCGAGGAACGGTTATTTCATGTTCATGAGCTCATAATTAGTGACTATGAAATGAAATGGTGATATTTTGGTGTTTACGTATACGTATAAGTATTATCGTAATAGTGTATTTTTTTAGGATTTACGGTTTAGCATTTAGAAGTCTCGGATGAGGTAATTATCCATATGAATATTTTTCGGGATGGTTTTAAGTTATTTAGGACTTAGTTATAAAGTTTATTTCAAAATTTGAGATTTTTTATAAAAGTGTATATTTTACGTCTTTTACGGTAAAACGCGTAAATTTGACTAGTTTTACGGTTTTGAGGTTTTGGGAGTTTTAGGAGCTGAAATAAATTAAGGTAAATTAAGGTAATATTAATAAGATATTAATTAACAATAAAAAGAAAAAAAAATAAAGAAAAAAACGAAATTAGGGGTGTTTGGGTCGGTTTAGAAGAGAAAAAAAAGGAAAAAAAGGAAAATATTTAAGGAAAGTGGTAATTGGGTTGGACAAGGATTGTTTTGGCTATATAAGGAACCCCCAACACTAAACCAAACGAATTTTCTTTTATTCCCTGGAGTTTTAGTTGACCAAAAGAGGAGAAGAATTAGGGTTCTTCAAAAAATTTGGGTTTTTACATCTTCCATTGAATTAAAGGTAAAAACCTTCATAACCCTTTTAATTAAATTGTTTTATTGTTTTCTTTAATCATCTTATGATGGATTAGGGTTAGGGTTTAATTTAAAAACAGTAAATTAATGTTTTATTAATCATAATATGATGATTACATAAGTTAGGGCTTGTAATTAGAGGGATTAGGGTTAATTAATGAGGTTGATTTTGTTAAACCCGTTTTTAAAAACTGGGCAGAATTTTAAGTCAATTGTTTTGATCATATCGGGAGTTCTACAAACTCTTATTTTGCGATCCACATAGCCCTGAAAAGGTATTTGAAGTGGCTTTACAATGCAAGAAACTAGAACTAAATTGGAGGTCGGGAAGCGGGTCAAAAACAGGTTACAACAGTCGGAGGTCAAAACAGTTTTGAATTCAGCCTGTTTTCTTTTTAAGTTTTGGGTTGTTTGGGGTACTTAGGGTTGCATGGGGATCTTCTCACGAACATGAGAGATGGTTTATATATTGTAATAAGGATCTGAACTTGGGCTAAGGTTGTGGTTTAGGGTAAGACCCCTTAATGGTAACAAACTTTTAGTACGTTTAAAATCAGGAAATCTGGAATGACAAAAGTAGATATATGTATATCGGGGCCTTAACAGTAGCTTTAAGGTTAGGGCAAGTGGGAGGTGTTAGCCAACATATGTAAGGGTATGAATATTCCTTTTACAGAAACCATGGGTATGTTTATGTGGACGTTTGACTTAAAGTTTTGAGGCCTAAAAACTGGGACTGTTTTGTGTAAAATATGAACGGGATAGTTATTAAACTTAACCAAGTTAAGGACTTGTTAAGGAAGGGTAATGGGGTGTTTAGAGTTATAAATGGGGTATTTATATGAGAGGAGGTTAGATGTCCATCATAGGTTGATGAACCATTTTAGAGGTTGGTTCATGTATTGATTTATGTGTTTTTGGATTATTAGCTTGGGGCTAGAGCAAGGACTTTGGAGAAGCAATCAGGTGAGTTCATAGTCCCATTTTACTACGTTTTTAAATGTTTTTTTTCCAGTATGGGATGGAGATGACACTTGAAATGTTCTTTAACATGATTTAGTACTATGTTATAAAATGTGTGGACATAAATGTGTTATTGTGTGACTTGCGTGCTTATGTGTTCTCATATGTGCTTTGGTACGTGTTCTGCTATGTGAATCTTGTTTGGATTGTGATTGGCTTTGGTACATAGATGTATGGGCGTCTATGGGACCAGTTGTGATGTGTGTGGAGCGTGGGGCACGATCCGTCCTGAGTACTTGTGCATCGTCTCTTCGGAGGCAAGATATCTCGACGGGGATATAGTTCATCTTCCACAGGTGGTGTGGGAAAGATCCGGATAGTGTGGTGTGTGTTCTTGTGCGTGTGACAGGATACTTCTTGATTGTTATAATGTGCTTTGTGAATTGTAGATGTGATTGGTACTTGGCTTGAATTTTGTTGTGGATGCATGTAGCATGATTATCACATTATGGTCCATTACTATAAATTGTTTTTCTTCAACTTATTTACAGCGGATGTCAATGTTTTTTTATGATGTTCTAGATAACTTAAACCTATGTTCTCACCAACTTTATGTTGACAGATTTTAGTGTCATTTTCAAGTGAGGTAGTCGTGCAAGATGATGTTAGAAGTGGCTAGAGTATAGAGGCTGCTAGGATTGCATTCGGAGGAATCCCCTTTCCTCTTAGATTTTATTTTGTGTTTTGATTAGGTGAACTTTGTGGTACCTATATGTTTAATGTTTGTTTATTTGTATGTCTTTGGTAAGAGGTAGGCCTGTTACCTACTTACCTAGACGCCTGCATTGTTGAGATATTGTCACGACATTTGTGTCGCCATCTATGATATTTCAATTTCATTTAGTTCTCTCTATAGACACGCTGTTGTTGTGATGATATTCATACGTCGCACCCCATATTCCGCCATGGTGGGGTGTGACAGAATGGTATCAGAGACAATGGTTATAGAGAATTAGGTTGCCTAGTCGTGTAGCCTAGTCTATAGCTTAAGGGTCCCTGCATATAGGCGTCATAGGAGTATGTGTGCATTTTATAGTAATTGATGTGTTTGAATATTATTTTCGCAGTATTTGTTAGGTTATGAACTACTATGGTTCATACTTAACTACATGTTATTTTCTTTACGAGTTTTGATTAGTGCGGGTGGAACCATGGTCGTATACGCTAGTTATTGTTGGATTTCGTTTAATTATGTTTTCATGATCTTTATACATTTTGAATTTTGTCTACGCTGGTTCAGCTGGACTACGAGTTTATGTGTTTCGTGCATTGACTATGTTATTTTAATACATGGGGTTTTGGATCTTATCTTGTGTGGTTATGTGCTTGTGAGTTGTTGGATTATGTGTTATGTGTAGTATTAATTTCTTATAAGTGTCATCATAGGAGGGAGTACATTGGTGAAAGGGAACATGTATAATTATGGAGGCCTACATAATTATATATGTGCCACAACACCACTGGACTTTCAAGTATGATTGCATGAAAGAGAGTTAATACATGCTTGTATAATAAATGTTGGATGGATTTGAGTGTATGTACGCTTATGCCTATGTATGTAAAATTATTTTCTACTTACCGGTTGTATTCTTGGGATGGTTGCTAGCTCGTTTCTCTTTGAGATGTTCAACTTCTGTAGTAGCGCATTTCTCGGGTCCTCATTTCACATGTTTGTTTGTACGGTACTTTTGGCGTGAAGGATTTTGAGATGGTGGAGATTTCTTTTTGGGGTAACGATGTCTTTTGTTTCGAGTTATACATGGTAAAAAAAATATAGAACTTGCAAATTGAAAAAAAAAATAGTTGTTGGTAGTCGATGAAATAAGGAAGTGTCGAAAACGTGTTTGAAATAAGGTGGAATATAATTTTTTTTTTCATATAAGCATGGCCTTTTTATTCTAAAATATTTTAGTCTTGATCATCTAAAGTTATTGTTCTTTAGTTAGAATTCTTGTTCTTATTAACTTAAATATGTTAAATCATGTATTAATCATATGATGGGTGAGAGTTTAAATTTTCTAGAACTAAAATAAATTAGACCTTGAATTTTGTAATTAATAACGGGTTTTTTTTAGGGTTTAAAAATCGTTTTTTTTTTTTGTATAAATCGGAGTAGGCAGAAACTGTCGCTAAACTGTCAAAATATGTCGCTAACTGTCAGAAACTGTCGCTAATGCCTAGGCAGATTTTGAGAAAAATCGTTTTGGTCATAACTTATTCGTTTTTAAAGGTTTTTGGGTGATTCAAAAGCCTAAAATTATGTACTCGGAACATACTTTCAAATTATGTACTCGGAACATACTTTTCAAATATTCAGAAAGTTTCGTAATTGGAAGTCAGTAGCTTGGTCGAATTAATTGTACAAGTGTTGAGTTCAAGGTTAATTTTCGGACAACATGGTTTAAACTCGTGTTTTGGGTATTTTGCGGCAATGAACACTTGGAGGGTTAACATAGAGATGAGTTGGGAAGGAATTTGAGATTTCTTTAGACTTTATTATACGTGGTTATATTTTGATGAGTTTTGATTTATGGTATTTATGAGTAAGACTGAAATCGGGGTGACAGTGTTAAACCCGTTGAGTTATGTGACGGCTCCTAACTTGGTTTCAAGACAGTTCTTGTTTGATGAGTTACGAGATTTAGTTAGGTTGGTTACATAACTTTATGGTTTTGATAAGTTTCCTCGCGGACGGTTAAGGCTCATGTGTTATTGGTTGAGATTATTTTCGTGTAAACTGAGTTCACGTTTGAACGTGAAGGTTTTATCAGGGATATGCATCCTCGTTTGTTTGCTGAGAATAAGTTTGAGTTTGGGAGTAAATCTCGGGACGAGATTTCTATTAGGAGGGAGTGATGTGACAACCCTAGGTTTTGGGTTTGTCACTTGGTCTTACTTTTAGGTTATTTTATGTGTGCTTACTTGAATTGTGTGTTTACGTGTTTATTTTGTGTGAACGAGGTTGGTGTGGTTATCGTTTATGAGTATAGAGTACTCATAAGTAAATCGAGGAACGGTTATTTCATGTTCATGAGCTCATAATTAGTGACTATGAAATGAAATGGTGATATTTTGGTGTTTACGTATACGTATAAGTATTATCGTAATAGTGTATTTTTTTAGGATTTACGGTTTAGCATTTAGAAGTCTCGGATGAGGTAATTATCCATATGAATATTTTTCGGGATGGTTTTAAGTTATTTAGGACTTAGTTATAAAGTTTATTTCAAAATTTGAGATTTTTTATAAAAGTGTATATTTTACGTCTTTTACGGTAAAACGCGTAAATTTGACTAGTTTTACGGTTTTGAGGTTTTGGGAGTTTTAGGAGCTGAAATAAATTAAGGTAAATTAAGGTAATATTAATAAGATATTAATTAACAATAAAAAGAAAAAAAAATAAAGAAAAAAACGAAATTAGGGGTGTTTGGGTCGGTTTAGAAGAGAAAAAAAAGGAAAAAAAGGAAAATATTTAAGGAAAGTGGTAATTGGGTTGGACAAGGATTGTTTTGGCTATATAAGGAACCCCCAACACTAAACCAAACGAATTTTCTTTTATTCCCTGGAGTTTTAGTTGACCAAAAGAGGAGAAGAATTAGGGTTCTTCAAAAAATTTGGGTTTTTACATCTTCCATTGAATTAAAGGTAAAAACCTTCATAACCCTTTTAATTAAATTGTTTTATTGTTTTCTTTAATCATCTTATGATGGATTAGGGTTAGGGTTTAATTTAAAAACAGTAAATTAATGTTTTATTAATCATAATATGATGATTACATAAGTTAGGGCTTGTAATTAGAGGGATTAGGGTTAATTAATGAGGTTGATTTTGTTAAACCCGTTTTTAAAAACTGGGCAGAATTTTAAGTCAATTGTTTTGATCATATCGGGAGTTCTACAAACTCTTATTTTGCGATCCACATAGCCCTGAAAAGGTATTTGAAGTGGCTTTACAATGCAAGAAACTAGAACTAAATTGGAGGTCGGGAAGCGGGTCAAAAACAGGTTACAACAGTCGGAGGTCAAAACAGTTTTGAATTCAGCCTGTTTTCTTTTTAAGTTTTGGGTTGTTTGGGGTACTTAGGGTTGCATGGGGATCTTCTCACGAACATGAGAGATGGTTTATATATTGTAATAAGGATCTGAACTTGGGCTAAGGTTGTGGTTTAGGGTAAGACCCCTTAATGGTAACAAACTTTTAGTACGTTTAAAATCAGGAAATCTGGAATGACAAAAGTAGATATATGTATATCGGGGCCTTAACAGTAGCTTTAAGGTTAGGGCAAGTGGGAGGTGTTAGCCAACATATGTAAGGGTATGAATATTCCTTTTACAGAAACCATGGGTATGTTTATGTGGACGTTTGACTTAAAGTTTTGAGGCCTAAAAACTGGGACTGTTTTGTGTAAAATATGAACGGGATAGTTATTAAACTTAACCAAGTTAAGGACTTGTTAAGGAAGGGTAATGGGGTGTTTAGAGTTATAAATGGGGTATTTATATGAGAGGAGGTTAGATGTCCATCATAGGTTGATGAACCATTTTAGAGGTTGGTTCATGTATTGATTTATGTGTTTTTGGATTATTAGCTTGGGGCTAGAGCAAGGACTTTGGAGAAGCAATCAGGTGAGTTCATAGTCCCATTTTACTACGTTTTTAAATGTTTTTTTTCCAGTATGGGATGGAGATGACACTTGAAATGTTCTTTAACATGATTTAGTACTATGTTATAAAATGTGTGGACATAAATGTGTTATTGTGTGACTTGCGTGCTTATGTGTTCTCATATGTGCTTTGGTACGTGTTCTGCTATGTGAATCTTGTTTGGATTGTGATTGGCTTTGGTACATAGATGTATGGGCGTCTATGGGACCAGTTGTGATGTGTGTGGAGCGTGGGGCACGATCCGTCCTGAGTACTTGTGCATCGTCTCTTCGGAGGCAAGATATCTCGACGGGGATATAGTTCATCTTCCACAGGTGGTGTGGGAAAGATCCGGATAGTGTGGTGTGTGTTCTTGTGCGTGTGACAGGATACTTCTTGATTGTTATAATGTGCTTTGTGAATTGTAGATGTGATTGGTACTTGGCTTGAATTTTGTTGTGGATGCATGTAGCATGATTATCACATTATGGTCCATTACTATAAATTGTTTTTCTTCAACTTATTTACAGCGGATGTCAATGTTTTTTTATGATGTTCTAGATAACTTAAACCTATGTTCTCACCAACTTTATGTTGACAGATTTTAGTGTCATTTTCAAGTGAGGTAGTCGTGCAAGATGATGTTAGAAGTGGCTAGAGTATAGAGGCTGCTAGGATTGCATTCGGAGGAATCCCCTTTCCTCTTAGATTTTATTTTGTGTTTTGATTAGGTGAACTTTGTGGTACCTATATGTTTAATGTTTGTTTATTTGTATGTCTTTGGTAAGAGGTAGGCCTGTTACCTACTTACCTAGACGCCTGCATTGTTGAGATATTGTCACGACATTTGTGTCGCCATCTATGATATTTCAATTTCATTTAGTTCTCTCTATAGACACGCTGTTGTTGTGATGATATTCATACGTCGCACCCCATATTCCGCCATGGTGGGGTGTGACATATTATGTTTTAGTCATTCATACTATGTCTATATCCGTGCACTGAGCGTTTTGCTCAGCCGTTACTTTCCTTTCCATGTCCCAAAACGGCAGGTACCCTAGGAAAGACTCGAGCAATTGGAGGACGTGCATAGGATAGAAGCTGCCAGAGACTTCTTTTCCTTTTTGCCTTCATATACTTATGCCTGTTTAGTCTTTCATTCATTTCTTTTGCTTTATTATGTTTTGGGCTTATGTTTGGGAACTGATGTTTGATTCCGGTTATCCCTATGGTCATGTAATGTTTTATACATTTATCCTTGTATGCTTTGATGACACGCCATAATTACGCGTGACATTTCCATTATCAAAATGGGGTGGTACACCTAGAGTACCTGCCGTTTTGGGACATGGAAAGGAAAGTAACGGCTGAGCAAAACGCTCAGTGCACGAATATAGACATAGTATGAATGACTAAACATAATAAAGACTTAATAGCAGCGGAAATGTATAAGTCCTGGAAAACCTGGAACATGTTCATAAAACTGGTTTTATAGTTTGAAAAGCCTTATGTTTATCTTATGAAAACTGTTTAACATATTTTACCATTAGCCAATATAGGTCATGAAAATCCACCGTGCATGAATACTTGGAGGGGTAACCTCATCATGCAAATTAGAGGGGCTGCCTCTAATTTAATATACTGGTCTTGGGTAGGAGGGATCAGCTCCTTGTAAAGGATGCAAGGCACACACCACATTCATCATGAAATCCTGACTGAAACATGTAACTAGGATGCACCCATACGCCCCACATGATAAATATAATATAAATGGCCAAAAGCTGAAGGGACGCCACGAGCAATCACTCCGCCGTGGTGAAGTCATAACATCAGTGCCTCTAATGTTATGGTTATGGTACCTCCATAACTAGGTGAATCTGGTCATGCATGTATATGGCTATAGGTATTCTTAATTAAACATAAGCAAATCAAACACGTAACTTATACTACGAGAAAACATTTGGCTGCATACGGGGAATCCTAATAAGGAAAGAATGTCCATACTGAAAGGACGGGAATCCGTACCTTATGTCTAGTGAACGAAGAAGATGAACGGAGAGGAATCCTACTTCCGTATCACTAATGCTACATAAATACATACATGAATAAGTATCTGCTTACTAAATACGTAACTGGTTTTATGTCATGTCTTAGCTTATTTTATGTGTTCTTATAGTGTTATACTGTTTAAAGCCTTAAACTGTGTTTATCTTTTATTCTGTTTACTCTGATTAAGTATTTCTGGTATTTCATATATTAGTATACTTACTGTGTAATAATAAGTAACTTTCCAAAAATAGCAGGTTTCCTGAAATAGAAAGTTTCCAAAAATAGAAAGTTACCAAAAAATAGAAAGTTTCCAAAAATAGAAAGTTTCCAAAATAGACTTACTGCTTAAAATAGATAAGTTTCTAAAAATAGAAAGTTTTCATAAATAGATTAGCTGCCTTATTTAAATAAGTTTCCATAAATAGATTAGCTGCCTGAAATAAATAAGTTTCTAAAAATAGAACGTTTCCATAAATAGATTAGCTGCCTTATTTAAATAAATTCTAAAAATAGAAGTTTCCACAATTAGAAATAAGCTGGTTAAATAAGCTAAGTATATAAGCCTAAGTGTTTTCATGATTATTTTCTAAGTCATATGATATAATGTATAGTTTATTAATTATTTCATGTAATTAAAATAAACTATAGGTTAAAATATTTAATTAAAGTATATCATGTTTTTAATTAAATAAAGTTAAATACTTAGTTTAAAACATGTATTATTATTTATTAATAATATAACCTAAGTCATGTTAATTAATTAATTATAACCATGGTTTTTAAATAATTAATTAATTATAAGTCTTAAAAATATAAAATACTTAGGTTAATAATTTCATGATTTTAATAATTAAAATAACCTAAGTCATGTTTTTAAATTAATCATGTCATGTTATTAATTTAATTTTAACATGAGATCATAAAAAATAAAAATCTACACATACACCGTGAACCGGATCTTGACTAAGAACTATGAACCGGACATGAAATCGACACCATACCCCGAACAAAATTCGGGGTTACCCTTGTCTTGATGCTGCCATGGGACCCACACCAACCAACCGGGGCCATATGGTCTCGGTGGTGGTCAAATGGCCAAACCGAGACCCTCTCGGGTTCGGTTTAGGCGCGGCCAAGAAGAAACACCCCTTAAACATCCCTTTTTGATTTATACCAAAACCAATTTCATGTTAGATCTATGATTTAATTATGTTTTTAAGAAAAACATATCATGTTCTTAATTATTAAAAGATTAAATCAAAAGAAAAGGGTTTAAACGAATTACCGAATGCGTGGATCTAAAGAACGATGAACAAACACGAACACTAGCAATAAATCCAAGATCCAAGATCAATCAAACACCCCTTTGGTGTGTTTGAAGGTGGCAGCCAAAAGAAACAAAAGAAGGAGGAGGAGAGCTTTTTAGGTTTTTGTGAAAATCCTTTGTAAAGTGAAAATGAGTAGTGTTTTTCCCTTAACCCCCTTCTTTAGTAAATTTTGATGGGCTTGGCCCATCCTCCTTCCTAATTTCGTGGCATATGGGCCCACATGGGGTAACCCGATCATTTTCCGTGTCTAATTAATAAGTGTGTTATCGTGTTCGTATTTTACGTGTTTGTTCGTGTTTATTTGTGTTCCCGTTTTGTGTGTTCTCTTAAATAATTATCGCGACCTAATATATTTATTTACGCTCGTAATAAATATATATATGTAATTAATAATAGTTCATGATTTAATTACGTTCGTGATTTCATGATCGCATGTTCGTGATTAATTATTGTTTAAATAATTATTGCGTGTTCGTGCGTAATAAATACTTATCGTGTTCTAACACGTACGTAATACGTAAAATCCTAACACGTAAACGTAATCGTACTATAAAAGGAAAGTTTTAATATAGAACGTACGATCTTAAGGGTACTATTCATGATAAAAGCATGCGGGTTTTACAGTTTGAATAGAGTCATGAGTTTTATAAACAACTTTTTTCAAAAAATCAACTTGTTCTTCGAGATCCTTTACTTTTTCAGTATCTTTGCTTTGTCTATTTTTGAAATCTTGTTTTATTGTTTCAACCTCTTGTTTCTTTTCGTCCAGAATTTTAGCAGAATCGGTGGTGTTCATAGAAAGCCTCTGTTCAAGTTCATTAACTTTTGTTGTGGTACGTTTTTTGACGTTCATCACTTAATAAAACATTAAATTGACGTTTTTCTTTAGTTAACAAAGCAAGAGCTTCGTTGTATTTATTTTCAAACTCTTCCTTTTTAACGTTGATGACACGACTTTTGTACCCCTCAAGCTCGTTGGTCTTTTGAAGAAGCTCAACCCTATAACTATCAAGAGTCTCACTAGATTTTATAAGAGCGGCTTTGCATTATTCAAAGTTTTGAGTGAGCGCCGCGCTTGCCTTCGTTAATTGCTTTTGACTCTTTCTATTTTCATTGACATCTTTTTGTAAACTAGCAATTAAATTAGCAAGCGCGACACGCTCCTCGTCATCATATTCATTTGCATGTTGATCATCCTCAAACTCATTATTGCACATGTCTGATAAATCGGATGTGCTATTGCCATCAACCGTTTCCATCATACACGTTTCAGTAATTGTTGTTGGAAGATCACTATACTCATGTGTATCACCAAACACATTCTATTCATCATCATGTTCTACCTTATCAATTGGCTCGGTATCAAAGATAGGACCATTGTCATCTTCAGTGACGTTAAGGACCTCGTGAATCTTTGCCATGTATGAATAATATGCCTCGAGTTCTTGGTCGGAGAGTTCATCATCTGTGTCGTCAAGCTTTTGTCCTTCCTCAGCTGATAACTTGATTCCAGCTTCCATTTCTTGCACAACAACATCTTTTCCTTATGATAACCATAATCTTTAACCCTCTTTGGCTGCCTGCATTCCCTAGCCAAATACCCAAAACCTCTGCAGTTAAAACACTGAATCCCACTTTATTGCACAACTTGAGTACCAACAGTTTCCCTATTTCCAACAACAGTAGCCACCCTCCGATTATCATACTTAGGTTGTCGATCATACTTTGGAGGACTCTCAGCACGTCTTCGTGTGTCATACCTTGGAGGACTCTGTGCATGGGTGTTCCTCGGGTTTGAAGATGTTCGAAGGTTGTTGTTGGTGGGTTTGTAGATTTTCTTATATTGCTTCATAATGAAAGCCATTTATTGCTTGACTTCTCTATCCTTTTGAGCTACTTCTTCATCACTGTCTTCTTTGGATGATTGCTCAAGTTTGGGTGATGGTGCTCTTGCAACTTCTTTGCCTCGGGATCGTGTTGGAGCATGTGACTTGGAGACTGTTGGAAATACGTTTTACGTATTTATGAAGGATCGGTCGCTCCAACGATAATTATGTAATGGGCTCGTGGTCCACTTTATAATGTATAGTCCATATAGCCCACATGTAGGGTGGGCTATATATATACCCCTCCTAGCATGTTAGGAGGGGGTTGGTTAATTCATTCATTCAACACTTTCATTAATCTAATCTTACTTTCTCTCTCTACTTTCCTTCCCTCTCCTTTCTCTCTCTACACCTAATCTCCTTCTTCCCCATCTCTTCCACCAAATCCTTAGATCTAATCCATCCATTACCAAATCCTTAGAATAAGTAGGCCTTCAATTGGTATCAAGAGCCATGGTTGAATCTTAGGATTTGCTTATTTTTTATCTTTTGATTTGGTGGTAAAAATCCTTCTTTTCTAATTTTTAATAATCTTTTCGTTTTATTTTTTATATAATCATCTCGTTCCTTTTCTTTCTGGAAAATCTATCCAATCCATTATGTCTTTTTTAATCACAACTTTGTTTAATCAGTCGTTTTTTTTTTTTAATAATTTTTTTTAAATTTTTTTTTTTTTTAATCAGTCATTTTTAATCAGTTTCTCATTCATATCTGTCCAATCCATTCTGTCATTTTTAATCACAACTTTGTTTAATCTGTCGTTGTTTTTTAATAATTTTTTAATCATTTAGTCATTTTTTTTTTTTTTTTTTTATCATTTTTTTTAATCAGTTCTTGTCCATCGATCCAATCTGTCAAATCTGTCTACAGTCCAAATCAATCCAAATCTTTCTGTTTTCATATCAGTCTCGTTTATTCCGCATAGACTTTCTGCATACATTTTCCGAATAGACAAAATTTTCCGAGTAGACAAAACTTTCAGAATAGACAAAAAAGTTCCGAATAGCCAAAAAAGTTCCGAATAGCCAAAAAAGTTCCGAATAGCCAAAAAAGTTCCGAATAGACAAAAAAGTTCCGAATAAACAAAAAAGTTCCGAATAGACTTTCCGCATAGAAAAAGTTCCGAATAGACTTTCCGCATAGAAAAAGTTCCGAATAGACTTTCCGCATAGACCTTTTCGAAAGGACTTTCCGAAATAGGCTTTTCTAACAACTATCGACTAACACCAACAGACTCACAATCCTACACTCGAACCCAATTCACCCTCCCACAAACCCTCCCACAAACTCTCACGACTCAACTCTCTCACCAAAACACCCTCATCACCTTATTCCTTCGACCCTCGCACACCCTCACACCTCGTACACAGACTCCCCCTCACAAACATTCTCCCGACTCACAAAATCAAAACTTTCATCAAACTCTCGACTCCCTCTCTCGACAATATTCACACCTCTCGAAACCCTCGACTCACCCCAATAGACCCTCATACATCTCTCGTCTCTCCCTCAACTCTTAACACTAAAACAAAAACACCCAACACCCTCGACTCCCTCTCTCACATCTCACCCTCTCGACAAACTGACACCAAACAGACCCTCACAGCCTCGACACACTCTCGTCTTTCCCTCACGACACTAAAAAACCCACAACCCACCCCTAAACCATAGACTCATTTACCCACCCTCACAAATTAACATATCTCTCGTATCCCATCAAAACCCAAGTACCCTCACCGACCCTCTCTCGACCAACTTCCAAATCTCTCCCACAAACTCACCACGTCTGTCAATCAACACTTCACAATATTCAAGATCTCAGTCTAATCAACCATCATCGATCCAAGACTCAATTTTGACAACACAAACGAGAAAGACTCAACAGATGAAGAGAGAGACTCAAACCAACTTTAAAACAAAAACAGGAAAACCTACCCGAGACCTTCATTAGAAGATCTTGAAGCCAGATCACTCGTCTTTATAGGGAATAGACGGGATTGCATTGTTTTTGTGATTGAGAGATATCATCAGGAGCGGATTTCTCTTTTGTGTGAGAATATTTAGGTTGTGTGAGTTTAGGGAGAGAGGAGGTCAGACGGAGGAACGAGTGATTTGTGTATGTGATTGAAGAGAGAGAGTTGAAACAAAGAAGAAGACGGAGATTGATTGTTGGTGGGTTTGATTGGGAGAGAGAGAGTGTAATTAAGTTTAGGAGTATTTATTTGTGACGGAGTAAACAAAGAAAAGAGTGGGGGCGGTGGAAGCTATGTGATTGGGCCACGTATTTTGTTCAGACGGAGAAAACAAAGCAGGTTGAATTTTTTATTTGACGGAGTTTACAAAGTAAGGGTGCACGGTTTTTAACTCTGCCACATCATCAAATCAAATTTGGGACACGTTTTTATTTTTTTTTATTTTTAGTAACGTAATAAGTTTTAGATTAAGTTTTCTTAAAGTTAATTTTGAAAAGTTTATTTATTTATGTTTAGTTAAATTAATCCTTTTTATTTTAAAATATCACACTTTATTTTAAAAATATCACATTTTATTTTTTTGTATTTTTTTCTCACTTTTATATTTTATATTTTTATTTTGTCACTTTTATATTTTTAGCATTTTGTTTAGTAATTTTTGGCAAATCGTGTCGAAGCGGGTATTTTCAAAGTTTAACGTGAAACATATTTATCGGGTTAAACGTTAATGTGGTCGGATTTGACGACAAAGTGACGAGTCAACGTGCCGGGATTTTGGATCGGGTTTAATTCATAATCGTTTGAGCCGACAACATCTTTTGAGCCGAATCGAACTGTAAAATCCTGAAAACCACAACATCCACATCATTTTTCCTCGATTTTCGATGGACTCGTTAAATTCGACACTTAAAGAGGGAGACTTGCATCGAATGCAAGACAAAGCTCGAGAAAGTGGTGTACATTCATTTCAAATGCTTCAGTGTCATCTAGTCACTCTTTCACGAATTCAAGGAGGGAGCGAATTTGTGACAATCTTTGGTCAAGATCGTCACATATTCATGGAATCAATGTTCACCATCTTGACCCAACTCGCAGAGCAACTTAACAATGAAAATTTTAATCACTCTGCATCGGCACCTGCTTATAAGGCTCTTGTGACACAACTCACGCCTTTCCTCCAGTTCAATATCATCAAGTCTGAAAGTTCAATGATTTGCCAATCATTTCTTCGAGATACACATACTGAACTTCGAGTTTTCCGTGATACGATTTTGAAACTCATGTCATCGGTCTCGTCTTCGATTTATGAAAGATCTCAACTTCAGCAAGTGTATGTTAATGGAGTGCAAGAATCAATGCCGCAGATGCAAGAGGCGATTGGTCATACGGTTGACAACTTGGAGCCTATCAATGCCAAGAGCACGGAATCAGGAGGACAACATGATACCAGTGGCACGTCAGGGAATGCTCACGAGATTTCTCTTGATGACACCTTACCCATTTATGACGAACAGCCTGCAAACATGGTACAATGTAATGTTGTTTATGATGTATATGCTGATGATATGCCGCATATTGAGAATTCTGAACCTAATTATGACAAACATGGGATGGAAACGAGTGATAGCAATACCACTTCTGATTCATCCGATGTAAGTCATAATGGGGGAGAGATTATTCAGAATGCTATAGTTCATCATGATAAATGCTTTATAACTGCCTCGTTAACTGATTCTGATTCCAAGATTAAAGAGCTCGAAACGATCGTAGCTCGGCAATCAAAAGATCTTGAGGATGCCAAAATTGAATTTTCTAAGAAAACGGATAAATTTGAAACATACTTTGAAAAATTTGAAAAGTCAAACGTTGTTCTTGAAAGAAAATTGGATCAAACTGTTCTAGATTCTAAAGCTGAAAAGGATAATCTTTTGAAACAAATTCAACTGCTTGAATCTAAATTGGCATCCCAAGATAACGTGCTCAAAGAAAATGAAACATTAAAGGCCCAAGTACAGGAAAAGGTTTTTGCTATAGCTGCGTTGAAAAACGAGTTAAGGAAAACTAGAGGATCTAGTGTGGACACTAAGCTTGAAACACCATCAATCTTGGGGAAACCGCCTACAAATCAGTTCGTCAGACAACCGATTGTCAGACAACCTACTGCATTTAGATCCGAGCGACCACAATCCTCGAGACCGCGGTTTGCCTCCCAAGTTGATTTGGTTCATCTTTCTAGACCAGACACTCCAGCAACTAGGTCCTATGTGATCACTCCAGCTTTAGCAAGACCAAATCATATGATTGCCTCTAGTTTCCCTAAAAATACCAAGACCACGTCTAGAACTAGTTCAAATGACGTTTGCCACAAATCTGGTCAAAGGGAAGCTATTCAAAAGACACATGTAAGAGATAGCAATGTCCAACCTAGTCAGATGCCTTCTAGATTACCCAACACTGCTAACCGTAGCATGCCATCTTCTAGGAGCATCGATCAATCATCTAGGAATTATTCAGACATTAAATATGCTACTTGTAAAACATGTAGAAAATGTGTCTTTACGGCAAATCATGATGCTTGTGTCAAGAAATTACTTGATGAGGTGAACTCCCGTGCTAGAATTAAGTCCCAGTGGATAGCTAAAATCAAACCCTTTGGTAAAGTTTGGCGCCCCACTGGTAGAACTTTTACTCTTGTAGGAAACGAGTGCCCTTTAACTAGGATAGTCTCTGATTCTACGAAGACTACTAGGGAGGAAATTGCAAAGGATGATACATCACTTAAGCCTGAACTTAAGATTTTCTATAAAAGGAAACGTTTGCCAACTAAGACAAGTGAATCATCCCCTCAGGCCACCTCTGACACAAGTAAAGCCAACTGTGAACCCCCACGTGCTTCAAAAATAGATATCTCTAACCCATGCAAAAGTATACAAACTCCTAATGAGATTGCAGGTACCAAAGTTGATGTTCCAAAAGAACGAAGCGGTCCAATCGTTGTGTACCGTTCAACTAAGGACACTCTTAGAGTTTGGTTGATGAAGAAGCAGATATCAGAGAAACAAATGTCTCAGGGGATTCATGGATAAGCTGCAAACAAGGACTTACAGTCACATAACAGACTGTAACTCGCTCATCAAAGAAAGGAAAGTTTATCGCCGATGATAAACTTATCCTAAAAACGAGAAATTAAGTTTTCTCGGACACGAGCTTATCCTAAAACCATTCAAAGGTTTTAAGCTCGTGTATATGGCTCCTCGTTAAATGACAGACGATGACCCGGACTTCAGAGACAGGGAAGTTTATCCACGCAACGATAACTTACCCTCAAAACGAGAAATTAAGTTTTCTCGGACACGAGCTTATCCTAAAACCATTCAAAGGTTTTAAGCTCGTGTACATGGTTTATCATTAAATATCAGATGGTAACCCGTTCTTCAAATAAAGGAAAGTTTATCGCCGATGATAAACTTATCCTTACAACGAGAAATTAAATTTTCTCGGACACGAGCTTACGTTAAAACCATTCAAAGGTTTTAAGCTCGTGTACATGACTTACAGTTAAATGTCAGACTGTAACTCGAACTTCAAATAAAGGAAAGTTTATCATTAATGATAAACTTATCCTCATAACGAGAAATTCAATTTTCTCGGTCATGAGCTTGTCTTAAAACATTCGAAGTTTTAAGCTCAGAAAGGAAAGTGTATCTTTTAAATAAGAGAACTTTTCCTCGTAACGAGAAATTAACCTTTCTCGGTCATGAGCTTTCCGTTAAAACAATCAAAGTTTTTCAAGCTCATGAACACGACTTCTAAGTAAATGTCAGCTTAGGACTCGTTCTTCAGATAAAAGGAAAGTTTATCGCCGATGATAAACTTATCCTTAACAACGAGAAGTTTACAACTTCTCGGACTTGAGCTTTCCTAAGATATTCCAAATCTTAAGCTCAAGTAATTGTTTTTCAAAACTTTGAACACAATTTTTCGAGAATTTCTCAAAAGGTTTTTCTAAATCTTTCAAAATTATGTGTTCAAAAATGTTTTGATAAAACGAGCATGTCTTCTGGAATCGATAATATTTACGAACCTAGAAATGTCATTCAATAATGACACGGGGTTGTAAATAAAGTTCGAGCAGAAGTTTAAAAGATTTAAAACATGCTCCATATGGTTTGCTATTATTTCAGATAGCAACCCGCTTTTCATAATCAAGTCAAGCATTTCACCGGAAAGCTTTGACTTCAAAATCCGAAGTTATCAACTCCTCAATCCGAAGTCCGTTGCAATTGATATCTACATACTAGACGATGCGACTGCTCAAACGACGACTACAGCTCTTTAAGTAGAACACGGGTCAACAATTGAGGGGGAGCAATTGTCCAGCATTCAGAATCTTTAATGCCGACAGTGCCATAGTTCACAAGTTGGTGTCAAGACAACGATATCAATTGTCCATGTGGTGTAAAGGAGAAGATAATTTCAGAAGTTACGAGGAAGACCAACATTCGTGAACAAGAACCATGTGCTTCTTTCATATGCTGTTCTCCATTATTCAGGTCCAACCTCGTAAATTGCTAATCTTGTGAATACATTATCTTATATGATCCTTGCACGTGATAAATACCTTACACTTGTGTTTAAAAGGTATTTAATTTACGTTTCAAGTACACCCTCATTAATTTGAGGGGGAGCTTGTTAAAATCATGAAGATAATTGGATTTGCATTTTTCTTCCCAAATTTTCTTAAAATGCTATTAAATCAATTGATATTAAAAATATCGATTGGGTTAATATTTTTAATATGGGGGAGAAAATGTGATTTAATATGGGAAATGATTAATCACGAATGGTTTGACTTAACGTGCTAGCTCATCCCGACATGTGCGAAATGTTTTCGGATATCGTGGCATATGTTAAGGGGGAGCAAAATGGATTTGCACTTCAAAATGGATTTCATGGTGACATACACTTACCCAAAACATCTCTATTCACGACGGTGAAGATTGTGGTGACATAAGGATGGTAGGATAGGTTAAAGTCCAATGATTTCTCTAGAACCGGAGGAATCTTCCCAAGGACATTCCATAGCTAGAAATAATAGTCCTTAGGAAAGATGGAGAAAGATTGTGAACGTAGCTGAATGCCGACCAAGTACTTAAGTTAGCACTGGAACAATCACAACAAGGTGCTAGTTATGACGTATTGGTAAGCATTGAAGGGGTTGAAGAATGAAAAAGAATTGTAAAGATAAAGGGTGTAAAGAAAGAAGCCCTCCTTACAACTTTAGGCAGAAACCGGGTCAATACATATGCTATTGAGGTCATTTTTGCTAATGATTCTCGGTATTGAAGAAAGACATCATGGACCCAGTGATGCAAGGCACAACCCATCCCAGCTAACTCAGATATCTCTCAAAAGATATTTGTTTTAATCACACGGAGACAACACATTATCTATTGATTTATTCACTCCGAATAAATTGGTATTGAAAAGGTGGCACTCCTCTCCAGCCTCCGATCACTAAAAATCCAAAATGCACGATCGAGTCTAGAGCCATTTGAGATCATCAAATATCTCATTAGGACACACTTTCATTATTCCTTGCTTGTTCACACAATGTGAAAAGTAAGAAAGATCTTAAGAGTCCTACGCAAAATCTTCATGATCTTGCCTGAACATCCGAGTAATACGAAAGTATTTACAATGAAGATGGAAATCCTTCTTGAGCGAATATCAAAAAGCTCATGGTAGGTGACTTGTGCGATTCTTTATGAATCAAACTTGTGATAACTGGAAAGCAATAGTGGTTTAATTCTTAATTGAACTTAAACACGTTCCAGGCCTCTATGCAATATCTTAATGATCTTGCCAGAACACTCAGAGTGACTCTTTATTGATCATAGTGACGAGTGGAAATCCTTCTAGTGTTAACATCAAACAGCACTTGGTAGGTAACTTGCAAGATTCTTTATGAATCAAGCTAGTGACAACTGGAAAGCAACGATGGTGCGGTTCTTAATTGAACTTCACTTGTTCCAGGAACATGAATTGACGGCTTCAAATCATGCGGATAGTATTATCCAAATGATTCACTCTTTACGTTCGCAGTCAGCTTTGGACGGTCGAGTAAAGAGAACGGGTTTACCCGCGAAATCTTGTCAAGGAGGTTCTTAATTGAAACTACCTGCCACAAGTACGATATTTAATATCGTCCAACGGTCTTCACCGACCGGAGGTAAAATGTTACCGAATTAGAATGAAATGTTCAAGGCCATTTCATCCGTGTATATTGTTTGTTGCTAACTGTCTTATGCAGCGTAACAAGAAGGTGGCATTGCGGTGTACAATCCAGAAGAAGTCGTCACCACATGCTTATACTACATACACTTAGTACTTCAACAAATTCAAGAAAGTCTGAAGGTCAAGTCTTCCGCTGTATCAAACTCTGAAGCTTTCAAGAATTTAAAGGTATAAGTATGTGGAACATGAAGTCACAAAGAGGCAAATTTCACAAGTGATGAATGCACAAGGTCAAGGCAAGGAAACATGCTCAAGAACTAAAGTCAAAGATCACTTCAAGTATATTCACAAGAACAAGATCGAAGACTCAAGCATAGATGCTAGGTTTAAGATTTTGTAAAATGGTGTGACCTCCCTTAGGGGGAGATTGTTGGAAATGTGTTTTCCCAAAGAAAGTCTCGGTCACATCATTATTAGCATAGATCACGAGCCATAGAATATTTAGAACTTTGTAACTTGGAGCGACCTCCCTTAGGGGGAGATTGTTGGAAATACGTTTTACGTATTTATGAAGGATCGGTCGCTCCAACGATAATTATGTAATGGGCTCGTGGTCCACTTTATAATGTATAGTCCATATAGCCCACATGTAGGGTGGGCTATATATATACCCCTCCTAGCATGTTAGGAGGGGGTTGGTTAATTCATTCATTCAACACTTTCATTAATCTAATCTTACTTTCTCTCTCTACTTTCCTTCCCTCTCCTTTCTCTCTCTACACCTAATCTCCTTCTTCCCCATCTCTTCCACCAAATCCTTAGATCTAATCCATCCATTACCAAATCCTTAGAATAAGTAGGCCTTCAGAGACAGTGGATGATCGTGGTGATGATGATTGAGTAGAGTATGTCTTTGAAGTACGAGGGTGATAATCTGGGTAATGTTGAGTGGTAGACACCGAAGCAAGTGGATTAGAAACCTTTGCAACTCGTTCAGCTCGAAGTTCATTTGCCTCATTTTGAAATTGTTTCAAAATGTCAAAGAGCTTGTGATATGAAACTTCTTCTAACATTTGTTGTTGTTTTACCAAGGTGACAAACCGAGTCCACTCTGGTCGAAGTTGTTGTAGAAATTGGACATTGACTTGCATAGTGGAAACTTGCAAGTTGTTTCGGGTCATATCATTCATCATCTTGTAGAATCGGGAGTAATAAGAATCAATTGATTCCCCATCCTTGGATGTAAACTTGCCAAAGTTCCAAAACATCTTAGTTTTCACATCTTGTTTGTTAAGTGATTCAATTTGTTACAATCTTTCAATAGCCGTCCACATTTCTTGAGCAGTAGGGCATGCATCAACTGTGGAATAAATATCATCTCCAATTCCACTGAGAATTAAGTAGATTGCTTCCTTCTCTGCATCAAACCAAGCACGGTTTTCTGGTGTGAGGTTGTTCCTCTTTTCATCACGTTCATAAGCTGGTTGTTCTTTAGTAGTGTCTGTGGCTGGTACTCTAGGTACTTGAATCCTTGAGAGTTTATAGGGTCCTTCCAAAATACATTGCCTTAAAGCATCAACGTTAGGTTTTGTGTCAAGATAACATAGAAAACGGGATTGCCATTGATCATATCGACCCGCCACAAGCATTGGTGGTCTTTCTTTGTTACCCGCCACCATTATGTTGTTGTTCGTCACACGATATTCGGCAGTAGAATCCATCTCAATGTTCTCTGAATGATGAAGTGAATTGGATCTTAAGTAGATGTGTTGTGATTGTTGTTGTGGTTTAAATTCCGAAAATTGTGATTTTTCTTCAGTCTGACAATAAAGTCTCCAGTCTGACAAAACGGTAGACCAAATATTTTGTAATCGCCAAATTTTGTAATCGAGCTAGAAATGTCCTAAAACTAGTATGAAAAAACTTTGAATTTACTTGACGGAAAACTATGTTCCGGGATAAGTCTAGATAGTGGCTAAGTCTAAAAAATACTCAAACAAAATTTAACCAAACAAATCTCAATATCCCATCGCAATGTTGTCCCATCGCAATGTTGTCCCATCGCAATGTCTGTCGCAATATCCTGTCGCAATGACCCCTGTCGCAATGACCCTCTCGCAATAACCCTGTCGTAATGACCCCTGTCGTAATGATCCCTGTCGCAATGTTCCTATTACAATATCAAAACAACACCAATCGCAATATGAATCGCAATGTCGATCGCAATGATAAACCCTAGCGTATTGCGATGGAAGGCAAGGTATTCTGTCGCAATAAGGGTACTTTTCCGAAATATTAGGCCAAAAAATGAGATTTTTACCAAGAAAAAACGTGATTTTACCCAAACCAAAGCAACCAAATCCCTACCACAACTATGTAGGAGATTTAGATCAAGATTTAGAACCTAGAAAACACAAAAAAATTGAATTCGAGAAATGAAATAAAGATCAAAACATTCGAATCAAATAAAAACACCACAACCAATCACAAATCTACCCCATGGTGATTGATACCAATTGTTGTCTCATATATATAGATGATATAACACGAATTTAAGAAAGAAAATAGATGAAGAAGATGAATTCTAGAGAGAGAAAGTAGTGAGAGAAAGTAGAGAGAATGGTTGGAGAAACTATGTGATATTAGATTAAGGGAAAATGAAAATGAACCAACACCCTTCCTAACATTCTAGGAAGGGTATTTATAGTCCCCCTACATGTGGGCTTGTATTTACTATACTACATGGGCCGGACTTTCCTTTTGGGCTTTGGTTACTTATGAACGAACCTTAGCTTAAAGTTAAGCCCGTAATACACAACTAACGTACTACCTATTACAACGTTCTAAAATACAATACATAATAAACCTATGACCAATCATTCTTGTTTGACACAATATTTTTGAGGCTAACAAACATTGTTCAAGATTTCAACAGTCAAACAACCGGTATGCACCGTACAAAAAACATGATTACCGGAAAATAGGGTCGGATGCATCCGAATTGCCAAAAGTTTCAAGCGATGTACGCAGGAGTAGACCGTAGGAGTGGGATGAATGATGAGGATGTTTATCAAGCTGCAAAAGATGTATATCAAGCAGCTTTTAATGGAAAAAGATTTATTTACGGTCACGCGTGGAAGATCCTCAAAGAACACCCGAAGTTTGTAGGTGCAAAAGTCGTGGCACCGGATGATCACACCGAAATATTCGGTCCTGATAAACGTCCTCGACCCACGGGAAAATCTCGACCCTCTAAGAAGTCAAAATCTGAGTCAAGTGAGGGCACCGTAGGATCGTCGGGGTCATCGGAGGCGGAACTGTAAAATGCAATGCATCAAAAATTTATCAAGCAACAGGCACTCGCAGACAGGCAGATCGAGTTGACCGACTTCAATTTTCTCGCTCTTGATTACGAGTCAATGCCAGAACCGAAGAGGACGTACGTGCGTCAAAAACAAGAGCAAATCATGGCCCGATACCCTCACCCCGAGGAGTAGTTTATTTTAATTGTTGTGTTTTTAAATTTTCGTATTTTTTTTCGTATCGTAATTTTTTTAATCGTATTTGTAATTTTTATTTCCGTATTCGTAATGTTTTATTTGTGTGAAATAAATTTTAGTTTGTGTGAAATGAAAAAAAGAAAAATAAAAGATAGTGTTGGGGCCCAAATGAAGAGGGGTTGGGTGTGTTGTGAGTGAAGGGGTATTTTGGTTAGTTGTGTTGGTATGATGTGCCGCTGAGTTGGCAGGTGACTAGGTAAAAATTTGAGGGGTGGGCTTGTCACCACACCCTCCTCTCTAAAATACAATAAAAAGAGCCCACGTAGAAGTACAATATTTTTTTTGTCATGGAGCGTGATGCGTTGTAGTAAATAAGATAATCAGGTTCTAAATAGCCTCCTAACATCTGTTTCAAAGCCCGTGAAAGCTTGAGGTGTGGCTTTCATTTTACGTAATAGATCAAGGCTCGCTACGACATTAAGGTGTGGCTTTCATGTTACGTAATAGATCAAAACGCGCTACGACATTAAGTGCGATATTTTTTTAATTCAACTTCAAAAAATGAATATAATTACATATAAAGAGAATTTTTAAACTTTAATTATTATGTACAACACTTATTGTGAACTAAATATAAATATAATGTTGAAATATCACCAATGAATATTTTTATATGTTGTGCCGTTATAAGTCACGTTTTAAAAACGTTAAAGTTTTACCTTAGCCGCTAAAGTGTGTAGCTTAGACATATCATCACGCCACACCTCACGCTAATTATAAGCATAAAGATAATAAGATGGTTTTTAATAGTATATATTGTTAACAAGGTTTTAACACCCACGCTCCGTGACATGATGTTTGTATGCGGTGGTGTCCTTTGGCAACTTCGGTGTACGTGTCATTTGGGTGTCCGTGTTTTTACACATAAAAGATACGGTGGTGTCTTTTGGAAACATCGATGTACGTTTCATTTTGATGTCCCCATCTTTTACACATAAAAGATTTCATATCTGTGTATCTGTCGTTCGGATATGCACATTCTTTACACATAAAAGATTCTAGAAGAAAGTACAACATTGAAATAACTTTAAAAGTAAATATGTAATCTCAAATATATACAACACAACAAATTTAAAAATGAGTTTATCATTTCCAGATACCATGTTGTCCCTAATTATAAGATGATAGATTAAAGAAATGAGATGGAAAAGATATGAATTTTAGAGAGATAAAGTAGTGAGAGAAAGTGATTAACTTGGTGAAATTAGATTAAGAATAATGAGACCTTTCACCGTCCTAACATGTTAGGAGGGTGCTTATATAGTCTAACCACATGCGGGCTCTCTAATGGACTATATATGTTTTGGGTCGGGCTTGAATAAATGCTTAGTACGTTGAAAGAGGACTTTTAAACTAACCATCAAGAACGTAATGTCACAACTATTTTAACTAACTATTACAACGTTATAATAAATATTACAATATAAACCAATGACCGAACATTCTTGTTTGACTCAATATTTTTTGAGGCTAACAATCTCCTCAATGTGAGGTCATTCCTCTTCGATATTTGGAGATCAATGGAGATTACGAATTTCGTCATAAATGAGTATTGAACGTGTAATAGTAGTCTTTGTTCCTTCATGCTATGATCTTTGAGCCTTTGTCATTGTCTTTCGACTTTGTCTTTTATCTTGAGATCTTCAAATCATTCTTGACTTGTCTTTGCCATCTTGCGATCTTGTGTCTTTATCCACATGCTCATACTTTGTACAATCTTGAAAGCTTGCTAACAATCTCCCTTGAAGAGAAGTCATTCCTCTACATTAATTGATAAGGAATATTTTGATTATCAGAGTTGCAGAAGTCTTTAGCTTTCTTGATTGTTAAATGTCTTTGGACATGATTATGTGGTTTTGAATCTTTGACTTTGCTGAGTATACCATAACGTCACCTTCTTGAGATAAAACATAGACATGGACTGAATAACATTCATCCTAAATCGGTAGCGTTGATGACGCCTAAATCCAACATGTTTTTAGGAGCGTTATCTGTACTTTTGTACATGTATATTGGTTAATTATATTATACTTTTGTGCATATTTGTGCCCAATTATGTTTGCAAGTCTTTGTGTAGCCAATTGCAGGAATGGAGTATAAAACAACATAAAAGTAAAGAATTGTACGAGTACGAAGAATCCTAGTCAAGTTCAAGACCCGTGTACAAGTTACAAGCCTTTGAAGATTAATTCCGGGTGCAAGAACAAGTATTTCCAAGGAGAAAATAAAGATATTTAGCATGAAAGTTGCCACCATCAACACACATCCAACTTGCCACTGGCAAGAGTGAACTTGCCACCATCACATGGGAGTTGATTTGCCTCCATCATAGCTCATGTTGCCTCCATCATGAGTGAAGTTGCCACCAACATTTGTCTAGGCAGATATGTGTCCACATTCATGCAAGCTCAAGGGAATCCATGCAAGAACATTCTAGACTTCCTTTCTCTCCAAGCCAAACATTGAAGTCTAAATAATACCCTTGGGGTCATGTAACTACACATCTATCAATATCTCTTAATACCTTTCAATCATCTTCTCATTACTACATCAAATAAACTCCCTCATCCTTGTCCAAACTCCCATTCCCGGATTTGAACAAGGTGGTGCTAGAAAAGTCAGTTTTTGAGTCCAATAAGCAAAGTTATCATCACGAAACTCTTAGGGATCATTACCCTAATTAATAGTAACATTTTTCCACTTTGTAAAACTCTTGATTATGACTTATAATACCTTTATTTCTGAGTTTATTTCATCGTTTGTTATGAGTAGCTAAGTTTCATTCTACACTTGGTAGGATGATGTTTGTAGTATGAAGTGGTGGTTGTGATTGTGATTTATGTTTAATTCAATGTCAAGCTTTCCTATGATCCATGGATATTTATGTTTCATGTGACAATTGCTATCAAAACTTAATTTGTTGTTAATGGCTATCTTTTGTATTGATCATTTCTTACGAAGTTTTGATTATCAAGAAACATAATTATAAGTGTTAGCAAATTCGTGAAAAGACCATGAATCGAATGTGTTGAAATTGGATTAAGTCTTGAATTGAGTGGTTGAGTCTAATGCTTGTTTTCTTTAACCAATGTCTTGACAAAGATTAAAGCTTTTGAAAACAATAGATTGGATTATCCATCTAATTATCATAATCATATATTTTAACGTGTCATCACAATCATACCGATACGAATGCTCAAACTAGTCTTTACCAAGTGTACCTTTAATCTTATTATTAATGTCATCATTTTACTTGTTATTTGCTTGCTTACAATTGCTACAATCAACGATTATAGTTTTATTTTTGAATGATCATAGGTTTTCCAAATTCCCGTGAACGATCTCAGTATTACCATATAAAAGCTATACACAAACAAAAGGGTTATACTTGCCCGTGCGTTTTTAGTCAATCCGGTAATTCGTGTTATAAATTTAAAACTTGTTACTAACCCCACGGATCAAGCGTTTTACCTCCGGTCGGTGAAGACCGTTACACTATATTAAATATCGTACATATGATAGGTAGATTCAATTAATAATCTCCTTGACAGGGTTTCGCGGCTGTACTAGCCGTTCTCTTTACTCGACTGTCTCAAAGCAAGACTTTGAACATAAAGAGTAAATCAATTGGATAAATATCCGCTTGATTAAAGTCGTCAATTAAAATTCCTGGAACAAGTTTGATTCATTAAGAATCTTACCATTGTTGCTTTCCAGTTGACACAAGCTTGATTCATAAGAATCTCGCAAGTTACCTACCGTAGCGCTGTTTGATGTTGACGCTAGAAGGATTTCCATTCATCACTGTGAATATTAATAAATATCACTCTGAATATTCTGGCAAGACCATAAAGATATTGCGTAGAAACCTGAAACGAATTTGAATCGATAAAGAAACAAACCACTGTTGATTTTCAGTTTTACATATGTTCAATTCATAAAGAATATTACACATGACCTACCGCAGTGCTGTTTGATGTTAACACTGGAAGGATTTCCACTCATCATTGTGAATACTAAGTAGTATCACTCTGAGTGTTCTAGCAATATCGCAAGGATATAGCGTAGGACTCTCTTGATTGTCATCTGTGTGTCCTAATGAGATTTGATTGATCTCTTGGATCTAGACTCGATTTGTGCACTTTTAGTGGTCGGAGGCTGGAGCAAATGCCACATATTCAATATCAACTAACTCGGAGTGAGAAAGTCAATAGAAGTCGTGTTGATCTCCGTGACAATTAAAACAAACTTCTTTCGAGATAAGCATGAGTTAGCTAGGGAGGGGTTGTGCATTACATCACTGGGTCCATGATGCGTTGTCTTCATGATGTGTTGACCCGATTTCTGCCTAAGTTGAATGGAGGGCTAGTTTCTTTACACCCTTTATCCTTACATTTCTTTTTCATTATTCAACCCCTTCAATGCTTACCAAGACATCATTACTAGCACCTTGTTGTGATTGTTCTAGTGCTAGCATCAGTACTTAGTCGGCATTCAGCTTCGTTCACATTCTACTCCATCTTTCCTAAGGACTTCTAATAATCTATTGGATTGTCCCTGGGAAGATCCCTCCGGTTCTGGTTGGATCATAGGACTTAAATCTAACGACCCTTTTGACACCAATAACATCGTGAATTAAAGATGTTGTGGGTATTTGATCGTAACCAAGAGTGCTTGAGTCTTTAGATCACATTTTAATCACATTTTCTCCCCTATCTCTAATATATAAAATCGTTTGATGTTAAAGATAAAAAATTTGATTAAAATATATTTTGAAAAATAGTCTTGAAACATTTCGGGAGAAAAATGTGTCAAACTTAGCATGAATTTGGAACGCTTCCCCTCAAAAATTGATCCAATTGAATTGTCATTACGAGGATATGATCCACATTAAACTTTTGAGAATAGGAGTTGTTGAACACATAATTTTTGATTGATTTTGAATATCATTGAAAAATTCTTGAAAAAATTGTGTTCAACGCTCTTTGAAAAACTATATTTCTTTTTGGCGAAAATGTTTTTCTAAAGCATAAACTTGAGTTCACATACTTTGAATGTCTTGACAAATCCACTCAAGTGTAAGAAGATTTCTCTTCTTTTGCTGAGGGTAAGGGCACTAAAGCGTACACTCCCCCGTGAATATAGATCCGGGTTGCAATCTGAAAGTGATTACAAGCCATTGTGTTGAGCTCAAAACGTTGAATGTTTTGTGACAAGCTCAACCCAAGATAGATTGCTCTACCCGTTTGTTAGGATAAGTTTATCCTTAAAGATACACTTTCCTTTATTTGAAGCTCGAGTTACAGTCTGACATTTAACTCTAAGTCGTTTACATGAGCTTAAAAACATTGAATGTTTTCATCGAAAGCTCATGACCGAGAAAAATTAATTTTCCCCTTGTTAAGGATAAGTCATCGACGTGATAAACTTTCGTTTCTTTGAAGCACGAGTCACAATCTGAGGTAATTGTAAATCACTGAAATAACATGTTTTGAAAAATATTTACAACTTTCATTCAAGCTTTATGTACACACCCGTGTGGTTATTGAGCGACATTTCTAGGTACGTCCATATTATCGATACTGAAAGACATGTCGAGAAGAATCTTTTTGGTATTTTCAAAGATTTTTTTCATTTTTTATATTTTGTTTTTCTAATGATATTTACATTTTATTTTATTTTTGTATTTTCTCAAGTTTTTCGAAAATAATCCAAAATAGATTTTTGTACAACAGAAGAAGGTGATATAGAATGTACATAATTGAAACCCTTTGAAGAAGGAGAAGTGGGTTCAGAGTCCGCTGTTGTACCTGCAATCAAATAAGAAGAGTTTGCAGAAATACTAGTATTAGGAGTAACAAATTCATTGTCTATATTCAGAACACCCGCATTAGTGCTGGAGCAGGTTTCAACACTCTTCTCTGTGGGAATCCACTTAAGACCAACTTCTTTGAAGATCCTACCCGTTGGTTTCCACTGAAGACTAGATTTAGGAGTAGTTTTCTCTTGCACAGCGGAAGACTTCTTTGGAGAGAAACTATGTCCTTTTTTAATCACGTTTCAGATTTCTTGTTAGTGCTTTTCTTTGCAACGGGTTTGTATCTCCTTGTTGTCTTATGGGATTCTGTATTCGATCTTCGTTCAAATGAACGAGATTTGACCTCATAAAGGTATTGCAGAATGCAATGGTCATGATTTCCATTGTGAATGCCCTTTTTGCAGGTGGGACATACAGGGAATTTGGGATTCACGGAAGTACTTGTATTCTTTGGTATTCCAAATCGTTCAGGCGTAGTGTTCGAAACACGACTATTCATGGATGGTTTCCAATTCCTAGATTGCTGGTGAGGGATCCTAGGTTTTGGTTGACTACCATTAGGAGTGTGTGGAACTCTAGCGGGATTTGGTGAACTAGGTTTGGAATACACGGGTTTGTCTTTCTGAATCTTCACGTTTTGCTTAGCATCCTCTAGGTTGTTGGTATGAATTAAGTCATTTAAACCTATAGATTCATTTGTGGACGCGAATGTCACTCATTTTGGAGGATTCCTAGAAGTGCTAGGTTCATTCACATGGTTGGGTTTAGCAACAATGTGATTTATAAATGGAGGAACATAGGGTGAAATGGATGGTTTTGGAACACTTGGTTGCACATCGGTCTTAGGGGGTAACCTAGATTTCACATTTGGAGAAAGGTGTCGGTTTTCCTAAGATAGTTGGCTCTGGATCCTTGTAGGAATTAGGTTGTCGAACAACAGGTTTCACAACTTTAGGTTCCACAATTTTCCCACCCATTTTGGCAACGAGTTTCTTCAACTCTTCTATCGCTATTTCCTTTTCTTGCAACTGAGCTTTCAAGTCTGTAATTTCCATACTCATTTCGTTCATTTCTCGACACGATGCTGAAAGTTTTCCTTGCAAGTTATTATCATTTGGTCCTTTTCCGACTTTAGCTTGCAAAGCAAGTTCAAGAGAATGACAATGTTTTTAAGAAAATCACATCGATGTTGAATTAACGCAAAAGCCTTTTGATGAACATTATCTTTGTGTTTTGAAATCTCAGTTTCAAGTCGTTTACACTCTTTGACTTGATCAAGATATTTGCATGCCACGTCAGAATATTCATCTATATCTGCACAAGATGTAAGAGCAACACACAAAATATCTTTGGAGAGACATTCATGTAAGAGTAGATCATATGCTGTAGAAAACTCGTCTCTTTCAGGTTGATGGTCGTTCACTTCTTGTTCAAAAGATTTCACATATTTCAAATCATCAAAAAATTCTTGCTTAATTATTGTTTCAAATTCTAAAATATGTTTTCGCGTTCTTTCCGCAAGCGGAATCAAAATACTTTTCACAAGCACAGTTATATCGTGAGGAATTTCTTTGTCTAAAGTTCACGTTTTTTCCAGTCATCATCAACAACCTTTTTGAAATTTTCAATGTTACTCTTGAAAATACTAAGTGCTTGCTTACTCTTGCTTATAGAAGCTTGATGCGGCAAGTACCCGATATATTTTGAAACATTAGTTTTCTTAGTGACAAAAACTTGTCTCCATTTAATTCTTATCAAGATCGGTCCATTGGGACTCATCAAGATATAAGTGCTGATTCTCGGGTTGAGCTTGCTCAAGGTACTTAGGATTTGCAAAACTAGGTCTATCCTTAAAGAACGAACGAGGTGCCAACATTCTCATGGTTTGAATTGATTGATTAGTTTTGTAAACAATTTTCTTGTAAAAATCAATTTGAGTTTCAAGTTCCACCATTTTTTCGATGTCATTCGCTTGTTTAGTTTTGAAATCCTTTTCCAACTTTTCAACCACTGCTTTCTTTTCATTAGCAAGTTTAGTTTTTTCTTCTTGAAGAAAACCATTTACTTGAGTTAGCTCATTGACGTTAGTGGTAGCAAGATACGTTTTGTGACGTTCAGTACTCAAAGAAGTGTTATGATTACGTTTCTCTTGTTCTAGAAGTTGAAGAGTTTTGTTATATTTCTGTTGATAATCGTCCTTTTTGACGTTAATTAAACACCCTTTGTAACCCTCAATCTCATTGGCCTTTTGAAGAAGATGAGCTCTATATCTATCAATGATCTCACTAGATTTAATTAGAGCAGCTTTGCATTCTTCAAAATTTTGAGTGAGCGTAGCGTTTTCCTTCTTTAATTGCTTTTGACTCTTTCTAGTTTCTTTGACATCTTTTTATAAAGTAGCAATTAAATTAGCAAACGCAATACGCTCCTCATCATCATACTCTTTTGCATGTTGATCATCGTCAAACTCATTATTGCATGTGTCTGGGAATCAGGTATGGTATTGCTATCAACCTTTTCTGTCATGCATGTGTCAATAAGGGTTTGAGTTTGATCACAATGCTCCTGCGTATTATCATTGACAAACACATTATATTCATCATTGTGTACTTCTTCCAATGGGCCAGAGTCGAAGACAGGGCCAGTATCATAGGAAGGTGTATTGCTGATGACATTCTCAGAACTGATTCCTTGTGTGGCAGTGCTGCTGCTTTCTTTCTAATGTATGGTATGATCATCCTGCGTACCATGCTTTATGTTCCGTGATGTGCATCTTTCATTCACATGACCCGATACCGTACCACAATTTGCCTTGAACCTTTTATCTATCTCTTGTTCGTGAATTATTATTCCGTGGACATAGGTTTCAATGGATTTGATGTTACTTGGGATCAGGTCTTTGAACGTTTGAGAAGTTTTATGATGTCTCATGAAGCATCCATGTATACTCGAAGACATGAGAAATTCTGAATCAAAATTCTTTTCAAATGTCGTCTTGAGTTCAATGAAGATGATCTTGCATTCACTCCCAAAAAGTCTTTCTTTGGTGAGTTGTGCCGCAAGTTTCTCCATGGCTTGTGTGAAAGCTCTTATGAACGCGCGAGTGGATTCACCTAAGTCTAGCAGGACTTTTAAAAGGCTCTCAAACGATAATTTAAGTATTCTCAAACTTTCCATGTATTTATCTCTCAAGAATTGTGTCCGTTGTTGTAATTGTTACATCTCAAAAGTTGTCACAACTGAACACTAATTGCTCTTTTCCATGATGAAGGAGTCTTGGTTGATGAAGTGACTTCGGATCTTAAGTAGATATGGTGTGATCGAGTTGTGGTTAAAATTCCAAAATTTCCGATTTTTTCTCAGTCCGACAATAAATTTCTCAGTCCGATAAAACGGTAAACCCAAAATTATGTTTTTTTAAATTACCAAATTTTGAAATTGAGTTTGAAATAGCCAAAAACTAATAGGGAAAAATTTTGAAAAATGAAAATTTTAACGATAAACAAAACCTAAAAAATTTGAAATTTGGCCTAAAAATTTGAATTTGGTCCGAAAATTTGAATTTTTCATCGAAATTTTTTTCATACCGCCAAAATTTGAAATCAAAGCTTAAATGGCCTAAAAATGATCTAGGAAAAATAAATTTTACTATGGTTTTCCCTCCAAAAACTTTTTTTTTTGGTAATCTATGATCTGGGACAAGTCTAGATAGTGGCTAAGTCTAAAAACACTTCAAACAAAAAATTGGTACAAGTCGGAATCACAAGTCAGTACACAAGTCTGAATCTTGTTCTTTATCTTATCCGGAATAATGAAAACTCCCTTATCCGGAATCCCAAAATCAACCTTGTTCGGAATAATTAACAACTGACCTTGTTCGGAATAATTAACAACTGACCTTGTTCGGAATGATGAGAATATGACCTTGTTCGGAATAATAAGAACCTGCACGTAATTCGGAATCCAAGTTCTGCACCTAATCCGGAATCCGTGTTCTACACCTAATCCGGAATATGTGATTTTCAACTAATTCGGAATCCATATTCTGCACCTTATCCGGAATTCAATTTTTGCACCTTATCCGGAATAATATTTCCAACCTAATCTGGAATAATAATAAAACTACCTAATTCGGAATAACTAAAACCAACTTAATCCGGAATAATCGAGCTTGGCCTTATCCAAAATCCTTGAACCTAATCCGGAATCCGTGTGTTTTACCTTATCCAGAATAATTACTTCATCACCTTATCCGGAATCTGTGATTCTATACGTAATTCGGAATAGTTACTTCTGCAACTTATCCGGAATCCTGTTTTCGCACCTTATCCGGAATGTGACTACTGGATCTAATTCGGAATAAACTTGATGTATGCTAATCCAAAATGTGAGTAGGTTATGTAGTTTGGAATACGAGAGCTTAAGCTAATTCTGAATACCTCGACACACAAGTCGGAATGACAAAACCCTTGTTTCCCGAATAGTAAGCAAACCAAAAGATTCAAGATTACGAATTTTTACCCAATAATCAAGCCAAAACTCCCAATTTTTTCATGAAAATCACCAAAATAAGTAACACAAATTCCTACCACGACTTTGTAGGCAATTTGTACGAAGATTTAGAGCTCGAAAACACAAAATTTTTTTAGACGAGATGATTTGAAGATTAAAATCACACGAATAAAAAATAATAACCACAAACTAAGCACACATCTACCCCATGGCGATTGATACCAATTGTTGTCCCTAATTATAAGATGATAGATTAAAGAAATGAGATGGAAAAGATATGAATTTTAGAGAGAGAAAGTAGTGAGAGAAAGTAGAGAGAGAAAGTGATTAACTTGGTGAAATTAGATTTAAGAATAATGAGAACTTCCACCCTCCTAACATGCTAGGAGGGTGCTTATATAGTCCACCCACATGCGGGCTCTCTAATGGACTATATATGTTTTGGGCCGAGCTTGAATAAATGCTTAGTACCTTGAAGAGGCCTTTTAAGCTAACCATCAAGCCCGTAATATCACGACTATTTTAACTAACTATTACAACGTTCTAATAAATATTATAATATAAACCAATGACCGAACATTCTTGTTTGACTCAATCTTTTTTGAGGCTAACATACCATACTTTTCATTAGCATACAAAGTCAAAGAGATGTACATAAAAATGAACTTGTCATTATATCAAATAAATCTACAAGATAAAATTGTGGTTTTATGGTAGCTCGTCTTCTATTGAGGTCAATGTGTATAGTTATCAAAGGTACGCACACATTAAACAACAACACAAGAATATTGATGGTCGTATTATACATGTTTTTATACCCAAATCGAGTTGAAAATGGATAAAATATCATCAAAAATATGCCAAATACCTTTGTATCGTTGTTTGTGTATGTGCAGGCACGAATATCAAGAATTCACTTGGAAATCAATAAAACAAGAAAAAACGAACACGAGAAACGAAGTCGCAATAGAACCGGACCCGGATATGGGTTTCCAAAAATACCCTTAAAGAATTGAAGATATACAAGAATGGTCCTCCAAGTTTTGAAGATTGTCACTTTATACTTCTCAGCTGAGGTTTCAATGTTCTAGAATTCTCATTTGAGTAGTATAAAAAGCATAGTATATGGCAGATTGTACTTTGTTCCAGTTCTTTGTAATTTTAAAATTTTCAAGTAATTTTAGTGAAATATTTTAAACAATACATTGACTGTGTTCCAATTCTAATTATTTGTCTCTTTTAATTTTCATGCAATCTAGTTTAATCTTTTTACATTTTCAATTATTATTCAAAGCTTTTTTAAAAGAAATTTTCTTAAGTTTTTGAAGAACCATAAGGTATAAGCTCTCAATAATCCCTAGATGACAACTATAGGCTTATTGATTAGGTTATAGCCTATGTTACTTTTATTCATTTGTTATTTTCTCTTGCAAAGAGTTGGTTCCAAAAGAATTTGCTAAAAAACCAGTTTACGTGGTTTTTTAGCTTGACTTAATGTACCAAAAGCTCTCAATAAGCTGTTCTGAAAAAGAGCTTATTGGTCAACTTCTTGGGTGCTTATAGTGTGATTTATTTGTGTTGTTTCGGGTTCCAAGGTTCCAAGAAGTTGATTGATTTGTTGATTTGTTGATTTACATCAAGTCATAAGCAAAGCACCGACTCACTTCCATAAGCCTATAAGCCACATA
Source organism: Glebionis coronaria (assembly GCA_025667525.1). Classification (NCBI taxonomy): domain Eukaryota; kingdom Viridiplantae; phylum Streptophyta; class Magnoliopsida; order Asterales; family Asteraceae; genus Glebionis; species Glebionis coronaria. Next base: position 80,689,380 of record CM046882.1, read on the forward strand.
AAAGCTTCAATTTGGTTGAATCAGCTTAACTCAGCTTCGTGTGGATGTACATCAGGCTAAGTAAAGCTTGAACTCCCCTTTAGCTTAACACTGTCTTATTTGAGTGCTTATATGAATGTGCTTATGCATGCTTATTTCTTGTTTGAGTAGCTTAATTTAATTTAAGTTATTCTTTCCCTGTTCTTGTTTGCGTTTAGCTTAAAAGTACTTTCTTCTTTGATGTAATTTGATGTGCTAGAAATAGGGGTGTTTGGTGCTAGCTGTTTAGCCTTAAGTGACATACATGATTAGCTACTCATTGCCTGCACACTTAGGGCGGTGTTAGTATAGATAAAAATTAGCTTTTATATTATACTTGTAGTGTAAACTTTTGATTTTGCTTATTTTTCTAAAACCTACACATGTTATTTCATATGAAGTTGATTCTTTCTGATATGATAAGCTAGTGTGTTGCCTGAGTTGTTTGTTTGTGTTAGGAGTGTTATTGATTTTAGTTGAGTGAAAAACTAGCACACAACATTGCCATAACTGTGTCAAATGTACCAGGTCTATTTGTTGCCTTGGTTTTAAGATTCAATCTATGAAACTTAGGATTTAGATAGAACTTTTAGTGGTCTTGATTTGTTTTTTATGTACTTAAAGGTTTAGACTGCTTATTCAGCTTATAGCTTAAGCCAAAATTGGCCTTGTGACCTAGAACAAGCTTGTTCTAGGCACTATTAGTATTTAGGGTATTTTACTTGCATTTCTTTGTTATTTTCATTCAACTATGCCTATATGTGACTTTTGGAGTGTTTTTTGTTGTATTTATTGTACTACAACCCCTATAAGCCCAACTGGCTTATAAGGTGCTTAACTGTCCATTAAAACAAGCCACAAAGCAAACTGCCATTCATAGCAGTCCATGGTCTTGACCTTAAAACCACCCAATTAACACATCAAGCACTTTTCCAACTTAATTTAGTCATATTTTAAGTTCTTTTCATTTTTTCTAAGTTAGACTTTTGTTGACTTTTTTGTACAAAATTGACCAAGTGCTTATTTGCCTTAAACAACCTATTCACTTTGGCAACAACTTTAACTTTGTAGTCAAACTTATTTTTCTTAGCTTATTTTGCTATTTTTTAAGTTGTGGATCTTAATTTTATAGATTTACTAAGAAACTAGCTTTTTAACCTTTTTCAAAAGTGCTTATTGGCTTATTCAGTCTTTTCTACTTAGCTTATTTGAATTTTCTTACTTTTAATCTCTTAGTTAACTTATTTCCAAGCTTTTCTAAAAATTCAGGTCTTATAGTTGGGTTTTAAGCAAACCTAACTATTTTGTCTTTTTGTGTTTTTTGCTTTTAGCTTATTTTAGCTTATTCTGTTAATCTTTTTAAAAATTTCTTTTTGCATAGTCTTAGTTAAGTGAAAATAGGGAGGTTTGCTTATTTACGGCTTATGGCAATAAGTATTTTGCTTATTGGGCTTATTCAAGCCCAATAAGATTGCTTATTTCCCATAAGCCGGTGATAAGCTCATTTTTAGCTTTTGGGCTTATAGGAAAAGTTGTTTAAAACATCATTTTTAGTCAAACTGGGGTTTTAGATTTTAAAATTTCAAAAGTTTTTCTTATTGTGCCAAAAGGCCTATTAGTGTAGGTTGTTTTCACTTTGGGCCTGTTTTAGGGCCCATTAAAGGTTTTGAATTAATTTTCTTTTCATTTTTAATTTATTTAAGTAATTTGAAATTCATTTGTAAGTTTTTAAATTTTTAAAATTTTTTGATTATTTTAATATTGTTTTGTCTCGATTTACGTGCCCACGTAATTCGTCTTAGTTTTAATCCTTCGTAGTGTAGTTTCGTCTTTACATTTTAAACCTCTTTTTTTCCCAAAAACGTATCTAATCCATACTCGTTTAATTGGCTAAAACATCACCTCGCTAGGAACGAACTCGACTTTCGGTTTTCGTCTACGTTTTTTTACGTTTTCGTCTACTATTACATATCAGTTTTTTTTCTAAAAGTGGTGTAAAATCATACATCAATTATGGAGCCCGCTTCCGGGGAGGTGAGTTTGTGCCATTAACGTTTTTGTTTAAGTAGTATATGTTTTTGACCTTCCATTTTGGGAAGTGTACAAATTGTGAAGACTCGTTTTTGTTTTTATATTAGCCATATAAATAAATAGTGTAATTAGAACTCTAATTACACCGTATCGTTTTTTATTCGTTTTTATTCTATATATATTACTATACTATATACATAGCTCAAATAAATACACAATATCTTCAAAAGAGTGAAAACTCACCTCAGTTATTAGTGATCCGATAATTTTTGGTGGTATCGATCAAACAAAGTTTAAGACAAAATAGATAAATACCACGAAACGTTTGAACTTAAGAAAATACAACCTAAAGAAAAAGGCTCTTAAGTGCTTTGCGTCGCCTCGTTTCTCCGGCTGCTTATGACTATTTTCGAGAGGAAAGACGGATGAGTGGTTTGCCTACCCAAAGTAATAATATCATATATTTGCTTGTGTTTTAATTATTAAACCCTCGAAACGTTTTGGTTTTCAACCAACATTTCAAAGTCGGACGAAGATTTTAATTTCACATAATTACTTTCATTCCTTTGAATTCTCTAATCGAGACCTCTGATTTACAGAGAGATTTTTATGGATTTGTTAATCTACATAATAAACCAAAATACCAAAAAAAATAAAAAATTAAAAAACAACAAAAAGAATCTTCTTTGCTACCTAATTTCTTTCATTAGTGCATGCGCACTCGATCAACCATTTATCTCACTCCCATTTTAAACAACGTGTCGAATCGACGTAATAAAAATCGAAGGAATCGACAACAAAGACAAGTAGGACCCGAGATTCCTAATATTGTTGTTGGATCTCAAGACGAGATGGCAGAAAATCGTACGATGATGGAGTTGCTCCAAGCACCCACCGAAGGTTATGGAGAGGCGACCGTGATTCCCGATATTGAATCGAAATTTTTTGAAATTAAATCGGGAATGTTATCATTGATTCAAGCAACAAAGTTTAGTGGTAATGAGTAGGATAATCCTCATGATCATATTTGGAATTTTAATAGTCTTTTGGCTACTTGCAAGTTTAAGAACGTCGATAACGATGCAATTAAGCTAATGCTTTTTCCCTATTCTCTCGAAGGCCCTGCCAAAATTTGGTACGAGAAAGAACTACCTCGATCTATATTAACGAGGGATGATCTCGTTTCTAAATTTGTTAATAATTTTTTCCGCCGTCTAAAACCACGTTTTTCGAAAACGAGATCACGATGTTTACCAAAAAACCGAATGAGTCATTTAGAGAGGCGTGGGATCGTTTTAAAGAATTGCTTAGGCAATTTCGTCATCACGTAACCGAGTTGCACCAAATCGACACTTTTTATAACGGTATTAATCCTCACGAGCAAGATTCGTTAAATTCCGCCGCGGGTGGCAACTTTTTGTGTAAAAATCCGAGGGATGCGTTAATGATTATCGAAAATAGGTCGAACATTTTCCAACTTCGTAACACACAGAGTGTTGCCAATGTCGCCAATGTTAGTTATGCTAATCGCGACATTGAGAAAGTTGATGTGAAGGCCGATAAATTAACCGATGTTTTCAAGAGCTTGTTGAGTGAATTAAAAAGAAAGGATGCTCCCGCTACGGTGAAAGCGTGACGTTTCGTGAACGTTATTCTAACACCCCCAAATTTACTACGAAGCGGAATACCACATTTGGGTGCTAGTCAAATTAATCATCACACAAGCCATATCGAATGACTCAAAAGAGATGTTTAGTCATAAGAAATTTTAAACAAAGTTAAAATACAACAACATGTCTAATTGTTTCCAACCCTAAAAGTTACAACAGAGTAGCTTTTAGGTCCCCATGAATCTCAACCACAAAAACCATTTTGTTCAACAAGACATAATAAAACATAAAATGTTTTTAAGTAAAGGGAGGAAAACAAGATTAGACTACTCAAGCCACAACAACAATCCATAGCATGATCCGCCACACTCAGCCTCGATTACCTGAAACACATGCTTAAAATCGTCAACAAATAATGTTGAGCAAGATCTATAGGTTTATAAATCACAGCTTGAACATAAGTATAAAAATCATTCACGATTATTCAATAGAATGCCGATCATTACAAACTATTATTCTGGCAGTTCTCGTTATAGCAAAAGTTAATTAATTATGTTTAAGCTCATGACACCGACCCCATAAACTAAGTAAAGTCATTTCCCCTCTTAGGTGTTCGTTGCAAATTATACCTTTTTCTTAACACAAGTTATCCATACGCAGAGGGTACTCAACGTACTAGCTCTCGTCTAGGATAGGGTCGTCAACCCAATAGTACTATCAATTGTTCAAGCGGCTATTTCCAATCCACACAAGGATTACACAATAGTTAACGGTTCATGAATTTAGGGCCTTTTAGCAACTAGCTACTTAACATAATTTAAAGCATCATTGGGGTCCAATAATCATTCACGACTCATGTTCCTTTTTATTTAAATAGCATGTATCCCCCTCGCAGGTAAAAATCATTTAAAAACAGTATAAAGCGAGGCTATAGACTCACCTTAAGTAGTAATGGTAGTATTAGTAGCGAAGACGTAGACGAAGACAATCACCGACGATGAGGATGCCCTGGGAAATCAATGACAACTCCTAACAACCAAACACGAAATGAATCAACACATCCAAGTACCATCATGTACTGAATATAAATAATTAAAGTCACTCAAAGCTTGTATAAACTCACGCCAAAAATCCAAACAAGTGATATTTACTAGACACGTACATATTCTATCTTATTAGAACAAACACTCTTAAAACAATGCTTCCGGTACATACCAAATGTACGGACTGAATTCCCATACTTAAACACCACAATTTTTTACGAAAGTCTCTGTAGACCTCATTTACATCATGTAGAAAGCTCACAAAAATTTTCATAAATTTTTTTTACTTTTAAGTCTCGCTGTCCAACACATTTCCAACCTTGAAAATCCGGGCAGATTTGTACCCTTACGTTGTAAAACCATTTTGACTCACTTAACCAATACCATTTGCAAATTCGACTCCTAAGTTTGAAAATAAACTCAAAACTCCAGGTGTAGAGATAAAGACCAGCCCTCAATCATTTTTAAAACACTATTTATAGTCCCCGAGATTTGACCTAACAACGAACACAAATTCGGATTGTGTCGATACTCGCCTCCGGGTACAGGAATATTCAAACCTACGTAACTTTTGACTCGTTTTGAGTTAAAAGCTCTATCTTATACCAAAACGAAGGTTGAAAGAAGCTATAAAATTATATCCTATAATGATAACATGGACTTAGACTTAAGACCACGAAAATAACCCTTAAACATTCTGGTCTAAATCACCTCTTTCAAATCACATCTACACATCTTTTCAATCAATTGCATCAACTCCTAAACCCCTAATATCATAACTCAATCATTGTTGGAAATACGTTTTACGTATAAAGAAAGTCTCGGTCACTCCAACAATTAGTTATAGGCTCGTAGTATTGTTTAAGTAATATTTATGTTAAGCCCGACCCATGAGCATGTTCATGGGCCGGAGGCCCAAGTCCATTTAAGGACTTGGGTATATAAACCTCTTTCCACCATGGAAAGAGGTGTTGGCTGTTTCATTTCTCAAAGCAATACACATAGTTTCTTTCACTTCTCTCTCTAGTTTCTCTCTCTAGAAAAACATCAACCCTATTGAAATAAAAAGATTATCACACTTCTACAATTGGTATCAAGAGCTATGGGATGAAATATAGGTTGGTCTTTGTGTTGTTCATGCTTATTTAAGAATTTCGTGTGTTTTTGATTGTTTTTTACCAAAGCTTCAATTTTTTTTTGTGTTTTTAGTGTTCTTTAATTCGTATACCTTCTTTACTGTTGTTTAGTGATTTGGGTATCTTGGTTTCGGGTAAAACACAAATCTTTTGGCTAAAAAGTTAAGAATTATCTTGGTTCAACTTTGCGAAATTCACTACCATTGTTTCCATTGGAAAAGTACAGGTAAGTACGTTCGATCGTAATAACCAAGGGTTTTACTTTGCGATCACTGGTATTCAGATACCTTATTCTGACGCTTATTGCGATCGCTCATTGCGATCGTGGATTGCGACGGTTTTAAGGATTATTGAGACGTTACTCTGTCCAAATCTCTTTAGCCATATTGCGATCAGGATTCCGATAGTGTCACATTACGATACTTGTTGCATTCCGACAGATTTCATATTCAGACAAGAGACATTCTGATAGAAGGGGCATTCCGATAGAACCGACATTCCGATATTTGAGACATTCAGATAGAAGGTTTATTCCGACAGAACCTACATTCCGATACTTAAGTCATTCCGATAGAAAGGAGTATTCCGATAGAACCTACATTCAGATACTTGAGACATTCCGATAGAAGGGGTATTCCGACAGAACATTCCGATACTTGAGACATTCCGATAGAATTGGCTTTTTGGGATAAAAAGTTGCATAACTTAGAGGATTTTTCTATCGTGCATTAATTTGGTAATTTTCAAAAACACACACAACAAAAAGATAACAACATCTTTCATTCAACAATACAAAAACACATAACCTTATTTCATTGCTCGATCATTTTTTGATAATCTTAATTCAAGGGATCATAAAATGAATTCAAATTCATATATGCCAACAATGACTTCGCTTACCGATATCTCAATCATCTCGGGTACCGACACTCGCCCACCGTTGCTCATCAAAGATTTATTTGAAGCATGGCAAGGTCACATGAAAACTTACATCATGGGCAAAACCAATGGTAGACTTATGCTTCAATCCATTGAAAATGGTCCACTAGATTGGGGAGAAGTTACTGTCAACAACGTGACAAGGAAAAGGTTGTATCATGAGTTACCAGATGCTAACAAACTCATTGTCGATGTAGATGAAAAGGCCGTTCAGACAATACTTCAAGCCCTTCCACCCGATATCTATAGAATGGTAAGTGAACCCACAGTGGTAAAGGATCTTTGGGATCGATTAGCTGTTTTGTTACAAGGGACCTCTCTAACTAAGCAAGAACGAGAGTGTCAATTGTATGACTTGTTTGATAGGTTTACATACATTCCAGGGGAAACTCTTCACGATTACTACTGGCGTTTCACCACTTTGATGAATGATATGAACGTGTATAATCTAAGGACTGCTCAGTTTCAACTAAACACAAAGTTCTTGAACACGTTACCCCAAGAATGGAGTCAATATGTCACCGATGTTAAGATGATTCGAGATTTACACAAGTCAAATTTAGATCAACTCTATGCTTTCTTGCAACAACACGAGAAGCACGTGATCCAAAAACGCATCTCTCAGGGATCCTATCAAGAACCATTGGCATTGATGGCAAACCATCCAACATTGTCATATCACAACTCTCCGTTTTCTTTGGGACACCAATCTTCCTATCAACCATTGTATCAAAAACCAAGCTTCCCACAGTATTCGATCTTGCCACAACCGCCTACATCTTATCACCAACAATATAAGCAACCAGCAACATCATCACAAGGAAACTCACATCAGTATTCACCTTATCAACCTCCAACCAACCCTACTATTACCTATCAACAACTTGAGGCTCCCCAACCCCATTTCTCACAACATGTTAGTGTTCCCTCAAATCAACTTGTAGCTCAATCAGCACCAGCATTCTATTGTGATGATGAGATCCCTGTCCCTGAGTTTAGACAAAGGGATAGTCCTACTGATATACTTGCTCAAATGTCTGCTTATCTCACTCAAACATTGAATAAACGAGGTTACAGAGGACCAGCTCCAACAAACAATCAGTTAAGGAACTCTTCTAACTCTCGACAAAAAGCTACAATTCAAGATGGCAGAGTAATGGTACAACCACTTCAGGGGAGACCAAGCTCATCTACTTATAGTGCACGTCTATCTAACACTGCTGCTACAAGGGGTAATAACACTGGCAAAATGAAGATGATTATATGCTATAACTGCAAAGGGGAAGGGCACATGGCTCGAGAGTGTAAGCAGCCCAAGAGGAAAAGGGATAGCACATGGTTTCAGGAGAAGATCTACTTGGTGAATGCTCAAGCCCAAGGACGTGAGCTCGATGAAGAAGAGTTAGCATTTCTCACAGATACGGGAGTCGCGGACACTGACGGTCTCACAGCAGCCATCACAAACAATGTCGCATATCAATGTGATGATCTGGATGCATACGACTCTGAATGTGATGACTTAAATACCGCCAAGGTAACTCTCATGGCAAATCTTTCACTTTATGGATCTGATACAATTTCTGAGGTACCAAATACTGCCACGGATACTAGTATTGTACCTTATTAAGTTGAGCAAGTGTCGGAGTATCCGGAACAGCCTCCGGTGGTTAGTAACTCAAACGAGGAGACAAACAATGATAGCAATATCAATGCAAGTCCCCAGACTTTGAGTGAACCACAACCGGGAGCTATTACGACTACAAATTTGTTTGCTCAACCCGATTTGGCTATGGTGTCGGCATCTATGCTTAGCCAAATGAATAATGCGGTCCTTGAAACCCTCAGTGTTAATCAGACTTTATCTGCCGAGCTTGCTTTGCATAAGGAAAAGGTTAAAACCTTGGAATTAACTCTAGTGTCCATTACCTTAACCAATCCTTAATTTGATAGGTTTAGGAAAGTCCAAATGGATAATCTTCTATAAATTGAGAGTTTAAGAGCAAATATTTTGAAAGAAATTAAAAAAAAGAGCCAGTCGTTAATAATTTTCAAAAACTACAAACGGATTTCGAAATTCTCGAGTCTAAAAGGGTTGAAACGGAAATTAAGGCGTCTAAGAAAGTTAAAAAGACTAAAATTTTGCTTTTAAAATAATACTCTGCTTCACATTTAGTACACTTGTTTCATTCTTCTTTTCAAGAGTTCAATCTATCACGTCTATTAGACCTACCACCTAACCCGGGGTATGCAAAGAAAGCATTTAACCACAACCCACGACTTTATGATGCAACCAAGTTAGGATTGGTCTTAGATTCGATTGTGTTCTTAAATGAATCTGAGAGCATGTCACTACATGAAGAGAAATGGTCAAAAGTACTTTTTACATATCCTGAGTATGATTATACACAAATGAATGCAACATATGCAAAAATAGATCTTAGAACTCGATTTAATATGCAAAAGGAATTTATCCATACACCCGCTTACATGCCTACTGGAGAAAGCCTTAGTATACTTCCTACACTTGTTAATTCGGATGAACCTAAGGAAATTCCTAAGAATCTTCCACCGGTAAGTACGGTATTGCTAAGCTTGGAAGAGATTGAGCGATACCTAACCGAGTTTGACAAGGTCATCCTGGAATGTACGACTTCAATGGCTCAAACCGCTGGAGAATGGGCTTTCGAACACATGAAAACGGTGTTTGAGAAAGAGATCGTTCCGTTTGTAAACAATATTAAAAATGGAGTTTATTATCTCACGGGAAATCTAAGTTTTGAAATGGGTGAAGTTCGAAAAGTTTTCTATGAAATGGATGATGCTTATGAACAACATTTAATTGAGAAAGAAAAGATTTTATCCGAATATGACCGATTCTTAGAACATATAGTGTCTCTCGAAGTGATGCAAGTTGTTACTATTGAATATGCTCATGAGATTTCATCCACTGTGAATAAATGTGATGATGTGCATGATATATCTGTGAATATTGTTGAACCTGTGAATACTGTAGATAATCATTCTTGTCACGAATCTAACGATGATTTTTTTAAAGCTTCAAGATTCTTATAACACACTTTCAAAACGTTTTAATGAGCTTCAACAACATTGTATATCTCTTGAAATTGAAAATCAATCTAAAAATGAAACTATTTAAAAAACAAATGATTGTGAAAACTCCGTTGAGACAAGTGACAAGATGATTCAGGTGGTTCAGGCATTAGAGGAAGAAATTATGAGACTTAAGAGAGAATCCGTAGAAGAGAAATTGGAACTAGAGGCTGCAAAGATTAAAAATCATGCCCTAGAAGATAGAATTAATTCTATGCTAGGGAAGTTTGATAAAGTAAAGCGGGGTTTTTCACAAATTTATGGTTCATTAGAAGATCGCTTCGCTTTTAATGCGGCAGAGCAAAAGTCACTCGTTGACCAATTGAACCATAAGTGCGAGGAAATCTCTGACTTAAATATTCAACTCATAGACAAAAACATGGTTTTGGCTAAATCAAAGGAGACACTTCAACTCAAAGGACAAGAAGTTGTTGATAATCCACCTATAATCTCTGCCCCGACCTCTAGTGCTCCAAAAACCAACAAGGTGGTGATCACTAAGAACCCGTACCATAAGAACAATCCACTATCATATAAGTCCTATATGGAGCACGCAGTTGAGTACGCGAATTTTGCTAGGGGAGAGTTAGATGATCTCTGTGAACTTGAACCTAGGAATAGTCACTATTACCATGCTCACGCTTTCATTGAGAGGGTACAACAATGCTTAGAGAACTTAAAGTACATAGGACTACCGGGTTCTGCAACACTTAAACAACAAACCACCACCATTGCCATTACTCCATTAAATAAGAATCCAGGATCTAAGCCTATATTAAACATACCCATCAAGGCTAAATCAAAATCTGTCACTAATGTTCCCATGGCTTCTACAGGAGTAATTATGTCTACTAAAGCTAAAGGATCTCAAGACAAGAAAGATAGGATCAAGCCTTCCACTAGTAGGACTGCCAAGAAGAAAGTAGAAGTTCACCCTAGGAATATTATTTCAGTGGCAAATAAAAAGAATCATGTTTCTAAGACAAAAGGATCTGCATCTGTGCAGAAGCCTAAGTAAAATGTGAATTCGAAATTGTGATGTTGGAATTGTAATGAATGCATGTTTTCTCAGCGTCATGATTTATGCCTTGTTGATCACGTGAATGAAATGTATGCAATTAGGAACAACCTTGAATAGATTCCAACGGGGAAGAAATTCACCCAAGTTGGTTGGAAATGGAAACCCACTGGTAGGACCTTCACTGCTAATGAAACTATGTGCCCTTTAACTAGGATCACATCCACGGAAGTTAGGTCTCAGCGTCCTTTAAATAGGAACACTAGCACTAAGAAATGGAAAAAGCGCCCTTTAACTAGGTCTGCCCCCACTATTGTGCCTACCAGTGAAGAAGTACCTCAGGATCTTAGACAACTAGAATCTAAGCTGGCATTTAGGAAGCAAATTTGGAAGCCTAAGAATTCTTCGGGTAGCAAATCTAAGATAAATATATTTGTACCTGCTAACACAGAGGAACTACTAGATTCTGATACATCGTCTTTGTCTGGTGATATTTTCAGGTGGTCCAAATCATCCTCTGGTACTTGGACTCTGGATGCTCAAAGCATATGACCGGAGATTGCTCGATGCTCAGAAATTTCGTCAGCAAGTTTCTAGGAACGGTTAAATTCGGCAACGACCATATTGAGAAGATCATGGGTTATGGTGAATACCAAATTGGTAATGTTACGATTTCAAGGGTATATTATGTGGAGGGACTTGGTCACAATCTATTTTCAGTGGGACAATTTTACGATTCAAACCTTGAGGTGGCTTTTCGACAACATACTTGCTTTATTCGCGATCTTGTAGGAAATGATTTGTTAAAGGGTTCTCGAGGGGATAATCTCTACACATTGTCCATTCAAAACATGATGGTCGCCTCTCCTGTATGCCTTCTTTCCAAAGCATCTAAGACCAAGTCATGGTTGTGGCATCGTCGATTATCTCATCTTAACTTTGATGCTATAAACCATTTGGCTAAAAACGAACTTGTTCGTGGTCTTCCAAAACTTAAGTTCGGCAAGGATCATTTATGTTCCGCGTGTTCTTTGGGGAAAAGCATCAAGAAATCATACAAACCTAAAGCCGAAGAAACCAACCAAGAACCACTGTATCTTTTGCACATGGATCTTTGTGGGCCAATGCGTACGGCTAGTGTGAGTGGTAGAAAATATATCCTCGTCATGGTGTATGATTTCTCAAGGTTTACATGGGTAAAATTTTTAGCATCCAAGGATCAAGCACCAAAGTATATTATTACTTTCTTAAAGATGATCCAAATACGTCTTAATGCTACTGTTCGCCGCATTCGCACTGATAATGGAACTGAGTTCGTTAATCAAACTCTACGAGACTATTATGAAGAGGTCGGTATTTCACATGAAACTTCTGTTGCTCTCACTCCACAGCAAAATGGTGTCGTGGAAAGACGTAACTGTACACTAATGGAATCTGTTAGAACTATGTTGATTTATGCGAATGCTCCTTTATTCTTATGGGCTGAAGCAGTGGCAACCACTTGTTATACCCATAATCGCTCCATCATTCGTAAACGCCATGGTAAAACTCCATATGAGCTACCTGATGGACACAAACCCGATATTTCATTTCTTCATGTGTTTGGTGCACTCCGTCATCCAAATACAAATAGTGAGAATTTGGGCAAACTTCAACCGAAGGCTGAAATTGGAATTTTCATTGGTTACTCACCTACAAAGAAAGCTTACTGAATTTACAACCGTCGTCTTGGCAAGATAGTAGAAACTTTGGATGCCGATTTTGATGAGCTGACAACGATGGCTTTTGAGCAACACAGCTCTGAACCCGTATTACATAAGATGGGAACCGGTACAATTAGTTCCAGATTAACTCCCAACAATCCTACTTCTCCGTCATTTATACCACCTACAAGGCCCGAGTGGGATGAATTATTTCAACCTATGTTTGATGAATTCTTTGATCCACCTAGTAATGATTCTCCAGCATCTGTAGCAGTAGCTCCGATTCTCGATGTTGCTGCTCAAGATAATGGAAATCAGTCCGAGACATCTGCTGTTACTATTGAACCAGATGTCCCATCCCCCACCAATTCACAAACTACACCTGAATCTTCACCCTCACTTGTTCCTAATGATGTTGAAGAGGATCACTATGATCACGATTTGGAATTTGCTCACCTACAAGAGCTTCCTTTCTTTGGTTCACAAATACCTGAAGACCCTAACGGTGCGTCTACCTCAGAGGAAGCACCTGCAATCGTTCACCCCCGACCACCACGGATTGAAACTCACAACACAAAATGGACAAAGGATCACCCAATCCGCAATATTATTGGTGACATCAATCGACCAGTCTTAACACGCCATCAACTCCAAGAACATGCATTATATTGCTACTTTGATGCATTTCTTTCCGATACTAAACCTAAAAATTGGCAACAAGCCATGACAAAATCATCTTGGATTGAAGCCATGCAAGAGGAACTTAATGAATTTCAACGTCTTGAAGTGTGGGAATTAGTTCCTTTACCCAACAACGTTGACATCCTTACATTGTTGTGGGTATATAAGGTTAAACTCGATGAGTTAGGTGGAGTGCTGAAGAACAAAGCTAGATTGGTTGCTAGAGGTTACAAAAAAGCTTAGGGTATTGACTTTGAAGAATCCTTTGCTCCTGTGGCACGATTGGAGGAAATTAGACTATTCCTTGCTTATGCTGCTCACATGAACATGATCATCTACAAATTGTGCTTCTCAATGGTGAATTAAGGGAAGATCTACATAAGCCAGCCGAATGGATTCGTCAACTTGGAGTATCCTAATCACGTGTACAAGCTCAAGAAGGCTCTTTACGGGTTGAAACAAGCTCCACGCGCGTGGTACGATCTCCTATCGTCTTATCTCATCTCGAAAGGCTTCTCCAAAGGCAAAGTGGACCCAACATTATTTATTCTTGAGGAGGACAACGACATGATACTGGTACAAATTTATCTTGATGATATAATATTTGCTGCTACTAATCAAAGACTGTCTGACCATTTTGAGAAAATTATGTCCACACGTTTTAAGATGTCGATGATCTGGAAAATTTCATTTTTTTTAGGGTTACAAATTTCTCAAAATCCCAGAGGCATCTTCATTAATCAATCCAAATTTGCTCTTGAATCACTAAAGAAGTATCACTTTGAAAATTGTGACCCCGTGGATACTCCAATGATAGAGAGATCCAAGTTAGATGAAGATAAGGAAGGGATAGCTGTCGATCCTAAACTTTACCGTAGAATGATCGACACCCTTCTCTATCTGACTGCTAGCAGGCCTGATTTGCAATTTGCTATATGCATGTGTGCCCGGTATCAGGCTCGGCCTACCGAAAAGCACTTAAATGTTGTGAAAAGGATATTTCGGTATCTTAAAGGAACACTTAATCGTGGTCTGTGGTATCCGAAGGATTCCTCTATTTCACTAATCTCATATGCAGATGCAGATTATGCTGGGTGTCAAGATACTAGACGTAGCACTTCTGATAGTGTGAAACTTCTTGGAGATAGACTTGTTAGTTGGGCATCTAAAAGGCAGAAAAGTGTTGCGATATCAAGTACATAGGCTGAATACATTTCTATGTCCGGTTTTTGTGCTCAAGTTCTTTGGATGAGATCACAATTAACTGATTACGGTCTTAGATTCAACAAAATCCCGATGTACTGTGATAACAAAAGTGCAATTGCTCTGTGCTGCAACTACGTTCAACATTCCCGGGCGAAGCACATTGACATACGCTACCACTTCATCAAAGAGCAAGTGGAAAATGGAGTGATCGAACTGTACTTTGTCAACACTGAGTATCAGCTGGCAGATATATTCACAAAGGCCTTAGATCGAGGACGTATCGAGTTTTTGATCGAAAAGCTAGGCATGAAATCATTCTCACCAGCGACACTTAAGGAGTTGGCAGAAGAATCTGAAATATAGTGGTGGTAAACTATTCTAGAGTATCCTTTGATCGTGATCTTGTATATTATCGTATATATTTAAACCACCAAAATAAAAATACAAAAATATAAAACATAGAAAAACCATAAAAAATATAAAATCAAGAAAACGCAAAAATATTTTTCATTTTAAAACGGGCATGTCTTTTAGTACGGTAATATTTACGGCCTTAGAAATGTCGATTAAAATTGACACGGTGCCATAAATAGAGTCTGTATAAAAGTTGTACATATTTTAAAACATGCCCATATGGCTTGTAGTTATTTCAGACTGCAACCCGCTTTTCGCATTAAAGTCACGTATTTCTTTTGAAAACGTTGGCTCACAACGGGAATTAATTTTCTCGGGCAAGGTTTACTTAAAAACCTTGTAAGGGATCAAGTTTACTCTATAACTTGGTCTAACACAAATTAGTGTACGTTTCAGTGCACTTATTTTGTTAAAATAAGAGAAATCTTATTGCCACCAGAATCGTTCCAAACAATCACTAAACCGGAAAATGTCTTCATGGATATTTGCTTCTTTAAAATCATTGACTACAGCTCTTTAAATAGAAAACGGGTCCGTGTTTAAGGGGGAGAAAATATTAAATCTTCTTGGCATTAAAATTGGTCTTCAAAAAGGATTTTTCAGAAAATATAAACCGTTAATCGTCATCATTAAATGCTAAGTGTACCTTGTGTGGAATATAACTTGAGGAATAGATTGTTTGAAATTTGGCGTTAAGTGTAAGTGTTCGTGTTTGTATGCGGGTTAGTACCTCATTAAGTCATTTGGTTAATCCTAATGTACTTATCACATCTTACTAACTAGGGGGCCTAAATTTGCAAATTTATGCAAAATGGGGGTTTAATGTGTAACTTTTGCATTAAGTTGACCAAAGTCAACATATTACTCCCCCTCCTCGTCCTTTGTTTTTCATCTCAATACACAAACACAAAAACACTCCACACACCGCCATTGTTGAACCTTCATATTTAATTTCTTTGATTGCATCCGTCCATCTATTCTAGGTATTGTTATTTGCTTATAACTCTTATCACATTTCTCATCTTAAAACATACACAAACAACCCGAGATCATAATTAATCAAAAATTAGGGTTTTTGAGTTTTTGCGATGAAAATGTTAATTGATAAGTAGGATTTGTTTAGATTACATAGATGAACATAGGTATTGCTCAGTTTTGCCTAAAACATTGCCAAAGTCCATGAATCGTAAAGTCAAACTTAAGATCGAATCCCAGTCTCGGATTGCGATGAACATTGCGACACAACATTGCGATGCATGGTCATTGCGATGAGTCATTCCGATGACTCATTGCGATGGGTTATTGCGATGGGTCATTGCGATGGGTTATTGCGATGGGTCATTACGATGACAAATTGCGATGGTGCATTCCGATGCATCATTGCGATGGCATCGTAATGGTATTGCGATGGGGACATATTGCGATAGAATTTTCAACATAGCGATGGAATTTCACTTATTACGATGGAAACTCAGATATTGCGATGATTGTAGCATTGCGATAGGATTCTGATGGTTACACATTGCGATGGTTGTATGATAGGTGTGTAAATACCCATCCTTTTTACCACTTAATTACAATAATAACCGAGCCAAAACGTGTATTTTATGTCATTTATGTCGGAATTATGCGTGGTTTGTGTTTTTGTTGTGATTTAGGACGAAAAGGTGAAAAGTGGAGAAAACACGGGCATTTACGGGCTTTTATTGAAGAAAAAGATGAAAGACGAAGTCAAGAAGTCAAGAGTGCAAAAAGAATGGAAGTCCAAGACCAATTCTGAAGATTTATCGAAGAAAAAGTCAAAAGACGGAAGTTTACTAAAAGCCGAAGAACCCAAGTCTTATTTATTGAAGAATTAAAAGACGAGTTCAAAGAAATCCTGAGCCAAAAGTCATTAAAGTCCAAGATTAAAGAAGATTTAAAGGCTTAAGGACTAATGGTGCAATTAACAAAAGCTTAAGAAGAGAAGGACCAAGCATGCAATTAAGGAGAAAGGAAAGAGGGGAGGAAGCTTCCTAAACATTCCTTAACCTCCCCTATATATAGATTAGGATGTCATTAGTTAGTTTTTGTTGGCTAATAGTGACAATTAGTTCTTCTATTCATTTACCTTGCACCTTTAAATTAATGTCAATTTAATTACTTGTCAAATTTAATTATCTTGTCTTGCACCTTAAATTCCTTTAATTTCAAGTAAGTGTCCATTTAATTCTTGTCAATCTTTACTTTATCTTGTTAATCTCCTATCTACCTTTCTTAATCTTTGATTTTTATGTTTATGTTTATGTTCATGTTCATGTTCTTATTTTGATTTAAGTGGGGTTTGATTATTTTGGTTATATTTGTTAGTTTGATTGTTTTGGATTGATTGATTATCATTAGTAGATGTTTTGCGATTAGTTTGATTTAATCTTTTGTTTGATTTGGTTAAATTATGATTAGATTCGTGTGTTCCTGTGTTTCCTTGTTCTTCGGTTTGTTGTTGTTACTGATCTTTTCCCAGGTAAGTTCCGGATCAAGACAAAGTATTCAGGATCAACACCTTTATTCGGAACATAGAAAGTTCCGAATCAAAACTTGTTCAGTCGGAACTTTTTCCGAACCAGTGAGTTCCGAGCCGGAAGAGTTCCGAACCAGTGGAAGAAGTGATTTATTCGGAACATTCAAAAGTTCTGAACCAGCAAGTTCCAAATCTGAAGGTTCCGAACCAAGGCTTCCGAATCAAAAGTTCCGACTCAAAAGTTCCGAACCGGAAAGTTCCAAATCAAGAACTTCCGAACCAGGGAAGTTCCGAACCAAGGTTCCGAACCAAGGCTTTGTTTAGGAAGTTCCGAACCAAGGGTTTTGAATCAGCAAAAGTTCCGAACGAAAGATTTATTCCGGATAAGTGACATATTCAGAATACAGAATCTATTCCGGATCAAGGATTTTGGTAAATATTCCGAGTGAAGGAGAATCATTCCGAACGAAGGTGACATTCCGGATGAGTGATTATTCTGAACGAAGGATTATTCCGAATGAGCTGTTTTCAGGTTCTTTTTAGTTTTTGTTTTTAATTTTTAATTTTCAAGCTTACTTTTCTCACCTTTTCCTTAGTCGCACTTTAAGTTTAGTTGCCTTAGATTTATTTTAGCCTTGCCTTAGTTTAAGATTTAGTTGCGTTTTAAGTTTGCCTTAGTTAGTTTTAAGTTCGCGTTATTTACATTAATTGCCCATTTAATTTCTCGTCACGCTTTTAAATACTCGCCATTTACTTTAAATTAGACTTAGATTTATTTTAACGTCATTTACTTTTAATTGTTTTGCACTTTTAATTACTACAACGACACAATTATTTGTTTCACCAAAGAACGACTGAGTCACATAGTTAAACCAGGATCAATTCGATTAGACATACATCAACAAATCTTTTTAATTAGGCAAAAACCTAGTCATTAAAATGGCGCCGCTGCCTGCTCTTTTCGTAAAGATTAACGGTTTTCTGTGAGAGACGCGTTGCTTTTTGGGATCTGTTCACTTGTGAACGTTATTTTTCGTGTCAAAATTTTTTCAAAAATCCCAAAAACATTTGAAAAATCATAAAAAGCATTTCATTTTCAAAAGTTTTGCACCAAAAATATTCCTCTTTATCCTCTATTATGTTTAATTCTTTTCTTTACCCCTCTTATTTATAATTCTTCATGGATTCGTCTTGTGTACGGTGTGGGAGACCATGACATGGTTTTCAAACATGTCAATGGTGTACTTGTGAGCGGTGTGGTTTTGATATCGACGATACACAATTTGGATTTTGTCCATTTTGCAATTCAACAAATTCATACTTCTCTTCTTACAATACTTTCCCACCCTCTCCCGTCTATGACAATCCCTATCCTCAAGACGCACCGGGTTTCTCTCCAAACCCGTGGTGCTATATTTGTGGGGGCCCTCACAATGCTTCTTCTTGTGATCCGTCGAAGGTCTTTGAGAAAGTTCCGTGCTATCATCCCAGTGTTTATAACTTTGAGCCCCCACGTCAATTTTTGACAACTTTCAAAAAGTTCAAGAAGCTTGCAACAAGATGATGGAGAAATGTCAAGCGGATCAGCACCAAGAGCAGGTATCTAAACTTAATGCTTATACTCCTCCTCTTGTGCCTCCATATTATTATGACAGTGATGACGATGAGAGTCCCATTTCTTGGACCGATGAGAATGCTATTCCTTCTCCCGACTTGCCGGAGCCTAAGTGTTGTCCCATGTATTTGTGATGATTAAGCAATGAAGAAAGAAAGAAAATAGATGAAGAAGAGATGAATTCCTAGAGAGAGAAAGTAGTGAGAGAAAGTAGAGAGAGATGATTAACTTGGTGAGATTAGATTAAGAAAAGAAGTTGTTACAAATGACCATCCACCCTCCTAACATGCTAGGAGGGTAGTATATATAGTCCACCCACATGCGGGCTTTAATGGACTATATATTGGGCCGGGCTTGTCTTTTGGACTTTAATTAGTTTAAATCCAAGCCCGTGAACCACGACTAAAATAACTACCTATTACTACGTTCTAGTAAATATTACAATAGAAACCTATGACCGAACATTCCTTGTTTGACTCAATATTTTGAGGCTAACAATCTCCCCCAATGTGAGGTCATTCCTCTTTGATATTTGGATTCCAATGGAAATTTATGAATTTCGTCATAAATGAGTCTTGAACGTGTAACAGTAGTTTTGTTCCTTCATGCTGTGATCTTTGAGCCTTTGTCGTTGTCTTTCGACTTTGTCTTTAAGTCTTGAGATCTTCAAATCATTCTTGGCTTGTCTTTGCCATCTTGTGATCTTGTGTCTTTATCCACATGCTCACACTATCAATTGTTGGATAAGTCTTTGGGCATGAATATGTGGTTGTGAATCTTTGACTTTGCTGAGTACACCGTGACGCCACCTTCTTGAGACAAAACATAGACACGGACTGAATGGCTTTGACATTCGTCCTAAATCGGTAGCGTTTTACCTCCGGTCGGTGAAGACCGTTATACGATATTAAATATCGTACATGTGATCAGGTAGATTCAATTAAGAATCTCCTTGACAGGGTTTCGCGGCAGTACTAGCCGTTCTCTTTACTCGACCGTGTCAAAGCAAGACTGCGAACATAAAGAGTGAATCAATTGGATAAATATCCGCTTGATTAAAGTCGTCAATTCAAATTCCTGGAACAAGTTTGATTCATTAAGAATCTTACCATTGTTGCTTTCCAGTTGACACAAGTTTGATTCATAAGAATCTCACAAGTCACCTACCGCGGCGCTGTTTGATGTTGACGCTAGAAGGATTTCCATTCGTCACTGTGAATATTAATAAATATCACTCTGAATGTTCTGGCAAGACCATAAAGATATTGCGTAGAAACCTGAAACGAGTTTGAATCAATTCAGAATCAAACCACTGTTGCTTTTCAGTTTTACATATGTTCAATTCATAAAGAATCTTGCATATGACCTACCGCAGTGCTGTTTGATGTTAACACTAGAAGGATTTCCACTAATCATCATGAATACTAAGTAGTATCACTCTGAGTGTTCTAGCAATATCACAAGGATATAGCGTAGGACTCTCTTGATCTTAATCCGTGTGTCCTAACGAGATTTGATTGATCTCTTGGCTCTAGACTCGATTTGTGCACTTTTAGTGGTCGGAGGCTGGAGCAGATGCCACCTATTCAATATCAACTATCTCGGAGTGAGAAAGTCAATAGAAGTCGTGTTGATCTCCATGACAATAAAACAAACTTCTTTTGAGAGAAGTCTGAGTAGCTAGGAAAGGGTTGTGCTTCACATCACTGGGTCCATGATGAGTTTGTCTTCATGATGAGTTGACCCGATTTCTGCCTAAGTTGTATGGAGGGCTTCTTTCTTTAGACCCTTTATCCTTACATTTCTTTTTCATTCTTCAACCCCTTCAATGCTTACCAAGACATCATTAATAACACCTTGTTGTGATTGTTCCAGTGCTATCATCAGTACTTAGTCGGCATTCAGCTACGTTCACATTCTACTCCATCTTTCCTAAGGACTTCCAATAATCTATTGGATTGTCCCTAGGAAGATCCCTCCGGTTCTGGTTGGATCATAGGACTTAAACCTAACCACCCTTTTGACACCAATAACGTCGTGAATTAAAGATGTTGTGTGTATTTAATCGTAACCATGAAAACCACTTTAAATTCTAACAAAGTGTGTGAAAAACATTTAACACCTTGCTAGTTTTGTCGTTTCAGAAAAACTCCCCCTTCACATGTGCATTTAAATGCGAAAGAATTTAAGTAAACATTTTGCACATGTGGGTAAGAGTTAAAGTGCTTGAGTCTTATAGATCACATTTTAATCACATTTTCTCCCCCTATCTCTAATATATAAAATCTTTTGATATTAGAGATACCAAATTTGATTAAAATATATTTTGAAAAATAGTCTTGAAAATCTTCGGGAGAAAGATGTGTTAATCTTTTGCATGAAGTTGAATTGCTCCCCCTAAAAAATTGATCCAATGGAATTGTCATTACGAGGATTTGATCCACATTAAACTTTTGAGGATAAGAGTTGTTGAACACACAATTTTTGAAAGATTTTGAATATCAATGAGAAATTCTTGAAAAAATTGTGTTCAACGCTTTTTGAAAAATCAATTCTTTTTGACGAAAAGGTTTTTCTAAAGCATAAACTTGAGTTCATAGACTTTGAATGTCTTGACGAATCCACTCAAGTGTAAGAAGATTTAACTTCTTTTGCTAAGGGTAAGAGTACAAAAGCGTACACTCCCCCGTGAATTTAGATCCGGGTTGCAATCTGAAAGTGATTACAAGCCATTGTGTTGAGCTCAAAACGTTGAATGTTTTGTGACAAGCTCAACCCAAGATAGATTGCTCTACCCGTTGTTGGAAATATTGTCCAAAATAGACAATTTCCTTTTGAAAAGATAGAAATGACATGTTTTGAAAAATATTTACAACTTTCATTCGAGCTTTATGTACACACCCGTGTCATTATTGAGCGACATTTCTAGGTACGTCCATATTATCGATACTGAAAGACATGTCGAGAAGAATATTTTTTGGATTATCAAAGATTTTTTAGTTTTGTATTTTGCTTTTTGATTAATATTTACGAGTAGATGTTTGATAGATGAATCAAGCAGGCTTCTTTGCCAGAACCTCCAGTTCTGCTGGAGTCAAACATCTCATACCAATTTGCCTAACTAGATACGCAAACCTCTCTTTCGAAAGAGCTTTTGTAAACAAGTCAGCTAATTGGTAATCAGTTCCAACAAAGTATAATTCAACAATACCTCTTTCAACTTGTTCCTTAATGAAGTGATATCGGACATCAATGTGCTTCGTGCGGGAATGCTGAACCGGATTGAAGGAGATGGCTATGGCCGACTTTAAGTCACAGTACATAGGTACTTTATCAAAATGGAAGCCATAATCTGTGAGTTGGGTTCTCATCCAAAGAACTTGAGCACAACACGCAGATAGAGACACATACTCCGCTTCGGCTGATGAAAGTGACGTGCAATCCTGCTTCTTGGAAGACCATCCCACAAGCTTGTCTTGACCTAGAAATTGTGCACCACCAGAAGTACTTTTACGTGTATCAAGACACCCTGCATGATCAGAATCTGAATAGGCCGTTAGAAAGAAACCGGTTTCCCTCGGATACCAGAGTCCCATGTGAATGGTATTCTTAAGGTACCGAAAGATCCGTTTAACCTCCTTGAGGTGCTTTTCAGTTGGTCGTGCTTGATATCGTGCACAATAACACGTAGCATGATGTATATCAGGTCTGCTCGCTGTCAAGTACATGAGGGACCCGATCATGGAACGATATCTCGTTTGATCTATGGGCAATCCCTCCAAATCAGCATCTAGGGATGTGGTTGATAAAGGTGTCCCAACGGGGTCACATGATGTCATACCATGCTTTTTGATTATCTCTTGACAATACTTAGCTTGGTTAATGAAGATACCACTTGGGGATTGGTGAACTTGAATTCCTAGAAAGAATTTTAGTTCGCCCATCATAGACATTTCAAATCTGATGTGCATTACTTTTTCAAACCATTTTGAAAGTTTTGGGTTTGTAGACCCGAAAATAATGTCATCAACATAAATCTGCACAAGCAAAATGTCATCCCCATATTTATAAGTGAACAAAGTTAAATCAATGGAACCTTTTGAGAACCCTTTGGAGACCAGAAATTTTGAGAGCTCGTCGTACCACGCCCTTGGAGCTTGCTTGAGTCCATAAAGTGCTTTGTGGAGACGATACACCTTGTTAGGATAATGAGGATCGACGAATCCTTCCGACTGCGTGACATAGACTTCTTCCTTCAAAGGACCGTTAAGAAACGTTGTCTTTACGTCCATTTGATATACAATGAATCCCTTATGTGCAGCATAGGCAAGGAAAATCCTGACCGCTTCCATTCGAGCTACTGGTGCAAATGATTCTTCAAAATCAATACCCTCTTTCTGTCCATACCCTTTAGCCACTAGCCTAGATTTATTCTTGATGATCGTGTTCTCTTCATCCATCTTGTTTTTCCAGATCCATCGAAGATTTAATGGTGTTACATCGTATGGTCTGTCAACAAGTTCCCAGACTTTAAGTCTTTCAAATTGTTGAAGTTCATCCGTCATCGATTCAATCCAAGCATGATCAGCTAATGCTTCTTTGATGTTTTTCGGTTCAACTGAACTCACTGCGAGTGCGAACATACAAACATCGGCATCAGTGTGAAGCTGTCATCTTGTACGAACGGGCTGTGAAGGGTTTCCAATTACATGAACCAAAGGATGATCTCGGGTCCAATGATGTGTTGAAGGATGTTGTTGGTAGAACGTATGCATATTTGACGGATCAACATGACGAGTAGAAGACTCTCCAGTTTCGTGTACCGGTGTACCGAATGGGTTGATAAATTCGTCTTCGTCAGATAATGCATTGTTTGCTTGATTTGTGTTCTCTGGAGCAATGACAGTAGTTGTGGATGTTGTAGGATCGATTGTTAATGTGATATTTTGAGGAGGTAAATCTGCAACAACCCGTGTTGAAGTAGATTAAGTTGTATCCTTTTGTGGACGATGATTGGTATCATCATTCATATCATGAGTGACAGCGGAAGACTTCGATACAACTTGTTTCTCCCCCGTGAAATATTCATCATACATTGGTCCATATAACATTTCCAACTCTTCAATTGTCGTGTCGACTGTCATATCAACTCTAGGAACATTTTCTGGAACCAGCGTTGAACTTGACGGTTCATTGTTGTGGTCTTGAGCTTCGAGTTCCGTGCGGTTGTGAACGGAAGTCGTTTGTCGTTGTGGATCGGGACTTAAACTGTTTTGTTCAAGTGCCATATCTTGAGATTCATCAAATTGGATGTGAATTGTCTCGACAATCAATTTTGTTCTTTTGTTGAACACTCTATATCCCTTAGACTGAGTAGCATATCCCACAAGAATACATGCATCACCTTTTTCTTTCATCTTATCCAAATTTTCACCATCTCGTATAATGTAACAAGTACATCCAAAAACATGAAGGTGTTTGAGTGAAGGTTTTCGATCATGAATTATGTGATATGGAGTCTTTTCGTGTCTTGGGATAATTAAGGAGCGGTTTTGTGTGTAGCATGCGGTTGACACGGCTTCGGCCCAAAAGTACAGTGGAAGTTTTGAAGCAGATAGTAATGTTCGAGCAGCCTCAACTAAAGTACGGTTTCGTCTTTCAACAACGCTGTTTTGTTCGGGTGTTCGAGCAATAGATGTTTCATGTTCAATCCCTTCGGCTTCAAAATACTTTCTCAGATTTGAATTCAAAAATTCTGTACCTCTGTCAGTACGAACCACTTTAACTTGAGCTTGAAGACCACGTTGTATCAATTTAAGGAAGCTAATGAGAACATCGGGTGTTTCATCCTTGGACCTCAAGAAGTGAGTCCATGTGTACCTTGAGTAATCATCAACGATGACCAGAATATATTTCTTTCCATTGATACTCTGAACACGCATGGGACCACACAGATCCATGTGAAGAAGATCTAACCGTCCTATAGAGCTTGGTGTGGTCTTTGTTTTGAAGCTACTTCGTTTAGCTTTACAAAGTTCACAAGAAGAACAAAGATGATCTTTGATGAATTTCAAGCTTGGAAGGCCTCTCACAATATCTTTCTTGGAAAGCAAGTTAATGGTATCAAAGTTGAGATGAGAAAGACGTTGATGCCATAACCATGCCTGATTCGTTGAAGCTTTAGCCATGAAGCAAATTGGAGTTGATGAAGTTGTGTCTTGAAGTGAAATTGTGTAAAGATCAGTACCCCGTGTACCGGTAAGTAAGTCATTCCCATCATAATCACGAACAAAACATGTCTTCTTTCTGAAAGCAACTTCCAAATCCGCATCACAGAATTGACCAACCGAGAAAAGATTGTGATTGAGCCCTTCGACGTAGTATACCCGTTTAATCGTGATATTCCCCTGAACCAAATCTCCATATCCTAGGATCGGTGCAAATTGATCATTTCCGAATCGGACCGTACCCAGGAACTTCTCCACGAAGTTAATTAGAAGCTTGAGATTCCCCGTCATGTGCTTCGTGCATCCGGAGTCCATTATGAAGAGAATTATTTGTATCACCTGCAGAAGAGTTAGAACACGATGGAGCATTTGCTAAATTGGATACCACATTAGTTGTGAGAGTAGAATCATTAGTGTCCTTATCGACATTTAAAGGCAAACTAACACTCGTTTTCACATTTTCTGTCCTAACTTTAGGCATCCATTTATATCCTGGAGGACATTGATTAGCAAACCACCATTTCCAAGACTTACTGGCAGACTCATATAATTCCTTAATTTTGCTTCTAGGATTCTTAGTGGTGGAGTCTGATGCATTACTTTTCTTAGTGGGGGTTGCACCAGAATGGTTCACTTTGCGTTTGGGTTTACTAGCTCTAATAGGCATTGCAACTTGCTTCTTAGTTCTAGTATCTACGCCTTTGACTTTATTTATAGCACACATAGAATGATTATCATTAGCACACTTTCAACATTTGACACAAACAAATTTCACATTCATAGCATTCAAATCATTCACAGCATTCAAATCGTCATTACACGCGATTACAGACTTTTTATTCTTAAAAACGTTCAAATTCCTAGGGTGTTCTTCTACTTCCTGCATCTCCCCTTGATTCTTGTGTTTCCAGACCTTATCATTCACTTGAGTGCGCTTAAGCTGAGGCCGGCTAACACTAGTAGTAGAGACTATTCCTGTAGTAGAAGACACACGAATATTAGTGTTTCTAGAAGTCTGAGGCGAGTGAGTATCTTTGTTTGTGGGCTTCGTGGACATTCTATACATCCCTGGTTTAATCACATTATTGTGCTTAACGCTTGGTGCTATAGGATTCCTTATAGGTTGAGCTTGTGGTAACCTTTCCTTTCCATCCATCTTGGGGGCAAACACAGGTTTTGCAAACGAGGAATTAGATAAAGCAGATGGTTTTCCCAAGATAGAGGATCTATTCTCTTTAGAGGCATTGGGTTGTCTAACAACATTTTTCTTAATGCTAGGTTCCATAATTTTCCCACCCATTTTAGCAATGAGTTTCTGCAACTCTGCTATCGCTCTGTCCTTGTCTTGTAATTGAGCTTTCAACCCTTTAATTTCCAAATTCTGTTCATTCATTTCTCGAAATATTTGGGAAAGTTTTTCTTGCAATTTATTATCATGTGGAAAACGACCAACATCTTTTTGCAAAGCAAGTTCAAGTGAATGACAATGTTTTTGAAGGAAATCAGTTTTGTGTTGAAGTAACTCAAAAGCCTTTTTGTCAACATTTTCTTTACGTTTCGAAAGCTCAATTTCAAGACGTTCACATTCTTTGATCTTATCAAGATATTGGCATGCAACTTCAGAATATTCATCAATATCAGCACAAGATGTAAAATAAGCACACATAACATCTTTAGAAACGCATTCTTGCAAGAATAAATCATATTCATCTGAGAAATCAGACTTCTCCATTTGAAGATCATCAATGTGTTTCTCAATAGATTCAACATATTTTAAATCATCAAACATTTCAGTCTGAATGAACTCCTCAAGTTGAAGAACAGTTTCTTTAATCAACGCCGTGTTTGGAATTAAGAGTTCTTTGACAAGCAAGGTAATATCGTGAGGAATCGGACGTGTCCACTCAGCATTTTCACGTTTTGCCCAGTCTCTTTCAACAATAGATTTAACATTATCTATGTGGTGTTTAAGAATACCTAATGTTTTCCTACTCTTGCTTTTAGATTCATCTAGAGGGAGGTAGTTTATGTATTTGTAAACATTAGATTTCTTAGGGGCAAATGCTTTCTTCCATTGAATTCTCTTTTGTTTGCATTCTAAGAACACTTCCGCACGAGTTTTCTGAGTTTGTTTGTTGAACAGGCCATAAAGACTATTCTCATAAGCATAACTATAAGGTTTCACAAACTCCTTATTAACAAGTGGTTGACTATCAGCATCCCAAAGGGCAGTCTCTTCACTATTGGCACTAACAGGCATGCAATCAAGATCTGTCCTTTCAGTCTCATCAAGATAAAGATGCGGGTTCGCAGCTTGAGCTTTGGCAAGGTACTCAGGACTTGCAAAGCTAGCTTGACCCTTAAACATCGAAGGAGGTGCCAACATTCTCACAGATTGTATAGAATCATGCGTTTTATAAACAACGTTCTTCAAAAATTCGACTTGTGCTTCTAATTTCGTTACCTTTTCAGTTTCTTTATCATATCTACTTTTGAAGTCCTGTTTTAACGCATCAACCTCTTGGTTCTTATCCTCAAGAATTTTAGCAGAATCAGTAGTGGTCATAGAGAGCATTTGTTCAAGTTCATTAACTTTGGTATTGGCAAGGTACGTTTTTTGACTTTCATCCATTAAGAAAACATTATATTGACGCTTCTATTTAGCTAATAACTCAAGAGTTGTATTATATTTGTTTTCAAAATCGTCCTTTTGACTTTTTAACGCACTTCCCTTGTACCCATCAAGCTCTTTGGTTTTCTGAAGGAGCTCAT
Organism: Glebionis coronaria; assembly: GCA_025667525.1. Lineage (NCBI taxonomy): Eukaryota > Viridiplantae > Streptophyta > Magnoliopsida > Asterales > Asteraceae > Glebionis > Glebionis coronaria. Next base: position 80,717,404 of record CM046882.1, read on the forward strand.
CTCTATAGCTTCCAGTCATCTCAGTAGATTTGATAAGAGCAGCTTTACATTCTTCAAAACTTTGAGTGAGCGTAGCGTTTGCCTTCTTTAATTGCTTTTGACTCTTTTTATTTTCAATGACATCTTTTTGTAAAGTAGCAATTAAATTAGCAAGCGCAATACGTTCCTCTTCATCATATTCATTTGCATGTTGATCATCTTCAGACTCATTAATGCACATGTCTGATGAATCGGGTGTGGTATTGCTATCAACCGTTTCCATCATACACGTGTTATTAATGGCATTGGGTAGATCACTATGCTCAGGAATATCACCAAACACATTATATTCATCAGTAGTGTGTACCTTATCGATTGGCTCAGTGTCAAAGATAGGGCCATTGTCATCTTCAGTGACTTTGAGAACTTCTTCAACCTTTGCCATGTACGAGTAATGTGCATCAAGCTCTTGATCAGAATCTTCATCATCAGTATCATCAAGCATGGCTCCTTCTTCAGCTGACAATTTAACGCCTGCTTCCATCTTTTTGCATAGCAACATCTTTTCCTTGTGATAGCTGGAGTCTCTAACCCTTTTCGGCTTCCTGCATTCCTTTGCCATATGCCCAAAACCTTGGCAATTAAAACATTGAATCCCACTCTGCTGAACCACTTGACTTCCAACCGTTTCCCTATTCCCAGTAGCAGCAGCAATCCTCTGAGCATCATACTTGGCAGTTTGTCGATCATATCTTGCAGAACCCTCAACATGCGTTGGATTATGTCGATCATACCTAGAAGGACTTTCAACACGTCGACGTGTGTCATACCTTGGATGACTCTCAACATATCGGTTCTTTGTGTTGGATGATGTGCGAAGATTGTTGTTGGTGGGTTTGTAGATTTTCTTGTAAGTCTTCATTATGTAAGCAATTTGTTGTTTCATCTCTCGGTTCTTTTGAGCTTGGTCTTCATCACTATCTTCTTCAGATGATGACTCAGATGGTGGTGATGGTGCTCTTGGCACTTTACCTCGAGATCTTGTTGAAGATGAAGACTTAGATGATGTGGAATATCGTGGTGAAGAGGATGTATTGGAGTATGGCTTAGGAGCACGAGAGTGAGGATCATGAACATGTTGAGTGGTAGTCAGTAAAGCAAGTGGATTAACCGTCTTGGCAACACGTTCAGCTCGAATCTCATTTGCTTCATTCTGAAATTGCTTTAAGATGTCAAATAGTCGATGATATGAGACCTCGTCTAACTTTTCTTGTTGTTTCACCAAAGTGACGAACCGTGTCCACTCGGGTTGAAGTTGTTGAAGAAATTGGACATTGACTTGCATGGTGGAGACTTGCAGATTATTTCTTGTCATGTCATTCATCATCTTATAAAACCTGGAGTAGTAAGAGTCAATAGATTCTCCATCCCTTGAAGTAAACTTGCCAAAATTCCAAAACAAGTTTGTTTTGACATCTTGTTTGTTGAGTGATTCTCCTTGTTGCAAGCGTTCAATAGCAGTCCACATTTCATGTGCTGTAGGGCATGCATCAACCGTGGAATAAATGTCATCTCCAATCCCACTTAGAACCATATAGATGGCTTCCTTCTCCGCATCATGTCAAGCATAATTTTCAGGTGTGAGATCAGCTCTTGTTTCATCACGTTCACTTGCAGGTATTGGATCAGTTGTATCTGTGGCTGCTCTTGGAGGAACTGAGATCTTCTTAAATATATATGGTCTATGAGTAATACATTTCCTCAAGGCATCACCATTAGGTCTTGTATCAAGATATCGTATGAAACGTGATTGCCATTGAGCATACCAACCAGATACAAGCATTGGTGGTCTCTCTTTGTTACCCGCCACCATTATGTTGTTGTTCGTCACACGATATTCGGCAAAAGAATCCATCTCAATATTCTCTGAAATGATGAAGTGAAGTAGATTTGTTGTGATTGTTGTTGTGGTTTAAATTCCGAAAATTGCAATTTTTTCTCCAGGCCGACAATAAATTCTCCAGTCCGACAAAACGGTAGACCAAAAAATTTTGTAATCACTAAAATTTGAAATCGAGCTAGAAATGTCCTAAAACTAGTATGAAAAAATTTTGAATTTACTTGACGAAAAAATTTTAACTCTTTTTTTTTTTTTTTGATCTTCGTGTAAACGATATTCCGAAACTAGTCTAGATGGTGGCTAAGTCTAAAAAATACTCAAACAAAATTTAGCAAAACACATCATCGGAATGTCCCCTAATCGGAATGTCTAATCGGAATCCCAATCGGAATGTCTAATCGGAATCCCAATCGGAATGTCTAATCGGAATCCAATCGGAATGGCTAATCGGAATCCCAATCGGAATGTCTAATCGGAATATCTTCGTCGGAATACCCAATCGGAATGATGATAGGAAAGACTGGTCGGAATACCAAATCGGAATGTCTGATCGGAAAGGCTGGTCGGAATACCAAATCGGAATGTCTGATCGGAAAGGCTGGTCGGAATACCAAATCGGAATGTATGATCGGAATGATAAAACCCTTTTCCGATTGCACTGATCAGAATATATCCCCCTTTTCTCGGACAAAACTCAACCAATACGTGATTTGAAGCCAAAAAATGATCAAAACACCCAAAAATTTTGTGTTTTTAGCCAAAGTAAATATACCAAATCACTACTACAACTATGTAGAAGATGTAGATGAAGAAGTAGAGCACGAAAAACACAAAAAGAATTTGAATCCGAGATAATTTATGGATTAAATCATTCGAATCAAATATAATAACAACAATGAATCACAAGTCTACCCCATGGCGATTGATACCAAATGTTGTCCCATGTATTTGTGATGATTAAGCAATGAAGAAAGAAAGAAAATAGATGAAGAAGAGATGAATTCCTAGAGAGAGAAAGTAGTGAGAGAAAGTAGAGAGAGATGATTAACTTAGTGAGATTAGATTAAGAAAAGAAGTTGTTACAAATGACCATCCACCCTCCTAACATGCTAGGAGGGTAGTATATATAGTCCACCCACATGCGGGCTTTAATGGACTATATATTGGGCCGGGCTTGTCTTTTGGACTTTAATTATTTTAAATCCAAGCCCGTGAACCACGACTAAAATAACTACCTATTACTACGTTCTAGTAAATATTACAATAGAAACCTATGACCGAACATTCTTGTTTGACTCAATATTTTGAGGCTAACACTAAGGATTCAACCATCCTAAGGGATGAGGATATTAGTACAATTCCTGCAAAGGAATCCGACGAATTCAATACGTCTAGTGCTGATAACCTTGTCCCAATTCCAAGTGAATCTGAGTTGACATCCGACAGTGACGATGAGTATGATGCACTTTCTTCTGATGATGTTCCTTCCACCAACACTTTTGGAAGAGGATTCTTTGGCTTTCTCTAATCCTCTTTTTGATCAAGATGATGATTTTACCTCTAGTCATGACGAGTCACTATCCGATGAAGACGTTTCGAAGGAAACTTTCAAGATTTATTCGAACCCTTTATTTTATTTTGATGACGATTACATATCTAGTGAGGTGAGTCCTCTCTTTGACGAAGGGATTGAGGACATTGATAGCTCTGATTCTCCTACTATTGATGAGCATGCTTTGTTAGCCATGCCCCCTTCTATCGCAGAGGTGGAGAGTCCTGACTCTACTGGAAAGGTATCGCAGGTGGAAGGTAATTCTTCTCTTACTTCTCCTACTATATTGCCCCCTCATCCTACTGAATGCACGCCCAAGCGGGTGATGTATCAATTTCCCTCTCCGGGAAATGAGGATGAGTGTTTTAACCCGGGAGGTGACAATTACCATTTTATGATTGATAACCTTACGGCTTTGACAATTGGTCCACGTCCATTGTCTTGGAGAATGACAATGTGATTCCTATATCCACCCCACCTCCCGAGGATCAAGATTTCACATACTTCTCGTATGTTGAAAGGACCTTTCTACCGTTTAAGACTTATCCTCCTGTCTCTCCTTTGTTATATTCCTCCGGGAACGAAGACACGGTCTTTGATCCCGGTATTACATTTGAGGATTCCCCATGGACCATTTAATTCGGGTACGAGTCAGGCTCGTGACTCGGATAACAAAAACAAGCGCTTTTTGGGAGGCAACCCAATTATCTATCTATCTATCTTTTTCTTTGTTTTTACCTTAAGTGTAGGGGAGACCCGTTGGTGTTTGCTCTCTCTTCTCTTCTACTAATCAAGGATTAGAGCGCTCAATGATCCACTCTTGATGATTCTTGACGACCCGTGATTCCGTGTTCCCTTCTTCCCGGTTCTATCCTAAAATCTTTTCGATTCACTATTTTATATTTTCTCAATATTAAAATAGGAATCTATTTAGTTGTCTTTTCCTTAGCAAGATTTAAACAACGTGCACAATGTCCTAAGTGTAAGGGAGTTTACTCCCACATGCTTAAACATTGAGGACAATGTTTATATTAAGTGTAGGGGGACTTCTATCGAAGTTAAGTGGCCTTTTCCTTGTATTTGTCCTCATTTTAACCGAAAAATCAATTTTTCGACATTTTTCAAAATATTTGATCTATTTTGGCCTATTAGTTTTATCCTTTGTATAGTTATTTTCTTTCTTTGCTAGAATAAACTTTAATAAAGTGGTTTTAATTTTCAAATGTTGTGAATCTTTTGACTCAACCCGAGTTTACTTATTTAAGTTTACTCTAGCTAGTATCCTTAACGTGTTTAAGTCAAGTTTTCCTAGGCTTTTATATAGGGAGCTTTAAAACGCGAAAGTCTTAACTCTCACGGGTTAAGAACAAGAACTTTTCGCAAGTTCCTATAATTGATCCTAGAGAGTCGTTTATCAAAGGAACTTTAAAATGCGACTTCTAAACTTGAAAAAGTCTAAGAGTTTGCAAGATCCTATAGGCGACTCGAAAACCCAAAACTTTGATTTAATAGGCTAAGCGTCCACGAGTCTCATTACTTGAGATTTTAAACTGTGGAGAACGAGAGATGATAGAGCCAATTATAAGTTTGGTATTCTTTCGTGAATTTATGTGAGTTAATTATAAGCCTATTCTCCCATCGCTTGCTAATAAATTTATCTGCAATAAATAAGGTTGTACAATTTGAAAAGTTACTTAGCTTCTAGCCCAAGATCGTTTAAAAGTTGCTCGGTATGGATTAGAGTTCATAGCCAAGGCATAACTTATTGAAGCGGATTCGAAGATTAGCGAGTCCAAAAAGGTCCTAACAAGGCATGAGGACTATATTTTGTTGCTAAAGATCCAAAGTGATGTGAAGAATCATTTATCAAAAATCAATATGAAGGATCGAGACACACGACGAAAAGCAAAAACTCCCCAAAAGTCATGGAGAAGTGTATCCGAAAAGACCCTAGCAAGGTATGAGGATAAATAGATCTAAGTCATAAAAGGAGGCGGATCGTTGTATATCAAAGTCAAAAATAAAGATTGGAGAAAAATGAAGAAGTCGTGGTCCAAGTATGAATCTCTCAAAACTTCAAGTGAAGAAATTCCATTATGAAGAGAAGACCATAATTTCATGAACGTCTCTCAAGGTTTGAAGTATGAAGTCGCTGCCAAATATCGGTCCGAGAAAGGTCTCAAATCACGAAACGAGTTATGCCAAGATATGAACTTTATGAGGGTCCGAGAAGCAGTTTTAAAAGATTTTGTCCTTTAGCTAACTATTGATTAAATCGTTCACTTTATTTTCGGACTAAATAACTATCGAAATAAGTCAACAATGCATCCTCGTGATCATTCAAGACAACAATAAAATATAAGAGATACCCCTAGGAATAAGGGAGTCTAAGTGAATAATTGGCCCACATGAGTTCGTGTTAGTTTGCTAACTTATAATAACAATGATCTCGTTTTTAAGCTTGGTTTGGAGAAAGTGAAAACTTGAGGATGATGATTATTCACAACATTTCCAAAACCCAAGGTATGTTTTTGATTTCTTTACTTTGAAAGTTTATAATTTTCTATCTCTTTAATAAAGGCCAACGTGGATTGATTACGATGAAAAATGTAAACGTGCTTTGTAACTAATACATTGCATGAGGACATTGCAATGGTCAAGTGTAGGGGATTTGATAGGTATGTAAACACCCATCCTTTTTACCACTTAATTACAATAATAACCGAGCCAAAACGTGTATTTTATGTCATTTATGTCAGAATTATGTGTGGTTTGTGTTTTTGTTGTGATTTAGGACGAAAAGGTGAAAAGTGGAGAAAACACGGGCATTTACGGGCTTTTATTAAAGAAAAAGATGAAAGACGAAGTCAAGAAGTCAAGAGTGCAAAAAGAACGGAAGTCCAAGACCAATTCTGAAGATTTATCGAAGAAAAAGTCAAAAGACGGAAGTTTACTAAAAGCCGAAGAACCCAAGTCTTATTTATTGAAGAATTAAAAGACGAGTTCAAAGAAATCCCGAGCCAAAAGTCATTAAAGTCCAAGATTTAAGAAGATTTAAAGGCTTAAGGACTAATGGTGAAATTAACAAAATCTTAAGAAGAGAAGGACCAAGCATGCAATTAAGGAGAAAGGAAAGAGGGGAGGAAACTTCCTAAGCATTCCTTAACCTCCCCTATATATAGATTAGGATGTCATAGTTAGTTTTTGTTGGCTAATAGTGACAATTAGTTCTTCCATTCATTTACCTTGCACCTTTAAATTAATGTCAATTTAATTACTTGTCAAATTTAATTACCTTGTCTTGCACCTTAAATTCCTTTAATTTCAAGTAAGTTTCCATTTAATTCTTGTCAATCTTTACTTTATCTTGTTAATCTCCTATCTACCTTTCTTAATCTTTGATTTTTATGTTTATGTTTATGTTCATGTTCATGTTCTTATTTTGATTTAAGTGGGTTTTGATTATTTTGGTTATATTTGTTAGTTTGAATGTTTTGGATTGATTGATTATCATTAGTAGATGTTTTGCTATTAGTTTGATTTAATCTTTTGTTTGATTTGGTTAAATTGTGATTAGATTCGTGTGTTCCTGTGTTTCCTTGTTCTTCGGTTTGTTGCTGTTACTGATCTTTTCCTAGGTAAGTTCCAGATCAAGACAAAGTATTCAGGATCAACACCTTTATTCGGAACATAGAAAGTTCCGAATCAAAACTTGTTCAGTCGGAACTTTTTCCGAACCAGTGAGTTCCGAACCGAAAGAGTTCCGAACCAGTGGAAGAAGTGATTTATTCGGAACATTCAAAAGTTCCGAACCAGCAAGTTCCGAATCTGAAGGTTCCGAACCAAGGCTTCCGAATCAAAAGTTCCGACTCAAAAGTTCCGAACCGGAAAGTTCCGAATCAAGAACTTCCGAACCAGGGAAGTTCCGAACCAAGGTTCCGAACCAAGGTTCCGAACCAAGGTTCCGAACCAAGGCTTTGTTTAGGAAGTTCCGAACCAAGGGTTTTGAATCAGCAAAAGTTCCGAACGAAAGATTTATTCCGGATAAGTGACATATTCAAAATAGAGAATCTGTTCCGAATCAAGGATTTTGGTAAATGTTCCGAGTGAAGGAGAATCATTCCGAACGAAGGTGACATTCCGGATGAGTGATTATTCCGAACGAAGGATTATTCCGAATGAGCTGTTTTCAGGTTCTTTTTAGTTTTTGTTTTTAATTTTTAATTTTCAAGCTTACTTTTCTCGCCTTTTCCTTAGTCGCACTTTAAGTTTAATTGCCTTAGATTTATTTTAGCCTTGCCTTAGTTTAAGATTTAGTTGCGTTTTAAGTTTGCCTTAGTTAGTTTTAAGTTCGCGTTATTTACATTAATTGCCCATTTAATTTCTCGTCACGTTTTTAAATACTCGCTATTTACTTTAAATTAGACATAGATTTATTTTAACGTCATTTACTTTTAATTGTTTTGCACTTTTAATTACTACAACGACACAACTATTTGTTTCACCAAAAAACGACTGAGTCACATAGTTAAACCAGGATCAATTAGATTAGACATACATCAACGAATCTTTTTAATTAGGCAAAAACCTAGTCATTATTGTAGGATTCCGATGGATTGTTAGATTGCGATGGATTTAGGATTGTGATGAGGTTATAATTCTGATGACTTGAAAGATTGCGATGAGTAGTCTTGGCAAACATTGTGATAGCTTATAGTATTATGTTAACACTATAAAATTGTGATGAGTTATAGGATTTTCATGCTAGTATTACGATAGGTGACACCTATAGACATGTGTCGTGATCAAGTTATAGTTGTTCTATTAATGTAATGTGCTACTCGTGTGTTACTACTAATGCTTCAGCTTGACATGGATTTAATATATATATGTTTGTGTATATCATTTGTGTTTATGTCATATAAGCTGGAAGATGTCGATCACAGAAGAACAACAGCGGCAACATGATCTCGAACTTGTTTCACTCAGCAACAGGCTACCATATGCTGAGAACAACTCTCGTTTGCAAGAGGATTTTGATCCATCTTTAGCAGCTTTCAAAATCGCCACGGATATCCTTGACATTTCACCTATCAAAGATGTATTTAGACTTACTGCCTCTGTTCCTAAAGTCTACATGCACGAGTTCTGGACCACTACAACACTTTCACATAATCAATTGTCTCAAAAGACTATCTCATTCCAACTAAACAAAACGCCAATGGAACTTAACTTGGGCATCTTTAGGCAACTGTTTAACTTTCCTAAGTTAGCAAAAGGAGAACACTTTGTGGCTAATCCAAACAACGATGAATTGTTTCGAGTCATTCGTGCTATGAATTATGAAGGTGAAATCCACAACCTATCTCAGTTCTATACATCACAGGAAAGCACTTATCACCATCATTGTCAAATGTCTTAATCCAAAGACTCGGGGCTCCGATGTAATGAGATCACCTCAGGATCACATATTTTGGGGACTTTACACGGCATCTAAAGTAGACTATGCACTCCTTATCTGGCAAGAATTTTGTTATCAGTTTACTGGAACCAAGAAGAAATTTGTGCATCTTCCCTTCCCAAGATTCACCAAGCTCATCATCAACCACTTTATGAAGAATGACCCAACCATTGACACTCGCGGGGATTTCTTCTACCACACAAAAGATGATGACTATGTGATCCTACAAATGAATGCGGATACTCAATCCACAAAAGTATTCATTACGTCCAGCTCTAGTACTTGACACTATGATCAATGAAGGAATCAAGGAAAGTGATAAATATCAAGAGATGCTCCACGATATTGACACACAGTTTCGACGATTAAATTTACTTCCCTTAGAGAAGCAAAAAGGTAAACGAAAGAAAAGAGTGTCAAAGCGACAATCGACTGCTTCCTCCAAAGATAAAGGCACAGGGAAAATGCAAATAGTTGATGAGGAAGATGATGACGAAGATGAGATGATCCATACTGAGGGTGAACAGGAAGAAGTACCACTCAGAAGGCCAAAGAAAGCAAAGAAAACCAAAGGTAAAGAAGCAATTGCTGCTTCAGATGAACCAGCTCAACAAACCATTTCTGAAGCCAAACGACTGCGTATTATTCTTCAACAAAGCAGAGAGGAGGCTTTTGCAACATCCACAAGATCAGGCTCAATACTGTTTAAGGACTTAGAGGAATTTGGTAATCCGGATGCCGATATGGCCTTTTATGAAGATCATAACGATGAAGATGAAGATGCTGATAACTTCAATTTTGAAAGTCATGAGCAGAGTGAAGAGGGTGTTAGCAGTGAAAACACAGATACAAATTTGTTGTATCATGATTTCAATATCAACACATCTTTACCAAAACCAACTCACACTGTGATAAACGACGATGCTCATGCAACTTTCATACCAGAAACTCAACTTCAAAGTAAGTCTACTTCCGGCACTGACGATGTTATGAAATATATTAATTTTGAAGGGGAGGGTGTCGAGGTTACAAATACTGATCCGTCGACAAATGAAAACATGGTGGATGTTCCTATAACTTCTGTTACATCAACTACCATTCCACCACAATCCACCCTGGTCATCACTGATGTCATAACACCAGCAATCAAACCAGTACCGGTTGAACAACCAGTATCAACTACCACCCCAACGACTGAATCTACACCGTCCTCAATAGCTGAACAACTTGTATCAACCACCGCCCCAATAACTGAATCTACACTATCACTTATCCTTGAACAACCCGTATCATCCACCACCACTTTAACAGTCATGGTTACACCTCCACCATCAGTACAACAAGCATCATCCACCTCCAACCCTTTCCTCACAGTCAGTGATCCACTGATTCAGTCTCTTCAACAACAGCTGGAGGCTCAAGCTAAACAAATAGCTGCATTGACTAAAAGATTCACCACTCCTGACACATAAACTCTCAAGGAACCGCAACCTGATGAGCCAACACTTAAGAAAATATCCGACAGCGTGTCTAAACTTAAAGAACAACACAAATCATTTATTGGAGAGAAGAAAACTCTTGACAAAGAGAATGCTGCCTTTCTTGGGTCAATTAATGAGAAGATGACCAACATCATTCGACGAGAAGTAAAGTCATACGTTGATCAGGAGCTACCAACTATTTTCGGTACTAGTTTATCTACCTTTCAACTAATGAAATTGTTGCAGACACGCCTGAAAGATATGAGGACTAGTAAATCGAAATACAAATGCAAAGTTCTGCAATATCTCAACAAAGCAATCATTGAAGATACACCTGCAGACACTGAAGACTCTGAGTCTGAGGATGAAGAAGAGCTCGAGGAGGAAGATAACGAGGGTAACGGTGATGAGGATGATGGTGATAATGATAAAAATGAGGAAGAGGATAAGGAAAAAGATGATGAGGAAGAAGATGATGAAGAAGAAGAGGATGAGGAAGAAAAGGATAAGGATGAAGACGAAGATGAGGACGAGGATACAGATTAGGATGACAATGATGATGATGATAATGACGACAAGAATGGAACCAAAGAGGGTGACAAGAATGACAATATGGGTATGAATGCCGACGAGTCAAATAAGGATGAAGGTGATAAGGCAACTGAGAAAGGTATTGAGGAAGCTGAAGAAAGCGTTGCTGAAACTGCAGAAAAGACGGTGGAATCTACTGTACCAGAAACTCAACATATTGACATAGGTATATCTACTGAACCAGTTTCTACTACTGCTTCTCACAATGAATCTGTAGAAAATATGCAAGAAGACGAAATTCATGTGTCTACGCATGAAGAAGAACCCACAGGGTCATGCTAGAAGACGAAATTCCAGTCTGTATGCCTAATGATGATATACCGGTGACACAAGAACAACCTTCAACACCATCTGAAGATCAGCACATCTCTGATATGGAAGTTGAAGACTTAAATGTGTCAGAACCAACGTGTGCTGAATCTCTTATCATCGATGACACGGTACAGGAGCAACTCTGGCTTACAAATGCAGCACCTCAGCATCCTTTCGCCATAGCAACTGAAATGGAGCTCACTCAATTCCTAAACAATCCTATCGATTTCTCGGCCTTTCTAAGGTATCATCATGGGAAACCGACAATGACTCCGGATCTTATCAAAATGGAAGCCGCAGATGTCGACTTTTTTGATACCTTGAGGATCAGCCATAATGAGGCAGAATATCACTTAAATGAGCTTACAAAGGCAATGAGAGCGACGACTACAGGAATTCAGACTCCAGTGTTACGACCTCTGACTCCCACAGTCATCGTCGGTTCTGCAATGATTCCAATAGAGCACTTCGTATCTCATGATCTTGAATATCTTGAACAAGGCGCGAAGAAATATGCCACATCACTTACTATGCTCAAGGCTGTTAATCTGGAGAACGTACCATGGATCAAAGATAAAGTACCTGATGCGTTATGAAGAAGGAAACTGCTCAAGTTTTATGTTACTTTTGCATCACTTGTCATCTCCCACTGGACTGCAAAGAAAAGGTTAGCTTACAATCACTTCGATCGTCCAAAGAGAGGTTCTTCTATTGTCTCAGCTCACAGAATTAAACGCATTCAAGGAGCAACCACTCAGACTGTATTCGGTTATGATTACTTGAATGTAATCGTGTTCAAACATACTGATGAGAAAGAATACCGAATTGACGAAAGTGATCTCCAGTACCTTCAACTTGAAGACATCGAAGATCTTTTGTTGTTATTGGCTCAGGGAAAAGTCGACCATTTACTACCTGAGATTGTCATTGCATTGAGCTCCAACCCTCGTCAATATGCAAGAAAAATTGTCATCCAAAACCGGGTGGAAGATTTCAACTTGGAGTGGAGAGCTATCAAAAGCAGCTAAACTTGCAACGTCCCCATACAACTCCGCTCAGTAATTTTCACAAGAACAAGAAGCCTTACATGGGGACCATGACACCGGAAGCAGGGATATTTTATCCAAATGAGACTGGCGTCATGCGTTTATGTGATTCTCCGAACTACACAAATTCAGCGATGGTACGCTCAAGCATGTTCGAGATGATTTGACGGTTCTCAATGCCGACCTACCGCTTCCAGCAGTCAAGTACACTTGGACGAGCCAGTGCAAAAAAGGACCTAAGTACGCGATCAAAAAGATCGAGGAACTCTTAAGGAAGCGTCGGTTGCTACGAAGTGTTGAACGATTCGTAGGTGGACGACCATATGGAGCTCACCATAGGTTCACGGAACGATCCATTTAATTATGGATCGTCTTATAACAGGTCAACTCCATATGTCTATTACTTTGAATATGTTAATTTATGTATAATCAGCTTATGTGGCATGTTGTAGTGTAAAAATATGATATTTATCAAGAATTTCTCTCGAGATTCTAAACCTTTCAAACATATCGTACTCGAGCACTACAACTAACTCTCATTAATTTAAGGGGGAGCATTAATATGTTCTTTAGCCAGCATCTAATTTCATTTTATTACCCAAAGACCGGTTAATCCATTAATATCCAAAATATTGATGGTTAACATTTTGGAAAAGGGGAGAAAATGGGATTAAGGAGACTTAATGATACTTGGTTAAACAATGAAAAAGGCTTAAAAGATAAACCAACTTAATATGTGTAATGCACATGTTAAGGGGGAGCGTTCTTGATGAACAAAACACTTAAGGCACAAAAACTTTGATTATAATATCACAAGTGCTTTAAGTGATTTTTTTCAAGGATTTTTCATGGTGACAATACTTACCCAAAACACACTTAATTCACGACGGATGTGGTGATAAAAGGGTGGTAGGATTAGGTATTGGTCCAATGATTCATTAGAACCGATGGAATCTTCTCAAGGACAATTCCCTAGATAGAATTAGTAGTCCTTAGGAAAGATGGAGAAAGATTGTGAACGTAGCTGAGTACCGACTAATTACTGATGCTAGCACTGGAACAATCACAACAAGGTTCTAGTGATGATGTATTGGTAAGTACTGAAAGGGTTGAAGAATGAAAAAGAAATGTAAAGATAAAGGGTGTAAAGAAAGAATCCCTCCTTACAACTTAGGACAGAAACCGGGTCAACACATCTATTATTGGGATCATTTTTAATGATTCTCAATATTGAAGACAAGATATCATAGACCCAGTGATGTCATGCACATCCCCTCCCAGCTAACTCAAATATCTCTCAAAAGATGTTTGTTTTAATCACACAGAGCTTAACACGTTATCTATTGGTTTATTCACTCCGAATAGACTGATATTGAAAAGGTGGCAATCCTCTCCAGCCATCGCTCACTAAATCAAAACGCACTATCGAGTCTAGAGCCACGAGATCATCAAAAGTCTCATTAGGACACTTTCCATTTATTCCTTGCTTCTTCACACACTGTGAAAAGTAAGAGATCTTTATGAGTCCTACGCAGTATTCTTGTAATATTGCCAAAAGATCCAAGTGATACGCAAGTATTACAATGAAGATGGAAATCCTGCTTGAGCCAACATCAAACAAGCTCATGGTAGGTGTTAGACTTACTTTTTGGTAAGCTGGTGCCTTTCACGTGAGTTGGACTAGATTTATATATACTTTGCTACACGCAGGGACTTAATGTGTAAAGTATGTATAGTTTAGTCATGTTAGGCCTATAAGTACCCCCATGACTCTTCATGGGGGTGTGGAAGTTTGTCACTTTTTCATTTGTTTTATTTTCACTTGGAATAAAACACACATTCCTTTCACCTCTCTCTAACTTTCTCTCACTAAGAACAACAATGGCATATATGTTCTTTGATCATCCCTGACCCCCGATCTTAGGTGCCTTCTTGATGTCTTTCAATTGGTATCAGAGCTAACCGGGGGTGTTTTGTATCCGTGTGTTTGTATTGTGTTATCAGATTCGTGTCATGATATTCAGTATCATGGTTCGTTTTTTTCTGATTCTTCTCCTTATCTAATCTTATCATGTCCAGTCACTTTTATAATATATTTGAATCAGTTATTGTCACGAATTCCAAAGGTATCTTTATATGATGATGCCTCGTCATTTTTTAATCCATTCATTGTGATATGCGTGTTGTGGTTGTGTCCCTGGTTTCATTGGAGTAACTTTTTGGGGAATAAGGACAACTGCTATTTGACCAGATCCAGTTTTTTCGGTACTAGTGCCTGTGGATTCGATTCCTAAATTTTGCGGATTTTTGCATTCGTACATGTTGCGGAATCGAATTCTTTCTACTTTTGCGGAATCATTTGTATTCCATGATATTGCGGAATCTTGGTTTCACATGTTGCGGAATCGAATGTCATCTACTTTTTGTGGAATCGAATGGTTTCTTCCTTCTCGGAATTATGGCTGCGAAATCTTGGGTTGCGGATTCATTGGTCTTGTAATCGAATGGGTTGCGGAATCATATGTATTCCATGTTGCGGAATCATATGAATTCCATGATTGTGATATTGAATGAGAAAAGGACTGATAAGAAATGTTGCGGAATCATATGAATGGGTTGCGGAATCATGCCATCTATCTCACCTCAACCCACGTGTTATTTTTCGATTCCAAATAATGATTCATAACATTCATGTTATAATCAATATATTTGTTTCGACTGGGACACAAGTCACAAAATCGATTCAACAACATGCAACCCATCTTGTATCTACTGATAATCCAAACCATTTTTCAATCACAAAAAACCGACTCATATCAATCTTTTTTCAATACCTTTAAACATTCCAACCTTTTCACTCCACAAATCAACACCGATCTATACCCTATCCTAATCCCATCGTCACCTATACCCTCATATCTAGACTCGAATCCATTTCTGTTAAATAAAAGACCTCAGATTTGTTTAAACGTTTTTGTTAATCTTTTAAAAGGATTTTTTTGCGTTTAACAATCTCATCACAGATCCACACTCAAAATGATCTCATCATCATAGATTTTTGTGAGGGCAAACCCTTCTTTATTTTCGAATTTTTTTCACTGATGTATAACTTTGTTATAATCAGTGTTCAATTCGTTTTAAGTCTCAAAAAACAACACCAATAAACCTACCTTCGATCATTTTTAACATCTTAAAGATGACTTCGGTGCATGTATTCTATTGGGTTCGTTTAATTAGCATATACAATCAGGATGATAAGGAGATGCGATTGATTTGGGTGTAGTGATTATTTGATTCAGATTCGATGATAGGAGAGATGGGTTTTATGTGCTTTGGTAGTATGGATGAGATGGGGGCGGATCTTACAATGTGACGTGTGATTTGTGGTTAATGGGAGATAAATTTTGGGTGGCTCGGTCTGTTTTATATCCATAGGTCAACAACTAGTTTCTTATCTTTGACTTAGGCGGTTTAATATGGACAGCTGTTGCACACATTGGAGTTTGTTTTTTTGGTATTGATGAAAAAGGGTGTGGAGGTTTCTAGACATGACATGGGTTTTTGGTAGGTTTATTTATACTCGATTGTCACATGGTCTAGTTACTCTAATTTGCATCAATTTGGATTGTTTATATTCATGTCAAGTTGGCACCGGGTATATGATGGACTGAGTACTGTGATTGTAGACTGGGCCGACTTCATGTTTCATTGGACTTGGCCTACAACATACTCGAAATAATTCTCCTACCATGTTTACGAGTGTTTTAGTCAAATGAATTATATGCTATTTGGATATAAGTTTGACGGGCCAATCACTACATTAACCGAAGGCATTAATGGGCCGATTTATTTTTGCAATCAAATTCGGGTCGATTGATTAGAATATCCGAATGTTGCAAAATTCATCATGTTAGAGATATTGGATTGAGCCGGGTATTTTCGAAAGAACCAAGTGATAAAATTGTTGTCATGTTATAGGCTTATGGGACAGGATTTTATTATTTTGGCAGGCCGTTTAAACAGTGACATTCTGGCCGGATATCCGTTTTCGATCATATCACTTCTTCACGAACAACAAACACAACAAACACAGCAAACATGATACATTACACTAAAACGATCCTTATAAAAAATTCACCTATATTCCTAACGGCTATTACGGTTTATGTGATTACGTAGATGATTCGATGCTACTTATTTGAGGTTGAAGTGAGATTTTTCAGAGGCGTTCTTATTTTATCTTTAAAGGAGTACTTACGACTTTATAAGATAACTTGCTCGAGCATATACGGTTATGAATAAGACTTGAAGTATCTAGTTTCCATTGTCAAGGGGAGGATGGACGACGACATGGATAACTATCATTTTTTGGGAGCTTCGTTGCGGTTCTCAGTGTCACACGCACTTGCAGTTGTGGATTTCTTCAAGAGATGTAGTATCTTTTCATATACCGCCTGTTTTGGTATAGGGTACTTTAGAGAGGTTGTACCTTTTTAATACCGCCTTTTGGTATAGGGTACGTTTAAGACTTCTCTGCATCGCTCTTCATTCTACTATAGTGCAAGCTTAAGTTCAAGTTTGGGGAATTCTACTTCAGTTTCAAGTTTGGATTATCGGGTTATCTTCATCAGTGGTCACTATCAATAGCCAACAAAATTGATAAAGGGATTCAGTTCGGGGTGATCTAGAGAGAATTTTGTTTAGAGAGATTTTGTTGACATCTTCTCACATAGTAATGGTTACTAAGTAAGCGGTTCCAGTTGGCATACCACGTACACACATGAAGGATGATTCCCTTAATAGGTATCATCCTGGAGGGAGAAATGTGTACATGCGGGGTCACTTGACTTTGGTGTTACCGTTTCTATATAGAGGGATAAGTTGTCTACATTCGGGACTTAATTGACTTTGATGTGGCAACTTTTTATCATCATTGTCCTGTCAGGAGAAATGTGCATTTCTGGGACTTAATTGACTCTGGTACTACAGGTTGACTTCATATTCAGGATAGAGTGTGTACTTCTGGTAATCTATCATAGAATCAAGACTGGGATTGCTTCAATTTGTGAGAAAATGTTGATGACGTTATCACCTCCCACAGATGTCCTCTGTATGATCTGTTTGGGAGGGAGCAGTCTTTACTGCTTGTTTCATGAAAGGCCTTCTAGTTGGGAGGGAGTTAAACTCAACTAGATTCTACAAGTTGGATAAATTGAGCTGGAGTATTCAAGAAGATGAAGGTCGCTGAAGACTGTCTCAAGGAATGCTAGAATTCATGCTTATCATTTTTCCTTTATTTTTTTTTTGCTTGTAGGAATCATTTGTAACCAACTCACGCGAGTCACCATCTTGGAGGGAGATTGTTAGACTTACTTTTTGGTAAGATGGTGCCTTTCACGTGAGTTGGACTAGATTTATATATACTTTGCTACACGCATGGACTTAATGTGTAAAGTATGTATAGTTTAGTCATGCAGGCCTATAAATACCCCCATGACTCTCCATGGGGGTGTGGAAGTTTGTCACTTTTTCATTTGTTTTATTTTCACTTGGAATAAAACACACATTCCTTTCACCTCTCTCTAACTTTCTCTCACTAAGAACAACAATGGCATATATGTTCTTTGATCATCCCCGACCCCCCGATCTTAGGTGCCTTCTTGATGTCTTTCAGTAGGTGACACGTGCGGTTCTTTAAGAACCAATCTTGTGAAAAACTGGAAAGAAACGGTAGTTTAATTCTTAATTGAACTTAAACTCGTTCCAGGACTCTACGCATTATCGTATGATCTTGCCAGAACACTCAGAGTGACACTCTTTAGTGTTCACAGTGACGAGTGGAAATCCTTCTAGTGTTAACATCAAACAGCACTTGGTAGGTAACGTGCAAGATTCTATTTGAATCAAGCTCGTGATAACTGGAAAACAACGATGGTGAAAATCTTAATCGAAATTCACTTGTTCCAGGTTCATGAATTGACGGCTTCAATCACAAGGATAGTTTATCCAAGTGATTCATTATTTATTTTCGCAATCAGGCTTAGTGATCGTCGAATAAAGAGAACGGGTCAACCCGCGAAATCCTGTCAGGAAGTTACTTAATTAAAACTATCCATCACAGGTACGATATCTAATATCGTCCAACGGTCCTCACCGACCGGAGGTAAAATGCTACCGATATAGAATGAAATGTTCTAAGCCATTTCGTTCATGTCTTGTTATGTTGCGCCATTTGAAGACGGTGGCGTTGCGGTGTACCAGTTGAAGACGGTGGCGTTGCGGTGTACGAGTTGAAGTCGTCCTCACATACTTATTCCTTCTGCATCAAATATTTCAGCAAATTCAAGAAAGTCTGACCTAAAAGTCTTCCGCTGTATCGACTCTAAAACTTTCAAGAATTCAACAAAGGATAGGTGTGTGGGACATGAAGTCATGAAGAGGCAAACATCACAAGAAGGTAAAGATTGCACGTGAAAGGCCAAAAGAACATGTTCCAAGAAAAAGTCTGATATTATTCAACACATATTCACAAAAAGAAGAAAAGATAAAGAAGAAAAGAGAAAGTGGACTACGAGCTCAAGAACAAGATCTAACATGCTAGATTAGGACTTTGTAAATTTGGAGTGACCTCCCTTTGGGGGAGATTGTTGGAAATACGTTTTACGTATAAAGAAAGTATCGGTCACTCCAACAATTAGTTATAGGCTCGTAGTATTGTTTAAGTAATATTTATGTTAAGCCCGACCCATGAGCATGTTCATGGGCCGGAGGCCCAAGTCCATTTAAGGACTTGGGTATATAAACCTCTTTCCACCATGGAAAGAGGTGTTGATTGTTTCATTTCTCAAAGCAATACACATAGTTTCTTTCACTTCTCTCTCTAGTTTCTCTCTCTAGAAAAACATCAACCCTCTTGAAATACAAAGATTATCACACTTCTACAATCATCCTAAACTATTTCTATTACACCTAATCACTTGAATGAACAACTTTTATTAAAAACCCATTTCATAAATCATTCATTCCATATGTTTACTTAATTTTAAAAGCTTGTAAACATCATTATAAACATAAACCCATTAACAAAATAAATAAAAATCATCAAACCAAACAAACACCCCCTTGGCCGTGGGTTTTAAAGAACCAAAACACCAAACAAAATATTTTTCAAGCTTTATAATTATCATTCCATGTTTATAAACACTAGATTTTAACATGCATTCAAGAAAATTAGATCAAAACTCACTTGATTTTGAAAAATAATTTTTGTAAGAATCAAACAATTGCATGTGTGTTTTTGTTTAATTAAAACACTTAATAAGATAAATAAAATATAGGACTTTGATTACCTTCTTCAAAAATCAAGAAAAAAAATGGTGGTGATGGTTTAGTGGTGGTGCCGGCGGTTAAACAGAGAGGGAGAGAGAGTGAGATTTTTTTTTTGAAGTGAAAATGAGTGTGTGTGTGTGTGTGTGTGTGTGTGTGTGTGTGTACGTGTTTATGTTTCCTTTTTGTAAAAATGGGAGGGTAGAAAGTGGCAACTTAGATATCTTTTGGCCTCATCATAAAACAACTATTTAAAGAGCGGGAATATGACATACCAGTCGGTTTTGAATTTTTGCGGGAGTCGGAGTTCGTCCCGGCTACCTCAAAATACTTTTAAATGGTTCAAACGCACACAATATGAAGTGAAATGGTTCCGACTCGACTTAACACGTAAATAAAATAAAAACTTCAAAAAATTCAAATATCGATCAATCGATAATAAAAGATAAATTTTGGGCATCCTTCGGTATCGTAGTCGCTATCGGTTCTTCTTAAATCGTCAAACGTTAAAATTATGACCACCAACATTGGTTTCAACTTAAACCGTCAAACATATTACCAACAAAATTTCTTCAAAATTTCAAAAATATGCCTAAATTAGGGTTAAATAATGACTCGGGTTATGGGTATCACAGTTATGTGGTGGACCTTATAATTATTACGATTTTGCGGCTACGGATGACCAAACGTCAAGTGATAATGCGGTTTATGGTAATAGTTTACAAAATCAATCTAACACCGGTCCACCACAAGGATATTTTAATCAAGGAAACAATTTTCAAAACTGAAACAATTTTCAAGGGAATAATAATCAAGTGGGATTTTATCAAGGGCAGAACTTAGGATTTCAAAATCGAGGTTTTAACAACAACAATCAAGACCGGAATTTTAATCAAGGTTAAAGTTCAAATGAATTTTCAAAGCAACAACAATCAAGGGAATTTTTCAAGCGGGGATCAAAACCAAGGAAATTCTAATCAAAATCAAAACGTGTCAAATGATTTTCAATAATACATGAAATCAAATGAAGCAAATATGAGGAGATTAAAGGGTCAAATTGGTACTTTGAAAAACGAATTTTCCAATACTTTGAAAGGTCAAAACAACAAAATTGAACAAAATCAAAGTAAACACGAGAGTATGTTTGCGGCTTTAATGAACAAACCATCCACTTCGGGGGCGTTGCCAAGTAACACCGTGGCTGATGACGTAGAGTCCTCATTCGGATCACGAACCCGACCCCCGGTTACTACACGCATCCAATCCAGAAAGCATGTGTTAGATATAGTTTGTCTTGGGCTCACCAGCTCCAATGAGCAGTTATCGCACGCGGATGTGTGCGACCCACGACCTGGCCGTACACGGACAGGGTCAGACATAATCACAATCTAAATAGGATTGTGATTCACCTATTGCAAGAGGATATTCACTATACTTATTTAGGAGATAAGGATCATCATTGATATGGTAATTATCCCTTTCTTAGGGCTTAAGATTCGGTAAGCCCCGTTAGGTTTTCACTGCCTATATAAGGAACCCCTAAGGTTACACAAAGGTACCATTCTATCACAATACTCACCCTCACCGATTATCTTAAACCTAAACCGATTAGTTACTCTCAAGTTGGAGTCTAATCGTGGGAAACAATACCACGGTAATCCTAACAGCGTGTTGTTTAGTGTTCAGGGTCTCGTTAGAAGTTCACTTGGTACGAGAGTCGGAGTCCCCAACACCCGAATTAAGCCTAATTCGTGTTAGACGAGGTCCATCCAACTTTTGTATCAACAAGTTGGCGCCATCTGTGGGACCCTACACTAAACTCTCAAGAGCATGCCTAAGGGCGGCCAGTTTATGGTGAACCAGAAAAATTCTGGCAAGAAGACATCGACAGAGGCCCATATAGCCTCCCCTCACTCGATTACTGGGTTAGCCAGTGGTGCGAACAACCGGAATATAGTGAATCCGCCTCCACGAGGAGCCAATTCGTCATTCAACACTATAACACCAACACTGGCGGTAAACTACCATGATCCAGGTTCAGCACCACCTCTCCATCAAAAGAACGCATAAAAACAGCCTAGCGCGGGAATAAAGGACGACACGATCGTTCGTATTCACGCGGAAAACATCGAGGACTACGTCAACCAAAACTATGACACACTCGTTCCCCTCATTACCGTGAGGATGAGAGTTGATCAGCCAGGGAACTTGTGGTCTCAAATCAACTTTGAAGCGGCACCTAGCGGTACACCGTGACGCCCAAGTAAGAGATAGAGAGGAATCCAGGCTAAGGAACAACCCCAACCACAGAATGTCTTCGAAAGAATAAGAGACAAGTCATTTAAAATCTAGAATATGGGCATGATACTTCTTAACACTTCGATGGATACTTGGGGCTCGCTGATCTGGAAACCCCCGCGGAGGACACCCAACGTACAAGTGTCTTCAAAAGAATTAGTCCTCCAACTAAATAAAGGGATCTAACCCAAAACCTCGGTAGAAAAGAACTAAAAGAAGCCAACGAAGCAAGTCAAGGCGAGGGAGACGTTCACCAAGCTATGATTCGTCTAGCTCCGACTCTGATGACCACAACCCTAGGCGTCGCAAACCGAGGTATTCTTCCTCAGATTCTTCAGACGGTGAAAGGGAACATCAAAGACATTCCCATTGCCAGTTTCAGCGCGAGAACGAGGACTTGTCTCTCCCGTGGCATCGAAAGAAGGTGGATGCTTTTACAAGTCGTATCCAAAATTACTCGGAAGACAAGAAGTGACGAATGCCATTGAATGTTAAGACCTACGATGGTAGGGTGACCCTGATGACCACTTTAAAGTCTTCCAGTCATAGGCGGGAATCGAGCAGTGGCCAATGCCTATGTGGTGCCACATGTTCAACTCTACTCTAATCGAGAATGCGCGAGACTGGTTCGAAAAACTTCCACATCGAAGCATCGATGGATTCGAAGACCTATAGAGGGCCTTCAGAAGGAATTACACTCGACGAAAAAGGTGTAATAAGGACCCTGTCTCACTCGCAACAATGAAGCAGCTACCGGAGGAGTCCACGGAAGACTTTACGGAGCAATTCAAGGACGAGTGCAACAAAGTTAGAGCATATCCAGAAGTTTTAAAAATTTCTGGCTACATGAAGGAAATAACGGACCAAGAGCTGATTAGACGCATGAATGACAAAGTTTTGTCAACATTTGATGAACTAATGAAACGGGTCAGATCTAGTATACAAGGTGAAACCGCAGCCGCTCACAGCAAGAAAGGAAACAAGACCTACATGTCGCATGACCAACCTAAACGGCAGTCAAACGCCTAGAACAACAGTTGAAATCTTGACTATCGCGGCCATCCAAGGGGACGAAGGGGGAATGATAAATTCCTCCCCCCCCCCTCAAAAGGAAAGGAACCCAGACCTACAGGTCGCATGACCAACCTAAACGACAATCAAACGCCCAGAACAACAGTCGAAATCTTGACTATCGCGGCCAGCCAAGGGGAGGACGGGGAATGATAAATTCACCCCCTCAAAATGACCTCGGGCTAGATACTAATGTCTTAAGTAGAGAATTTCCCAAAGCCACCCCAAAGACCACCCCGCTTGACCGGTAATAACTGAATTTTTAAAGTTCGTTTCTCTCGAATCGATTCGAATTGACAAAAGGTTTAAAGTGTGACTCTATTGTTCTTGGTGGATAAAAGTAAAATTGATTATCTATTTTAATTAAAAACTAAAACTTTAAAAACATAAACTAAAAATAAAGGAAATTAAACAAATTAAAAACTAATTAAAAGTAAAGTTAAAATTAAAAATAAAAATAAAACACTTTGAAATTGACTTGACACAAATGGTGGAAAAATAAAATGTTTGAAAATAATTCGGAATAAAAATCAAAATGTAGTTCGGAATTTAAGTATTTTAACCTAATTCGGGAAAAGGTAGACTCAAAACAATTCGGAATAAATCTAGACGCACCTAGTTCGGATTATTAAACCCTAACCTAGTTCGAAATCCAACCAAAAATGATCTAATCTGGAATGTGTGTAGTGTATCTAATTCGAAATATGTAAGTGTAATCCGGAATGAAAACAGAATCTTATTCAGAATATTGTAAACAACCTAATTCGGAATAACAATAAGAACACAATTCGGAATGAACAAAACCAAGAGTTAATTCATAAAGCCAAAACTTAAACATAATTCGGAAAACTTAACAACTCTTAATTCTGAATGCATATATTAAGACTTAATTCGTAATAACACATGAAAAGCAATTCAGAATCAGCCTTTGTTATTTAATTCGGAATATAGATTAAACTTGTAATTCGGAATATAGGTTTAGATGTAATTCGGAATCTACGGTTATGAAGGCTAATTCGGAATAAGCTATAATTATATAATTCGGAATAAATCTATAATAACCTAATTCGGGAAATGTTTATGCAAGTAATCCGGAATAAGAGGGTTTTACTATTCGGAAAAAAATGAAAAGTCTACAGTTTGCAATAAAAGGGTTTTAAAAATCCGGATTAAATAAAAATAAGCAAAAACCAAATAAGCAATTAACCAAAAATTAAGCTAAACAAATTTTAGGAAAAGCTAAATAAGACACAAACCAAAAACTCTAAAAACACCAAATAAGAAAAATATATAAAATCAACTTTTAAAACATTAATCTACCAAATCCACTTAATTAAAAATAAGCTAAAAACAAAATAAACAATAAGCACAATAAGCACTAAGCAATAACCATCAACCACATGAAAACAATAAGAACAATCAAATAAGCACATCAATCAAATAAGAAATAATAACCAAATCAAACATAAGATTTAAAACAAGAAAGGTAGAATGAGATTAATATAAAAAGCTTGAAATTAAGATGCAGATTAAGATTCACAAAACTTAAAGATTAAGATGAAAAGCTTGAAAACATTAAAGAAAGCTAGAGAGAGAAAGTAATCTAATCCTAATTACCTTACAAAAATAAAACTAAAATCTACTCATTAACTACTACTCCAAAATGAAGGATTGAGAGACTATTTATAGGAGGAAGGGAAGTTGGTGTTGTTGCTTCCTTCTTTCACTTTGTCTTCTCGTCTTTTTAATTACTTCGTCTTTCTCGACTTTGTCTCGGGATTTGTCGATAGATAAAATGAACTCGTCTTCTAATTTTCTTCATTTATTAGACTTGGTTCTTCGACTTCGTTAAACTTCCTTCTTTGGTCTTTTTCTTCGATAAATCTTTAGAATAGGCCTTTTACTTTCGTTCGTTTTGTACTTTTGATCTTTTGACTTCGTCTTTTGTCTTTTTCTTTGATAAAATCCCGTGAAAGCCCGTGTTTTGTTCCTTTTTCATATTTTGGTCCTAAAACACAATAAAAACACAAACCACGCATAATTCGGACTTTTACGACATTAAATACACGTTTTAGTCTCGTTTTTATTTGTTTTAAGTGGTGAAAGGATAAGTGTTTTCACACTTATTAAATCCCTTACACTTGACCATTGCAATGTCCTCATTCAATGCATTAATTTCAAAGCACGATTTACATTCTCCATCATAATTAACCCACCTTGGCCTTTATTAAATACTAGACACTAAGGAAACTAAAAAGATAGAAAGTTACAAAATGTTTGAAAGGAGAAACTTGTAAAGAAATCTGAGACTTACATTAGGGCTTTGGTGTCATGAATGTTCATCACCCTCAAGTTTCACGTTCCCTATACCAAGCTTAAAAATGAGATCATTGTTAATACAAGTTAGTAAAGCTAACACTTACTCATGTGGCTCAATTATTCACTTAGACCCCTCTATTCCTAGGTGTATCTCTTATATTTTATTATTGTCTTGAATGATCACGAGGATGTATTTTTTACATATTTCGATAATTTATATAGGCCGAAAATAAAGTAGGACGATTTAATCAATAGTTAGCTAAAGGAGAAAATCTTTTAAAACTACTTCTCGAAACCTCATAAAGTTCATATCTTGGCATAACTCGTTTCACGATTTGAGACCTTTCTCGGATCGATATTTGGCATTGACTTCATACTTCGAATCTTGAGAGACGTTCTTGAAATAATGGTCTTCTCTTCATAATAGGAATTCTTCAATTGAAGTTTTTGAGAGATTCTTCGAACTTGGACCACGACTTCATCTTTTTTCTCCAATCTTTATTTGGGATTTTGATATACAACGATCCACCTCCTTTTCAGACTTGGATCTATTATCCTCATACCTTGTTAGGGTCTTTCGGATAGACTTATCCATGATCTTTATGGGAGTAATTGCTTCTCGTCGTGTGTCTCGATCCTTCATATTGATTTTTGAATCAGGATTCTTCACATCACTTTGGATCTTTAGAAACAAAATAGAATCCTCATGCCTTGTTAGGGCCTTTTTGGACTCGCCAATCTTCGCATCCCGCTTCAATAAGTTATGCCTTGGCTATGAACTCTAATTAATCCCGAGCAACTTTTAAACGATCTTGGGCTAGAAGCTAAGTAACTTTTCAAATCGTACGACCCTATTTATTGCATTTATTTATTAACAAGCAATGGGAGAAAAAGCTCATAATTAACTCACATAAATTCATGAAAGAATATAAAACTTATAATTGACTCTATCATCTCTCGTTCTCCAGAATTTAAAATCTCAAGGAATGAGACTCGTGGATGCTTAGCCTAATAAACCAATTAAGGTCCATATGGTTAAGGATACTGGCTAGAGTAAACGTTGATAAGTAAACTCGGGTTGAGTCAAAATATTCACGACGAGCCTAATATATTAAAGACATCTAAACTCATTAAAACCATTTTATAAAATAATTTATTTTGATTTTATATAAAATGAAAGAAAATAACGAGAATAAAGGAAAATACTACTAGGCCAAAATAGATCAAAAATTTTGAAAAATGTCGAAAAATCAATTTTCCGGTTAAAATGAGGCCAAATTCATGGAAAAGCCCACTTAACTTCGATAGAAGTCCCCCTACACTTAATATAAACATTGTCCTCAATGTTTAAGCATGTGGAAGTAAACTCCCCTACACTTAGGACATTGCGAACGTTGTTTAAATCTTGCTAAGGAAAAGACAACTAAAGTGATTCCTATTTCAACATATATGGATATAAAATAGTGAATCAAAAGAGTTTAGGATAGAACCAGGAAAACGGGTACACGGAATCACGGGTCGTCAAAAGTCATTAAAAGAGGATCTTTGAAAGCTCTAATCCCTGTACATCATAAGAAAGAAAACAACAAACACATACTAGGGTCTTCCCCTACACTTAATATAAAAACGGATAAAAAAGGATCGATCATCGGGTTGCCTCCCGAGAAGCGCTTGTTTTTGTTCACCGAGTCACGAACCTGAATCGACCTCGAATACTATGGTGAGAAACTCATAGAAGACCTTGAAGAAAATCCGTCGGGGTCAAATACATGGTTCTCATCCAACAAGTAACATAAGCCGAAGGTGAAGAGCACAAGCCAAAGTAGAGTAGGCGAGGTTCCCTTAAGCAAGAGTTGAGCATGGTGATATAAGGTATGGTGAGGTGAAAGCATAGCTCCGTATTTTCCTAAAGTATTTCCTTTTATTTCATTAGATGGATACTGGGTTGGCTCAAAAATTGTGATACCCGGATCGAACACCTTTTCCTTTAGGGGAAAATAAGACTGACACTCAATAGTCCTTGAAGAAGATTTGCCCATATACCACACAATCTCATCAGAAGAAGGTGGAAAGAGAGGTGTCAAAACATAAGTACTGCGAATGTTGGTGTCGTCCGGTTTCTTCTCCTTTGAAACGGGTTTCTTAGCATCCGAAGGAGGGTAGAGGCCATAATCAAAATTCAAATAGGAGAATCATGCTCATTATGAAAGTAAGTATTGAGAAAGGTGGCGAAATCTTCCTCAAAAGAGTAATCCTCTAAAGTAGTATCAAGCGTTGTTGATGGAGGATCCTCATAAAAAAATAGGAGCAAAATCATCATTAGAAGACACAACACTTGAAGAGTCACTCAAAAGAGTGTCAAAATCATCAAAGTCATCATAAGTCGGAATGTCTTCATACTCGGAAGAAAAATCATCATATTCATCAAAAATTGGTGGATCACCCAAATCGGAAAGAGAATCATCATCATATTCATCATAGATTGGTGGAGTATCCAAATCATAGAGAGAATTATTAGGATCTTCCACATGGTCTTGAAAAAGTGGATTATCATAGAAAGTCTCGAAAAGAGGATTGTTGTGTAGCACAAAATCATCAAGATTTGTAATTTCCAAAGGATTTGTAACAAGCTCGTCTTGAAGCAAATCAATCATTTTCGCCAATTCTTTTCCATTGGATTTGATGGTAATCTTCCCCATCTTAAACACTTGTTGATCATTCCCGACCCTTAGAATTAGTTCACTTTCGGCAACATCGACTAAAGCTTTTCCGGTTCTCAAGAATGGTCGTCCAAGTATTAACGGAATACGAGGATCCATCTCATAGCCAACAACAACAAAATCAACCGGAAAAGTGAAGGTACCAACTTTAACAAAAACATCTTCGGCAATACCAACGGGGTAAGCGAGATTTCTATTTGCTAGCTCAAGGGTCATACGGGTTGGTATAATATCGGGTAACGATGACTTCTTCCAAACGCTTAATGGCATCAAATTGATACTTGCCCCGAGATCGGCTAAGGCAGTACATTCTTGGATTTGAGAAAATGAACAAGGTAGCACAAAACGACCGGGATCTCCAAGTTTTTCTGGAAGTTCTTTAAGAAGGACTGCAGAACAATTTTCATTTAATCGGGTGTTGACAAACTCAGGCATCTTCTCCTTCTTACTAAGAAACACCTTGAACGCTTTTATCAAATTTCGGCATTTGGACAAGTGCTTAAACAAGGCTAATGTTAAAGTTCATTTGGGAGATCATCTTCAAAAAGGAAATAACTTGAGTATCCTCCTTAGTGAACAATTTGCACTTGTCTAACCGAGATGGATAAGGAATATTGGGCTTAGGAGGTGTAGGTTTAGAAGGTGAAGGTTGAGAGGTTGAAAGTTGAGTGGGTGAAGGGTTTTTCTTGGGTACATCTTTAGTAAGAGGTGGAGACGGTAATGGAGAACTAGTACTAGGCGTGATAGTAGGAGGGATAAATAGGGGTGGAGGAGGTGTAGGTGGAGTAACTGGGGAAGGGCAGAAGGTCCTACTATAGTTGCTCCACTGCGTGTAGTAATAGCACTCACATTAGCTCTAGGGTTGGTTTCAGTTGTTGAAGGAAGAGCACCTTGGGGACGAAGGGCTTGAAACATTTGGACGAATTTCCTATCTGTAGACTCTTGCATTTCCTTTAATTTCTTATCTTGTTCCGAAATATTTTGAAGAACTAAGTCCATTTATGGATTAGGTAAATTGAACCCTTGTTGAAAACCTTGGTTTGGGTATTTGTTGTATGGTGGAAAACCTTGAGGATTAAAACCTTGGTTTGGAAAGCCTTGATTTTGCATTTGATAATTTCCTTGATTTGCATTGTAGCCCCTCACATTTGCATTTTGTTGAAAAGTAGCTCGTGGTTTCCCTTGGTTGTTTTGGGTGGGTGGGTGTGGTCTTTTTTGAAAACCGGGTGGAGCCAAGTAATTAGTCGAATTATAGGACAAGTGATTAACATCGACATTCGGCTTGAAATGAACCCTCTTCGTGTTGTTGTAAGCATACACTTCCCCGTGAGATTGATCATAAGCCTTATCACAATTAGCATAAGAGTATGTCCCACCACATGTTTCACAAGTAACATTAAGGGCATTCACATGTTGACTAGGGGTGTATTGGACATGTAAGGCAAGTTTAGTCACTATTGTAGTAAGGGCTTGAATTTGGTTGTTGGTCTCACTATCACTAGTACTAGCCATAGTAGCCCTTACACTTTTAGTTTGCACTTTAGCCTTGTTTTCTATTATTGCCCAAGCATCATTCATTGATTTCACAAGAATGTTACCCCCTGAAGCACTATTTAGTGAATCTTGGTCATTCAAGCTTAATCCATTATAAAAAGTATTAATTTGATGCAATTTAGTAAAACCATGTTATGGACACTTTCTCAAAAGTTCCTTAAAACGATCTCAAGATTCACTAAACGTCTCACCGTACTTTTATTCAAAGTTAATGATATCATTCCGCAAAGCGGTAGTACATGAGGGTGGAAAGAAGTAATTGATGAATTTGGTTTCTAAGTCCGCCCATGTTGTAATACTTTGGGGTGGTTCCTTATCAAGCCAAGTTCGGGCTTTTCCTTCGAGAGAGAAAGGAAAGACGAGCAAACGAATTGCCTCTTGTGAGACCCCATTGTATTTCACGGTATTAGTTAAATGAACAAACCTCTTGATATGATCGTGAGAAACATCATGAGTGCG
Organism: Glebionis coronaria; assembly: GCA_025667525.1. NCBI lineage: Eukaryota > Viridiplantae > Streptophyta > Magnoliopsida > Asterales > Asteraceae > Glebionis > Glebionis coronaria. The sequence continues at coordinate 80,747,473 of CM046882.1, forward strand.
GCCCAAGAAAGGTGTTGCAGAAACCATTTGAATAAAACCGGTTTTGAGCTCGAAGTTGTTGGCGTCAATAGCCGGCACCACAATCGCATCTTCATTGTGTTCAACGTGTGATTGCAAGAGCTCGATCATTGGACGGTTATCCATGGTATTAACAACACGATGCTCGATACTAGCGGCTTGAATGGATTTCCTCCTTCGTGAACGGGTACGCATACACCTACAAAAAAAATAGCAAAGAAATAGAAGAAATAAAGTTAATGTAAAAAGAAAATAATTTTGGTGAAAAACTTTTTGAAAAAAAAATGCCTTTTATGATTTTTAAATGTTTTTGGATTTTTGAAATTTTGAAAAAATTTTGAATTTTTTTTTTGCAAGAAAAATAACGTTCAAAAGTGAAGGGAGCCCAAAATCCAACGCGTCTCTCACAAAAAAAACCGTTAATCTTCACGATAAGAGGCGGCAGCGGCGCCATTTTAATAACTGAATTTTGAAAGTTCGTTTCTCTCGACTCGATTCGAATTGACAAAAGGTTTAAAGTGTGACTCAACTGTTCTTGGTGGATAAAAGTAAAATTGATTATCTATTTTTATTAAAAAATAAAACTTTAAAAACATAAACTAAAAATAAAGGAAACTAAACAAATTTAAAACTAATTAAAAGTAAAGTTAAAATTAAATATAAAAATAAAACACTTTTGAAATTAACTTGACAAAAATGGTGGAAAAATAAAATGTTTGAAAATAATTCGGAATAAAAATCAAAATGTAGTTCGGAATGTAAGTATTTTAACCTAATTCGGGAAAAGGTAGACTCAAAACAATTCGGAATAAATGTAGACGCACCTAGTTCGGATTATTAAACCCTAACCTAATTCGGAATCCAACCAAAAATGACATAATCCGGAATGTGTGTAGTGTATCTAATTCGGAATATGTAAGTGTAATCTGGAATGAAAACACAATCTTATTTGGAATATTGTAAACAACCTAATTCGGAATAACAATAAGAACACAATTCGGAATGAACAAAACCAAGAGTTAATTCGGAAAGCCAAAACTTAAACATAATTCGGAAAACTTAACAACTCTTAATTCGGAATGCATATATTAGGACTTAATTCGGAATAACACATGAAAAGCAATTCGGAATCACCCTTTGTTATTTAATTCGGAATATAGATTAAACTTGTAATTCGAAATATAGGTTTAGATGTAATTCGGAATCTAAGGTTATGAAGGCTAATTCGGAATAAACTATAATTATATAATTTGGAATAAATCTATAATAACCTAATTCGGGAAATGTTTATGCAAGTAATCTGGAATAAAAGGGTTTTACTATTCGGAAAAATCGAAAAGTATACAGTTCGCAATAAAAGGGTTTTAAAAATCCGGATTAAATAAAAATAAGCAAAAACCAAATAAGCAATTCACCAAAAATTAAGCTAAACAAATTTTATGAAAAGCTAAATGAGACACAAATCAAAAACTCTAAAAACACCAAATAAGCAAAATATATAAAGTCAACTTTTAAAACATTAATTTACCAAATCTACTTAATTAAAAATAAGGTAAAAACAAAATAAACAATAAGCACAATAAGCACTAAGCAATAACCATCAATCACATGAAAACAATAAGAACAATCAAATAAGCACATCAATCAAATAAGCAATAAAATCAAACAAACTACATGATTAACCAAATCAAACATAAGATTTAACACAATAAAGGTATAATGCGATTAATATAAAAAGCTTGAAATTAAGATGAAAATTAAGATTCACAAAACTTAAAGATTAAGATGAAAAGCTTGAAAACATTAAAGAAAGCTAGAGAGAGAAACTAATCTACTCCTAATTACATTACAAAAATAAAACTAAAATCTACTCATTAACTACTACTCCAAAATGAAGGATTAAGAGACTATTTATAGGAGGAAGGGAAGTTGGTATTGTTGCTTCCTTCTTTCACTTTGTCTTCTCGTCTTTTTAATTACTTCGTCTTTCTCGACTTTGTCTCGGGATTTGTCGATAGATAAAATAAACTCGTCTTCTAATTTTCTTCTTTTATTAGACTTGGTTCTTCGACTTCGTTAAACTTCCATCTTTGGTCTTTCTCTTTGATAAATCTTCAGAATAAGCCTTTGACTTCCGTTCTTTTTGCACTTTTGAGCTTTTGACTTCGTCTTTTGTCTTTTTCTTCGATAAAAGACCGTGAAAGCCCGTGTTTTCTTCCTTTTTCATATTTTGGTCCTAAAACACAATAAAAACACAAACCACGCATAATTCCGACTTTTACGACATTAAATACACATTTTGGTCTCATTTTTATTTGTTTTAAGTGGTGAAAGGATAAGTGTTTTCACACTTATTAACCGGCGTTAGGGCAATCGGTACTATGAGTACCATAATGATAAGGGGCATGGTAGGGATGAATGCATCCAACTTAAACAGCACATTGACGGGTTGGTAAAATCGGGCAAGCTCAAGCATCTCATCAAACACTAGAAGGATGGGAAATATAAAAAGAAAAACGAGAAGAAATACCAATCAAAGGATAAGCCCACAACCATATTTATGGTGTAGTCGTGGCAACGCGGGACTAGGAAAAAGCTAGTCAAAAATTTTCTCGTAGCAAAGAAATCTCGTTTCCTCCCTTGAGTGCGAGCAATGTGGTTGATGGACCTCTCACGATTGAAGTAAACATGGGGGACCATGTCGTCCGCTGCATGTACATCATGGGGGATCCTCAACGGAAATATTGTATAAACATTGCTTTACACGATTATGACCAGAAGTCTGAAGCCAGTTGATGCCGGCCACGTTGCCGCTAACAAGCTTCGGTGGGGAGGTAATTTCTCCATTGGGTCAGCTACGCCTATTGGTACAATTGGGGACGAGGAGAACTTAACCACGACATGGATGAACTTCATGGTGATACGCTCACCTTTGTCGTATAATGGCATTAGCGGGAGGCCTGAAATCCTAGCCATTCGGGTTGTAACATCTACAAGCCATGGTATGCTCAAGTTCTTTGGTGAAGGAGGTATAGTTACTATCTTCAATACTACCTCCTTCAATACTGCGATACCACCAGCGGAGTGCCATACGATAGCATTCCCACCACAGTCAACGGCACCAGAAAAGGAGGCGTCGCCACCAAATCTAAAACTGGCGATCCACCCGAACTATCCTAAGCAATAGGTTACAATCGGGGGAACATTTCCCGATACAATTAGAGCCGCCGTGTGTACTCTCCTAAGGGATAACCTCGATTTCTTCGTGTGGGAGCCAAAGGATATGACCGAAGTAACCCCGATAAATCGCGGAGCACAAAATACAGATTCGTGCAGGATATCCTCTAATGAAGCAAAAGAAGTGCGGGTATGCCCCAGAAAGCAGCAAAATCATACTTGAAGAAGTAAAGAAGCTGGTCGATACGGGCATTATTCGGGAAATCTATTACCATGAATGGCTTTCTAACCCGGTCATGGTCAAGAAACATGACGGCAGCTGACGCATGTGTGTGGATTTCATTGACCTTAATAAGGCTTGTCCTCAAGACTGCTACCCACTGTCAGGAATTGATTAGAAAGTCTAATCCCTATGCGCGTATCCCTTTAAATGCTTTCCGAACGCATACAAAGGATACCATCATATTCAGATGGCAGAAGAGGATGAGGAAAAGACAACTGTAAAACCCGCTTTAAAAATCCTATGAACAGTACACATGAACAGTAAATACATGAAAACACGATAAAAATAAAACTTTCCATTTATAATATTAATGCACGTGTCACGACATTAAATAAGAACATTCATGAATATTATAAATGTGACACGATCACGACTACCAAATCCACGATTAATAATCACGAACATACACGACCAAAATAATTAAACATTGAAAAGCTTCGGGTTTTCCCTAGTGGGCCCCATGTGTCGCGGCTAAACAAGGAGAAAGGAAAAAGATGAGCTTTTGGCCCATGAACCATATTAAACAAAACACAGGGAAACTATCTTCATAATTTAGGTTTTACAAAAAAATTAGCAAAAACCCTTCCTCCTTGTTCATCTTTCCGTCGGCCACCATCAATGCCACAAGGTGTTCTACACGATTTTGATTATTTATATTGGGGTATACATGTTCATGACCATTAGCCTTTTCATTCCACGCATTCGGTATAATCAAAAAACCATTTTCTTTTATTTTATTATGAATCTATTTAATTAATCTTAAAAATAAGTAATGGAAACATGTTAGATTAATTAAACCATGAGATTAAGGGGTGTTGGTTTGGTTTTGGGGTTAGCCAAGACACAACCGAGAGTCAAAAGACTCTCTTCTTGTTTTGATTTGACACCACTAATATGAGCAATATCTCATATCAACAAGTCAACAAATCACCCTAAAACACATAGAAAATACCTAACTTTTGTGCTATAAAGCAGTATTATGTGGTATGTTTTGTGTTTGTGCTTTAAATAGGTAACAAGGATACAATTTCAAGCAAACAAGGAAAATCAAGCTCATTTATGAAGAAAAAGACAAGAGAAGGATCAAAGATGACAAGCCATTTGAAGAAAAGGACCTATCTTGACAATGTTCAAATGTTGAGGGACTTAAATGAAATTTTGGAAAAAGTCAAGATTAAAGTCAAACCTGGTCAACCTTCAAGTCAACCAAGTCAAGGGACTTAAATAATCAAGATTGCAAGTCAAAGGACTGAAATTGCCAAAGAAATGAAGAAAATAGCTCAATTGTATATTCTGCTAAATAAGAGGGTTGAAAGTGAAAAAATTACCCAAACTTTGGTCTTAATCTGAGTAACACCCTTTTCCACCAATAGGAATGCTTGAAAAGTTCTATTCGGATTGCCAGTTAACATACCAGTTGGCCACTAACTCAAGTTGGCATTTATTGAGTGAATCAAGCACAGTACTTCCACTATCTCTTTTGGACCAATCACAATGCACCAGCCAATAATCCAATTATCCAAATATGGATAATGATCCGTTTGTTCAGCTGAGAGCTAATAAAATCACGCCACGTTTCATTTTCAACAAAGAACGAACCCAGAATCAAGCATGAGCTACACTGCATTTCAAGAAGAACTTTCTACATGAAAAGGACTCCAAATTGAAGGACGAATCCAACCTTACAACTCAATTTCACTGAAATTGTATGAATCAAAAACCCCCTTTTGTGTTCTTGAAGACAAATCTGCAATTAACCAGTTCATGACACCTGGCACTCTCCCATTGGCCAAGACACGTCATCCACTCCAACAACTTCTCATTCCAGCTCTATAAATAGGAGTAGATCATCTCATTTGTATTGGGTAGCTTAAAGTGTGAAAAACACACACTTTCATATTTTCTCTCAATTCCAGTTCTACTTGCAGTTAGTTAGCAGCGCTTAAGTGTTTGACACACACTTAAGAGTTTGTTAGTTAATCAGTTTGTCTTTGTAACAAACTTTCCCTCCCAAATAAATAAAACAAAAATATTCAGTTTATACCTCCATCTATCTTACTCAATTCTGCATTCTAGTTGATATCTTGTGATTCTGTTGATCTCATTTGATCAATAGATTCTGTGTTTGTGATTTGGAAGCTTATCAAGTGTTCATTAGCCAGTTCAGTTCATATCCAGACCTGTTGAAGCATTTTGAAGCAGATTTTGTTGATTAGATCAAATGTGGCTTTTGGAGGTGATTTGGTTGTTGATTTTAGTTGATTTGGGTTAAGGGAAGTCTTTTATAGAGAGCTCAGCGCTCCTCTACTCCATCAGAGGAGGCTTCTTGCTAAAAGGTTCTATAAAATCTGATTTTGGTTCCTCTAAAGTGCTTTGCATGCTAAATTCTTAGTTTAGCTCTTAATTGTTGATCTGATAATGTGTTTAGTTTGATTGCGGCTTAATTGTACCAGTACTAGTAGATTTGTAGCCTTAAATCTGAGTTTACTTGTTTTAAGCTTTGATTTTCATCAATAATAGGTCATATAGTTCATTTTGTGGTTAAGTGTGTTTGCAAGCTTGATTTCAGTTCAATTACATCTCATTTCATATACTAAACATGTCTTGATAGGATTTATAACCTGTTTCACACTTGTGCTCACATTTCATTTGCAAAAAGTCTTATACAGCTTTTTAAAGTAGTGTTTAGTTTTGAGTAGAATTAGTGATTCAAGTCTATTAAACATTTTGTTAAGAGTTCATTTACAGTTGGTTACATTGAGTGATCACTTTTGGTTCAGGTTTATGGTCAATAGTTTAGTCAAAAAGGTAATTGGCAGATAAAAAGTATGGGTCAAGTATTGTAATCATTTTCATCAGTAAACTAGCTAAATTCAATTCACTTGCATTAGTTCATTACTTGATCAATTTGCCTAAACTAGTTTCTACTTATAGTCCAACATCTGAAGTATTAGTGTGTATAAGGAAATTATACAGTTTACAAGTTTGAAAGAGAAAATAGCTTTTTAAACAGCTTAAGAGCAAATGCAAGTTTTTGTAATATAGGCTTAACTGTTTTCTTGTATCTCAATTTCCACTACACAAACTTACCATTTTTCTTTCACAAAACTTGTTGCCAACATGTCCTGAGTAGATTTTGTCATTTTCAGATTTTTGGAAAATTTGGTCAACGCTTGGTCAAATAAGCTCATTTGAGCTTAATTTCAGATTATGGCTTATCTAGTGACCCATTTTTCATTTGGAAAGACATTCCCGTCTTCTTGTTAGCTTAATAACAAGATTGTTTAATAAAATTAAAGTGTGGAAGTCTGTATTTCGAGTTTGTTTATTCTTGGCTTATTAGAATAAGCTACTTTGTGATTTTTGAGCTTTTAAGCTGATTCATTGCACAAGTCTAGCTAAATTTTTATTTTAAGCATTTTAAAACAAACCAGAGTTGATTTGGTCCAGTAATAAGCTCAAACTAGCTTATTAATCTTGCTTAGCCCGTTATTGTTAAAAAATCCCTTGAAATTGCACTTTGGTCCCTCTGGTTTGTAATTCTTTTCATTCAATGCTAAACTTCCTTGTTTTTAGGGTTTACAAGATAACAGTTTGTACTTTCAGTTTGTTACAAAATTAGTTAGTAAGTTTGTTAGTTTGGTTAAAATTGTTACTAGTTGGTTAAAATTTACACTCTTGGTCCTTTTAGTTTCTGAAATTTACATTTTAGCCCTTGTACTTTCATTTAGCTTACATTTCAAGCAAATTTACTTTTATGGATTTACATTTTGAACTTTGAGAATAGTAATTGGTATTTGTAAGATATTTTACGGATACGTAGCCTATTATTTTCCACTTTTTACTTGTTGATTGAATTAGACATAGCTTTCCAAATACCTTTAACAACCAAGAACAATTAAAGGCTTGATATTTTTAGGACTTTCAATTTGTCTAGAATCGAGAATAAACGAACTTCAAATACTCAACTTCAACCACCGAGACCAAAAGGTCTCGGTTTGGTTTTGTTGGTTCGGACGCAGCACCAAGGGACCCCGACCAAGGGTCTGGGTATGTTTAGGCGTTGTTTTGGGTTTGATTTCGTGTCAACCGATACGAATAGGGTCTCGGTGGGACTTTGGTTTTGGCATTGGAACCGAACAACAAAAATAATGGGAACGGTGATAACCGGTGTGAACTGGCAACATCCGATGGGAACCGGCGCACAGCCGGTGGGAACCGAGCTGGCAACGGCTAACGTGGCTCGGCCAGGGGGAAAAGTCACAGACATTGGCAACCGGCTGGGCCGGTTAGCCACTATCAAAGGGGGTGTTTGGCTCGACTTATTAAGAAACAAGGGGTACGGGCTCGTGTTAATTTTTAAAACATGGACTCGGGTTTCGGGAAATATTAAAATCAGAAAATATGTTTAATTAAATTAATTACTAGACTTTTTAATTTAATTAATTTCATGACTTAGGTTAAATATTAAAAATTAATATTTCGTGTATAACCTAAGATATTTTATCTAGCTTAATTTAATTAAAACATGTATATTTAATTAAATTCTTATAATATATAGTTTAATTAAATTAACCAAGTTATTTAATCAATAAGCTATAAACATGACTTGTATTATACTAATTAAACTTTAATTATTATGAATAATCCAGCTTATTTCTAATTATGGAAACTTACTAATTTTAGAAACTTTCTTTTTTTAGAAACTTACTATTTATGGACACCTGCTATTTTTAGAAAGTTACTTAGTATTACAATATAAGTATTATACTACACTATTACATGCATAATACAACAGAACATCAGTATAACTACAGATAACACAGTAACACACTAAAACATGATAGAATAAGTGTAATAAACTAAGAACACACAGAACCAGTAAAACACATGTAATTCAGACAACTCATACATGTCCTTATTCTTATGTAGTATTATCCGTCAAGGCAGAGTAGGTTATTCAGCGTTTTCCGTTAGCTTCTACTGGACACAAGCTACGGATTTCCCGTCCTTCAGTAAGGACAACTTCTTCCTTTATTAGGATTTCCCGTATGCAGCCAACTGTTTTCCCCCAGTAATTACAAATTAAATGCTTATGTTTTATTAGTTACCTTAGCCATATACATGCATGACCAGTTTCACCTAGTTATGGAGGTACCATAACCATAACACTAGAGGCACTAGTGTTATGAATTCACCACGGCGGAGTGATAGCTCGTGGCGTCCCTTTCAATTATTTGGCTATTATTATATTGTTATTATCATGTGGGGCGTATGGGTGCATCCTAGGTTCAGTTTCAGTCAGGATTTCATGGTGCATCTGGTGTGTGCCTTGCATCCTTCACAAAGAGCTGATCCCTCCTACCCATTACCAATTAATTAGAGGCATCCCCTCTAATTTGCATGACGAGGTAATAAGTGTGTAAACACTTATCCTTTTGCCACTAAAATCAAGGAAAAACAAGACCTAATCATGTGTTTTATATCGTAAATGTCGGAATTACGTGTGGTTTTGTGTTTTTGTGTGAAATAGGTACAAAAGATCAAAAGAAGAGAAAACACGGGATTTCACGGTCAAATGTTGAAGAAAAGTCCAAAAAGAGACGAAGACAAAGTCAAAGATAAAAAGTGAACTCAAGATCACGGAAACCGACAAAATCGACTCGATTTTAAAGAAAGATCAAGGAAGTCAAATTCAAGTTCGATTTTTCGCGGATTTAACTTTTTGAAGATATTCGAGCATTGTGGGTCCCACATTTGGGTATTGGGCTTAAAAGCCCAATAACCATTTCACACTATAATACAAACAAATGGAAAATTAATGGGTTACAAAGCCCATTTGGAAGTAAAAACGATGGAAAGGATATTTTGGGCCAAAGCCCATTTCACAAAACAAATAAACGGATAACAAAATTTGCTAGTTAAAAAGATTGGGTCAAACCCACACATCAACCGGTCAACACCTCACAAGTCACAACAACTTTCCCCACATCCTCTCACACGTTTTAATTTAATAAACCCAACTCACATTTATCCCAACCTTTTCAACCCCACGTGTAACATTTACCCCACACCCTAAATAAATAAAACGGTTTTACCTTACCCACCACCCCACACTTTTGTTTTGATAAAAACTATGTTTCCCATTTACTGTGTTTCTCTCATCTCCCATTTTCACAGCCGCCATCTCAAAACCCTAATTTTACCATAGAAAAAATTACCATCCATTATTTGGGGCTTTTTGTTTAAGTGTTTAATTCACACACTTGGGGATTAAATCCCCAAGTTTTTCGCAAGATCCACTCATGGTGGTCCATTCTCTTTAATCCGACGTGGCTAAAATCCTTGTTGTGATTGGATGGAACTAATCACCATTACCCATCATCCAATAATCATTTGCCACATCACCTTGCAACAAACACAACTAGCACACAATTTACTGCCAAGGTGGCGATCCGTGTGAAAGTGGAGAGATTTCAGCCGCTAGATCAAGAGAAGAAAAGAAAAGAAGTGTTTAATGGCCAGGATTTGAAGCTTACTCTTGAAGCTATGAAGAGAGTTTCTAGGGTTTCTCTATAAAAACCCTCATATCTGTAATTTTTAGATAGCACTTTTCTTTATTTTTAGTTTCTGCAAAAAATTGGTTTAGGTTTAATGTATTTTTAATTTTCAGTAATGTACTCTTTTTTTTAATTAATGAAAAGTAATTTTATTTTAATTTTGTCTCAATTTTACATTCCTGTCAGAATTTAAATTCATCATTAAACTGCTTCTTTTGAATCTTACTGTTGGTTTATTTCGATTAATATAAAAAAAAGAAAATAAAAAAAATAAAGAGAACGTGGAAGTATATTTTCCCCTACTGGGAAAATAAGAGAAAAGTTACTATTCATATTCATATTTCAAAGTTGGGTTCTCGGTTCGAGGATATTATTTGGTACTTTTGGTTCGAGAGTATTTGGGACGTGATGATGTTGATGATTGAGTGAAAGACGGAGGTGTTCGATTCGACTAGACGGCTCAGCGCCTCGTCTACGGCTCAAAGGATTCGTCACTAGGTTCCTTTTAATCTCTTTTAATTTTTATAAGTTCTAGTTTAATTTTTGTATCTGCTTGTATTTTGATGTTATCTGCTTATGGTATTGTTTGATTAGTTTGATTTATTGTTTGGTTATATCTGCTTATTTATTTTCAACTGCTATTGTTTTATTTGATTTAACTTTTATAGTTTGCTTATTTGGTTTTGATTTCTACTGCTTATTTGGTTTTAGGTGTTAGTCTGCTTATTCGTTTCCGTATTTGCTTTTGAATTTTCAGCTTTTGTGCTTATTGTGTTTTCTTAGATTGCTGTCTAGATTGTTGTGCATATAAACAGATTCAATTGGTCTGTTTATTCAAAGTTCCAAAAAAAAAAATAGCAAAAAATATTGTCTGGGGTGGGATTCGAACCCCAGACCTCTCGCATAACAGCCAGCACCCCTTCCAATTGATCTAAGCTTTTATTTGTGATTTACTTTACACCTTTTAATTAATATAGGCCTTTTAAATTCTAGCTATTTATTTAAATTAGTTTTCATATAAGTTTTAGATTAATTAAACTTTAATCTCGTTTTATATTAATCCAGTTTTAAAACAAAAATATAAAAAGAAAAAAAAAATTATTTACTTTTATGTTTTTAAATTTAGTTTTAAATTTTATTTAATATAAATTAGTTTTCAAATTATATAGTTTTGCTTTCAAATAGATTAGATTAAAAAGTTTTTATTTCATTTAAATAGTTTAAAATTTAGTTTATTAAAGATTAAATTAGATTTGTTTAATCATTTTAATTAGTTTTTATTTAAAAAGGTTTTAGTTTCTTACATTAGATTTTTAAAATAGTTTTTAATTATATAGATTTTAGTTTAAAAAAATACAAAAAAAAATATATTTCACCAAAAACAAATTAAGTTTTACGTTAAGTCCGATTTCAAATTCGAGTTGAGTCGAGGAACGAAAATAGATCTTAAAAGAGCATACAAAATCTTATTATTAAAATGGCGCCGTTGCCGCTTCGCTCATACGATTGACGATTTTTCGTGAAGACGTTTGGATTTTGGGATCCATTCTTTTTGAACGTTAATTTTCTTGCACAAAAATCAAAAATTCAAAAAAATCAAAAAATTTAAAAATACAAAAAAATTAAAAAAATCACAAACGCAAATTCTTTCCTAAGATTTGCAACAAAAAAATTTAAAAAATCAAAAGTAATACTTTTTCCTAAAAGTATTACACCAAAAATATTACGTATTAGTGTTATTTTTCTTAGTTCGATTTCTTTCGTTTTCATTGTGAATATATATTTTTCTAAAAAATACAAAAAGAATTTTCTTTTACTATAGTATATTACGTAGCACAATAAATTTACCTACTTTTCAAATAAGCCTTAGTTGGGATTTCATCACCTAACTATTGTATTCGCATCCATAACGAAATAAAAAAGGCAAAATAGATAAATACTAGTAAGACGTTTGAACTCGACATATACAAACTATAAGGTGGGTATAAGGCGACGCACTATAAAAGGCCGTCTAAGGAAAAAGGTTTTTAAGTGCTTTGTGCCACCTCGTTTCCCCGCTTGGTTGTGCGTATATTGAGAGGAACGACCGATTATTGGTTTGCCAACTCAAGTAGTAATTAAGTATATATTTTTGTAGATTTTTACTGTTGCACCTCGAGAGGGAAAATCCTTTTCCTCTCAAAGTCGACCGAGGTCACCTACCTCATTCCAAGTTTTAATTGTATGCGCACTCGCGCGCGTACATACATGCCGATTGGTGTACCAAACTCTTCCAATTCTTCCAAAAAGAAGAAGAAGAAGAAAAACAAAAAGACCGTCATTCAAGCCGATCCCGAGAATCGAGCTTTCGACATAACGATGGCAACGGATAATCGACCAATGATTGAGATTCTCCAATCTCACGTTGAAGGAAACGATGACGCGATTGTGGTGCCGGATATTGGAGCTAATCATTTTGAACTTAAAACGGGTTTTATTCAAATGGTTTCCGCTACACCATTTTTAGGCCGTACTAATGATGATCCACACGCTCATATCAAACGTTTCATACGATTAGCCAACACCGTCAAATACAATGGGGTGCCACAAGAGGCTATTCGTTTGCAACTCTTTCCTTTTTCCCTCGAGGGACAAGCCCCGATTTGGCTTGATAAGGAACCACCCCAAAGTATTACTACATGGATTGATTTAGAGACCATGTTCATTAACTACTTTTTTCCACCATCACGGACCACCTCTTTAAGGAATGAAGTTATTACTTTTGAGCAAAAATATGGGGAAACTTTTAGTGAGTCTTGGGATCGATTTAAAGAGATTTTGAGAAAATGTCCACAACACGGTTTCACTAAAGTGCATCAAATTAATACGTTTTACAATGGTTTAACTCTAAATGACCAAGACTCGCTTAATAGTGCCGCGGGGGGGCAATATTCTTGTGAAAACCATGAACGAGGCTTGGGCCATAATTGAAAACAAGGATAAAGTACAAACCAAAAGTTTTAGGGCCACTATGGCGAGTGCTAGTTCTAGTGAAAGTGACAAGAGAATCGATAAACTCACTTCGCTTGTTGAATCACTTGCTCTTAAAACCGATGCTTTAAATGGTCAAGTTAATGCCATGAAAGAAACCAGCAAAATGTGTGAGACTTATGGTGGGCCACATTCATATTTCAATTGTGACAAGGTTTACAATCAACAACAACAAGTTTGTGCTTTTAATGCTAATGAAAGGGTTCCATTTAAACCTAATGTTGATGTTAACCATTTGTCTTATAAAATTACTAATTATTTGGCTCCCCCGGGTTTTGTAGCACCGCAAAGACTACCCCCACCCGCCCAAAATACCCAATACCAAAATAGGAACCAAGGTCCTCAAATGGGTAATTTTCAAGGGAATGCAAATCAAGGGAATTTTAATGGTCAAAATCAAGGGTTTCAAAATAATAACCAAGGTTTTTATAATAACAATGGTTTTCAATATCAAAACCAAGGTTTTCCTAATCAATGGTTTAATCAAATGAACATGCAAAATCCTCAAATGGACTTGGTTCTACAAAAATTGACCGAACATGAGAAAATCATGAAAGCAATGCAAGAATCTACTAGACAAATGCAAGAGTCCAACGATAAGAGATTTTTGACAATGATTCAAGCCCTTAGACCTTAATGAGCCTTACCTTCAAATACCAAGATTAACCCTCGTGCTAATGTGAGTGCTATCAATACTCGAAGTGGAGCCACTTTAGTAGGACCTTCCATCTCTTCACCCATAAAGGAGAGACAAGGCCCGGAGGTCATAATGAGTAATCCTACTCCCCCTTCGGTGATTCCACCCACTACCACTCCTAGTCCTAGTGCTCTATTGCCGAAAGAGCCTATCCCTACGGTTGTTCAAGAAGCGATTCCTTCTCCTTCTCAACCTTCAAAGTCTAAGCCTAATATCCCTTATCCCTCAAGGTTAGACAAGGCTAAAGTGCTCACCAAAGATGACGTTCATGTCTCCAACTTTTTGAAAATGATTTCCAACGTCAATTTTAACATAAGTCTTATTGAAGCACTTGCTCAAATGCCAAAATTTGTGAAAATGTTTAAAGATTTGCTTAATAAGAAAGAAAAAATGGTTGAACTCGTGAACACCCGTTTAAATGAGAATTGTTCCGCGATTCTTCTCAAAGAGCTTCCCGAAAAGCTAGGAGATCCCGGACGATTCGTGTTACCTTGCTCGTTTCCTCAAATCGATGATTGTATGGCTTTAGCGGATCTTGGCGCTAGCATCAATCTTATGCCACTTTTGGTTTGGAAACAATTGTCATTACCCGACCTTGTACCGACTCGCATGACTTTAGAGTTAGCTAATCGAACTCTCGCATACCCCGTTGGTATTGCCGAAGATGTTTTTGTTCGAGTTGGTACATTTACTTTTCCCGTGGACTTTGTCGTCGTCGACTATGAGATGGATCCTCGTATTCCGTTAATACTTGGTAGACCATTCTTACGATCCGGAAGAGCCTTAGTTGACTGGCCGAAGGGGAGTTAATTCTTAGGGTTAGGGATAAACAACAAGTTTTTAAAATGGGAAAAATCATAACAAAATCAAATGGAAAAGAGTCAGTCAATATGATTGATGTTCTTAATTATGATAATGACGAGATTTTTATTAATCCTTTTGGAATTAAAAAGTCTAATCAAAATGATTTTTTGATAACTTCATCCCTTCCCTTGGAGCCTCAAATTTTTTATACTCCCATTTATGATACCTATAGTGATGACACTTCTTCAAGTGATCACACTATCTTTGGTTTAGACGACCTACCTTTTGATCCACCCATTTATGATACCCCAATCTTTGATACTTATGATGATGACACTTCCTTAAGTGATCTCATTAATTTTGATGACCCACCCCATGATCTTAATGCACCTCATATCCCTATGAGTGATTCTTCTATGGAGACTCCTTTTGACTTTTATACTCCAGTTTTAGAAGTCATGACTATTGAGGAGGATCCTCCACTCTTAGAGATCATACCGACTTTAGAGGTTATTCCATTTGAGGAGGATTTAGATAACTTTATAAACTCCTATTTTCCTCACGAGGATGAGTTTTCCTATGACTTCAATGATACTTATGTTTTCACATCGAGTTTGGAAGAGGATGACCTTCCCACTTTAGATTCTGACGATATTTTGAGCTTAAATGTCAATACCTCTTGCTATTTTCCCGTTAAGGAACCAGTGTTTGATCCCGGAATAGAGACTTTTGTACTTTCATTGCCATATCTCCATACTACCCTTCCTTATAAGAGATTTTCGCCTAAGGATACCCCACTTTTCTTTGACTTGCGTACCACCTCGGGGGTTATTTCCATTTGTGATGGGAATTATGTGTTTGACCCGGGTGGATTCTCATGGGGTATGCCTTATATGACTTTTTTTCACCCCTTTATCATGGAGAGATTTTCCTCCCTTGGAAATCTCGATTTTCCCATGATTTTCCCATTTGAATAATGACATTCGGGAATTCGAGTCGAGCTAGAGACTCTTAATAAATAACTCAAGCATCGTTTAACTAGGTTAGATTTTTACCTTTTTCACCCATTTTCACCAATAAGTGTAGGGGGAGCCAAGTAGGTTGTTTGTTTGTGTTGTGATGTTGTGTGCAGGGACATGTGCTTAATGATCCACTTTTGGTGCTTTTGACACGACCCGTGTTCCCGTGTTTCCCGTGTACCCGGTTCCTTCGATAAGTTTTTGCTATTGTGATTCAATCTTGTATATAAATAAAACTAATAAATGTAATCACTTTAGTTGTCCTTTCCTTAGCTCGATTTAAACAACGTACTCAATGTCCTAAGTGTAGGGGAGTTTATTCTCCCACATGCTTAAACATTGAGGACAATGTTTATACTAAGTGTAGGGGGGATTTCTATCGAAATTTTAGTGGGCTTTTCCATGAATATGACCTCATTTAACCGGAAAATTTAAAAACATTTCAACGTTTTTCAAATTTTTGATCCATTTTGGCCTAGTAGTATTTTTATTTATTTTCCTTTTGTCATCGCATCGTAATAATTTCCGTTTCTAGAATAAAGTCAAAAAAATAATAATGAATGAAATGGTTTTAATAAGTTTAGATATCTTTGATATATTAGGCCCGTCGTGAATATTTTGACTCAACCCGAGTTTACTCATCCAAGTTTACTCTAGCTAGTATCCTTAACCATATGGACCTTAATTGGTTAATTAGGCTAAGCATCCACGAGTCTCATTCCTTGAGATTTTAAATTGTGGAGAACAAGAGATGATAGAGTTGATAATAAGTTTAAGTGTTAATTTTTGCTTATATGGTTTTTGTGGCTCTTTCTTCCCGCTTGTATATTTAAATTGCTTAATAAATGAGGATTTTTGCGGTGTAGATTCGATATCTTAACTCTTAGCCAAATCTTTATTCTCCTTGTAATTAAAGCATGAACACATTGAGGATGCCAACGTTGTGGACTTCCCACTAAGGTGGCTCATAACCACTAGGTAGGAGGTATTCAGACCATGGGACCTTGGAATTTGGCCTACTATATATATCATAATAAGAAAGAATAAGATTAAAACATGACCTCAAGGAGCCTTAGGGTGTGGGGCATGTAGCACGAACCTTGTCATTAGAGCCTTAGGGTGTATGGCATGGTAAGTGTTGAATAAAAATTGATTCAAAAATCAATTCCCTCGTTTATTGTTCAAGGAGTCTTAGGATGTGGACAATAGACGGGGAGCATTTTTATATCTTAAAGAGCCTAAGGGTATATGATGTGAACTTACTAAACTCCACATAAAGTCTACATGACTTTGGAGGAATAATTAATAAGTAGTACTGTTGGCCAAATTTTGGGTCCGGGAATTTATTCCCCAAATCGTGTTAAATCATCCTTGATGTGGGCTTACTTTAGTGACAACGTTTTTTAGGACGAGGTTAGGTTTTGAGTGTCGGGTTTGCACCGTTTGGCCTTCATTTATGGAATAATAATTATCAAATAAGTCAAATGAGCCTACGGGTGAATGACAATCAATAAAATCTAGAGATACAACCTAGGACTTGGAGAAAGAGTATTACACAATTGTCTTATATAAGTTGTTTTAACCTAAGGACTTATGGTAAACAATGATCTCGTTTTTAAGCTTGGTATGGGGAACGTGAAACTTGAGGGTGATTTATATTCATGACACCAAAGCCTTAATTCAAGTCTTAGATTTCTTTACGAGTTTCTTCTATCAAATAATTTCCAAGTTAATAAATCGTTATAACTTTTGTTTCCTTTTAAGTCTTTATCTTTTTATCGTAGTAATAATAGTATATCTTAATAAAGGCCGAGATGGATTAATTATGAGAAAATGTATCTTTATGCTTTAAAATAATGCATTGCATGGGGTCATTGCAATGGTCAAGTGTAGGGGATTTAATAAGTGTGTAAACACTTATCCTTTTGCCACTAAAATCAAGGAAAAACAAGACCTAATCATGTGTTTTATATCGTAAATGTCGGAATTACGCGTGGTTTTGTATTTTTGTGTGAAATAGGTACAAACGATCAAAAGAAGAGAAAACACGGGATTTCACGGTCAAATGTTGAAATAAAGTCCAAAAAAAGACGAAGACAAAGTCAAAGACCAAAAGTGAACTCAAGATCACGGAAACCGACAAAATCGACTCGATTTTAAAGAAAGATCAAGGAAGTCAAATTCAAGTTCAATTTTATGCGGATTTAACTTTTTGAAGATATTCAAGCATTGTAGGTCCCACATTAGGGTATTGGGCTTAAAAGCCCAATAACCATTTCACACTATCATACAAACAAATGGAAATTGAATGCGTTACAAAGCCCATTTGGAAGTAAAAACGATGGAAAGGATATTTTGGGCCAAAGCCCATTTCACAAAACAAATAAACGGATAACAAATTGCTAGTTAAAAAGATTGGGTCAAACCCACACATCAACCGGTCAACACCTCACAAGTCACAACAACTTTCCCCACATCCCCTCACACGTTTTAATTTAATAAACCCAACTCACATTTATCCCAACCTTTTCAACCCCACATGTAACATTTACCCCACACCCTAAATAAATAAAACGGTTTTACTTTACCCACCACCCCATACTTTTGTTTCGATAAAAACTATGTTTCCGATTTAGTGTGTTTCTCCCATCTCCCATTTTCACAGCCACCATCTCAAAACCCTAATTTTACCATAGAAAAAATTACCATCCATTATTTGGGGCTTGTTGTTTAAGTGTTTAATTCACACACTTGGGGATTAAATCCCCAAGTTTTTCGCAAGATCCACTCATGGTGGTCCATTCTCTTTAATCCGACGTGGCTCAAATCCTTGTTGTGATTGGATGGAACTAATCACCATTACCCATCATCCAATAATCATTTGCCACATCACCTTGCAACAAACACAACTAGCACAATTTACTGCCAAGGTGGCGATCCGTGTGATAGTAGAGAGATTTCAGCCGCTAGATCAAGAGAAGAAAAGAAAATAAGTGTTTAATGGCCAGGATTTGAAGCTTACTCTTGAAGCTATGAAGAGAGTTTCTAGGGTTTCTCTATAAAAACCCTCATATCTGTAATTTTCAGATAGCACTTTTCTTTATTTTTAATTTCTGCAAAAATTAGTTTAGGTTTAATGTATTTTTAATTTTCAGTAATGTACTCTTTTTTTTTAATTAATGAAAAGTAATTTTATTTTAATTTTGTCTCAATTTTACATTCCTGTCAGAATTTAAATTCATCATTAAACCGCTTCTTTTGAATCTTATTGTTGGTTTATTTCGATTAATATAAAAAAAATAAAATAAAAAAAATAAAAAAATAAAGAGAACGTGGAAGTATATTTTCCCCTACTGGGAAAATAAGAGAAAAGTTACTGTTCATATTCATATTTCAAAGTTGGGTTCTCGGTTCGAGGATATTATTTGGTACTTTTGGTTCGAGAGTATTTGGGACGTGATGATGTTGATGATTGGGTGAAATACGGAGGTGTTCGATTCGACTAGACGGCTCAACGCCTCGTCTACGGCTCAAAGGATTCGTCACTAGGTTCCTTTTAATCTCTTTTAATTTTTATAAGTTCTAGTTTAATTTTTGTATCTGCTTGTATTTTGATGTTATCTGCTTATGGTATTGTTTGATTAGTTTGATTTATTGTTTGGTTATATCTGCTTATTTATTTTCAACTGCTATTGTTTTATTTGATTTAACTTTTATAGTTTGCTTATTTGGTTTTGATTTCTACTGCTTATTTGGTTTTAGGTGTTAGTCTGCTTATTCGTTTCCATATTTGCTTTTTGAATTTTCAGCTTTTGTGCTTATTGTGTTTTCTTAGATTGCTGTCTAGATTGCTGTGTATATAAACAGATTCAATTGGTCTGTTTATTCAAAGTTCCAAAAAAAATAAATAGCAAAAAATATTGTCTGGGGTGGGATTCGAACCCAGACCTCTCGCATAGCAGCTAGCACCCCTTCCAATTGATCTAAGCTTTTATTTGTGATTTACTTTACACTTTTTAATTAATATAGGCCTTTTAAATTCTAGCTGTTTATTTAAATTAGTTTTAATATAAGTTTTAGATTAATTAAACTTTAATCTCGTTTTATATTAATCCGATTTTAAAACAAAAATATAAAAAGAAAATAAAAATTATTTACTTTTATGTTTTTAAATTTAGTTTTAAATTTTATTTAATATAAATTAGTTTTCAAATTATATAGTTTTGCTTTCAAATAGATTAGATTAAAAAGTTTTTATTTCATTTAAATAGTTTAAAATTTTGTTTATTAAAGATTAAATTAGATTTGTTTAATCATTTTAATTAGTTTTTATTTAAAAAGGTTTTAGTTTCTTACATTAGATTTTTAAAATAGTTTTTAATTATATAGATTTTAGTTTAAAAAAACAAAAAAAAGATATATTTCACCAAAAACAAATTAAGTTTTACATTAAGTCCGATTTCAAATTCGAGTCGAGTCGAGGAACGAAAATAGATCTTAAAAGAACATACAAAATCTTAGTATTACGAGGTTACTCCTCCAAGTATTCATGCATGTTGTTGACCTCATGACCTATATTGGCTTTTGGTATAGTAAACTAATACAGATTTTCATAAGTAACATAAGATATATTTTCAGAATATAAAACCAGATTATAAACATGTTCCAGGGTTTCTTGGACTTATTAATTTCCGTTGTTTTTCATGCTTTACATTTCTTTCCTATATTATGTCATTCATGCTATGTCATATATCCGTTCACTGAGTTTATTGCTCAACCGTTACTTTCTTTCCATGTCCCAAAACAACAGGTATTCAAGGTTAGACTAGAGAATTTGGAGGACATGCATAGGATGGGACCCACCTTAGGCTTCTTCTCCTCTTGCCTTCATATATTTATGCTTGTTTAGTCTTCCTTTATTTCAAGTATATTATTTATGTTTTGGGCTTATGTTTAGGGACCGATGTTTGATTCCGGTTATCCTTTTGGTCATGTATGTTTATGACATATTACCTTGTATGCTTTGATGATACGCCATAATTATCCTGTGATATTCCATTTATCAAAATGGGGTGTTACAATTATGGTATCAGAGCCAAGGTTTCGACCTGTAGGCTCTAAAACTTGACCTATGAATAATGGGTAGTCACCAGGCTCTTCCCAAGCCGATGTCTGATTTTCCACGTATCGATATTTACAGAACCTCGTTGTTTTCAACTATTGTATTTTCTTCGAAATTTTTTTACTAATATGGATTGAATAACCGTCATCCATACTTAGTTACATGTCATTGTATTATGCATAATGTTTTCTTCTGAATTTTGACTAGTATGAACTGAATCACAGTAGTTCATACTGAGTCACACGTTTTCTGTTTAGTTTAGACAGTTGGTTTTCATTCATTCATTTCATGTATTCATTTCATGCATTCATATCATTGTCGTAGGAATTATGACTAAGTAATGGTTGGTACAGGACTGGCCCTATTTAGTCGCATGTGCTTTTATCGAAACTTTTAACTTTGGACCGACCCATTGGCGTCCACTTTGCTATGTCTTCGTTTTGGTGAACCGACCCACAGGCGTTCACCCTCGCTCATATAAAATTTTTATAAACTGCATCATGCATTTTAAACTGTCTCATGCGCTATAAACTGTTTCATTGCTTTATACATTATTCATGTATTTTATGTTCATCTCATATTACTTCAGACTTATCATTTATGTTGCATTCTTTGCATTGTGAAACGAGTCATAGTCGTCCACATTATTAACTTTCAAAATTTATTCATTTCAGTCATAACTTTTTCACGTTCCCTCATTTATTGTTACGATGTATGTCATCATACTATCATGGTTAACCTTGTTTTCATGCTGATGATGTTTTATACTCATTAATGTGATTTTGTTCCATGTTTCTTCATGTTAATTTTGCTTCATGTTAGACACGGATGGATTGTATTTAATCATGTCTTCATGATAGCCATGATTGGTTTTCATTAATCATATTTTCATGCTGGCAATCATTCGATTCCATTTAATCGTGTTTTGTGCCTCTTAGGAAACTAGAATTATGTCTACGCTAAATTAGCTAGGCTATTTCGTGTTCTTTGATCATGTCAGATGATTGACACCGTATCGACCATCTCATGTGAATCCCATGTGTGCTCCATGTACCATGTTCCAGGTTTACTTCATGAACCATACTCCAGACGTATTCCAGTTACTACACTCCATGTGAGATACTAATCTATTTTCGATTTTCTCAGACATATTGTCTTCTCATCAATCTATACTACTATATAAACGACGCATATTCCTTTCCTAACTCCGATCTTAAAACCAAGCCTAAATCTATACTTTCCTTCTTAACTCCAAACCAAAAATTAAGATAAACATATGAGATTTGAGCGATTAGATCACTTTTTATCAAATTGATCTCATCCTTTCATTTCTTTTTGTAACAAAATATTAATATTACATTTTTATTTTAAAAGTGAAGTATCTTTTTATCTATTTATTTTTTTCATAATCTAATTTCACCATACTCTTTAAAATTTTATTCTCTTTAATTTAACATCCATTTTTATATATTTTTATCAACTTTTAGTTTTTTCAACTTTGTATAAATTTAACTTTAATTTGAATACAAATTCGATAGGTTAAATGTAACATTCAATGAAAAGAATAGATACCGTTACTTGTCGCCGCATTGCGCGGGTAACACGCTAGTGATGTTTAAAAGATAATACCGCTCTCAGCCTAGAGATTTTACGAAACAAAGACAAAGGTGATAGATCGGAGCAAACCGACTAGAATCATAGTCAACCACCAGACATACCGTTTTCATTCCATATTTTACCTTTTAAATTGTATGTCACGTGTTATTTAGTTGTGTTTTCCAGCATACGGGTGGAAAACGGTACCAGCCGGCCACTCATCTGGAAAGTTACGTGAATCACAGTCATAATAATGACTGTCGTGAAACTGACATGCAGGGAGGTAGTAACAACTACCATGATAGAAAACACTCTAACTATAACAACGAAATTTTGGTTACGGATGTGATCAGGAATACGAAGGGTTAGCAGTCCAACCGATCCGCCAAATTCTGACATGAGTACCCAAGACTTTAAATTTCATTTATTTCACATCTCGAGACTTATGTCAAGACATCCGCCAAGACATATGCCTCACGAATATGTTGAAGATACATGTCAAGACACTAGTCAAGATACATGCCATACGTATATCCCCTCAAGACACGAGTCAGGACACATGACTCACGTTTATCATCTGAAACCTCCCTAAGTAATTCAGATTGCCTCCAAGGGGTATAGCCATTCTGATGTGTCATGAATAAATCAGGCCATAAGATTTCAACATCATCACCGGAGTATTGTTCATCTTTGAACACGCAATGTTCGTTCTGCGAGAGGCAGGCGAAGCACATTCTGTAATAATTACGACATTTTACTCAATGTATTAGCATGGAATTTTCATGTATTGATTTCATATTCCATCTATCCATGACCATAAGGACTCGATTCACACCATCCATGTGTACGAACTCATTCATTCAATATGACGGTGAGATCCAATATGCTAACGCACTTCGCTCCGACAGACGGGAGTTAAATATGACTTCATCTATGGACTATGAACACCAAGACATGCTACGATAAGCCGTCATTCATATCAGATTATGTACAGCAATGTGCAGGCTCCTGAATACATTTAGCATGGTTTTGCATTAGGAAAATCTGTACAAGTCATTTATGTTTTACAAAAATTTGATCGTCATTCCATGGCTGTGAAGATTTTCTAGCTATCATCTACAACACGACTCCTGAAACTTCTTTATCCAGAGTCAGCCGATTACTTAAAATTTCCCAGATGTATTTCCAAAAGGAACCTTAATAATTGTGTAAACACTTATCCTTTTACCATTAAAACAATAAAAAACGAGACCAAAACGTGTAATTAATATCATAAATGTCAGAATTATGCGTGGTTTGTATTTTTGTTGTGAAATAGGTACAAAAGATCAAAAGGAAAAAAACACGGGATTTCACGGTCGTTTATCGAAGAAAAAGTCAAAGATATAGTCAAAGGACCAAAAAGTGCCAAAAGAATGAAGTTTGGAGGGCTAAGGATGAAAATTTGATTAAGATTTTACAACAAGGACCATTTTTGCCATTCTTCAAAGTTATCCACTAATAAACCACATTGAAAAGCACAAAATTACGAAGTCAAGGATCCCGACCTCGCGTCGTAACTCCTTACGGTTTGTTTTCTATGAATTTTTTTAAGTTTAATTAGTTTTTAAATTAAATAAATAGTTTATAATAAATAAATAAAAATATATTTTCGTAAATTAATAAAAATTAATAAAAGTAAAAGTTTTTTATTTTATAATAGTTAGTATAGTATTGAAATAATTAATTTTGATTTTTAAATATTTTTAATTTTCGTAGTTTTATTTTTATTTATTTTTATCTATTTTTAAACTAACACAAAAATATTAAAAAGAAAAAAAATAGCATGTGTGTTTCTTTTGTGAGTAGTTAGGTGCATGCTTTTAGAAGATTAAAGATGGTGGATTTGGTTAAAGAGATTAATCAAGAGACCTTTGATAAAAGAATAATTAAAGGTGAAGATGGTGATCCATGTGAAGTGCTCCCATTGGTCTGTCCAAAAAGCATATTTCATCCTATTGGTGGAAACACATAATCACCTACCAAATGACCAAGATGTCCTTAAATTAAAGACGAGAAGGTGGTTAAGAGCATAAAAAGACTAATCTACCCCAAGCACCTTGGCTTCAACTATAAATATCACCTCATTTTTCATCATTTTGTATGTAGATTTTAGGTAACTAAATAATGTCAATCTATCACTATTGGCTAAGAGCTTATGGTTGATTAATTTGGTTCAAGTGTGATATGGTTGATTAATTTGGTTAGAGATTGATTTGGTTGGCCGTGTACTTTATGGGCTGGGATACGCTTAGTTTTGGTTTGATATTGGTTGGTCGTGTACTTTGCGGGCCGTATTTTGTTGATGTTGTTGATGTTGTTTGTTTAGAGCGATTATCTTCGGACTACGGGTACTTGTTTTTTCCCTTTTTAATTTCAATGCTTATTCGTTTTAGTTTAACTAATTAGATCGTTATAGTTTAAATTGTTTTCATAAAAGTTATATTTTTCATTAAAATCGGTTTAATTAGTTTTAGTTATTATTATTTGTTTTAAAATATAGATTTAAAAGTCTAAAAATTAGATTTCATTTAGATAAGCTCATTATTAGTAAAAAGTTTACACCTTTTTGTGATTATTAAGCTTATTAGTATATAAAGCTTGTAGCTTTATCATCTAAAAAGATTAATAAGCTTAAAAGGTTGAAGCTTTATGCTTTATTTTTAAGTTTATCTTTGTGATTTCATTTTTTGTCACTTTATTTGCTATTACGTGCTTGCATTTAGATTAATTTCGCATTTATATTTTTTTTTAATTATAGTTTATTTTTGTTGCATCTAGATCTAAATTTGTAGTTTAATTTTACATTGCATTTTAGAATAATTATATGTGAATTAATTGCGCTTTTATTTTTATATAATCCTTATCCTACATATTTTTCCTATTTTAAGTTTAATTAGACAATAGATTCCAAGCAATTATTATTAAGTAAAAACAAATAAATCTTGTGTTCAGTTGTGAATCAATTCGAGTCGAGTCGAGGAAAAACGATATATATATATATATATATATATATATATATATATATATATATATATATATATATATATATATATATATATATATATATATATATATATATATATATATATATATATATATATATATATATATATATATATATATATATATATATATATATATATATATATATATATATATATATATATATATATATATATATATATATATATATATATATAGTGTAACTTTCTTTTCAGAACCAAAATTAGTGCGAGAACTGTCAGAACCATGTATTTTACTCTTAATAATGCATGATGTATAATGTATTAATGCACAATGGCATCTTTGTAAATATTCGTAACTTATAATACTTCACATAAAAAATAGAAGGGTACGAATGGAGTTTCATATTTAATTTCTAAATGATCTATTTACATTTATTATATCATATATTAAAAAACACAGATATCTCTATAGCCTCTCTCCATAACCACCGCATCTATTATCACCATCTATAACCCCTTCACCCATCTATGTAACCACCGCCACCTCCATTATCACCACCATCATAGATCCTTATTTACAAGAACCAAAAATCACCATAAATCTACAAAGACGTTTCACCCATAATGACACATGGATACAACAAGTTAAAAAAAGAAGGATCCAACAAATTCTACCAAGTCTAATCTCACCTCCCTACATCGGCAAGAAACAAGTAGGTGTTATACTAAAACTTTCAATCATGTCATTTTTTTTATATATTTTATTGCTTTTTCAATTAAATCTTAGGCAAACACATAGGTACTTTTTTTTATTTTTTATTGTCTTTTAGATCCAACAAGTAGGTATTATTATTTTTATTTTTTTCATGCATATTTTAGATCTAAAGCTATTTTTAGTTATTGAATCACAATGGATAATCGTATGAGTAAGATGACTGTTTTTATTAATAGGCTTCATTTTTTATCATAATAATAACCTATTTTTAGTTATCGAATCACACGCTATAATTTAATATTCACATTAATCTATTTGAATAATAGGCTTCATTTTTTATCATGTTAATCAATTTAAATAATAGGCTTCATTTGGTGATATATATCAACAGGTTCTTAATATTTTTTTTAACAATACATATATGTTTTTTAATAATACATGTATGTTTTTTGGTAAAATGATTATACCTGGTGTAATAAAAACATGTATGTTTTTAATAAAACATGCATGTTTTTTTTAACAAAACATGCATGTTTTTTTAACAAAACATGCATTATTTTTTTTAACAAAACATGCATGTTTTTTTAAACAAAACATGCATGTTTTTTTTATCAAAACATGCATGTTGTTTATATCAAAACATGCATATTTTTTTTATCAAAACATGCATGTTTTTTTTTATCAAAACATGCATATTTTTTTTAAGGATGTTTTTTATTTAACAAAACATGCATGTTTGTTTTTAACGATATATGTTTTTTTTAAATTACATGTATGTTTTTGGACTTCTTGTCCACAGAGTTGTATTTGGTCCTTTGCTAACCTTTTTATTGTTTATTGTATGTAGATGGATCCTTACTGTAACGAGGCGCGCAAATATGCTATAACAAGGCGTGTGTGTTTCAAATATTTTGATGAATAACGAGTACTTGTATGTTTTTTAAACGCGTGCATAGATGTTCTTGGAAGGCGTGCGTGTATGTTTCGAAAATTTGGATGAAGATAGAGAACTACAAATATATTTTTGAACGCATACATATATGTTCTTGGAAGTCATTAACGTAAAATATCATTAATCTATATGTGTATAGATTCGGTTCATTTATATTATACTTTTCAGAATTATGTAATTTAGATGTATTTCGAACAGTATCAAATACTCTGTATAACAACTTACATTTTTAATATTAAAGAAATGTTCATTACATAAATCTACGAAATTATTATCTTAAACAAACACCAAGAAAAAGTTTACACAGTTTTCCAAAATAAAAAACATAAAAATCTACGTTCTTAGAGAAAAACATATATGTACTAAAATTTTGAAATTTTAAAATTAATTTTTTTTAATATATAAGCATTACAATATTAATTTCAAAAATTAAAGAAAAATTTATTTTTAATTTCATGAAAAAAGATATTTACATAAGAAAAAAGAAAGTAAATTATTAGTTTCACTATTATGCCCTTTTGAATTAAATAAATTTAGTTAATAATACTAAATTATAATTGGTCTAAAAAAGTTCTGATAGTTCTTTCACTAAGAATGGTTCTGAAAATAAAGTGACCCTATATATATATATATATATATATATATATATATATATATATATATATATATATATATATATATATATATATATATATATATATATATATATATATATATATATATATATATATATATATATATATATATATATATATATATATATATATATATATATATATATATATATATATATATATATATATATATATATATATTAAAAAATTGGTTATTAAATTGGCGCCGCTGCCGGGGATAAGAGATCGTTGCCTAAGGATACCAAACTCGACTTATACTTGTGTGATTTTGCCACCATGGGGTTTATTTCCTTTCGTGATAGAAATTATGTGTTTGACCCGGGTGGATTTTTCTTAGGGTATTCCTTAAGTGAGTGTGCTTCACCCTTTATCATGGAGTGATTTTCCTCCCTTGGAAATCTCGGGTTTTCCATGATTTTTATCATTTAAAATGATGATATTCGGGAAATCGAGTCGAGCTAGAGACTCGTGATAAATAAATCAAGCATCGTACAACTAGGTTATATTTTTACCTTTTCCACCCTTTCCACCCTTTTTCACCTTCACCCATTTCCACCAATAAGTGTAGGGGGAGCCAAGTAGGTTGTATTTTGTGATGTTGTGCAGGGATACGTGATTTAATGATCTACTTTTGGTGCTTTTGACACGACCCATGATCCCGTGTTCCCGTGTACCCGGTTTCTTCGATTCGTTTTTCTATTGTGATTCAATTTTGTATATAAATAAATTGAATAAATGTAATCACTTTAGTTGTCTCTTCCTTAGCAAGATTTAAACAACGTGCACAATGTCCTAAGTGTAGGGGAGTTTCTTCCACATGCTTAAACATTGAGGACAATGTTTATATTAAGTACAGGGGAGACTTCTATCGATGTAATAAGTGGGCTTTTCCATGAATATGTCCTCATTTTAACCGGAAAATCAATATTTTTCGACGTTTTTCAAAAATTTTGATCTATTTTGGTCTAGTAGTATTTTTCATTTATTTTCTTTTATCTACTTTCCTTTATCATCACCATCATATGTATATATTCCATTTCATGAATAAAGTCAAAAGAAAAGAGAAAAAATGACGAATAAATAAAATGGTTTTAACAAGTTTAGACGTCTTTGATATATTAGGCCCATCGTGAATATTTTGACTCAACCCGAGTTTACTTATTTGAGTTTACTCTATCTAGTATTCTTAACCATATGGACCTTAATTGGTTTATTAAGCTAAGCATCCACGAGTCTCATTACTTGAGATTTTAAATTGTGGAGAACGAGAGATGATAGAGTTGATAATAAGTGTAAAGGTTAATTCTTTCTTATATGGGTTTTGTGGCTCTTTCTTCCCGCTTGAATATTTAATTGCTTAATAAATGAGGATTTTGGCGGTTTAGATTCGATATTTTAGCTCTTAACCAACTCTTTTATTTCCTTGTAATTAAAGCATGAACACATTGAGGATGCCAGCGTTGTGGACTTCCGACTAAGGTGGCTCATAACCACTAAGTAGGAGGTATTCAGACCATGGGACCGCGGAATTTGGCCTACTATATATATCATAAATAAAGAATAATAAGATTAAAACATGATCTCAAGGAGCCTTAGGGTGTGGGACATGTAGCACGAGCCTTGTCATTAGAGCCTTAGGATGTATGGCATGGTAAGTGTTTAATAAAAATTGATAAATAATCAATTCCCTTGTTTGTGGTTCAAGGAGCCTTAGGGTGTGGATCATAGATAATGAGCACTTTTACATCTTAAAGAGCCTAAGGGTATATGATGTGAATTTGTTAAACTCTACTATAAAGTCAACATGACTTTAGAGGAAATAGTAATAAGTAGTACTATTGACCAAATTCTTGATCCGGGAATTTATTCCCTAAATCGTGTTAAATTATCCTTGATGTGGGCTTACTTTAGTGACAACGTTTTTTAGGACGAGGTTAGGTTCTAAGTGTCGGGGTTACACCGTTTGGCCTTCATTTTTGGACTAATAATTATTTAATAAGTCAAAATGAGCCTACGGGTGAACGACAATCTTTAAAACCTAGATATACAACTTAAGAATAATGGAGAAGGAGTTTTACACAATTGTCTTATATAAGTGGTTTGAACATGAGAAATTATCGTAAACAATGATCTCGTTTTTATGCTTGGTTTGGGGAACGTGAAACTTGAGGGTGATTAATATTCATGACACCAAAACCCTAATTTAAGTCTTAGATTTCTTTACAAGTTTCTTCCATCGAACAATTTCAAAGTTAATAAATTGAATGAAATTGTTATATCTTTTATCTTTTCATCATTTTAAGTTTCTTTTTATTGTAGTAGTAGTAGTAGTATAGTATCATAAAGGCCGAGATGGATTAATTATGATGAAAAATGTAAATTTGTGCTTTAGAATTGTGCATTGCATGGGGACATTGCAATGGTCAAGTGTAGGAGATTTAATAAGTGTGTAAACACTTATCCTTTTACCACTTAAAACAATGAAAAACGAGACCAAAACGTGTAATTAATATCGTAAATGTCGGAATTATACGTGGTTTGTATTTTTGTTGTAAAATAGGTACAAAAGATTAAAAGGAAAGAAAACACGGGATTTCACGGACGTTTATCGAAGAAAAAGTCAAAGATATAGTCAAAGGACCAAAAAGTGCCAAAAGAATGAAGTTTGGAGGGCTAAGGATGAAGATTTGATGAAGATTTTACAACAAGGACCATTTTTGCCATTCTTCAAAGTCATCCACTAATAAACCACATTGAAGAGCACAAAATTACGAAATCAACGGTCTTGACCTCGCGTCGTAACTCCTTACGGTTTGTTTTCTATGAATTTTTTAAGTTTAATTAGTTTTTAAATTAAATAAATAGTTTTTTATAAATAAATAAAAATATATTTTCGTAAATTAATAAAAAATAATAAAAATAAAAGTTTTTTATTTTATAATAGTTAGTATGGTATTGAAATCATTAATTTTGATTTTTAAATATTTTTAGTTTTCGTAGTTTTATTTTTATTTATTTTTATCTATTTTTAAACTAACACAAAAATATAAAAAAAGAAAAAAAATAGCATGTGTGTTTCTTTTGTGAGTAGTTAGGTGCATGCTTTTAGAAGATTAAAGATGGTGGATTTGGTTAAAGAGATTAATCAAGAGATCTTTGATAAAAGAATAATTAAAGGTGAAGATGGTGATCCATGTGAAGTGCTCCCATTAGTCTATCCAAAAAGCAGAATTCATCCTATAGGTGGAAACACATAATCACCTACCAAATAACCAAGATGTCATCAAATTAAAGAAGAGAAGGTGGTTAAGAGCATAAAAAGACTAATCTACCCCAAGCACGTGGCTTTAAATATAAATATCACCTCATTTTTCTTCATTTTGTATGTAGATTTTAGGTAGCTAAATAATGCCAATTTTATTTCTTGTTTTTAATGTATTTTCTTTTCAACTTTTGTACTAGCTTATCATTAAGCACTTTATATTAATAAAAGTTTATTCTTTAGCTTATTCTCTTTTATTTTATTCTCATTCTACCTTTCTTTATCTTTTTACTTTTAATAATCTATCTTATTATTTTGGGATTAGTTTTTCATAACTTTTTCCATATAAGTTAAGACTTATATAAAAGCTTGGAATAAGTCATCTTATTTCAAGCTTATTGTTGCCTTATATTGCTAGATCTAGCTTATTGTTGGAGGATTTATTTAATTAGCTTTTTAGTTTTTTAAATCTCATAAGTTCTAAGCTTATGCTTACAACTTATTTATACACTAGCTTTTTAATTAAGTATTTTTAGTTTATATCTTTCAGTTTTTTTAGATCTATTAGTTTTAAGTTTTAAAAATTAAAAATACTTTCATAAAACAAAAAAAAACTAGTTTAGATCTATTAGGTTTTTAAATAGATTAAGTAGATCTATAATTTTCAGCTTTTAAATTTAAAATACTTTTATAAAACTTAAAAAATTTCTAGATCTATTAGTTTTACTTAAATCTCTTTATCATATAATAATTATTGCTTATTATCCTAACCTTTTATGTTTTCTTTGATCTCGGCGTATCGATCTACACTATTAGCTAAGAGCTTATAGTTGATTAATTTGGTTCAAGTTTGATATGGTTGATTAATTTGGTTAGAGATTGATTTGGTTGGCCGTGTACTTTACAGGCCGGGATACGCTTAGTTTTGGTTTGATATTGGTTGGCCGTATACTTTACGGGCCGTATTTTGTTGATGTTGTTTGTTTAGAGCGATTATCTTTGGACTACGGGTACTAGTTTTCTCCCTTTTTAATTTCTATGCTTATTCGCTTTAGTTTAATTAACTAGATCGTTATAGTTTAAATTGTTTTCATAAAAGTTATATTTTACATAAAAATCGGTTTAATTAGTTTTAGTTATTATTATTTGTTTTAAAATATAGATTTAAAAGTTTAAAAATTAGATTTCATTTAGATAAGCTCATTATTAGTAAAAAGTTTACACTTTTTTGTGATTATTAAGCTTATTAGTATATAAAGCTTGTAGCTTTATCATCTAAAAAGATTAATAAGCTTAAAAGGTTGAAGCTTTATGCTTTATTTTTAAGTTTATCATTGTGATTTCATTTTTTTGTCACTTTATTTGCTATTACGTGCTTGCATTTAGATTAATTTTGCATTTAGATTTATTTTTAATTATAGTTTATTTTTTTTGCATATAGATCTAAATTTGTAGTTTAATTTTACACTGCATTTTGGAATAATTATATGTGAATTAATTGCGCTTTTATTTTTATATAGTCCTTATCCTACATATTTTTCCCATTTTGAGTTTAATTAGACAATAGATACCAAGCAATTATTATTAACCAAAAACAAATAAATCTTGTGTTAAGTTGTGAATCAATTCGAGTCGAGTCGACGAAAAACGATATATATATATATATATATATATATATATATATATATATATATATATATATATATATATATATATATATATATATATATATATATATATATATATATATATATATATATATATATATATATATATATATATATATATATATATATATTAAAAAATTGGTTATTAAATTGGCGCCGCTACCGGGGATAAGAGATCGTTGCCTAAGGATACCCCACTCGACTTATACTTGTGTGATTTTACCACCATGGGGTTTATTTCCTTTCGTGATGGAAATTATGTGTTTGACCCGGGTGGATTTTTCTTAGGGTATTCCTTAAGTGAGTGTCCTTCACCCTTTATCATGAAGCGATTTTCCTCCCTTGGAAATCTCGGTTTTTCCATGATTTTTCCCATTTGAATGATGATATTCGGGAAATCGAGTCGAGCTAGAGACTCGTGATAAATAAATCAAGCATCGTATAACTAGGTTAGATTTTTACCTTTTCCACCCTTTCCACCCTTTTTCACCTTCACCCTTTTCCACCAATAAGTGTAGGGGGAGTCAAGTAGGTTGTGTTTTGTGATGTTGTGCAGGGATATGTGCTTTAATGATCCACTTTTGGTGCTTTTGACACGACCCCTGATCCCGTGTTCCCGTGTACCCGATTTCTTCGATTCGTTTTTGCTATTGTGATTCAGTTTTGTATATAAATAAGTTGAATAAATGTAATCACTTTAGTTTTCTCTTCCTTTGCATGATTTAAACAACGTGCACAATGTCCTAAGTGTAGGGGAGTTTACTTCCACATGCTTAAACATTGAGGACAATGTTTATATTACGTGTAGGGAGACTTCTGTCGAAGTAATAAGTGGGCTTTTCCATGAATATGTCCTCATTTTAACCGGAAAATCAATATTTTCGACGTTTTTCAAAATTTTTGATCTATTTTGACCTAGTAGTATTTTTTATCTATTTTCTTTTATCTACTTTCCTTTGTCATCACCATCATATATATATATTCCATTTCATGAATAAAGTCAAAAGAATAGAGAAAAAAATGATGAATAAATAAAATGATTTTAACAAGTTTAGATGTAACACCCTTTGATAAATGAAATGTCACGCGTGATTATGGCATGTCATCAAAGCATGCAAGGTAATATGTAGTAAAACATACATGACCATAGGGAAAACCGGAATCAAACATCGGTTCCCAAACAGAAGCCCAAAACATAATAAAGTAAAGGAAATAAGAAATGACTAAACAAGCATAGGTATATGAAGGCAAAGGAAGAAGTCTATGGCAGCTTCCATCCTATGCACGTCCTCCAAATGCTCGAGTCCTGGGTACCTGCCGTTTTGGGAACATGAAATGAAAAACAGCTGAGCATAACGCTCGGTGCACGGATATACAAGTAAAGCATGAATAATATAAGCATATAAGCATAAAGCAGCGGAAGAGACTAACTCCTGGATAACCTGGTATATCTTAGTAAAATTGGTTTTATAGTTTGAAAAGCCTTATGTTTATCTTATAAAAACTGTTTAACATGTTTACCATTAGCCAATATAGGTCATGAAATATCAACGTGCATGAATACTTGGAGGGGTGACCTCGTCATGCAAATTAGAGAGGCTGCCTCTAATTTAATATACTGGTTTGGGTAGGAGGGATCAGCTCATTGTGAAGGATGCAAGGCATACACCACATTCACCTTAATAATCTGCTGAAAACATGTAAACTAGGATGCACCCATACGCCCCACCTGATAATAATAATAATATGGCCAAAAGCTGAAGGGACGCCACGAGCTATCACTCCATTGTGGTGGAGTCATAACACTGGTGCCTCTAGTATTATGGTTATGGTACCTCCATAACTAGGTGAAACTGGTCATGCATGTATATGGCTTTAGGTTTTCTAATTAAACATAAGCAACTCAAAAACATATAAAACATATACTGGGGAAAACAGTTGGATGCATAAGGGAAATCCTAATAAGGAAGAATGTCCATACTGAAAGGACGGAGAATCTGTACCTTGTGTCCAGTGAACGAAGAAGACGAACGGAAGAGAGTCCTACTTCGATAT
This sequence comes from Glebionis coronaria, assembly GCA_025667525.1. Taxonomy (NCBI): domain Eukaryota; kingdom Viridiplantae; phylum Streptophyta; class Magnoliopsida; order Asterales; family Asteraceae; genus Glebionis; species Glebionis coronaria. The sequence goes on from CM046882.1 coordinate 80,782,073, forward strand.
CACTAATGGTACATAAATAATATACGTGTATAAGTATCTGATTACTGAGTACGTAACTGGTTTTATATCATGCCTTAGCTTGTTTTATATGTTCATGTCATGTTTTACTGATTTTAACGTTATGCTGTGTTTATCATGTATTCTGTCTATTCTGACTAAGTATTACTGGTATTTCATGCATTATTATACTTGTTATGTAATAATAAGTGACTTTCTAAAAATAGCAGGTTTCCTAAAATAGAAAGTTTCCAAAAATAGAAAGTTTCCTAAAATAAAAAGTTTCCAAAAATAGAAAGTTTCCAAAAATAGATTTATTGCTTAAAATAGATAAGTTTCTAAAAATAGAAAGTTTCCATAAATAGATAGCTAACTTAATTAATTAAGTTTCTAAAAATAGAAAGTTTCCATAATTAGATATAAGCTGGATCATTAAGCTAATTATATAAGCTTAAGTTTTTTTATTAATATTCTAAGTCATAGTATTATATAGTATAGTTTATTAATTATTTCATGTGAATTAAATAAACTATAGGTTAAAGTATTTAATTAAATATAACTTGATTTAATTAAATAAAGGTAAAATAAATACTTAGGTTAAAACATGTATTATTATCTATAAATAATATAACCTAAGTCATGTAAATTAATTAATTATAAGTCATGGTTTCAATAATTAATTAATTATATAGTCTAATTATGATAAAATACTTAGGTTAAATTCATGTATTAACAATAAAATTAATAACCTAAGTCATGTAAATTAAATTAATCATGTTCATGCTTTTAATTAATTTAATTTAAATCTTGTAAAATTAATATAACTTGTAAAAATATTAAACATTGTAAAATAAAATAATTCATGAACCGGACCGTGTTTTAAATCTAACATGTGTGAACCGGACCCGTGTTTAACCCGTGTTTAACCCGTGAACCGGACCCAAAACATCACCATACACCGACCTAGGTCGGGGTTTCTTTCCCCTTGCTGCTGCCGTGACACCACCATCACCAAACTGATACCTTAAGGTCTCGGTGGTGTGAGCTTAAGCCAAGCCGAGACCCCTCTTGGGGATCGGTTAGGCGTCGGCCACAAACAAAACACCCCTTAACCCTAAATTGATTTAAACCCCATGATTTAATAGCATGTTAGATCTTGTTTTTAATTAGTTTATTAAAAATATTCATGATTTTATGTGATAAATAATCATAACATAAAAGAAAAGAGGTTAGGGTTTATACTGATTACGTGCATCAAAGAATGATGAACACACAACGATCCTTGCAATAAATCAAAGACCAAAATCAAACCGAACACCCCTTTGGTGTGATGTGAACCCGGCGGCCAAAGGAGAACAAAAAGGAGAACTAGGGTTTTTCTTGTTTTCTAAATTTTGTGATTATGAAACATGTTTTCCCCCTTTCCCTAGTTTAGTAAAAATTAATGGGCTAGGCCCTTCCTCTTCCTAATTTCGTGGTATGTGGGCCCCCAAAGGGGAAACCCGTTGTTTTTCCCGTGTTCTATGTATTTACGTGTTCTCGTGTCGTGTTTACGTGATTTAATTAGTTATCGTCCGTGTCTTATTATATTTATTCGTGATCGTAATAAATATACATACATACGTAATATTAGCTCGTGATTAATTTACGTTCATGATTTCATGTTCGTGTGTTCATGATTATAATTATTCTTGAAATAATTATTGTGTCTTAATACGTAATAAATACTTATCGTGATATAACACGTACGTGATACTTGTAAATTCTTATTCGTGAAACGTAAATGTGCTAAATAAGGAAAGTTCTAATCATGTACGTACGATTATATGTGTACTGTTCATGGTAAAAGCATGCGGGTTTTACATTAGACGTCTTTGATATATTAGGCCCATCGTGAATATTTTGACTCAACCCGAGTTTACTTATTTGAGTTTACTCTAGCTAGTATCCTTAACCATATGGACCTTAATTGTTTTATTAGGCTAAGCATCCACTAGTCTCATTACTTGAGATTTTAAATTGTGGAGAACGAGAGATGATAGAGTTGATAATAAGTTTAAAGGTTAATTCTTCCTTATATGGGTTTTTGTGGCTCTTTCTTCCCGCTTGAATATTTAATTTCTTAATAAATGAGGATTTTTGCGGTTTAGATTCGATATTTTAGCTCTTAACCAACTCTTTTATTTCCTTGTAATTAAAGCATGAACACATTTAGGATGCCAGTGTTGTGGACTTCCGACTAAGGTGGCTCATAACCACTAAGTTCGAGGTATTCAGACCATAGGACTGCGGAATTTGGCATACTATATATATCATAAATAAAGAAGAATAAGATTAAAACATGATCTCAAGGAGCCTTAGGGTGTGGGACATGTAGCACGAACCTTGTCATTAGAGCCTTAGGGTGTATGGCATGGTAAGTGTTTAATAAAAATTGATAAATAATCAATTCCCTTGTTTGTGGTTCAAGGAGCCTTAGGGTGTGGATCATAGATAAGGAGCACTTTTACATCTTAAAGAGTCTAAGGGTATATGATGTGAATTTGCTAAACTCCACTATAAAGTCAACATGACTTTAGAGGAAATAATAATAAGTAGTACTATTGGCCAAATTTTGGATCCGGGAATTTATTCCCTAAATCGTGTTAAATTATTCTTGATGTGGGCTTACTTTAGTGACAACGTTTTTGAGGACGAGGTTAGGTTCTAAGTGCCGGGTTTACACCGTTTTGCCTTCATTTTTGGACTAATAATTATTTAATAAGTCAAAATGAGCCTACGGTTGAATGACAATCTTTAAAATCTAGAGATACAACTTAAGAATAATGGAGAAGGAGTTTTACACAATTTTCTTATATAAGTGGTTTTAACATGAGAACGTATCGTAAACAATGATCGCGTTTTTATGCTTGGTATGGGGAACGTGAAACTTGAGGGTGATTAATATTCATGACACCAAAACCCTAATTTAAGTCTTAGATTTCTTTACAAGTTTCTTCCATCGAACAATTTCAAAGTTGATAAATTGAATGAAAATTGTTATATCTTTTATCTTTTCATCATTTTAAGTTTCTTTTTATTGTAGTAGTAGTAGTAGTATAGTATAATAAAGGCCGAGATGGATTAATTGTGGTGAAAAATGTAAATTTATGCTTTAAAATTTGGCATTGCATAGGGACATTGCAATGGTCAAGTGTAGGGGATTTAATAAGTGTGTAAACACTTATCCTTTTACCACTTAAAACAATGAAAAACGAGACCAAAACGTGTAATTAATATCGTAAATGTCGGAATTATGCGTGGTTTGTATTTTTGTTGTGAAATAGGTACAAAAGATCAAAAGGAAAGAAAACACGGGATTTCACGGTTGTTTATCGAAGAAAAAATCAAAGATATAGTCAAAGGACCAAAAAGTGCCAAAAGAATGAAGTTTGGAGGGTTAAGGATGATGATTTGATGAAGATTTTACAACAAGGACTATTTTTGCCATTCTCCAAAGTCATCTACTAATAAACAACATTGAAGAGCACAAATATATGAAGCCAACGGTCCCGACCTCGCGTCGTAACTCCTTACGGTTTGTTTTCTATTAATTTTTTAAATTTAAGTAGTTTTTAAATTTAATAAAACGTTTTTAATAAATAAATAAAAACATATTTTCGTAAATTAATAAAAAATAATAAAAATAGAAGTTTTTTTATTTTATAATAGTTAGTTTATTATTAAAATAATTAATTTTTATTTTTAAATATTTTTTGTTTTTGTAGTTTTATTTTTATTTATTTTTATCTATTTTTAAACTAACACAAAAATATTAAAAAGAAAAACAAATAGCATGTGTGTTTCTTTTGTGAGTAGTTAGGTGCATGCTTCTAAAAGATTAAAAATGACGGAGTTGGTTAAAGATATTAATCAAGAGCCATTGGATAAAAGAATAATGAAAGGTGAAAATGGTGATCTATGTGAAGTGCTCCCATTGGTCTATCCAAAAAGCATCTTTCATCCTATTGGTGGAAACACATCATCACCTACCAAATGACCAAGATGTCCTCAAATTAAATAAGAGAAGGTGGTTAAGAGCATAAAAAGACTAATATACCCTAAACACCTTGGCTTCAACTATAAATAGCACCTCATTTTTTTTCATTTTGTATGTAGATTTTAGGTAGCTAAATAATGTCAATTTTATTTCTTGTTTTTAACGTATTTTCCTTTCCACTTTTGTACTAGCTTATCATTAAGCACTTTATATTAATAAAAGTTTATGCTTTAGCTTATTCTCTTTTAGCTTACTCTCATTCTACCTTTCTTTATCTTTTTACTTTTAAATATCTAGCTTATTATTTTGGGATTAGTTTTTTATAAATTTTTCCAAATAAGTTAAGATTTATATAAAAGCTTGGAATAAGTCATTTTATTTCAAGTTATTGTTGCCTTATATTCCTAGATCTAGCTTATTGTTAGAGGATTTATTTAATTAGCTTTTTTAGCTTTTTAAATCTCATAAGTTCTAAGCTTAGGCTTACTACTTATTTATAAGCTAGCTTTTTAATTAAGTACTTTTAGTTTATATCTTTTAGGTTTTTTAGATCTATAACTTTTAAGCTTTAAAAATTAAAAATACCTTCATAAAACAAAAAAAAGATAGTTTAGATCTATTAGGTTTTTAAATAGATTAAGTAGATCTATAATTTTTAGCTTTTAAATTTAAAATACTTTTATAAAACTTAAAAATTTTCTAGATCTATTAGTTTTAATTAAATCAATTAATCATATAATAATTATTTCTTATTATCCTAACCTTTTATGTTTTCTTTGATCTCGGCGTATCGATCTATCACTATTGGTAAAGAGCTTATGGTTGATTAATTTGGTTCAAGTTTGATATGGTTGATTAATTTGGTTAGAGATTGATTCGGTTGGCTGTGTACTTTACGGGCCGGGATACGCTTAGTTTTGGTTTGATATTGGTTGGTCGTGTACTTTACGGGCCATATTTTGTTGATGTTGTTTGCTTAGAGCGATTATCTTCGGACTACGGGTACTAGTTTTTCCCCTTTTTAATTTATATGCTTATTCGCTTTAGTTTAAATAATTAGATCGTTATAGTTTAAATTGTTTTCATAAAAGTTATATTTTTCATAAAAATCGGTTTAATTAGTTTTAGTTATTATTATTTGTTTTAAAATATAGATTTAAAAGTTTAAAAATTAAATTTTAGATAAGCTCATTATTAGTAAAAAGTTTACAACTTTTTGTGATTATTAAGCTTATTAGTATATAAAGCTTGTAGCTTTATCATCTAAAAAGATTAATAAGTTAAAAGGTTGAAGCTTTATGCTTTATTTTTAAATTTATCTTTGTGATTTCATTTTTTGTCACTTTATTTGCTATTACGTGCTTGCATTTAGATTAATTTCGCATTTAGATTTATTTTTAATTATATTTTATTTTTCTTCCATCTAGATCTAAATTTGTAGTTTAATTTTACATTGCATTTTAGAATAATTATATGTGAATTAATCGCGCTTTTATTTATATATAGTCCTTAGCCTACATATTTTTCCCATTTTGAGTTTAATTAGACAATTGATACCAAGCAATTACTATTAACCAAAAACAAATAAATCTTGTGTTAAGTTGTGAATCAATTCGAGTCGAGTCGAGGAAAAACAATATATATATATATATATATATATATATATATATATATATATATATATATATATATATATATATATATATATATATATATATATATATATATATATATATATATATATATATATATATATATATATATATATATATATATATATATATATACATATATACATATATATATATATATACATATATATATATATATATATATATATACATATATATATATATATATATATTTATATATATATATATATATATATATATATATATATATATATATATATATATTTTATATATATATATATATATATATATATATATATATATATATATATATATATATATATATATATATATATATATATATATATATATATATATTATATATATATATATATATATATATATATATATATATATATATATTATATATATATATATATATATATATATATATATATATATATATGTATATATATATATATATATATATATATATATATATATATATATATATATATATATATATATATATATATATATATATATATATATATATATATATATATATATATATATATATATATATATATATATATATATATATATATATATATATATATATATATATATATATATATATATATATATATATATATATATATATATATATATATATATATATATATATATATATATATATATATATATATATATATATATATATATATATATATATATATATATATATATATATATATATATATATATATATATATATATATATATATAAGAGAGAAGTGCAAAAATCATCCCTGTGGTATGTCGAAAAATCGAATTACATCATTCGTTAACTTTTTGGACAACAGCCATCCCTCCGTTAGTGCGCGGGGCACAATACATCCCTCATGGACTAACGGTGCAAATGTTTTCTCGTTAAAAATTAACAAAATCTAAAAGAGAGGGTATTCTTGTCTTTTTCCTTTCCCAGGGATGTATTATGAACCTTATCATAAATAGTTTAAAAAAAAATTTATTTTTGAAAAAAAAAATTATTTTCAGAAAAAATAAGTTTTATTTTTTCGAAAAAAAAATTATTTTCGAAAAAAAAAATTATTTTCGGAAAAAAAAGTTTTATTTTCTAAAAAATAAGTTTTATTTTGGAAAAAAAAAGTTTTATTTTCGAAAAAATATGTTTTATTTTCGGAAAAAAAAGTTTTATTTTCGAAAAAATATGTTTTATGTTCGGGAAATAATTTTTTTTTTTCGAAAATAAAACTTTTCTTTCGAAAATAATTTTTTTTTTTTAAAATAAAACTTTTTTTTTCGAAAATAAATATTTTTTTGAAAATAATTCTTTTTTTCTAAAATAAATTTTTTTTTCGAAAATAATTTTTTTTTAGAAAATAAAACTTTTTTTTTCGAAAATAATTTTTTTTTTCGAAAATATTTTTTTTTTTCGAAAATAATTTTTTTTTTCGAAAATAATTTTTTTTTCAAAAATAATTTTTTTTTTCGAAAATAAAATTTTTTTTGGAAAATAAATTTTTTTTAGAAAATAAAACTTTTTTTTCCGAAAATAATTATTTTTTTCGAAAATAAATTTTTTTTCGAGAAAATAAAACTTATTTTTTCTGAAAATAATTTTTTTTTTCAAAAATAAATTTTTTTTTTGAAACTATTTATGATAAGGTTCACAATACATCCCTGGGAAAGGAAAAAGACAAGAATACCCTCTCTTTTAGATTTTGTTAATTTTTAACGAGAAAATATTTGCACCGTTAGTCCATGAGGGATGTATTCTGCCCCGCGCACTAACGGAGGGATGGTTGTTGTCCAAAAAGTTAACGAAGGATGTAATTCGATTTTTTGACATACCACAGGGATGATTTTTGCACTTCTCTCTCTCTCTCTCTCTCTCTCTCTCTCTATATATATATATATATATATATATATATATATATATATATATATATATATATATATATATATATATATATATATATATATATATATATATATATATATATATATATATATATATATATATATATATATATATAACACCCCCAAATTTATACAACTCAGTACAGCGGAAGACTAGTTGGTGTTATGGGATAGCACATTACTCACATCATAGACAACGCTTAAAAGTCGCGTCGTTTTAATAATAACGCATTTCCATTCATAAATATCAAAGTTACATCTGTCCCAAGTCATATTATTTCATACAAGTTTTACAAAGTATTTGAATGGAAAATATTGTTTAAGTGCGGGCCATGAATTCTTGTCGTCTTCCCGAGAATTACCTTCAAGTACCTGAGATAAAACATGTTAAAAGAAAAGGTCAGCGATAACGCCGAGTGAATTCATAGAGTTTAATAAAATCCATCAATATAATATCAGTATAAGATTATTACTGAAAATCATTTTGTACAAATCATTTTAATAGGCCATAAAATAGCCAAAGTCATTTTATACAAATCTTCATCAAAATCATAATATAGGCGTTTGCCTTAAAAATCATTATACGAGCCAATGTCGTAAAAACATCATACAATACGTCTTATGACGTTGTATGAAAATAAAAACCGTTATATGAATATGGTTATGAAAACCAAAACACGAACATAATATCAATAGTATGACCCTGTATTGCTAGTCAGGCAATACATCGTAATTCGGTGCGTCTAGTAGTATTTCGTTAGTTTTGGATTATTATAAGCCGCATGACATTGTTACCTTACTAAACCAACAACGGGTAGCTAACCCGATACTCAATTTTCCCATCTAAAGTAGCGTGTCGTCACAAAGGTCACGCTATGGAAATCTTCTCATACATAAATTCGCTTACCAATCAATGTGGCACGACGGGGATCAACCGTCAAGGCGCGAACTGGGGTGATCGTCCCCAAATAGTACTATTATATGCATAAGCATCTACCAAATCCCGGTAGTTCACAATTCATGCTAATGGTACTTTTAGTGACATAACCTAACTTTAATAATCCATTTAATTTCATCTATCGGGTCCTTTAATCATTTATCGGGTCATACAATCGGGTCATACAATCATTCGGGTCCAAATCAATAAACAAAAAATCGGGACAAATGGCGTCCTATTTTATAAAAACTAACATCTTATCTCCCTCGCGGGTTTATAAAACATTTCATAAAAACATTTAAAAGAGTGCGAGGCTATGAACTCACGTTGATGTGGGAAGGCGGGTTCTCGGCAATTCGGACGTACGGTACGTGCTTCAATCACGGAAACATAGACAAATAATACTCGTCTTAGACTCATGTCCAATGACTTTATAAAAATAACAATTATGTATACATATGATGATTTTATATATGATGATCCAGTGGGTTTACATATTCTCGTTTATTCATTTTAGTGTTTACATTTTGGTAACTTTTTACTAGTTTTACCTATTTATCTATTTTAAGTCCAGTAAGCTTATTATAAGTTCTTTAACTTGTTTTAGTCCCTTTTATACTTATATTATCAATATCTATACTTTCCATGTTGGGCCCAAATGGGTTAAGCCCAATAAGTTCTTTTTATAAGTGTTTATCTTATTTAGTCCAATTATTAGTCCAATATGCTTAGTTAGCTCGTTAATGTCCGTATGTCCTACAGTTCGGGTTTTATCGGTTTTTACTTGTATTAGTTACTTATATATCTGTATATGACTTTTTAAAAACTTTACATTAGACGGGTTTGATCGTCTAAGTTTTAATTGGCGAAAAACGTTAATTTTACGGTAATAGTCGGAAAAGTCGTAAAAATCAAGTTTATAGTTTTATAACTTATAAAACTTAACAAGTTACCATTTTTATAAAATTTCCACTTATTTACCATTGTACATATTTATATAAATGTATTATATAAGTTAGTGGGTTTTAATTTATATTTTATACTATTAAATTTTGAGTGCTTATATAATAGTATTATACTTTAATTTCCAAAATCTGATTTTCATTTTCATCTTCACCAAAACTGCCATATCTAGAGTTCTATATGGAGATAGAAGCTCAAATTTTTATCACATAAACTACATGATATGTTCTCCATTTAACTCTTCTATAGCTACTGTTGAATCATCCTCCAAGTATTTTCTAAAAATCATCCAAAACAGTGAACTCAGATTTGTATCTTAAACTTGTTTTGATCATATCTCACTCATTACAATGATTTCATTGCATGGCCAACTCTCACATGTGTACAAGACATATTATTTACTGTATATTGATTCTACTTCATCATTTTATCAGTTCATGAGATGTTTCTTTACTGTTTTGTACAGCCATCATTTTTAAGCAAGATTTTAGCCTTGTTTCTTATAGTTTTTCACCTTTTTAATCATATTTATCAACACCAAATCCCCACATAACATTTTTATCATCATATAATCATCATATACATATACAATAGGAAATAAAATACATGGTTACATAATCAAAATAACAAGAAGATGAGGAGGACAATCTTTATACCACCAAGTTGATGTAGGTTATGATTTGGACATAGTTTTTGATGGAGAAACTTGTGGATAACCATGACCATCTTCAAGACCACCAATCTTCATAAACTCCTTGTGGAAAATCAGCCCCAAGACACCATGAATACTCCTTGGATGTTATAAGCACCACCAATCTATAGAGCTTCAAAAGGGCTTCAACTTAGGTGTAAATAACATAGGATTTTGTGGTTAAAAATCACATGATGGTGGTGTTTTGGTTGAGGTTGGACGGCATAGACAAGAGAGAAGGAGAGGATTGTGTGTGGTTTGCATGGTGGAAATGGTAGAAATGAAGGTAGCTAGTGGTTTTGGTGAGAAGTGGCTGAATGTGTAAGCTAAATAGGACAAGTGTTAAGTTACTTCTTAAAAACTTGCCACCAAATTGGTGTTGTGGCTTACTTTGGCCGGCCATATTGAGTGGGGTGGGGCAAGATTTATCTTGTCTCATCCCACTAATTTACGGGTATCCCTCGATTCTAGTTTCCTCGATTTGCGTGCCCTCGGGTCGTTTTACGAAAAATGTTTTTATAAATTATGAATCAACGGCACAAAACGAATCCAATAAAAATTGTCTCATCAAAAACGGAGTTAGAAAACGTAAATACGTAATCCTAAGGTTTCCGGTTTAGTCGTAAAGGACGTTAAAATAAAATCGTAAGTCCTAATCTCTTCTCGTAAATTTGTGAGTTTATGAACTAACACAAATTTAAAACTCCAAAATAATATTCATGGACAAATTTATTTTCTGAAATGTCGGACTGTCACCAAAAACGGTGTATGTAAACGTAAGCACGTAATGTTGAATCCTCCGGTTTAGACGTAGTCGATGCTACTCCAAGACGTAAATCCAAATTTCTTTCCAAAAATAAGTGAGTTCATAATGTAACATTAAAATAATGTTTTTAAATAATATTCGAGAATAAAATATCAACCATAAATTGACGGATTGTCACAGCATTTACCCCTAAACAGGATCTTTGTCCTCAAAGATCATCTTACCTTCGCTTCTTATAAAGTTTAAGCCATGTGGGTATTTCCTCCACATTCGGTCTTTTCTCATAAGTGAAATTCATTACAATACGCGAGTTTCATCAAACATAACTACGGGAATAAGATCAGGCTAAATGTTGACTTACTTTCTCTATCCATGATGTTCACGGGTTTCTGATGAATGCAACTTTTCGCCGATCTAAGCTTTACTAAGAACAATCAGATTTTCACTTGATAGATATTCCATCAAGTTCGATTTACGAAACATAATTCACGCAGCTCTTGAAGTCCTAGGGTAGATCCAGCTTGTATGCCTTTCAAACCAATCTTTTTACATCATCTCTATGGTCCCATACAACGGGGACTTATATCCCATGATTTGTCAGATCATGAATTCATTTTTCCAAGTTTAAAAATTATGGCATAACTTCGCTACCCATTTGGCACTTCAAGATCTACATTTCACATTCACATAACCTCTTGCCCACTACCGGCTGTCAATAATCAGATCCTAATTTCAACAATCATTTCAGATCTCGCGGGTCGGGTATTTTGTAAGGTTAGGTTCGCCATCATAGGAAACCTTAAACCTAAAAGACATGTCCAACTCACGGTGGGTGTATGTCGGGTGTCTTTATCTCAACTCCTGCTTACAGATGCTCTAATATTTAGATCCTAACAAGATTCGATCTCAATCCTAATACGATGATTATCAATGGTAATCCTTCCAAAGGAAAGCGATTATACGGTTTATTACCAAAGGTCAATCATTCAAACATAAAACAACACTTATATTACTTTTCATCGTTACTTTACCTCGTCCCTTCGATTGGGGTGGTACATAGTACTCTCATCAAGATTCGTTCACAATAACTTCTGAGCAAATCTCTAGAAATTCGATGCGAAGCGAGGATCTTGATAAAGATGTTCGATACAGGCACACCATGTTTACATAACTCTTTTGCATTTATCATTAACGGGAATGATATTAGCAGATTTGGTCAGTCGGTCGACGATGACCCAAATAGAATCAAATTCAGATGATGACCTTTGCAATAACTAGACGTTTACTAATGTATGAGGCGATGTTTGCCTTCATAATTGCCATCAGTACAACTTCTTCAGACAAAGATACTTTTAGTCATAAAATGACATAAATAGAATACTTATACTTACAAATTCCAACATAACTATATCTCACAATCTCCATATTTAGGCAACCATAAACGGCCCTTTAAAACCTTTAATGCCATAGGCTTATCAATCTTAATGATTCATATTAGTCGCGAATCTCTTATTATTATCTATATTATCCTTTTTACAAACATTGTTTATTTTTATATCGTTCGGCAATTTATTTTGCACCTTCATTATTAGGGAACATGTCCTAATTGGTTCTGTATATTTTCTACATAATGTGTCAGTATTTATATTCATTTTTTTCTGATGATATAATTATCATGTCCATATTTATTCAAAAATTATTTCTTCACATTTCCTAAGTTTTAATTCTATCTCAACTATTATTTTTATCAGTTTTTCTCAATCCGTCGTCTAAAGCGTCGATAATTATTACAATTAATTGAATAATTATTAGTTAATTTTTATGTAGCGTAAACGTAAAAGTTTTAAATTTCTTAGTTCGACCAATTATATAAAATGTTCAAAAATAAATTTGAATTTAGTTAACACGATTTTTGTTGATTTATCGAAAATAATTAATAAGATACGTAAATGTTTGAAAAATCTTTGGTTATACTTTGGTCAAAATTTTCTTAGTTGAAAAGCAAAAATTGTCGTTTCAAATTTCAAGTTTTGGTTTAAATGGGTTTCCTCAATCCTTCTTAGGTTGTCTTGAGGTATATACAATCATTTACCCCTAAACAGGAGTTTAGTTAAATGATTGGTGTATAAGGGAATAATCCCTTAAAATCCTTTGTTAAAACATTTGTCAAAATATATTTGTACTTTCTTTTTAGTATAACTCAAAGTTATAAATGACTTCTAAATTTTGAAGAGTCAATTTATATTCCATTATCTATTAATCACACGGTTAAATCATGTAAAGGATTAAGTCTTTAATCACATGTTAAATATTTAAGATACAGGTTTTCATAGTTCGGCCAATTTAGGGCAATCTATAAATAATTATTAACTCCTTCTTATTCTTATAAACACACAAATAGTCCTTAACGATCACAAGCATGAATTTATCAAATTACAGCCTACACACGAGATTCACCAAATTTTATGGATGCTACATGTGTATTAGTCAATCCAAACGACATCACGTGATAATCATAATGTTCATTACAAGTACCGGATGTAGTGATTTGAATAGATAATCTTTTCTGCAGATGCGAAGTTGATGATAACCATGCCATGGATCAAATTGCTAGTACCTTGTAAATGATCGAACAAATCTTCCATTTCGAGTTATGGATATCGTTTTCGATTGTCAATTTACTTAGTTCACAGTAATATATAAATATAAGGAATGATAACACCATAGCTCTTTCATGATGACGAGGTCGGTAGAATAAAATCTATCTCCGACAACTCTCTCAGTTGTACGGTAATTCCTTTAATTCAGATGGTGCTGACGTACAGTGCGCAAGCCACAGGTGCAACACCGAGAATATAATAAATACCAATTTCAACTTGCTTTAATGTCAAAAGTCTAGGTAATTCACCAGCAATTATCTCCTAAAGTTTCAGATAACATAAACATCTTTTAGTATATTCATATTAGGTTTTTTCTAGATTACAATATCTATAACTAGTTCACAACCATTCACGTTATAATTTCAAGTCTAAATGCAGGATATGGTCATCCATCAAGAATTATTTAAATAACTTTTGATAATCAACATCTTATCTTTTAGGGAAATTCAATTCGAGTTCCCATCAATTAAGACAATGTCGTTATGTCATAATCAATCAATCCATTCCACTGGCACTATCAACTTTCCAGTTTTATTGTCGTCGATAAGATGTGAACTTCTCAAAAGTCTAATAATAACTCATAATCCTTCGCAAATTCAAGGATATCTGGAGACACAACTACTATTAAAAGAGTAAGGTCAATGCATAATCTACGCGAGAGAATTTCAAATCAGATACAGACGAAAACATTTAACAATATGAATATATCCCATGTTTTCATAATTTGAGTACGCATTCGAAAGCTCCTCGGATCGTTACCCAGGTCATTCAAACGAAATCAAATCAAAAGAAATGATAGGAACGTCGATACATCCAGTCGGGTATCAACACTCGGTAATCAGATACTTTTCCTAAGAATCTCACTACGGAAGAATTGGACAAGAAAGAATTGTCAATTGTCAAATAAGACAATTTCCACAGATGAGTAAATTCGACTCAGAAGAATAAATAGTACGGGCACATATGTAGGTGTCCCTAATAATATGTCCCTATTTTGCACTTTTTGCAGATCTCATACAATTTAATCTTTCACAATCTTCAACGAAAATGTAGTGTTTATTCATTAGTTTTATGGTGACTACTAATCAGCCTTGCATGGTCCATTCCAAATTGTATGTAGGCGCGCAACTATATACAATTTCAAGATCAACGATGCAATACTCAGTTCGTCAAAACTTTATCATCATGTTTATAATAAAAACATTTACATGCTTAATTCTTAAATAAGAATCAAAAATAAATTTACAAAGATTTTCTTTGTTATGAAAACAATTAAGTTTTCCAAGGTGTTTTATAATCAACTTCATTTCTATAACGATTACTTATAAATCTCACTTTAAATAATCCTTTCAGTGATGAGAATTCAATCTTTATCAAGGGATACTGTTTTATCTTATAAAAACAATGAGTGATCTGCAAAAGAGTGATGAAGAGTTGTTCACCGAGAACTAACTACAATATAATAGGAAATGAGCTTAGCCAAGAAATCATGAGGTTCATGACCTCGATGGCATTCACGAAGAATGATTCATAACGTAACTCAAATTAAGATGAGTACTTGTTCAATGGTTGCATCACTAATGCGAACATTAGGATGAAGCAATAAAAGATAGATAACATTGATATATGTAGAATTTAGTAATCAAAGGTAGTCTTTTCATTAATCACAAACAAGTCAAAATTGTACCATAACACATTACGTGTCACTATGTCATACAATTCTCAGAACTCATCCTACCAACTGATATCTCAGTTAAGTTAGGGATTTTTAAAAGATACCACAATGAATACTAACCTACAAGAGTCATTAGGTGTTCCACATGTCCCAGAAGATCCATCGGTCCCAATTCAGAAGAAGATTTCTTCAATTTATTTCTTGGATACTGGGCATCCTCATTAGTGGACAATGGCCTAGGAACAGCCCTTAACACAAACTAACAATCATTTAAAACCTTATAATTCAATCACAGGACTTAACGACTTCCTCTTATCAATCTCATGTTCCGTACAAGTTAAATTTTACTTTATTCAAGTTTCAATTAATTTATACTCAATGCGATATCCTACCTCATTCTTCAATACTTACAACCTTATTCTTCGGCCTTGTAAAGGCAATAAAATCTCAATATGAACAACACTTAATTTCTAATCCTATAGCTCTTACAACAACAATTATCAAATGAGTCACTAGTATGAAATGACTTGATCATTCAACTAGACTTCTCGGAAAGGTACTAGTGGCATGAGGCTTTTGGGTAATGGTTCCAATAACAGCCTCAAGTACAACATTCACCCTTTCGATTTCAAATTTAAGAATTGGATGACAACGAATCAGATGACATCTTTCTAGGTGGTAATGTTTTGTCAAACTCCACTCTATAGGGAAAGATCGTCATGACATCGATATCAGATTTAATCTCGCCAATTCTTCTTCAATATCACAATCAACTAATATCTACATTTCTACGAATATTAACCATTTGTTGGGATCATAAATATCCACAACTTGGTTTAGATCTAGGATAGCTAGAATTCCTAAGAGAATAGCTTCGATTAATTTACTAGGGGATTTAGGGTTACTTGTGACAATCTACGTCGTATAAATACCTCGTATAAAAACCAAAATAATCATCAAACAATCATGTAATAAAATTACATCATATATATATATATATATAATCCAAGTTATATATATATTAAAATAACACTTCTCAGTCTTGGCCTTGTCGGTAACTCGGGAATTCTTCGGCACCGTTATAGTCAAAAGATTTTTAGACATTTTGTGAAAAATGTTTATAGTTAAAAGATTTTGAAATGTTTTATTCAAAACCTTGGTTTTTAAAAATCTTTCGTTCTCTATAACGAGAGCTCTGGTACCAAACTGTAACACCCCCAAATTTATACAACTCAGTACAGTGGAAGACTAGTTGGTGTTACGGGATAGCACATTACTCACATCATAGACAACGCTTAAAAGTCGCGTCGTTTTAATAATAAAGCATTTCCATTCATAAATATCAAAGTTACATCGGTCCCAAGTCATATTAATTCATACAAGTTTTACAAAGTATTTGAATGGAAAATATTATTTAAGTGCGGGCCATGAATTCTTGTCGTCTTCCCGAGAATTACCTTCAAGTACCTGAGATAAAACATGTTAAAAGAAAAGGTCAGCGATAACGCCGAGTGAATTCATAGAGTTTAATAAAATCCATCAATATAATATCAGTATAAGATTATTACTGAAAATCATTTTGTACAAATCATTTTAATAGGCCATAAAATAGCCAAAGTCATTTTATACAAATCTTCATCAAAATCATAATATAGTCGTTTGCCTTAAAAATCATTATACTCGCCAATGTCGTAAAAACATCATACAATACGTCTTATGACGTTGTATGAAAATAAAAACCGTTATATGAATATGGTTATGAAAACCAAAACACGAACATAATATCAATAGTATGACCCTGTATTGCTAGTCAGGCAATACATCGTAATTTGGTGCGTCTAGTAGTATTTCGTTAGTTTTGGATTATTATAAGCCGCATGACATTGTTACCTTACTAAACCAATAACGGGTAGCTAACCCGATACTCAATTTGCCCATCTAAAGTAGCGTGTCGTCACAAAGGTCACGCTATGGAAATCTTCTCATACATAAATTCGCTTAAAAATCAATGTGGCACGACGGGGATCAACAGTCAAGGCACGAACTGGGGTGATCGTCCCCAAATAGTACTATTATATGCATAAGCGTCTACCAAATCCCGGTAGTTCATAATTCATGCTAATGGGACTATTAGTGACATAACCTAACTTTAATAATCCATTTAATTTCATCTATCGGGTCCTTTAATCATTTATCGGGTCATACAATCGGGTCATACAATCATTCGGGTCCAAATCAATAAACAAACAATCGGGACAAATGGCGTCCTATTTTATAAAAACTAACATGTTATCTCCCTCGTGGGTTTATAAAACATTTCATAAAAACATTTAAAAGAGTGCGAGGCTATGAACTCACGTTGATGTGGGAAGGCGGGTTATCGGCAATTCGGACGTACGGTACGTGCTTCAATCACGGAAACCTAGACAAATAATACTCGTCTTAGACTCATGTCCAATGACTTTATAAAAATAACAATTATGTATACATATGATGATTTTATATATGATGATCCAGTGGGTTTACATATTCTCGTTTATTCATTTTAGTGTTTACATTTTGGTAACTTTTTACTAGTTTACTAGTTTTACCTATTTATCTATTTTAAGTCCAATAAGCTTATTATAAGTTCTTTAACTTGTTTTAGTCCCTTTTATACTTATATTATCAGTATCTATACTTTACATGTTGGGCCCCAATGGGTTAAGCCCAATAAGTTCTTTTTATAAGTGTTTATCTTATTTAGTCCAATTATTAGTCCAATATGCTTAGTTAGCTCGTTAATGTCCGTATGTCCTATAGTTCGGGTTTTATCGGTTTTTACTTGTATTAGTTACTTATATATCAGTATATGACTTTTTAAAAACTTTACATTAGACGGGTTTGATCGTCTAAGTTTTAATTGGCGAAAAACGTTAATTTTACGGTAATAGCCGAAAAAGTCGTAAAAATCAAGTTTATAGTTTTATAACTTATAAAACTTAAAAAGTTACCATTTTTATAAAATTTCCACTTATTTACCATTGTACATATTTATATAAATGTATTATATAAGTTAGTGGGTTTTAATTTATATTTTATACTATTAAATTTTGAGTGCTTATATAATAGTATTATACTTTAATATCCAAAATCTGATTTTTATTTTCATATTCACCAAAACTGCCATATCTAGAGTTCTATATGGAGATAGAAGCTCAAATTTTTATCACATAAACTACATGATATTTGCTCCATTTAACGCTTTTATAGCTACTGTTGAATCATTCTCCAAGTATTTTCTAAAAATCGTCTAAAACAGTGAACTCAGATTTGTATCTTAAACTTGTTTTGATCATATCTCACTCATTACAATGATTCCATTGCATGGCCAACTCTCACATGTGTACAAGAGATATTACTTACTGTATATTGATTCTAATTCATCATTTTATCAGTTCATGACATGTTTCTTTACTGTTTTGTACAACCATCATTTTTAAGCAAGATTTTAGCCTTGTTTCTTATAGTTTTTCACCTTTTTAATCATATTTATCAACACCAAATCCCCACATAACATTTTTATCATCATATAATCATCATATACATATACAATAGGAAATAAAATACATGGTTACATAATCAAAATAACAAGAAGATGAGGAGGACAATCTTTATACCACCAAGTTGATGTAGGTTATGATTTGGACATAGTTTTTGATGGAGAAACTTGTGGATAACCATGACCATCTTCAAGACCACCAATCTTCATAAACTCCTTGTGGAAAATCAGCCCCAAGACACCATGAATACTCCTCCTTGGATGTTATAAGCACAACTAATCTATAGAGCTTCAAAAGGGCTTCAACTTAGGTGTAAATAACATAGGATTTTGTGGTTAAAAATCATATGATGGTGGTGTTTTGGTTGAGGTTGGACGGCATAGACAAGAGAGAAGGAGAGGATTGTGTGTGGTTTGCATGGTGGAAATTGTAGAAATGAAGGTAGCTAGTGGTTTTGGTGAGAAGTGGCTTAATGTGTAAGCTAAATAGGACAAGTGTTAAGTTACTTCTTAAAAACTTGCCACCAAATTGGTGTTGTGGCTTACTTTGGCCGGCCATATTGAGTGGGGTGGGGCAAGATTTATCTTGTCTCATCCCACTAATTTACGGGTATCCCTCGATTCTAGTTTCCTCGATTTGCGTGCCCTCGGGTCGTTTTACGAAAAACGTTTTTATAAATTATGAATCAACGGCACAAAACGAATCCAATAAAAACTGTCTCATCAAAAACGGAGTTCGAAAACGTAAATACGTAATCCTAAGGTTTCCGGTTTAGTCGTAAAGGACGTTAAAATAAAATCGTAAGTCCTAATCTCTTCTCGAAAATTTGTGAGTTTATGAACTAACACAAATTTAAAACTCCAAAATAATATTCATGGACAAATTTATTTTCTGAAATGTCGGACTGTCACCAAAAACGGTGTATGTAAACGTAAGCACGTAATGTTGAATCCTCCAGTTTAGACGTACTCGATGCTACACCAAGACGTAAATCCAAATTTCTTTCCAAAAATAAGTGAGTTAATAATGTAACATTAAAATAATATTTTTAAATAATATTTGAGAATAAAATATCAACCATAAATTGACGGATTGTCACAATATATATATATATATATATATATATATATATATATATATATATATATATATATATATATATATATATATATATATATATATATATATATATATATATATATATATATATATATATATATATATATATATATATATATATATATATATATATATATATATATATATATATATATATATATATATATATATATATATATATATATATATATATATATATATATATATATATATATATATATATATATATATATATATATATATATATATATATATATATATGTATATATATATATAGAGAGAGAGAGAGAGAGAATTTGGATCAAATGAGAACTATTTAAAGTACTAAAAGTAAGAATGCAATCATTGCTCGACACATGGAAATTAGCCATTAAAAAAGCTGAAAATTAATTATACACCCAGAAGGGTAGTATGGGTACATTGCACTTTTATTAACCCTACTATTACACGCTTTACTTTCATAAGCATAAAGTTAAAAAATACTGTATTTTGCAGCAGCCTGCACCTCCCAAAACACGCCTCATCACCGATCCTCCATCTTCATTTTAATTTCAACCGATCCATAACGAAAAAAATGCATATTAATTTATAAATCCAAAACAAAAAGCATTGATCTATTGATAAAAACTTATCACGGATCTCAAATCTCTCCATTTATCCATAAAAAAGGACAACTCAAAACCACCTTTGGATAACACTTCTTATGGTGTGCGTCGATTGGGCGTTAATTTTACACAAATCAAATACCACCGGTCAAGGTCGTCTAATAGCAGTTGGTCGATTTTTAATGGATCTATTGTGGTAGTTCCACTAATAACGAAAACCAATAGTTCCTATGATTGTGTATCATTTTTTATGGATCTGGTGGTATAACACTTTATCAAGATATGGTGGTATGATTGTCTATCATTTTTTTTATGGATCTGGTGGTATAATACTAATAACGAAAACCAATAGTTCCTATGATTGTGAGAATGAGTTGAAGTTAGTGAGGTAAGTGTAGTGCCACGCTGGAGTTTGCCATGTCTTCGGAAACCATGACCGATTTAGATCGGTAGATAAAGATTACGTTTAGATCCATTGTCGCTAGTATACCGGGTACGTAAACTCTGGGTACATCGTACACCGGGACACACCGCTTGGTATTCTACCGTTGGTGACGTTGGTACACCGGGCTCGTAGTATGTGATGCACATAACCAATATGTAGCAGAATGTGCTCCAGGTTTGTGATGGTGATGGTTTGGTGTGGCTGATGTAGTAGTTATGTGATGTATGATTCCGGTGTATCAGGTCGTGTTGCGGTCCGGTTTCAATGTGTGTATCAAGAACTAGTTGGGGTTGTTAAAAGATTTGTTGAGATGTGTTGCCCAGCCTGACCTATTATCGCCGCAACACGACCTTTTGCTGCTGCTACCAACCGGCGGTTAGTAACCGCCACCGACATCAGATCTATTCAGAGTCGCCAACACATCAAATCTACTCATACTTGTCGCCATATTCCGGTCATCGTGTATCATGTGCTACTCGTGTGGAACCCATCAAATGAAGTCATTGACGTCAGATGCTGCTCGTGAGTCGTATAGCAAATCTGTTCACTTTCTGATGTGTCGATGATACACATGATACATCATGGTATAGAATGCACAAAAATACTACACGATATGTACCACATCTTTTGTTATTTGGTTTCCACGTGTAAACTAAAAACTAGCTGGGTTGAATATAAGATTTGCTTTGACCTATTTTTGTTTCTAGAGCTGCTAGTTATTAGATGTCATTTTTTTAAATGTGTTGTAATAGTATAAATGTATAATAACTTTCTTCAATAATTTCGAATAATAAAAATAAATCCCAATTAGTTTTATTACGAGTTAGGTTGTTTTTGAATGATGCATGGGTTGTTTCTAACAAAAAAAAGTGTGTGCATGTGTGTAGCACAATTTGTAAGAGAAACATGTATATTTTTTGATTCAGCATACATTCTGTAGAAACTAGAAGGGGGGGTTGAATAGTTTCTTAAAATTTACTTGTTAAAATATGGTTTCCAAAAATCCTTTTTCAAAAACTTAGGCTTGAGGAAATATGTGAAATCTTCTTATGCACAAATATGAACAATGATAGTGTAGCTAAACTAATACTAACAAAAATATATCCACAAAAAAATAAAGAATGATAGTGTAGCTAATCTAATATTAACACATGTATATGCAAAAAGTAATAAGGAATGTAAAGAGTTAAGGGTAAAGAAAGATCAAACCGAACACCAAGGATTTATAGTGGTTCGGCAACGAAGCTCACTCCTCGTTCCTACTCCACTCCTCGAGTACTCCTAACTCGAGAGTTCACTACACAACAAGCTCCTTATGGTGGAGAAAACCGTACACGTCGCTTAACCAATTTCCGACTCTAAGCTAAAAGTCGAGCCCTAATCGTAGCTAGGACCAATCTACATAACTATACTTAGTACATACACAACTTCCAAATAGACACAAATACTTGGATATTCACAACTATGACACAACTACAAGAATATACAAATTGATCTTCAATAGATCTTTGGTGGTGGACTCAACACTTCACTAGGATAGTGTTCTTCTCTTTGCACTTGGAGAGGAAGAGATGGAAGAACAAGATTCACTTCTTAAACAAGTAATAATCAAACAAATGATCAAAGATTTGAGTGATTAAAGAAGGGGTTTGAATCTGGAAATGAATGTGCAAAAGAGGTGAGGTGAAAAGCTGAGAATGGCCAACTATTTAAAGGACAAAGGAGCCAACGGCTAGTTCTGCCCGCGGTACCTTATCACAGCCCGCGGTACCTTATCGATAAGGTACCGCCTAGGCGCTAAGGTACCGTCGGACTAGACTCCGCTCCTTTTTGTCCTTTAGTGGTGGAGGTCTTATCTGGGTATAAAAATATCCTGAAAGGATATTCTTAACAGTATAAGAATATACCATTTTCAAATTTCAAATAATTAATTTAATAAAACATTTTCTTAAAAATAAAGTTTAATAAAAACTTGTCACTTTTAATAAAAAGTGAGTTTTAAGAAAAGATTAAATCACTTGATCACTTGATTAAGGTTAGTACTTGTTTATTCAAACCTTAAGTGAAAATGGGTAAAATGAAAAATACTTAAACTCAAGAATTCGTTTTTCGTTGTTTTCGTAAATGCTTGTTTTTACATATTGTCGTAATCAAAACTAAGCGAGACAGAAAAATGCAAGTAACGTTTTTAGTCATTCTTGCATTAACAATCTCCCCTTTTTTGATTCCGACAATACATAAACTCAATCACATAAAAACAAGATTTTCGAAGACGAGTTTATTCATTTCTCCCCCTTTGTCGAAGCAAAAAGGTTGCGTAATCCGGTGTTGAAGAAACGGACTTTGCAAAGACTCCCCCTTGGTGCTTACTCCCCCTAGCTTGGGGCACCGAGGAATCGAGATATGGTGACAAGCTACATAGAAGGATTAGTTGAACAAAAGAAACAACCAACAATATATAGCAATAGGTCACATAAAAAATAAAATAAAAAGAGAAGAAACCACAAAGACAAAGATCCAAGATAGGTTATTAAAAGAAACATCATACAAAGAAGTATGGAAAAATAAACAAGCCAAAAGCATAAATCTAATCCTAGTTATTCTATAATTCTAAGATTTGCTTGAATGTGGTGTCTTGTGGATAAGCAATCAATGCTTATATGAAAGACAAGGTAATAGCGGAGGGTGGTGGTGGTGGCTTGTTGGAGATCTCATAATCAAAGTGAAGAGGAGGCTTGATTAAGAGACTCTTGATGTAGCTCAACTCCTCATAGATGTGTGCCATAGCAATATGTTGATATTGACAACAATGACAATATGTTCCATGGTGCATGACGTTATCATGAGAAGGAGGAAGAACACTAAAGGGTGGTGGTGGAAGAAACGAAGTTCCACAATCAACATTCTTGGTAGGAGAAATGTGATTAAGAGTGTTCTTGGGTGGGTTTGGATTGAAAGCAATTGGAGAAAATGGAGGAGATTCAAGGCTTTCATTGGGAGAATAAGACATTTTGGATGTGAAGTAATGCAAAATGCTTATGGTTAAAATAGGGAAGGCTTAGGGTATTTTTGGGGTGGTCAAAGGGTTTGAAACAAAGATTCTCAAAAATGTTGGAGTAAATCTGGAGTTTCAGACAAAAACCCGAAAAAGGAAGGCCACTGTAGGTGGTTCCTTATCTATGGCGGCGGTACCTTATCAATAAGGTACCGTGGCTCACATAAGGAACCGCCTGCAGATCAGGTTTGGTGTTTGGAGGAAGATTTTCAGCAAATCTTATTTTTCTAGTCTAACTTATCATAGGGATATGCTTAAAAGCAAAGATAGACAAAGAAAACATATGCAAACTTACCAAATAGAGATTTGACCAAAATACATGGATTAAAAAATCAAGTTAGGAGGTGTGTAAGACAAGACCTTAAGTCATGACACAATGATCCTCCATGATTCAATCTTGTTCTTGCTATGTTTGAGAGAATCATACATATGAATTATGTAAGCTCTATATTAATAGCGAGAATCTATGAAAAATCGTTTTTAGATTGAATTAACAATGTCAAACGAATTTCTCAACCATTTTCGAAAGAGACTTTGAGAGTTTTGAAAAGGAGATGAGAAGATTTTTCAAAAGAATTTTATAAGACTCAAGGACTCAAAGTGGTAATATAAAACACACAAGAAGAAAGGGAATTTAAGGAAGATGTTCCATTAATCCTAGACCTAGACGCAAGTAATAAAAAGGTTCCCTCTTAAGTGGCTTAGTGAAGATATCGGCTAAGTTGTCCTCGGAGGGCACCTTTTCAATAGTAATGTTCCCCTTTTGAACATTATCCCTAAGGAAATGGTGTCTAATTTCTATGTGTTTGGTTCGCGAATGTTGCACGGGATTCTTGCTTAGGTCTATAGCGCCTTTATTATCGCACATGATGGGAACATCATCAAGAGAAATCCCGTAATCAACAAGCGCTTGCTTCATCCATAGAGCTTGTTGGCATGCTTTACCGGCACTCACATACTCGGCTTCCGTGGTGGATATGGCAAGAGCGGTTTGTTTCTTGGAGAACCAAGAAGTTAAACAACAACCCATGAAGGTACAAACTCCACTAGTGCTTTTCTGGTCCACATAGTCTCCCGCATGATCCGAGTCCGCATAGACAATGGTTTCTACGCCGGTCCCTTTAGGATACCATAATCCTAAATGTATAGTGCCTTTAATGTATCGGAAGATACGCTTAACCGCTTCAAGGTGAGAGGTTTTGGGAGCCTCTTGGAAGCGAGCACAAAGGCAAACACTAAACATGATATCCGGTCGACTTGCCGTTAGGTACAACAAACTACCAATCATACCTCTATATTTGGTGTTGTCTACCGACTCACAATCATCATCTACGGTGAGTTTAGTATCCGAGGCCATAGGGGTCTTCATTGGTCTAGATTCTTCTAATCCAAATTTCTTTAGTATTTCTTTAGCGTACTTAGATTGACTAAAGAAAATATCATCGTCCATTTGTTTAATTTGGAGTCCTAAAAAGAAGTTAAGTTCTTCCATCATACT
The DNA here is from genome assembly GCA_025667525.1 of Glebionis coronaria. Taxonomy (NCBI): domain Eukaryota; kingdom Viridiplantae; phylum Streptophyta; class Magnoliopsida; order Asterales; family Asteraceae; genus Glebionis; species Glebionis coronaria. The sequence continues at coordinate 80,807,640 of CM046882.1, forward strand.
CATTTCAAACTCATCATGCATGATTTTGGCAAAGTCATCACACAATTCTTCACAAGTTGAGCCAAATATAATGTCATCAACATATATTTGTACGATTATGAGGCGAGAACCTTTCTTCTTTGTAAAGAGTGTATTGTCTACCATACCCATGGTATACTCATGTTTAACAAGAAACGCTTTAAGTCTATCATACCAAGCTTTGGGTGCTTGTTTGAGTCCATAAAGTGCTTTCTTAAGCTTGTAAACATGGTCCGGTTTCTCAAAATTAATGAAGTCGGGAGGTTGAGCCACATATACCTCCTCATTGATCAAACCGTTAAGAAATGCACTCTTTACATCCATTTGTTGAAGCTTAATATCTAAGGCACAAGCATAGGCTAAAAGGATTCTAATTGATTCTAATCTAGCTACCGGTGCATATGTCTCGTCATAATCAATCCCTTCTTGTTGATTACAGCCTTGAGCTACAAGTCTAGCCTTGTTACGAGACACAACACCATTCTCATCTAGCTTATTCCTAAATACCCATTTGGTTCCTATAATGGTAGAACTTCTAGGTGGAGGAACAAGTTCCCAAACATCATTGGCAACGAATTGATTCAATTCTTCTTGCATCGCAATGACCCAACTCTCATCCGTCAAAGCTTCTTTAACATTCTTAGGTTCAATCAAGGAGACAAAACAAAAGAAGTTGCTTTGGTTTTGGACTTGAGATCTTAGGGTCCTTTGATTTAAGTCACCAATGACATTATTGAGAGTATGATCCCTAGATTTCTTAATGTTTACTTCCTTTTCAACACTAAGGTCTTCAACTCCTATTTTTCTAACCTCTTTGGCTTTAACTACTTCTAATTCATCCAAGTCATCATCAACCAATGGTGGTGTCTTGGGTGAAGGAGGGGTTTCATCAAAGGTTACGTTGAGTGATTCTTCAATAACCCCTGAGGTTCTATTTAGGACTATGTAGGCCTTACTAGTTTGGGAATAACCTAAAAGGATACCTTCGTAAGACTTTGGGTCAAACTTGCTAAGGTAGTCTTTGGTGTTGAGGATAAAGCACTTGCTTCCAAACACCCTAAAGTATTCTAATGAGGGTTTCTTACCTTTAAGAATCTCATAGGGGGTCTTTCCTAGGAAAGGTCGAATAAGAATTCGGTTGAGAATATAAGTCGATGTATCTACGGCATTGCACCAAAACTTTTGAGGCAAAGATTGCTCGTTTAACATCGTCCTACTCATCTCTTGGAGAGTCCTATTCTTCCTTTCAACTACCCCATTTGATTGTGGAGTGCGAGGAGCCGAGAAGTTATGGGTAATACCATGAGCTTCACAAAAGGCACCAAATTGCACTTCATTATCAAATTCCCTACCATGATCCGTCCTAATAGAAACAATTGAACATCCTAGTTGATTTTTAATTCTTCGACTAAAGATTTCGAAATGATCGAAAGCTTTATTCTTAGATGCCAAAAATCTAGTCCAAGTGAATCTAGAATAGTCGTCAACTATAACTAGGGTATAAAGGTTACCTCCATAACTCCGTATGGCGGAAGGTCCAAAGAGATCCATATGTAGGAGCTCTAAGCACCGAGAGGTCGAAACCAAATTCTTGGCTTTGTGACTTGAGTGAACTTGCTTTCCAACTTTGCAAGCATCACAAAAGTGACTATCAAACTTAATCTTGGGGAGGTGTCTTACCAACTCCTTAGAGACTAAAGATTGAATTAAACGCATATTAGCGTGACCTAATCTCCTATGCCAAAGAGTAGAACTATCATCAATAGTCGTAAGACATATGTTGTCTTTTGACTTCTTATTAACCTTCATGACATAAAGCCCATGCTTTCTAACACCTTTTCCAATGACTTTTCCATCTTTTACGATTTCACTGTCATGTTCTGAAAAGATGACCTTACACTTATTATCACAAATTTGACCTATACTTAAAAGGTTAAAACCTAAGTTATCTACGTGCTCAACATTTTCAATGGTCATGGAGTCAAGAGAAACCGTACCTTTGCCAATGATATTACCACGTAGACTACTAGCGAATGTGACGTTACCTCCATCATATGCTTTGTAATACGAGAATAAACTTCGATTACCCGTCATGTGTTTAGAACATCCACTATCCTTAATCCACTCATCGGGCTCCAAATCAATTCCCAAGCATATCTAGGTAACAATACACAAGATCAAACATTTGGTCCCCAATATCTCATGGGTCCAAAATTGTTAGTTCCAAACATCCCTTGCATTTGGTTGGGATGCATGAATGAGGTGGGGATTCCCCATGGAGAACAAAATGGAGGAGGGTAGTAATTCATGTAACCATTTTGTTGTTTATTACTTCTCCTAGGTGTGTTTGATCTAGGTTTAGAGTTATTATTATTCTTTCTTGGTGTTGGAGTTTTACTTCTAGTTCGTGAGTTGTTTTGATTATCTCTTGTAGGCGTTGTCGTTCTACTTCTAGGCTTAGACTCATTCCGTACTCTAGGTGGAGTAGAAGATAATCTAGATAAACTTCTATTTCCCATGAGAGGTTTACTTAACGGCTTATAGAACTTACTAATAGCATTGTCGTCAAGTATGGGTAACTGAACCTTATTAACAGTAAGATGCTTTGGTTTTTCATTTAACTTAGATTTTTCAGAAAGTTCAGTGTTTTCACAAAAATCAGCTTCTGGCCGCGGTACCTTATCTATGGCCGCGGTTCCATAGTGATAAGGAACCGCGCCATAAGATATGGAACCGCGTCCAGAGGGTGTTTTCTGTGAAAACCTGACTTGTTTTGGTTCACTAGTTGAGGCTTCATTTGAGTTAAAACCTAGACCAAGTTTTTCCTTAGAATGAACTTGTTTGTTTAATATATCATCAAGAGCACTAGTACCTTTCATGAACTTTTCCAATTTAATGGAGGTGCTCTTGAGCTCATCATTCTCTAATCTAAGTTTCTCACGACTTAAGCAACCTAAATCAACCTCTTTGTTTTTCTCAAGTTTAGTCAATTTCTCCCTAAGTTCATTGATCTCATTTTCAAGCTTAGTTTTGGTTGATTTTAAGGTTTTATTCTTTTCTATGAATTTAAGACTAAGTTTGTGTAAGCTATCATATTTGCCTTCAAATTCAATATCATCTAAAGTGGAACTATCATAGCTATAATATTCGGTTTCGGAATGTACCTCTTTAGAAGTGTGAGCCATAAGACATTTCTCCTCTTTGGGGTTGTCATCATCATCTTCACCGATATCGCTCCAAGCGCCACTAACGAATGCCGTGTGGTTCTTATCACGAGCGGGCTTTGGACAATCACCAATGAAGTGATTTGGATCACCACATCTAAAGCAACTCCTATCACCTTTTTCGTTCTTGACAAACCGATTCTTTGATAATGGTTTCTTGTCATAGTTTGGTTGCCTAACGTGTTGACCTCGTCTCTTGAAGAACTTCTTGAAATCTCTCACTGCCAATGCATACTCCTCGTCATCACTTTCCGAGGAACTATCATGGTCACTTTGTGCCTTCTTGGCTTTAAGTGCAAGAGATTTCCTTTCACTCTTGGTTTTTACTAATTCTGAGTCCTTCAAAATTATCATCTCATGAACCTTCAAGTTTCCTATGAGTTCATCGAGTGATAAAGTTGAGAGATCTTTCGACTCTTCAATAGCCGTGACTTTTGCTCTCCACTTTGGATGTAAGGCCCTTAGAAACTTCCTAACATTGTTCTTCCTAGAAAAACTTTCATCAAGTGCTTTTAGACTAGTAATAATGGTGTTAAACCTAGCAAATGCACAATCAATAGTTTCATCTTCTAAGATGACAAATTGTTCATATTGTTGGACAAGAAGATCGATTTTACTTTCTTTGACTTGGCTATTACCTTGGTGGGTTACTAAAAGAGTGTTCCAAATATCTTTAGCGGTTTCACACATAAAAATTCTTTCATACTCTTTCTTATGTAAAGCATTATAAATCACCATTTTAGCCTCATTATTTTTTGAAAGTTTCTTTTTAGTATCATCATTAGCTTTGTCAAAAGTGACTAATTCTTTTGTTTTAGAAACTTCAATAAATTGAAAGGGTAAAAAATCACCATTGGTAATAACATGCCAAAGATCTAAATCTTTTGATTTCACATAAGTTTCAAATCTATTTTTCCAATAAATAAAACTATCGGTTTCAAAAAGTGGTGGTCTTTGCATAGATTGCCCTTCTAGGTACTTGTTGGAATCCATAGATCGATTCAAGTTTTAAAATACAATATACTTTAAAAAATTCTTGAGCAACCCGCTCTGATACCAATTGTAGAAACTAGAAGGGGGGGTTGAATAGTTTCTTAAAATTTACTTGTTAAAATATGGTTTCCAAAAATCCTTTTTCAAAAACTTAGGCTTGAGGAAATATGTGAAATCTTCTTATACACAAATATGAACAATGATAGTGTAGCTAAACTAATACTAACAAAAATATATCCACAAAAAATAAAGAATGATAGTGTAGCTAATCTAATATTAACACATGTATATGCAAAAAGTAATAAGGAATGTAAAGAGTTAAGGGTAAAGAAAGATCAAACCGAACACCAAGGATTTATAGTGGTTCGGCAACGAAGCTCACTCCTCGTTCCTACTCCACTCCTCGAGTACTCCTTACTCGAGAGTTCACTACACAACAAGCTCCTTATGGTGGAGAAAACCGTACACGTCGCTTAACCAATTTCCGACTCTAAGCTAAAAGTCGAGCCCTAATCGTAGCTAGGACCAATCTACATACTTAGTACATACACAACTTCCAAATAGACACAACTACTTGGATCTTCACAATTATGACACAACTACAAGAATATACAAATTGATCTTCAATAGATCTTTGGTGGTGGACTCAACACTTCATTAGGATAGTGTTCTTCTCTTTGCACTTGGAGAGGAAGAGATGGAAGAACAAGATTCACTTCTTAAACAAGTAATAATCAAACAAATGATCAAAGATTTGAGTGATTAAAGAAGGGGTTTGAATCTGGAAATGAATGTACAAAAGAGGTGAGGTGAAAAGCTGAGAATAGCTAACTATTTAAAGGACAAAGGAGCCAACGGCTAGTTCTGCCCGTGGTACCTTATCACAGCCCGCGGTACCTTATCGATAAGGTACCGCCTAGGCGCTAAGGTACCGCCGGACTAGACTCCGCTCCTTTTTGTCCTTTAGTGGTGGAGGTCTTATCTGGGTATAAAAATATCCTGAAAGGATATTCTTAACAGTATAAGAATATGCCATTTTCAAATTTCAAATAATTAATTTAATAAAACATTTTCTTAAAAATAAAGTTTAATAAAAACTTGTCACTTTTAATAAAAAGTGAGTTTTAAGAAAAGATTAAATCATTTGATCACTTGATTAAGGTTAGTACTTGTTTATTCATACCTTAAGTGAAAATGGGTAAAATGAAAAATACTTGAACTCAAGAATTTGTTTTTCGTTGTTTTCGTAAATGCTTGTTTTTACATATTGTCGTAATCAAAAATAAGCGAGACCGAAAAATGCAAGTAACGTTTTTAGTCATTATTGCATTAACACATTCAAAGTCAACGTAATAGTGAAAAGGTTGTGCCAATTAATTAAATGTATCACTGGCACATAAAATTGATTGGTGTTTTGTTGCTACATTTAAGTATTAAACAACGAAATATGTATAGTTGCTAAAAAAACTACGTAAAAAATAATTGTACTACGTATTGGTAAAGAAATGTTTAGTGAAAAGAAGTTCCAATAATAAATTCAAAATTTTTGATAGATTCTCTAAAATACCCTTAAAATTCATTCAACTAATTAAATGTCTCTCATTTAATATTAATCTAATCAAACACTATCTAAGAAATCTAACGGTTTAAATTAGTTCTTATTTTTATGACTTTTAAAAATCTCTTACATTAACCTCCCTATATATATATATATATATATATATATATATATATATATATATATATATATATATATATATATATATATATATATATATATATATATATATATATATATATATATATATATATATATATATATATATATATATATATATATATATATATATATATATATATATATATATATATATTAAAAAATTGGTTATTAAATTGGTGCCGCTGCCATAGATAAGAGATCATTGCCTAAGGATATCCCACTCGACTTATACTTGTGTGATTTTACCACCATGGGGTTTATTTCCTTTCGTGATGAAAATTATGTGTTTGACCCGAGTGAATTTTTCTTGGGGTATTCCTTAAGTGAGTGTGCTTCACCCTTTATCATGGAGAGATTTTCCTCCCTTGGAAATCTCGGTTTTTCCATGATTTTTCCCATCTAAATGACGATATTCGGGAAATCGAGTCGAGCTAGAGACTCGTGATAACTAAATCAAGCATCGTATAACTAGGTTAGATTTTTACCTTTTCCACCCTTTCCACCCTTTTTCACCTTCACCCATTTCCACCAATAAGTGTAGGGGAGCCAAGTAGGTTGTGTTTTGTGATATTGTGCAGGGATATGTGCTTTAATAATCCACTTTTGGTGCTTTTGACACGACCCGTGATCCCATGTACCCGGTTTCTTCGATTCGTTTTTGCTATTGTGATTCAGTTTTGTATATAAATAAGTTGAATAAATGTGATCACTTTAGTTGTCTCTTCCTTGGCAAGATTTAAACAACGTGCACAATGTCCTAAGTGTAGGGGAGTTTACTTCCACATGCTTAAACATTAAGGACAATGTTTATATTAAGTGTAGGGGAGACTTCTATCGAAGTATTAAGTTGGCTTTTCCATGAATATGTCCTCATTTTAACAGGAAAATCAATATTTTTTGACGTTTTTCAAAATTTTTGATCTATTTTGGCCTAGTAGTATTTTTCATTTATTTTCTTTTATCTACTTTCTTTTTCATCACCATCATATGTATATATTCCATTTCATCAATAAAGTCAAAAGAAAAGAGAAAAAAAATGATGAATAAATAAAATGGTTTTAACAAGTTTAGACGTCTTTGATATATTAGGCCCGTCGTGAATATTTTGACTCAACCCGAGTTTTTATTTGAGTTTACTCTAGCTAGTATCCTTAACCATATGGACCTTAATTGGTTTATTAGGCTAAGCATCCACGATTCTCATTACTTGAGATTTTAAATTGTAGAGAACGAGAGATAATAGAGTTGATAATAAGTTTAAAGGTTAATTCTTCCTTATATGGGTTTTTGTGGCTCTTTCTTCCCGCTTGAATATTTAATTGCTTAATAAATGAGGATTTTTGCGGTTTAGATTCGATATTTTAGCTCTTAACCAACTCTTTTATATCCTTGTAATTAAAGCATGAACACATTGAGAATGCCAGCGTTGTGGACTTTCGACTAAGGTGGCTCATAACCACTAAGTAGGAGGTATTCAGACCATGGTACCGCGGAATTTGGCCTACTATATATATCATAAATAAAGAAGAATAACATTAAAACATGATCTCAAGGAGCCTTAGGGTGTGGGACATGTAGCACGAACCTTGTCATTAGAGCCTTAGGGAGTATGGCATGGTAAGTGTTTAATAAAAATTGATAAATAATCAATTCCCTTGTTTGTGGTTCAAGGAGCCTTAGGGTGTGTATCATAGATAAGGAGCACTTTTACATCTTAAAGATCCTAATGGTATATGATGTGAATTTGCTAAACTCCACTATAAAGTCAACATGACTTTGGAGGAAATTATAATAAGTAGTACTATCGGCCAAATTTTGGATCCGAGAATTATTCCCTAAATCGTGTTAAATTATCCTTGATGTGGGCTTACTTTAGTGACAACGTTTTTGAGGACGAGGTTAGGTTCTAAGTGTCGGGTTTACACCGTTTTGCCTTCATTTTTGGACTAATAATTATTTAATAAGTCCAAATGAGCCTACGGGTGAATGACAATCTTTAAAATCTAGAGATACAACTTAGGAATAATGGAGAAGGAATTTTACACAATTGTCTTATATAAGTGGTATTAACATGAGAACTTATCGTAAACAATGATCTCGTTTTTATGCTTGGTATGGGAAACGTGAAACATGAGGGTGATTAATATTCATGACACCAAAGCCCTAATTTAAGTCTTGGATTTCTTTACAAGTTTCTTCCATCGAACAATTTCAAAGTTAATAAATTGAATGAAATTGTTATATCTTTTATCTTTTCAGCATTTTAAGTTTCTTTTTATTGTAGTAGTAGTAGTATATTATAATAAAGGCCGGGATAGATTAATTATGATGAAAAATATAAATTTGTTCTTTAAAATTGTGCATTGCATGGGGACATTGCAATAGTCAAGTGTAGGAGATTTAATAAGTGTGTAAACACTTATCCTTTTACCATTTAAAACAATGAAAAACGAAACGAAAACGTGTAATTAATATCGTAAATGTCGAAATTATGCGTGGTTTGTATTTTTGTTGTGAAATAGGTACAAAAGATCAAAAGGAATGAAAACATGGGATTTCACGGTCGTTTATCGAAGAAAAAGTCAAAGATATGGTCAAAGGACCAAAAAGTGCCAAAAGAATGAAGTTTGGAGAGCTAAGGATGAAGATTTGATGAAAATTTTACAACAAGGACCATTTTTGCCATTCTCCAAAGTTAGCCACTAATAAACCACATTGAAGAGCACAAAATTACGAAGCCAACGGTCCCGACCTCGCGTCGTAACTCCTTGCGGTTTGTTTTCTATGAATTTTTTAAATTTAATTAGTTTTTAAATTAAATAAATAGTTTTTAATAAATAAATAAAAATATATTTTCGTAAATTAATAAAAATAATAAAAATAAAAGATTTTTATTTTATAATAGTTAGTTTAGTATTGAAATAATTAATTTTGATTTTTAAATATTGTTTGGTTTCGTAGTTTTATATTTATTTATTTTTATCTATTTTTAAACTAACACAAAAATATTAAAAGGAAAAAAAATACCATGTGTGTTTCTTTTGTGAGTAGTTAGATGCATGCTTCTAGAAGATTAAAGATGGTGGAGTTGCTTAAAGAGATTAATAAAGAGCCCTTTGATAAAAGAATAATGAAAGGTGAAGATGGTGATACATGTGAAGTGCTCACATTGGTCTATCCAAAAAGTATCTTTCATCCTATTGGTAGAAACACATCATCACCTACCAAATGACCAAGATGTCCTCAAATAAAATAAGAGAAGGTGGTTAAGAGAATAAAAACAATAATCTACCCCAAGCACCTTAACTTCAAATATAAATAACACCTCATTTTTCTTCATTTTGTATGTATATTTTAGGTAGCTAAATAATGTCAATTTTATTTCTTGTTTTTAATGTATTTTCCTTTCAACTTTTGTACTAGCTTATCATTAAGCACTTTATATTAATAAAAGTTTATGCTTTAGCTTATTCTCTTTTAGCTTATTCTCATTTTACCTTTCTTTATCTTTTTACTTTTAATAATCTAGCTTATTATTTTAGGATTAGTTTTTCATAACTTTTTCATAATAAGTTAAGATTTATATAAAAGCCTGGAATAAGTCATCTTATTTCAAGCTTATTGTTGCCTTATATTCCTAGATCTAGCTTATTATTGGAGTATTTATTTAATTAGCTTTTTAGCTTTTTAAATCTCATAAGTTCTAAGCTTATGCTTACAACTTATTTATAAGCTAGGTTTTTAATTAAGTACTTTTAGTTTATATCTTTAAGTTTTTTTAGATCTATTAGTTTTAAGTTTTAAAAGTTAAAAATACTTTCATAAAACAAAAAAAATAGTTTAGATATATTAGGTTTTTAAATAGATTAAGTAGATCTATAATTTGTAGCTTTTAAATTTAAAATACTTTTATAAAACTTAAAAAATTTATAGATCTATTAGTTTTAATTAAATCTCTTTATCAGATTATAATTATTGCTTATTATCCTAACCTTTTATGTTTTCTTTGATCTCGGCGTATCGATCTATCACTATTTTTAAACTAACACAAAAATATTAAAAGGAAAAAAAATACCATGTGTGTTTCTTTTGTGAGTAGTTAGATGCATGCTTCTAGAAGATTAAAGATGGTGGAGTTGCTTAAAGAGATTAATAAAGAGCCCTTTGATAAAAGAATAATGAAAGGTGAAGATGGTGATACATGTGAAGTGCTCACATTGGTCTATCCAAAAAGTATCTTTCATCCTATTGGTAGAAACACATCATCACCTACCAAATGACCAAGATGTCCTCAAATAAAATAAGAGAAGGTGGTTAAGAGAATAAAAACAATAATCTACCCCAAGCACCTTAACTTCAAATATAAATAACACCTCATTTTTCTTCATTTTGTATGTATATTTTAGGTAGCTAAATAATGTCAATTTTATTTCTTGTTTTTAATGTATTTTCCTTTCAACTTTTGTACTAGCTTATCATTAAGCACTTTATATTAATAAAAGTTTATGCTTTAGCTTATTCTCTTTTAGCTTATTCTCATTTTACCTTTCTTTATCTTTTTACTTTTAATAATCTAGCTTATTATTTTGGGATTAGTTTTTCATAACTTTTTCATAATAAGTTAAGATTTATATAAAAGCTTGGAATAAGTCATCTTATTTCAAGCTTATTGTTGCCTTATATTCCTAGATCTAGCTTATTATTGGAGTATTTATTTAATTAGCTTTTTAGCTTTTTAAATCTCATAAGTTCTAAGCTTATGCTTACAACTTATTTATAAGCTAGGTTTTTAATTAAGTACTTTTAGTTTATATCTTTAAGTTTTTTTAGATCTATTAGTTTTAAGTTTTAAAAGTTAAAAATACTTTCATAAAACAAAAAAAATAGTTTAGATATATTAGGTTTTTAAATAGATTAAGTAGATCTATAATTTGTAGCTTTTAAATTTAAAATACTTTTATAAAACTTAAAAAATTTATAGATCTATTAGTTTTAATTAAATCTCTTTATCATATTATAATTATTGCTTATTATCCTAACTTTTTATGTTTTCTATGATCTCGGCGTATCGATCTATCACTATTCGGAAAGAGCTTATGGTTGATTAATTTGGTTCAAGTTTGATATGGTTGATTAATTTGGTTAGAGATTGATTTGGTTGGCCGTGTACTTTACGGGCCGGGATACGCTTAGTTTTGGTTTGATATTGGTTGGTCGTGTACTTTACGAGCCGTATTTTGTTGATGTTGTTGATGTTGTTTGTCTAGAGAGATTATCTTCGGACTACGGGTACTAGTTTTTTCCCTTTTTAATTTCTATGCTTATTCGCTTTAGTTTAATTAATTAGATCGTTATAGTTTAAATTGTTTTCATAAAAGTTATATTTTTCATAAAAATCGGTTTAATTATTTTTAGTTATTATTATTTGTTTTAAAATATAGATTTAAAAGTTTAAAAAATAGATTTCATTTAGATAAGCTCATTATTACTAAAAAGTTTACACCTTTTTATGATTATTAAGTTTATTAGTATATAAAGCTTGTAGCTTTATCATCTAAAAAGAGTAATAAGCTTAAAAGGTTGAAGCTTTATGCTTTACTTTTAAGTTTATCTTTGTGATTTTATTTTTTTGTCACTTTATTTGCTATTACGTGTTTGCATTTAGATTAATTTCGCATTTAGATTTATTTTTAATTATAGTTTATTTTTGCTGCATCTTGATCTAAGTTTGTAGTTTAATTTTACATTGCATTTTAGAATAATTATATGTGAATTAATTGCGCTTTTATTTTTATATAGTCCTTAGCCTACATATTTTTCCCATTTTATGTTTAATTAGACAATAGATACCAAGCAATTATTATTAACCAAAAACAAATAAATCTTGTGTTAATTTATGAATAAATTCGAGTCGAGTCGAGGAAAAAATATATATATATATTAAAAAATTGGTTATTAAACCTTGATGTGATGGAGATATGTATAGTGATAATTTGATACGTTATAGGGTAAATTAGAAAATTACCTTTAGGAAAAAGTAATAGACTAATATTACCAATGACGAATTCAATTAAACACGTTGGTGACTCAAGTTCGTTGTACACGAAGATCTTATGAATTTGAGACGTTTTGCTTTGATTTGGACAATTGATTCGAATTGGTTTTCGGTTTTTAAACTACAATTAAAATCTACCAATTTTAAACTATTTAAACTTAACCTAAAGTGCATGAATCATAAACCCCGCTATATTTAAATCTAAAACAATTAATTACTTAAAAAAGTAATCTATTTAAAAATTAATCTAATTTAATTATCTATAAAAATTAAACTATTTTATAAAAATAACTTTTAAACTATTTTAAAAATCTAATTAAAGTTTTTAAACTAATAAACTTTATTAAAAAAATAGACTAATTAAACTATTTAAATTTAATAAAACATTTTTTTATTTGTTTTATTTTTTTTTATTTAACTAAAATATACTTTAATAAAAACATTAATTAAAGGTTTATTTAAAAAAACATAATTAAAGTAAATTAAAAGTTACTAAATAAAATCTGCCTAGTTCAACTACACTATATTCAGCAACCTTCTGATATAAGAATCAAAACAACTTGTAGCCCAGTTGGCTAACACACTATGCCTGTGACTAGGAGGTCACAGGTTCGAGTCCTGATGGAGTCATACTTTGTGATTAATTTTTTTTGGACAAGTAAACAAAATTGACCACAGGAATGGTCAAATGCGAGCTTATTGTGAATAAGCTGATAGTAATCAGCTCTATTGGGCTTATCAGATCATTAGGATCTGATAAGCTAATTGCTATATCAATAAATCAGTAGAAATTAAATGAACCACCAAGAATTAACCAGCCAACAAATCAGTGACCAAAATCACCACGCAAAATCAACCATCTAGATTCAAGTAGTAAACTAATTCAGTAAGTTATACTACTCAAACTATTTAAAACACATATTAAAGCAAACAAAGGATAAACATATCTAAAACTTATCAGTTCAAAGCAAATCAAACAGTCATCAGAATTCTAATACATCAGTAACCGAATTTCTAACTAATTCAATCAGTTAACCAAAATTTTCATCAAATCATTAGTTTAAAACTCAATACAAGCACTAGCAGATACATGTCAAAAATTCAGAATCCAAGTCCACGATAAACAGATTTATTAACAGCAAGCTTATGTAAACAACTCCTAAATGCAGCCTAATATAAAGACTCGGATGACTAGCAGAACAGAACAGAACTAGCAGACCTATCGTCTCTCAATCCGGAACTCAAACGAAAGCCACTATATCAGTAATCCAACTTGAATAATCATCATCAGTGTAAACCAATCTATATCAGATAAACAAATTCAGCAAACTAATACAACTCAAAACTTCATATAACTGCAGATCATTCCAACTAATCAAATCATCGAAAACTTAAACAGCAAACATACTAAATATTTAAAACATATTAACAGTTAAACACAATTTAATCTAAGAACACGTAAAATAAAAGGGAGGAACACCTTTTGAGATTTCCGTTGAGCAGCAGCGCAGCGCTGAGCTGGCTGATCAAACCAAATCGACACCACCATATAACAACAATCTAACAACCATTTGAAATCCGCACTAAAATAAATCTCCACTGCTTCAATTTTATGTCTATCCAGTGGGGATAAACACTAGTCTAATACTTTACTTTTTATATTAAATCTAAGCTATTAATTAGCTTATATTTAACATAACAAACATTATCATTGCGAAATAGTTATAAGATTTAATTCGTAAAACCAATTTAAGCAGTAAAAAAACAAGACACGAATGTAGATAAATCAACTGATCTTTTATTAAACACCAGAAATATTACAAGATTTCATTAAAAGAAATACAAAATTAATCCTAAGACTATTTCTACAGAATAACTTTAAAGTAAAATAATGGATGAAAATTACAAGTAAATTGGGGGTTTTTATACCCATCCCAAGGCTTTGCTGGGAAGAATATCCGCATCTCTGAAGCATATTCCTTATTCATCTAAGCCCTTGGATCTTCATTCTCTTTCCTCTTTGTTGATCAGATGGTTGAGAGATCACATCTAGCACACGGATTGCCAACGTGGCATCCGTGTGTGCTAGTTGTATTTCTTTGTAGCCATTTGATTGGTTGAATGGGAATAATGAGGTGTCAAATCCAATTATTTGTTGCCACGTAGCATGCTCGTTCCATCCTTTCTCTTCCTTAAACCTTGGGGCTTTTATTCCCCTTTGTGTGAAATAATTGTGTAGATAAAAAGCCCCAAATAATATTGTGATTTTATTTGGCTAGGGTTTTTAAACAGTAACTTATTGTTACTGGTTTTGTGAGATTGGTAAGGAAGAAAGTGAAAGAGAAGCATAGAAAATATTGAACCTTTATTTAATGTGTGTAAGTGGAGAAAACGTGTATGGGTGGGGTAAAATTTAACGTGTGGTGAAAAACAAGTGATGTAAATGGGATCGGTTTATTAATTTATTGAGAAAACGTGTGATAACATGTATATAAATGTGAGTGGAGTATGAGACGGTTTTTTTTATTTATTTGTGGTGATTTGGTAACGTGTTTATACAAGTAATGACTGAAACCCTAAAGCCCAACACATTTCCTTCATTCGTTCCTTGTTCCACTGATTCGGGCTTTTAGCCCAAGAAACTCCATCCGTGTGTATATCTAGCAAATTGGGCCTCAAATGGTCTATGTAACCAAGATTTATCAATAATAGTCCTTTATTGGGATTTTAAGCCCAATAGCCAAAAGTGGAGCCCACAAGGTCCATATAAGTTCAATCCACTTGAAATCGAACTTGAATCTTGGCTTTGTCGATCTTTTCGTCAATCTCGTGTCGGTTTTTGTCGGTTTTCGTGAACTTGGTACCTACACACATTCAAACAACAAAACAACATATACAAGGCATTTTTGATACATTAATTGCAATATTTCATTGTTTTATGATATACTTGATATGACTAAAATAGCTCATATCAAACTCCCCCTTGCTAAGCAATTGTAGTGTCTTCACGCAATGATAGAATAAAACTCTAACTACACCATTATTCAACTTATGACACTATATATTGCAAAGACATAATGTATTGCTTTCATTATTGAAAAATAACTTTAAGGATCATAAAACTCAAATAGATTCATCGTCCCCGACTTTTCACTTTTCCATGCCAAGTGCAAAAACACGATCATTGTTATTATAAGTTAGCAAACTAACACGAACTCATGTGGGACAATTATTCACTTAGACTCCCTTATTCCTAGGCGTATCTCTTATATTTTATTGTTTTCTTGAATGATCACGAGGATGCATTGTTGACTTATTTCGATAATTTTTTAGGCCGAAAATAAAGTGAACGATTTAATCAATAGTTAGCTAAAGGACAAAATCTTTTAAAACTGCTTCTCGGGACCTCATAAAGTTCATATCTTGGCATAACTTGCTTCGCGATTTGAGACCTTTCTCGGACCGATATTTGGCAGCGACTTTATACTTCAAACCTTGAGAGACGTTCATGAAATAATGGTCTTCTCTTCATATAGGAATTTCTTCACTTGAAATTTTGAGAGATTCATACTTGGACCAGACTTCTTCATTTTTCTCCAATCTTTATTTGGGATTTTGATATACAACGATCTGCCTCCTTTTTGGACTTGGCTTTATTTATCCTCATACCTTGTTAGGGCCTTTTTGGATAGACTTCTCCATGACTTTTGGGGAGTATTTGCTTTTCGTCGTGTGTCTCGATCCTTCATATTGATTTTCGATAAATGATTCTTCACATCACTTTTGGATCTTTAGCAATAAAATATAGCCCTCATGTCTTGTTAGGACCTTTTTGGACTCGCCAATCTTCGCATCCCGCTTCAATAAGTTATGCCTTGGCTATGAACTCTAATCCATACCGAGCAACTTTTAAACGATCTTGGGCTAGAAGCTAAGTAACTTTTCAAATCGTACAACCTTATTTATTGCAGATAAATTTATTAGCAAGCGATAGGAGAATAGGCTTATAATTAACTCACATAAATTCCCGAAAGAATACCAAACTTATAATTGGCTCTATCATCTCTTGTTCTCCATATTGTAAAATTTCAAAAATGTGAAATCAATGGATACTTAGCCTATTAAATCAAAGTTTTGGGTTTTCAAGTCATCTATAGGATCTTGCATCTTCTTATACTTTTTCAAGTTTTAGAATTTGCGTTTTAAAGTTCCCTTGATAGACGACTTTCTAGGATCAATTATAGGAACTTGCGAAAAGTTCTTGTTCTTAACTCGTATGAATTAAGACTTTCGCGTTTTAAAGCTCCCTATATAATAGCCTAGCAAAACTTAGTTCAAATACGTTAAGGAAAAGCTATGGTTAAAAACCGAGTCGAGTCAAAAACTATTCTTATTTTCACGAACGGAAAGCCTACATTCGTGTCAAAAACACTTATTTTATTTATTAAAACTTAAAAAATAACACTAAAAATTTAAAATTTTATTGAAAAATGAGAAAAAGATTACGTTTGGACACGACAAAAGCACTTGCAAGCGATTATATCGATTGACTCCCCCATGCTAAAACCAAACATTGTCCTCAATGTTTCTTAGCTCAAGAGTAACACCCCCTTGCTAAAACACGAAGATTCTAATGCAAAATCCTAGCATGGAAAGAGCACGCAAATCTATAAGCCGTTTATTAATTATGCCTCAAGATAAAATGTTAGTCGATAAAAATCAAGGGATAGAAAGTGTGCCCCTTTTGGCATTCAAAGAATGGAAGATTAAGTGGACCGGCAAAAACCGAACACGAGAGTCTTCAAATATTAGGGTCATACCTAAGATTCACAACACAACAAAACACGAGCACGAGCTTGAAAGATCAAGCCTTATTAGTGTTAGAAAATAGAAAGAAGATAGAATGTATGGGATTCCCCCACAAGGCACCTCGTTTTTGTTCACCGAGTCATGAGCTCGATTCGATCCCCGCATTCATTGGTCCTTAGGGAAAAAGTTGAAACCGGCATATTGGAATAAAAACCAACATGAAGCACGATGTCAGGGTCAAAGATTACATCCTCGTTGTCGGATGACAAACGAAAGGATAAAACTCTAACACAAATCTCTAACAAGAGATGGTAGTCACAACTAATGGTATGGATGTAGCATGCTCCCCGAGATAAACTCGCACCAAGATGATTAAAAAGTCTTTCAATTATTGCATCGGTGAAAGGCCGAGATTTCCCTAAATCAACGATTCCGGGGTTGAATACCTCGTCCTCGGTGGAGAAAGGAATAGACAACAAGGTGTCGTCCACCCATGCTAATCCTAAATCATATGAAGCACATAATAATGGTGGTACAAAAGTCTCAACACTAGTGGTTTCAACTTGCATGACTTTGTTGACCTTATCACTCTTAGGAATGTGAACAAAGGGGTCATGGTACTCAAAACGAGTCGCATGAAAAACCCGCACATTAAGATCAAAACGAGTGGGAAGGATAATTGGAGCAAAAGTAATTTCTCCCTCCGGGTCAACATTGTCATCATCATAAATCGGGTGATCAAACCAAGAGTCTTCATCACCTTCATTAGAATCTTCCTCAAATTCCGAAGAAATGTCTATATAAAGAAACTCATCAACCTCCTTCATGAGAAGATCATCATCACAAAGGTTGTGAGATGTAGGAGGTATGATGCTCTCAAAATCCTCTTGAAACAATGGATTATTGTTCATTGAAGCTTCAAAGAGAGGGTTTGAGTAAGTCACAAAAGTGTCATCATCCTTGTCATCGCAAGAAATATCCGACAAAGTATCGAGTGTATCACACTCGGATACAAGATCATCATTCTCATTTGAAGGTAATTCATCGGCGAATTCCTTGAGAATGGTAGGTAAAACATGAGAATCACGCTCGATCTCGAGATCGATAACGTCTTCACTTCCCCGTGGAAGTGGATCAACAAGTTCATCGATGAACTTATCACATGAATAGTCACTAACCTCACTCGGTGTGAAGTTAGGAATCAAAGGCTCTTCAATTGAAGATGGTGCCTTAGGAACATCAATATGATCCTTAGAAGAGAGTGAAAACGAGTCCATTTTCAAAGATTGTTCAATTAAAGAAATATCATTCTCGGGATCAAAATTCTCACTAACAAACTCACTAGCATCAAATGGCTCACTTAAGTAATCATCAATTTGTTTTTCAATCTTAGCACTATCATCCTTGTGTGGAGTGAGTGTAGTTGAGGAAAGGTTACAACATGTTTCAACAAAGCAAGCTTCTTCATTTGACTTTAACTTCCCTTTATCACAAATAGAAGTTTCCAAAATTGGAAAAACGCCTTTATCAAAAAGAGCTTTCTTGTTAATTTCAATTGTTTCAACAAGTTTAACACTTTCAACTTTCTTAGGAGCAAATCTTGGAATCTTTTCCGGTTTAAAAACAATACTTTTTTCTCCATAAAACAATTTAATTTCCTCTTTCCTCATATCAACTTGAATTTGAGCCGTGCACAAAAATGGTCGTCCTAGAATAATAGGCACACGAGGATTGGTCTCATAATCGACTATAGCAAAATCGGCTAAGTACAAGAAATTTCCCACTTTCATAATGACATTTTCCGCTATACCAACCGATCGAGTGGTGGTTCCATTAGCAAGCTCAATGATCATACGAGTGGTTCTAAGTGGTGCATAATCAATAGTCTTCCAAAGGGCTAGGGGCATTATGTTTATGCTATCTCCTAGATCGGCTAGGCCTTTGTAAACCCCAAGCTCATTGAAAACACAAGGTATCAAGAATTGACCCGGATCTTTATACTTCTCGGGAAAGAAATCAAAGAAAACCGAGGTACTAATCACATTCAAAGTAGCCTTAGTGACTTCTAGAAAAGTTTCCTTAGGTGGAGGCTTAAACTCAATCACTTCAACTTCATCTAAATTTTCACAATCATTATAAACGGTTATGGCCTTAAGCTCTCCCTTCGGGTTTGGAATGGTGTTACTAGGTAAGCAACCCGAAGAAGATGACGGTTTAGACATAAATCCCTCAAACATCAAAAGCAATTTATTTTGACTTTGTTCCAAACTTTGGTGCATACGATTTTGACTTTGTGTTGTCCCAAGAATTTGTAATGATTAAGCAATGAAGAAAGAGAGAAAATAGATGAAGAAGAGATGAATTCCTAGAGAGAGAAAGTAGTGAGAGAAAGTAGAGAGGAGATGATTAACTTGGTGAGATTAGATTAAGAAAAGAAGTTACAAATGACCATCCACCCTCCTAACATGCTAGGAGGGTAGTATATATAGTCCACCCACATGCGGGCTTTAATGGACTATATATTGGGCCGGGCTTGTCTTTTGGACTTTAATTAGTTTAAATCCAAGCCCGTGAACCACGACTAAATAACTACTTATTACAACGTTCTAATAAATAATACAATAGAAACCTATGACCGAACATTCTTGTTTGACTCAATATTTTGAGGCTAACAATCTCCCCCAATGTGAGGTCATTCCTCTTTGATATTTGGATTCCAATGGAGTTTTATGAATTTCGTCATAAATGAGTCTTGAACGTGTAAAAGTAGTTTTGTTCCTTCATGCTATGATCTTTGAGCCTTTGTCGTTGTCTTTCGACTTTGTCTTTTAGTCTTGAGATCTTCAAATCATCCTTGACTTGTCATTGCCATCTTGCGATCTTGTGTCTTTATCCACATGCTCACACTATCAATTGTTGGATAAGTCTTTGGGCATGAATATGTGGTTGTGAATCTTTGACTTTGCTGAGTACACCGTGACGCCACCTTCTCGAGACAAAACATAGACACGGACTGAATGGCTTTGACATTCGTCCTAAATCAGTAGCGTTCTACCTCCGGTCGGTGAAGACCGTTATACGATATTAAATATCGTACCTGTGATCAGGTAGATTCAATTAAGAATCTCCTTGACAGGGTTTCGCGGCTGTACTAGCCGTTCTCTTTACTCGATCGTCTCAAAGCAAGACTGCGAACATAAAGAGTGAATCAATTGGATAAATATCCGCTTGATTAAAGTCGTCAATTCAAATTCCTAGAACAAGTTTGATTCATTAAGAATCTTACCATTGTTGCTTTCCAGTTGACACAAGTTTGATTCATAAGAATCTCACAAGTTACCTACCGTAGCGCTGTTTGATGTTGACGCTAGAAGGATTTCCATTCGTCACTATGAATATTAATAAATATCACTCTGAATGTTCTGGCAAGACCATAAAGATATTGCGTAGAAACCTGAAACGAGTTTGAATCAATTCAGAATCAAACCACTGTTGCTTTTCAGTTTTACATATGTTCAATTCATAAAGAATCTTGCATATGACCTACCGCAGTGCTGTTTGATGTTAACACTGGAAGGATTTCCACTCATCATTGTGAATACTAAGTAGTATCACTCTGAGTGTTCTAGCAATATAGCAAGGATATAGCGTAGGACTCTCTTGATCTTCATCCGTGTGTCCTAACGAGATTTAATTGATCTCTTGGCTCTAGACTCGATTTGTGCACTTTTAGTGGTCGGAGGCTGGAGCAGATGCCACCTATTCAATATCAACTATCTCGGAGTGAGAAAGTCAATAGAAGTCGTGTTGATCTCCGTGACAATAAAACAAACTTCTTTTGAGAGAAGCCTGAGTAGCTAGGAAAGGGTTGTGCTTCACATCACTGGGTCCATGATGAGTTTGTCTTCATGATGAGTTGACCCGGTTTCTGCCTAAGTTGTATGGAGGGCTTCTTTCTTTACACCCTTTATCCTTACATTTCTTTTTCATTCTTCAACCCCTTCAATGCTTACCAAGACATCATTACTAACACCTTGTTGTGATTGTTCCAGTGCTAGCATCAGTACTTAGTCGGCATTCAACTACGTTCACATTCTACTCCATCTTTCCTAAGGACTTCTAATAATCTATTGGATTGTCCCTGGGAAGATCCCTCCGGTTCTGGTTGGATCATAGGACTTAAACCTAACCACCCTTTTGACACCAATAACGTCGTGAATTAAAGATGTTGTGGGTATTTGATCGTAACCATGAAAACCACTTTAAATTCTAACAAAGTGTTTGAAAAACATTTAACACCTTGCTAGTTTTGTCGTTTCAGAAATGCTCCCCCTTCACATGTGCATCCATAATCGAAAGTGTTTCGCACATGTAGGTAAGAGTGAAAGTGCTTGAGTCTTATATTAGATCACATTTTAATCACATTTTCTCCCCCTATCTCTAATATATAAAATCTGTTGATATTAGAGATACCAAATTTGATTAAAATATATTTTGAAAAATAGTCTTGAAATCTCCGGGAGAAAGATGTGTTAAGCTTTTGCATGAAGTTGAAATGCTCCCCCTCAAAAATTGATCCAATTGAATTGTCATTATGAGGATATGATCCACATTTCGCTTTTTGAGGATGGGAGTTTGTTGAACACACAATTTTTGAAAGATTTTGAATAATCATTGATAAATTCTTGAAAAAATTGTGTTCAACGCTTTTTGAAAAAATCCTATTTCTTTTTGACGAAAAGGTTTTTCTAAAGCATAAACTTGAGTTCATAGACTTTGAATGTCTTGACGAATCCACTCAAGTGTAAGAAGATTTAACTTCTTTTGCTAAGGGTAAGAGTACAAAAGTGTACACTCCCCCGTGAATTTAGATCCGGGTTGCAATCTGAAAGTGATTACAAGCCATTGTGTTGATCTCAAAACGTTGAATGTTTTGTGACAAGCTCAACCCAAGATAGATTGCTCTACCCGTTTGTTAGGATATGGTATCTTTAAAGATACACTTTCCTTTATTTGAGGTCCGAGTTACAGTCTGACATTTAACTGTAAGTCGTGTACATAAGCTTAAAAACTTTGAATGTTTTTATCGATAGCTCATGACCGAGAAATTTTATTTTCCCGTTGTTGAGGATAAGTAATCATCGTGATCAACTTTCCTTTCTTTGAAGTACGAGTCACAATCTGAGGTAATTGTAAATCATTGAAATGACATGTTTTGAAAAATATTTACAACTTTCATTAGAGCTTTATGTACACACCCGTGTCGTTATTGAGCGACATTTCTAGGTACGTCCATATTATCGATACTGAAAGACATGTCGAGAAGAATATTTTTGGTATTTTGAAAGTTTTTCCGTTTTTTAGTTTGTTTTTCTAAGGATATTTACGTTTTATTATATTTTTGTGTTTTCTCAATTTTTCCGAAAATAATCCAAAATAGACTTTTGTACAGCAGAAGAAGGTGATATTGAATATACAGAATTGGAACCCTTTGAAGAAGGAGAAGTGGGTTCAGAATCCGCTGTTGTACCTGCAATCACAGAAGAAGAGTTTGCACAAATACTAGAATTAGGAGTAACAAATTCCTTTTCAGCGTGTAGAACAGTAGCATTAGTGCTGGTGCAGGTGTCATCACTCTTCTCTATTGGAATCCACTTAAGACCAACTTCCGTGAAGATCCGACCCGTTGGTTTCCACTGAAGACTAGATTTAGGAGTAGCTTTCTCTTGCACAGCGGAAGACTTCTTTGGAGAGAAACTATGTCCTTTTTGAATCCATGTTTCAGATTTGGTGTGGTTGCTTTTCGTTGCAACGGGTTTGTATCTCCTTGTTGTCTTATGGGATTCTGTATACGATCTCCGTTCAAAGGAATGAGATTTGACCTCATAGAGGTATTGCAAAATGCAATGGTCATGATTTCCATTGTGAATGCCCTTTTTGCAAGTGGGACATACATGGAATTTTGGATTCACGAAAGTACTTGTATTCCTTTGTTTTCCAAATCGTTCAGGCGTATTGTTTGAAACACGACTATTCATGGATGGTTTCCAATTCCTAGATTGCTGTAGAGGGATCCTAGGTTTTGGTTGACTACCATTAGGAGTGTGTAGAACTATAGCGGGATTTGGTGAACTAGGTTTTTCATACACTGGTTTGTCTTTCTGAATCTTCCCTTTTTGTTTCACATCCTCTAGGTTGTGGGTATGAACGAGGTCATTTGAACCTACAGATTCCTTTGTGGACGTGAATGTCACACGTTTTGGAGGAGTCCTAGAAGTGCTAGGTGCATTCACATGGTTGGGTTTAGCAACAGTGTGCTTTCTAAATGGAGGAACATATGGTGATATGGATGGTTTTGGAACACTTGGTTGCACATCAGTCTTAGGGGGTAACCTAGATTTTACATGAGAAGAATTGGAGAAAGGAGTCGGTTTTCCTAAGATAGACGGCTTTGGATCCTTGTAGGCATTTGGTTGTCGAACAACAGGTTTCACAACTTTAGGTTCCACAACTTTCCCACCCATCTTAGCAACGAGTTTCTGCAACTCTGCTATAGCTCTTTCTCTGTCTTGTAACTGAGCTTTCAACCCTTTAATTTCCAAATTCTGTTCATTCATTTCTCGAAACGTTTGGGAAAGTTTTTCTTGCAATTTATTATCATGTGAAAAACGACCAACGTCTTTTTGCAAAGCAAGTTCAAGTGAATGACAATGTTTTTGAAGGAAATCAGTTTTGTGTTGAAGTAACTCAAAAGCCTTTTTGTCGACATTTTCTTTCCGTTTCGAAAGCTCAATTTCAAGACGTTCACATTCTTTGAGCTTATCAAGATATTGGCATGCAACTTCAGAATATTCATCAATATCGGCACAAGATGTAAAATAAGCACACATAATATCTTTAGAAACGCATTCTTGCAAGAGTAAATCATATTCATCAGAAAAAGCGGACTTGTCCATTTGAAGATCATCAATTGCTTTCTCAAGAGATTCAACGTATTTTAAATCATCAAACATTTCAGTCCGAATGAACTCCTCAAGTTGAAGAACAGTTTCTTTGATCAACGCCGTGTTTGGAATTAAGAGTTCTTTGACAAGCAAGGTAATATCTTGAGGAATCGGACGTGTCCATTCAGCTTTTTCACGTTTTGCCCAGTCTCGTTCAACAATAGATTTAACATTATCTATGTGATGTTTAAGAATACCTAATGTTTTCCTACTCTTGCTTTTAGATTCATCTAGAGGGAGGTAGTTGATGTATTTGTAAACATTAGATTTCTTAGGGGCAAATGCTTTCTTCCATTGAATTCTCTTTTGTTTGCATTCTAAGAACACTTCCTCACGAGTTTTCTGAGTTTGTTTGTTGAACAGGCCATAAAGACTATTCTCATAAGCATAATTATAAGGTTTCACAAACTCCTTATTAACAAGTGGTTGACTATCAGCATCCCAAAGGGCAGTCTCTTCACTATCGGCACTAACAGGCATGCAATCAAGATTTGTCCTTTCAGTCTCATCAAGATAGAGATGCGGGTTCGCAGCTTGAGCTTTGGCAAGGTACTCAGGACTTGCAAAGCTAGCTTGACCCTTAAACATCGATGGAGGTGCTAGCATTCTTACGGATTGAATAGAATCATGCGTTTTATAAACAACGTTCTTCAAAAAGTCGACTTGTGCTTCTAATTTCGTAACCTTTTCAGTTTCTTTATCATATCTACTTTTGAAGTCTTGTTTTAACGCATCTACCTCTTGTTTCTTATCCTCAAGAATTTTAGCAGAATCAGTAGTGGTCATAGAGAGCTTTTGTTCAAGTTCATTTGCTTTGGTATTGGCAAGGTACGTTTTTTGACGTTCATCCATTAAGAAAACATTATACTGACGCTTCTCTTTAGCTAATAACTCCAGAGTTGTATTATATTTGTTTTCAAAATCGTCCTTTTGACTTTTTAACGCACTTCCCTTGTATCCCTCAAGCTCTTTGGTCTTTTGAAGAAGCTCAGCCCTATTACTTTCAAGGGTCTCATTAGATTTAATTAGAGCGGCTTTGCATTCTTCAAAGTTTTGAGTGAGCGCTGCGTTTGCCTTCTTTAATTGCTTTTGACTCTTTCTAGTTTCATTTACATCTTTTTGTAAACTAGCAATTAAATTAGCAAGCGCGACACGCTCCTCATCATCATACTCATTTGCATGTTGATCATTGTCAGACGAATTATTGCACGTGTCTAATGGATCAGGTATGGTATTGCTATAAACCTTTTCCGTTATACATGTGGGAATAATGGTTTGAGTTTGATCACTATGCTCATGCGTATTAGCATTTCCAAACACATTATATTCATCATAGTGTACCTCTTCCAATGGCTCAGAATCGAAAACAGGACCATTATCATAGGAAGATGTATTGCTGATGACATTCTCAGAGTTGTGGTCATCATTCCCTGAACTATGCGTTGGAGTCTCATATCTGCAGCTTGAATTCTCAATATCTGATGCGATACCACAACTGGTATGAAGTCTGTCATCAATCGTTTGTTGCATCTGTATTGTGTGATTCACATAGGTTACAATGAAGTCGATGTTGCGGGTTATCCGATCTTTGTATGATAAAGCATCCATTCCATGATATCGCTTGAAGCACTCGTTGGTAAGCGAAGACTTGATGAAGTCAAAAGTAAACATCGTTTCAAGTGATGTCTTGAGATCAGTGAAAGTGATCTTGCATTCACTAGCAATTATTCTTTCGTTGACAAGTTGTGTTTGAAGTTTATCCATGGCATGAGTGAATGTTTTGCTGAATGTGCCAGTGGATTCACGTAAGTCGAACAAGACTTTTGAAAGGTTCTGAAAAGAATCTTGAAGTACTCTAAAACCGTCCATGGCATTTTTTCTTAAAAAACATATCTGTTGTTGTAGTCGTTCCATTTCGAGGTCTTTCACGTCTGAACTTTCAGTAACCGCATTACTCGTTGGCATGATGATCGTCTCTCTCTGTTGATGAAATGACTTTGGATCTTAAGTAGATATGGTGTGATTGAGTTGTTGTTGAAATTCCGAAAATTGCAATTTTTCTCCAGGCCGACAATAAATTCTCCAGTCCGACTAAAACGGTAGTCCAAAAATTTTGTAATCGCCAAAATTTGAAATCGAGCTATAAATGTCCTAAAACTAGTATGGAAAAAATTTGAATTTACTTGACGAAAAAATTTTAACTCTTTTTTTTTTTTTTTTTTTTTTTTTTTTGATCTTCGTGGAAACGATATTCCGAAACTAGTCTAGATGGTGGCTAAGTCTAAAAAATACTCAAACAAAATTTAGCAAAACACATCATCGGAATAACCAATCGGAATGTTATCGGAATAACCAATCGGAATGTCATCGGAATAACCAATCGGAATGTCAATCTGAATCACCAATCGGAATGTCAATCTGAATCACCAATCGGAATACCAATCTGAATGTACCAATCGGAATACCAATCTGAATGAACCAATCGGAATACCAATCTGAATGTGCCAATCGGAATACCAATCTGAATGTACCAATCGGAATACCAATCTGAATGTGCCAATCGGAATACCAATCTGAATGTACCAATCGGAATACCAATCTGAATGTACCAATCGGAATACCAATCTGAATCACTAAACCCTTTTCAGATTACACCAATCGGAATGTATCCCCCTTTTCTCGGACAAAACTCAACCAATACGTGATTTTAAGCCAAAAAATGATCAAAAAACCCAAAAATTTTGTGTTTTTAGCCAAAGTAAATATACCAAATCACTACTACAACTATGTA
Source organism: Glebionis coronaria (assembly GCA_025667525.1). Lineage (NCBI taxonomy): Eukaryota > Viridiplantae > Streptophyta > Magnoliopsida > Asterales > Asteraceae > Glebionis > Glebionis coronaria. The sequence goes on from CM046882.1 coordinate 80,834,254, forward strand.
TAAGATGTAGATGATTAAGCAAAGCACGGAAAACACAAAAAAATTTGAATCCGAGATGATTTATGGATTAAATCATTCGAATCAAATATAATAACACCAACCAATCACAAATCTACCCCGTGGCGATTGATACCAAATGTTGTCCCAAGAATTTGTAATGATTAAGCAATGAAGAAAGAGAGAAAATAGATGAAGAAGAGATGAATTCCTAGAGAGAGAAAGTAGTGAGAGAAAGTAGAGAGGAGATGATTAACTTGGTGAGATTAGATTAAGAAAAGAAGTTACAAATGACCATCCACCCTCCTAACATGCTAGGAGGGTAGTATATATAGTCCACCCACATGCGGGCTTTAATGGACTATATATTGGGCCGGGCTTGTCTTTTGGACTTTAATTAGTTTAAATCCAAGCCCGTGAACCACGACTAAATAACTACTTATTACAACGTTCTAATAAATAATACAATAGAAACCTATGACCGAACATTCTTGTTTGACTCAATATTTTGAGGCTAACACTTTGTTCTAGCCTTTGTTGATTAAGCTCAATCTTGTTATTTTGCCCTTTAATCGTATTTTGAAAATCGAGTCTCAAAGTATTAATTTGCCCTTGAATGTTATTTTGTAAAGCTTTCATATTTCCCTCATTTGATTTAATGTAACTTGACAACTCATTTTGATTATTCCCTTGAAAACCTTGATTGTTTTTATTAGCATTAAACCCATTTCCTTGATTAAAATTCCCTTGGTTACCACGGTTAAAATTATTCCCATTGTTTCCATTATTGTACCTATTTTGAACCGGTGGAAAACCCGGTGGAGCAACATGATTTTGACGAGGAACTTGACCGTTGGAGCCATAAGTTCCCGTGGCGGCAAAAGCACTAGCTTGATCAAACCCCGTGGTTAAACAAGCATGATTAGGATGTGCTCCACCACATGATACACAAACATTCTCAACCATATTAATGGATCCATGAGGATTCTTCCTAACCTCATTCAAAATCGTGTCAATCTTAGAGTCCAATCTAGCAATCTCGGGATTAAACGAATTCACATTGGAAACACCCGGTGTGTTTCGTGAATATTGTGCTCTAGACTTATTCTCAATTATTCCCCACGCGTCTCTCGGAGTTTTTCTTAAAAGGTTACCACCCGCGGCGGCATTTAAAGAATCTTGTTCAATCATACTAAGCCCATTATAAAAAGTATTTATTTGATGCAATTCCGAGAAACCGTGGTGTGGACATTGTCTCAACAAATCTTTAAATCTTTCCCATGCAACCCCAAACGATTCATTCACTTTTTGTTCAAATCTAGTGATCTCGTTCTTAAAGTGTGTTGTTTTGGACGGTGGAAAGAAATAATTCATGAACTTAGACACTAAATCATCCCATGTTAAGATCGAACCCGGTGGTTCTTTCTCATACCAAATATTAGCATTACCATCGAGCGAGTACGAAAAAAGAATGAGCATAATCGCGTCATTCGGCACATCTTTAAACTTGAGAGTCGAGGTAATTCGAAGAAAGTTCCGAATGTGAGATTGTGGGTTATCGGTCTCATTGCCACGAAATTGGTCGGCACGAATGAGCGATAAGAGACCCGTCTTAATCTCAAAATGATCCGCCAAAATAGCCGGCACAACGATTGCTTCCCCATACCCTTCAGTGGGTGCACGGAGCAATTCCTCCATTGTTCGGTTATCGGTCATCTCTACAACAATAGGTGGAAGCTCGGGTTCCACTATTCGTTGTTGACGATTTCTATTTCTACGAGGAATATTTTCAAGCCTATTAAAATCAATCACAAGACGAGAAGAATGTAATTGCATACACTACAAAGACGAGAATTTAGAGGATTGAAGAAAAGAAATTAGACAAGAAGAAGATTATTTTTGGTATTTATTTGGTATTGCTCAATCAAAAATGATCGATAAAAAACAAGGAATAAGGATAACTACTATGGAAGTAAATTACCCTCGGTCGACTTTGAAACGATAGGTGAAAACCTAAACGTTTCGAGGTTCAATAAGTAAACTACAAAAATAAGATTTATTACTACTTGAGTCGGCAAACCAATAAAAGGTTCTCCCTCTCAATATACGCACAAGCAAGCGGGGAAACGGGGTGGCACTAAGCACTTAAAAACCTTTTTCCTTAGACGGCTTTTTATAGCACGTCGCCTTATACCCACCTTATAGTTTGTATAAATCGAGTTCAAACTTCTTATTAGTATTTATCTATTTTGCCTTTTATTTTTGTTTTGGATTCGAATACAATAGCTAGGTGATGAAATCCCAACTAAGGCCTTATTTGAAAAGTATGTAAATTTATTGTTCTACGTAATACAATATATTATTCACAAAAATCGAGAAATACGATACATACTATATAATAGAAAAATAACAAAACTTTCCGAGGACGGAAAGAGTCTTCAAATCAACGATCAACAAATCTCCACAAAAGCGAATCGTACACAAGATCCCCGGCAGCGACGCCAAAATTTTTGATGTGATGGAGATATGTATAGTGATAATTTGATACGTTATAGGGTAAATTAGAAAATTACCTTTAGGAAAAAGTAATAGACTAATATTACCAATGACAAATTCAATTAAACACGTTCGTGACTCAAGTTCGTTGTACACGAAGATCTTATGAATTTGATACGTTTTGCTTTGATTTGGACAATTGATTCGAATTGGTTTTCGGTTTTTAAACTACAATTAAAATCTACCAATTTTAAACTATTTAAACTTAACCTAAAGTGCAAGAATCGTAAACCCTGCTACATTTAAATCTAAAACAATTAATTACTTAAAAAAATAAATCTATTTAAAAGTTAATCTAATTTAATTATCTATAAAAATTAAACTATTTTATAAAAATAACTTTTAAACTATTTTAAAAATCTAATTAAAGTTTTTAAACTAATAAAACTTTATTAAAAAATAGACTAATTAAACTATTTAAATTTAATAAAAACATTTTTATTTTTATTTTTTTATTTGTTTTATTTTATTTTTATTTAACTAAAATATACTTTAATAAAAACATTAATTAAAGGTATATTTCAAAAAAACGAAATTAAAGTAAATTAAAAGTTACTAAATAAAATATGCCTAGTTCAACTACACTATATTAAGCAACCTTCTGATATAAGAATCAAAACAGCTTGTAGCCCAGTTGGCTAACATACTATGCCTGTGACCAGGAGGTCACAGGTTCGAGTCCTGATGGAGTCATACTTTGTGATTAAATTTTTTTTTGGACAAGTAAACAAAATTGACCACAGGAATGGTCAAATGCGAGCTTATTGTGAATAAGCTGATAGTAATCAGCTCTATTGGGCTTATCAGATCATTAGGATCTAATAAGCTAATTGCTATAACAATAAATCAGTAGAACTTAAATGAACCACCAAGAATTAACCAGCCAACAATGCAGTGACCAAAATCACCACGCAAAATCAACCATCCAGATTCAAGTAGTAAACTAATTCAGTAAGTTATACTACTCAAACTATTTAAAACACATATTAAAGCAAACAAAGGATAAACATATCTAAAACTTATCAGTTCAAAGCAAATCAAACAGTCATCAGAATTCTAATACATTAGTAACCGAATTTCTAACTAATTCAATCAGTTAACCAAATTTTTCATCAAATCATTAGTTTAAAACTCAATACAAGCACTAGCAGATACATGTCAAAAATTCAGACTCCAAGTCCACGATAAACAGATTTATTAACAACAAGCTTATGTAAACAACTCCTAAATGCAGCCTAATATAAAGACTCGGATGACTAGCAGAACAGAACAGAACTAGCAGACCTATCGTCTCTGAATCCGGAACTCAAACAAAAGCCACTATATCAGTAATCCAACTTGAATAATCATCATCTGTGTAAACCAATCTATATCAGATAAACAAATTTAGCAAACTAATACAACTCAAAACTTCATATAACTGCAGATTATTCCAACTAATCAAATCATCGAAAACTTAAACAGCAAACATACTAAATATTTAAAACATATTAACAGTTAAACACAATTTAATCTAAGAACACGTAAAATAAAAGGGAGGAACACCTTTTGAGATTTCCGTTGAGCAGCAGCGCAGCGCTGAGCTGGCTGATCAAACCAAATCGACACCACCATATAACATCAATCTAACCACCATTTGAAATCCGAACTAAAATAAATCTCCACTGCTTCAATTTTATGTCTATCCAGTGGGGATAAACACTAGTCCAATACTTTACTTTTTATATTAAATCTAAGCTATTAATTAGCTTATATTTAACATAACAAACATTATCATTGCGAAATAGTTATAAGATTTAATTCGTAAAACCAATTTAAGCAGTAAAGAAAACAAGACACGAATGTAGATAAATCAACTGATCTTTTATTAAACACCAGAAATATTACAAGATTTCATTAAAAGAAATACAAAATTAATCCTAAGGCTATTTCTACAGAATAACTTTAAAGTAAAATAATGGATGAAAATTACAAGTAAATTGGGGGTTTATATACCCATCCCAAGGCTTTGCTGGGAAGAATATCCGCATCTCTGAAGCATATTCCTTATTCATCTAATCCCTTGGATCTTCATTCTCTTTCCTCTTTGTTGATCGGATGGTTGAGAGATCACATCTAGCACACGGATTGCCAACGTGGCATCCGTGTGTGCTAGTTGTGTTTCTTTGTAGCCATTTGATTGGTTGAATGGGAAGAATGAGGTGTCAAAGCCAATTATTTGTTGCCACGTAGCATGCTCGTTCCATCCTTTCTCTTCCTTAAACCTTGGGGCTTTTATTCCCCTTTGTGTGAATTAATTGTGTAAATAAAAAGCCCCAAATAATATTGTGATTTTATTTGGCTAGGGTTTTGAAACAGTAACTTATTGTTACTGGTTTTGTGAGATTGGGAAGGAAGAAAGTGAAAGAGAAGCATAGAAAATATCGAACCTTTATTTAATGTGTGTAAGTGGAGAAAACGTGTATGGGTGGGGTAGAATTTAACTTGTGGTGAAAAACAAGTGATGTAAATGGGATTGGTTTATTTATTTACTGAGAAAACGTGTGATAACATGTATATAAAAGTGAGTGGAGTATGAGACGGTTTTTTTTTATTTGTGGTGATTTGGTAACGTGTTTATACAATTAATGACTGAAACCCTAAAGCCCAACACATTTACTTCATTCGTTCCTTGTTCCACTGATTTGGGCTTTTAGCCCAAGAAACTCCATCCGTATGTATATCTAGCAAATTGGGCCTCAAATGGTCTATGTAACCAAGATTTATCAATAATACTCCTTTATTGGGCTTTTAAGCCCAATAGCCAAAAGTGGATCCCACAAGGTCCAAATAAGTTCAATCCACTTGAAACCGAACTTGAATCTTGGCTTTGTCGATCTTTTCGTCAATTTCGTGTCGGTTTTTGTCGGATTTCGTGAACTTGGTACCTACACACATTTAAACAACAAAACAACATATACAAGGCATTTTTGATACATTAATTGCAATATTTCATTGTTTTATGATATACTTGATATGACTAAAATAGCTCATATCAAACCTCCAAATATACTTCCCATCTGCAAGATAGATCATAACATCAAGCAGGTTATGGAGCAGCACCAGCCTCCAATGCCTTTTATCGCATGACTTTCTTGAGCTAAACGAGTTGAAGGATCAGCCGCATAGATATCTGAACAAAGTTCATTCATCAGGTTCATCACCATGTTGTGCACCGGTTCTGTTTATTGAGGAGAAGAACGGTAACATGAGATTATGTGTCGACCACTGTCGATGTAAACAAATCACCATTCATAACCGTTAATTCCCTCCACGTATTGACGACGTATACGATCGACTACAGAGTGCTAAGCACTTTTCCAAAGACAAATTACCATCATACTGACAACAGTGGCGAGTGAAAGAGCAGGACATTTCCATGACTGCTTTTCGTACACAATTTGGTCATGCTAAATTCATGATGTTGATTTGTCTCATGAATGCTCATGTAGTATTATGGACATGATGGATGGAATTTCCCAATAATTCATAAACGAATTCATTATTGTTTTATCATTCACAATCCGATTTTCTCTAAGTCTAGAGAAGGGTATGAAGACCATAGTCGCACTATGTTACCAATTTTATGACCGCAGAAATTTCAACCGAAATTCCTTTAAGAATCCTGGTTGGTTACAGTGACACGCTGAATCACATTGATTCTCACGGTTAATCTTATCATGACTCAGCTTATGCGTAAAGGAGAGGATCCTACACTATGTGTTCCAAGAAATCCCACACTAAGAGTAGTCTAATTGCAGAGACTCATAGTTTTCCAAACTTCTAGGTATCCAGTTTCTATGAAGCAAGATGCAGTTAAGTTCATATCTAAGTATCTGTCACACCAGCAGGCTAAGATAGAACGCCAACAGACTAAGGGACAGGATCTACATTGGTTCTGTTCTTGGACCACCGAACGCAAATGAAACATGATGCTATCTAGTTGTTTTCAACCATTTAGCCAAGTTTGCGAAATCCTTCCATCCGTAAGGATTTCACAGCTAGGAGATTTTCAGACATATCCCATCTAGAGAGCGTACGATCACTGGACACTCTTCCAGCCATCAACTCAGATGAAGACTCGCGTACGCATTCATTATCGCGTTCACATCCTTTATAAATTTTACGTTTTGCTTTCTCATTTACGTTCACGACACTATTTTCGTTCGTGATCATATTATAGCTTACAATTTAAGTTCCGCTTTTGTTCTAGAAAGTTTACAGCAAGCTTGGGAGACCAGACTCAAGTTTAATAAACTTGTCAACTTCAGGCTGACGTTTCACGTCTTATTTCATGTCTTACCTCATACCGTTGGTGTTAGCCCCTTAGCTATCTCATGTCCACGATATGTTTCACATGTCATGTTCATTCCACGTTCCTTATATCACGTCCATGATAGGTGGCACGTATTAGGTCCACCATGTGATACAGTTACCATATCTCCACGTATCACGTTCACAATTGCTCACGTATCACGTTCACAATTGTTCACGTACTACGCTTCAATATGTCTCATACTTCATTGCTAAGACATTTCTTATGTCACTGATTCCAGATTACTTTGCATCGTAACGTGTTGTTATCCTTTCACGTTTTCTCTCTTATCTACTCGATCAGATTCATGAGAACCCATCTCACGTGGTGAACCAGAAAATTTATGTACCATCATGACAGAATCATGAAGATCAAGGTTATTACTTCTCGTCAAGACCAGTTAGAAGATCATTCCGAGAGGGAAGCCACTTGGAAACGAAGGAGTCCATTTGGATCCTTATTCTCTTTTCGGTCCATGAGTTAGATATTCTTTACAATTACGTTACGTTTCATGTACCTTCCAGACAAGTCACGTTCCATCGTCCTTCCCGTCATGTCACGTTCTATTGTCTTTCCCAGTCAGGTTGCGTTCCACGTTCTTTTCAGCTTGCATGTCCTTAGCTTTTATGAACCTTCAGTCCTTATAACCATGTCAGTTTATCACGACTCTAATTCGAGGACAAATTATTCTTCTAGAGGGGAAGAGTTGTAAAACCCGCTTTAAAAATCCTATGAACAACACACGTGAACAGTAAATACATGAAAACACGATAAAAATAAAACTCTCCATTTATAATATTAATACACGTCTCACGACATTAAATAAGAACATTCATGAATATTATAAATGTGACATGATCACGACTACCAAATCCACGATTAATAATCACGAACATACACGACCAAAATAATTAAATATTGAAAAGCTTCGGGATTTCCCTAGTGGGCCCCATGTGCCGCGGCTAAACAAAAAGAAATGAGAAAGATGGGCTTTTGGCCCATGAACCATATTAAACAAAACACAGGGAAACTATCTTCATAATTTAGGTTTTACAAAAATTAGCAAAAACCCTTCCTCCTTGTTCATCTTGCCGCCAGCCACCATCAACACCACAAGGTGTTCTAGACGATTTTGATTATTGATATTAGGGTATACATGTTCGTGATCATTAGCCTTTTCATTCCACACATTCGGTATAATCATAAAACCCTTTTCTTTTATTTTATTATGAATCTATTTAATTAATCTTAAAAACAAGTAACGGAAACATGTTAGATTAATTAAACCCTGAGATTAAGGGGTGTTGGTTCGGTTTTGGGTTAGCCGAGACACAACCGAGAGTCAAAAGACTCTCGGCGTGTTTTGATTCGACACCAACGAGACCAAAAGGTCTCGGTTTGGTTTTGTTGGTTCGGACGCAGCACCTAGGGACCCCGACCAAGGGTCGGGGTATGTTTAGGCGTTGTTTTGGGTTTGATTTCGTGTCAACCGAGACCAATAGTGTCTAGATGGGACTTTGGTTTTGGCAGGGGAACCGAACAACAAAAACAGTGGGAACCGGGGATAACCGGTGTGAACCGGCAACAGCCGGTCAGAACCGGCGCACAGCCGGTGGGAACCGAGCTGGCAGCGGCTAGTGTGGCTCGGCCAGGGGGAAAAAGTCACGGACAGTGGCAACCGGCTGGGCCGGTTAGCCACTGTCAAAGGGGGTGTTTGGCTCGGCTTATTAAGAAACAAGGGGTACGGGCTCAGGTTAATTATTAAAACATGGACTCGGGTTTCGAGAAATATTAAAATCAGAAAATATGTTTAATTAATTAATTACTAGACTTTTTAATTTAATTAATTTCATGACTTAGGTTAAATATTAAAAATTAATATTTCGTTTATAACCTAAGATATTTTATCTAGCTTAATTTTATTAAAACATGTATTTTTAATTAAATTCTTATAATATATAGTTTAATTAAATTAGCCAAGTTATTTAATTAATAATCTATAACCATGCCTTGTATTATACTAATTAAACTTTAGTTATTATTAATAATCTAACTTATTTCTAATTATAGAAACTTACTATTTTTGGGAACTTTCTATTTTTAGAAACTTACTATTTATAGAAATCTGCTATTTTTAGAAACTTACTATTTATGGAAACCTGCTATTTTTAGAAAGTTACTTAGTATTACAATACAAGTATTATAATACACTATTACATGCATAATACAACAGAACATCAGTATAACTACAGATAACACAGTAACACACTAAAACATGACAGAATAAGTGTAATAAACTAAGAACACACAGAACCAGTAAAACACATGTAATTTAAACAACTCATACATGTCCCTATTCTTATGTAGTATTATCCGTCAAGGCGGAGTAGGTTCTTCAGCGTTTTCCATTAGCTTCTACTGGACACAAGGTACAGATTTCCCGTCCTTCAGTAAGGACAACTTCTTCCTTTATTAGGATTTCCCGTATGCAGCCAATTGTTTTCCCCAGTAGTTACATATTAAATGCTTATGTTTTATTAGTTACCATAGCCATATACATGCATGACCAGTTTCACCTAGTTATGGAGGTACCATAACCATAACACTAGAGGCACTAGTGTTATGACTTCACCACGGCGGAGTGATAGCTCGTGGCGTTCCCTTCAGTTATTTGGCCATTATTATATTGTTATTATCATGTGGGGCGTATGGATGCATCCTAGGTTCAGTTTCAGTCAGGATTTCATGGTGAATGTGGTGTGTGCCTTGCATCCTTCACAAGGAGCTGATCCCTCCTACCCATTACCAATTAATTAGAGGCATCCCCTCTAATTTGAATGACGAGGTCACCCCTCTAAGTATTCATGCACGTTGTTGACCTCATGACCTATATTGGCTTTTGGTATAGTAAACTAATACAGATTTTCATAAGTAACATAAGCTATATTTTCAGAATATAAAACCAGATTATAAACATGTTCCAGGTTTTCCAGGACTTATTCATTTCCGCTGCTTTTTATTATTTACATTTCTTTCCTATATTATGTCATTCCTTCTATGTCATATATCCGTTCACTGAGCGTATTTCTCAGCCGTTACTTTCTTTCCATGTCCCAAAACGGCAGGTATTCAAGGTTAGACTGGAGCATTTGGAGGACATGCATAGGATGAGAGCTACCTTAGACTTCTTCTCCTCTTGCCTTCATATATTTATGCTTGTTTAGTCTTCCTTTAGTTCAAGTATATTATTTATGTTTTGGGCTTATTTTTGGGGACCGATGTTTGATTCCGGTTATCCCTTTGGTCATGTATGTTTATGACATATTATCTTGCATGCTTTGATGATACGCCATAATTATCTTGTGATATTCCATTTATCAAAATGGGGTGTTACAACATCGTTCCATACAAGTCCGGGGGTCTATTGTTATACCAAGATGCCATTTGTATTAAAGAATGCAGGCGTTACCTACCAGCGGCTAGTCGACAAAGCTTTTGAATTTTAGATCAAATATTTTACGTGTTGCCAAAATTTAAAATTGAACCAGAAATAGCCTAAAAAGTTTATATAAAAATTAAATTTTGCTCTAGTTTTTTCCTACCAAAAAACTCAACGATGATGGTGGTTAAGGTTCAAAAGAGAGAATGCAAAATTTCGACGCAAATATTTTTTGTTAAATCGTCTCTTTTGGCTAAATCACCTCTTATTGCTAAATCGCCTCTAATTGTTAATGTGCCTCTTTTGCTAATTCTCCTCTTTTTGCCAAATTGCCTCTTATTGTTAAATAGCCTTGCCCAAAAAATTTTGATTACGAAGGCATGTGAAGATTGTTAATTCGCTAAAGAAGTGTGCTAAAATGAGCAACACTTGTTAATTCGCCAATGCTAATTCGCCGGTGCTAATTCTCCTATTAATTCGCCTCTGTTAAATTGTCTACTAATTCACCTTTGCTAAATTGCCTTTGTTAATTCGCCAATAGAGGAGAATTAAAAATTCGAAAATCAAAATTTTCAAGGCAACAAAACATAGGTATTTTGTAACTTTTACGCGAAAAGGCTTGTACTTTTGGATTTTCTAATGAACATATCTACATAAAAATGTATACTTTTTCATTTTTAAGATGAAAATTTCAAAATCAAGAAACGTACTATAGAATCAAATTCATACCAAATAATGGAGAAACTTTCTTGTGTTTAAGATACTACATCTATATCTCAAAGATGCTAGATCATGTGTGATCTTTTAGTGTAGATTGATGCTTGAAATCAAAGAAAAAAATGAGAAAGATAGGCCGAATTTGTGTAAAGTTCACAAATTCAAAGAAGAAACCACAAACTCAATCACCTATCTACTTTAGGCTCTTGATACCACATGTTATCCCAAGTAGATGTAATCTAAACACACAAAATAGATAGAATCTAGAGAGAGAAATAGGAAGAAATAGAGAGAGAAAGAAGAGAAAGAAAAAGAATGGTTGATTGAACTATGAGAAAAAAATTAGAACCATCAACCCTTCCCTAATACACTGAAAAGGGTATTTATATGACATGACTATTTGTGGGTCATGGCTTTGATTAGGTCAGGCTTGGCTATCTTCTGGGCTTAGATCCCTATGCTTAGACAATATTATCTTATAGTATAAGCCCGTTAAACCCGACTAGCTTATTACAATACAAGACCTATCACGACTAAGATGACCGTTTACATTCTTGTTTGCCTATATAAAATATAAGGCTAACATGTTTGAATGATAACAAGTTTTGGACATCCTCGTGTCTAATATCACTCCGTACCATAAGTTGCTCAATTGCCTGAGATAAACATGTTAATATTCAACACAAAGGTTGAGTGAAATTCACATGTTTAAATTTATAATAGTTGAATACAAGTTTAATAGCTAGTGGGTTACGTTGTTATACTCCCGTAATTAGTATAACTGCAACACATATAATCATTATGGAAACAATATTACTACACTAAAATCATGACACCAAAATGCTAACATAGAAAGCACCACAATAACATTGAGGAGGAACCAAAGTCCTCAAAAGGGTAACTTACCAAAGTTACCCATTATTCTCAAATATAGTGCGTTTGACTACCCCATGTACGGGTAAACACAAACGGGATTCGTTCAACCCGATAGATTTATCCATAATATTCGCATTCACACATAAGTGACTAATGGTTCATGACATTGGGAAAATAATAGCACTTTAGGTACTCGTGCAATTATAAATTTGGATAGAATATAGTTGACAAATACTTGTATTCATGTTTATAGCATGTATCTCCCCATGAAATTTAGAAAACATGTAAATGTAGGACTATAAACTCACCTTAATTTAGGGAAATCTGGTTGATGTCAAAAGTGACTAAAATGAAAATAAATGGCTTCGTCATGAAACCTAGGTTAATATGTCAAGTCTTATTTTGATTGTCTATATTCTAAAGCTTTATTTCATAATATTTAACGTAAATGGTTTTTGTTTATTAATTTATATAAATATCGTAAGACTGTTCCGGCTATCAAAATCCAGAGGTCGTGTAGTAAACGTTCGAGGAGCCTGGACACTTTAAATCGTAATCTAACAAACTCGTTAAAAGGTCTACCCAGATGAAACCCCTCACGTGAAATTCCCTAGTAACGTGATACATTATAGTTTAAGTTTCTTCAAAAGTTGGTATATGATAAGCTATGTTAAATATTTAACATAATTATTCTTATATGTTTCGAATTATGAATGAACGATAATTTTGTAAGGTTTAAATAAAACTGAATCTTTTAATATTAAACATTTTTTATAAGTTATAAAAAAATATTACACTTTATACCTTTATGCATAAATGACAATATATACCCTTGGTTTATATATATTTTCAAAATTAACCCTTAATATACATGTTTCCAAAACATTTAAACCTTAACTTTAAAGTATAGCAAAACAGTCCATTATGGTTATAACTTTAGAATAATTACATTTTTGGCAAGAAAGTTATACAATTTCAGAATTTTACAATATACACCCCCATGCATGAATTCGATTTCATTTCTATTCCAAATATTTACAGCTTATAGCTTATCATAATAAGCAAAAATAAGTTAGTTTTACAATCTTAAAGCTTAAAAAAAGAGCTTGTGAGCTATAAATCACAAAATAGGTTTGTTTGGTTTAGGAAAATCAAACATCTTGGGTTTGTGGTTCAAGGCTTAAACAAGATTCTTATAAATGATCTAATAGAGCTTATTAAGGACCTAGAATAAGACAATATCTTATAGAACAAGGTGAAGATTTACAAGACATGAAATGGCTCGAAACTAGCTTGAAATGGTTCAAACACTTGGAGTTGAGTTTTAAGAGCTTCTTCTTCCTTAACCTCGGTTTCTAAATAGCTTGAACTTATTTCTTAACCTCATAAGACATGGATAGAACATAGATATGAGATGGTATTGATTTTAAGTGATAAGTTGTGAATGTGTTTTTGTCTTGGCTTTATATATGGCTCGCAAGACTTAGTGCCCAAGGGTTTTTAGTGGAGTAGTAGCCAAGGGTTGGTGGTATGACTAATGAGAGCTACTAGTGACTATTAGGGGCTAGTGAAGTAGCAAAGGCAGGTGTAAGGTGGTGGGAGAGGCTCGGTTTAACAATGTGGTGACGAAAGGGTTTGCTTGGTGAGCAAGGGTGTGACAAGGGTTAGGATGCTTCGGTGGTGATAAGGTGATGATGGAGGTACTTGCAAAGTGGTGATGAAAGTGCTAGGGTCTTAGCTTATAACTAGTTTCGACTAGTTTAGGATTTAGGATTTTCTAATTAGGTTTAACGTTAGCTTCGGGTTTCGTTTAAGGTTAGGGCTTAGGATCAGGGTTAGTCACGAGCTACGGATTAGGATTTTAAGGAAATAATGTTTAAATGATGTGCATTAACGACTTGTATATTGGGCTTTAAAGGTGGTTAGAAATGACTAAGAAAATAGAGGGAAAATACATGTTTTGAATTCCATGCATAATCTTTTTGTACCTTGTGCTTTAGGAGTTTGTACTAGGGTTTTGGTGGGAAATAATTCGAATATTAGGCTATGATAACTTGTACACATGCCTTGAAAGCTTGCACATTTCTTTTGTATGGACACATTAAATGAAATTAAGGTTCTGGTATAAACATTAATGTATAATGTTTAATTTGTAACAAACGTTATAAATGGTACGTTAAATAGATAACATATAATGTAAAGTTGATATTAGAACATATACTTGACATATTAAGACGTTTACTTGATATAAACGTCGATATCGTTGGGCAGGTGATAGTTGTGTGAGCTTATTTACTTTCCTATGTAAATTGCATAACATAGTTGGAGGTAAGATCAAAAGAAAACATGCATTTAAAAATACCAAAGGAACAAATCTTGACCATCCATCTTATCTCAATCCAATGGTTGAGATTCATTCTTGTCATCACATTTAAACCATCAAATTAACTCTTCCACTCGTCATTATTACATCAATTTATCTCTCTAAAAACACACACCATTCACCCACCAAAATCCGCTCACGGAAAATCAATAACCCTCGTCGGAAAATCAAAAAACATCGTTGGATATCAATTAAACTCGCAAAAAATACTAACAACACCTCTTCTTCAACAAACATCTTCATATCTACAACTAATCTCGCCGGATCTTGAAAAAACAATGCCGGATCTACAATATATCTCGTCGGATCTACAATAAACCTCGCCAGAAAATGGAGGTTTATTAAGTTTTCGGCGATGGTTGTTTATTTCCTACGATGACTATTGATTTTATGATGAGTCATAATCACATGTGTTTCAGTCTGAATCACATGTGTTTCAGGCTGAATCACATGTGTTTCTGGCTGAATCACATGTGTTTCTGACTGAATCATATGTGTTCCGGCGTTGACTGTTGATTTTTTGACGACGCAGAATCACATGTCTTTCATATTGAACCAGGTGTGATTCTTCTTAGTCTTTATTTGGTTATAATAAAAATTTTTATGAAACACATGTGATTCTATCTGAAACACATGTGTTTAAGATAGAATCTTGTTTCAGATAGAATCACATGTGTTCATGTAGAATCACATGTGTTTCAGACTGAATCACATGTGTTAATGGTTGAATCACACGTGTTTCATGAAAAAAATTATACAACCAAATAAGGACTAAGTATAATCATATGTGATTCAGCCTGAAACACATGTGATTCTGCCTCGCCAAAAAATCAATAACAATCGCAGGAAAATCAACAACTATCGCTAAAAAATCAACAACCATCGCCGAAAACTTAATAAATCTCGCCATTGGTGTGAGTAACAACACCATAAACGACCATCTCACTCTACATCTTAAAAATCAACCTATAAATCAACAACAATACTCTTACTCTCTAAATCCTAGATCTTAATACTCGAATCAGTCGCATCATAAATCCGATACCTATGGTTGTGGATGACATTGATGAGTGAGACGGCGGTGGGGGCCGACGGCGGTGCTGAGGTGGTGGGTGCGACAGCAGTGCTGCGGTGGGGAGGTGAGACGACGGTGGGGCAGTGGTGAGGTTTGACTAGGGTTTGATGCGAAGGGTGTATGTGTGTGTTTGTATCAGGAGGTCGGGAGGAGAAATGGATAAAAAATGATAAAAAATCTCAGCCATTAGATCAAGTTAGAAATAAATTGCCGAGATTTGTTTTTTTGTTTTTTTAAGTGCATGGTGTTTCTTAAACTTTCTCTACATAATTGGCATGTAATAAAGCAACAAATTTTCCGTGAAAATGAATTTTTTAAATATTATAAATATCATAAGTGTAAATTACATTAATGAAAATTACGAATTACTCCCTCCGTCCCAAAATTATAGTCCACCTTTCCATTTCGGTTTGTCCCAATTTAATTGTCCACTTCTAAAACTTCTAAAAATAAGTAGGAATTTTAGATCGAGATTACTAGTTTACCCTTAAGTGAAATCATAATTACAAACTTTACAAAGGTTTTTAATTAATTGGTTAAGGGTAAAACTGTCTTTCTGGAAAAAGTAAGAGAGAGAAAGCTGAAAAGGTGGTACTTTTCTTAAACTGTGTATTTTTTGTCGGTGGACAATAATTTTGGGACGGAGGGAGTATTATATTTTACCACCACTTACTTATATCCTTCATCACATTCCTAATCGTCTGAAGGATAATCACTTTCATAGACTACGTGTTTATAGAACCTAACAAATTTTATTGAACCTAACAAACTATTGGAATTTTTCTGACATATCTTTATAGAACCTAAACGATAATCACTTTCATAGAATACTGTTTATAGTGTCGTAAGTCGTAACGCATAGTTAAATTGATCTTCATTAGTCAAGAAAGTATAGATGAATAGAAGTAAAAGAAGCATACATATTTTATAACCATATGGACCTCAAAAGACCTTGTTTGCATGGAAGGAAATATCGAAAGTACTTTCAATAATGTAAAGAAATACAAGTGTTAATCGATGCCAATTCATTGAGCCAACCAACCAAACTAAGGTTCCATCAAAGAAACATGACTTTTACCCAACTTTTTTTGCTTTGTGCGTATGAAATTAAATAAATAATGACGGAGTATTTATATAATTAAGAAAAAGGTTTCTTTTTTGTAAACGGCCCATGTGGGTTGGGGGGCCAATGAAAATTATAAAATGGACTCCACAAAAGAATTGCTTTAGTTTCTTAATTGCATGTACACCTTTCAACTATAAATAACAATTATGAATTATTGGCTTATGGCCTCACTCACCGAACAAGAGTTTTTGTTTTGTGCTTGGGACCCCTCAACCCCCCATCCCTATAGCTAGCTAATTTTACTACCAACTCTTTTGTTGATACTCATACATCAATCTCGACTAAAATAATAATCTTCATATTGTCTTGACTTGACGTAATACCCCATCTAAATACACACACACATCAAAAGGGAATCAAGGTGACTTGATTTGTTTCTTTAGAACCTCCTCAAATTCTTCAAAGAAAAAAACTTTAATACTTGAGGTATATATAGTAGAATGTACAATGTTTGAAAGAGACTCTTCACATGTAGCACATAATATGGTTTTTAAGCATCTTTATCCCAAGAGATACCTCAAATTAGTCTCTTGAACTAGAAACATATAAATGATAGCCTAGAAAGGCTTGGGGAAGGGATGCCTAAGATGGGTATGTATTTGGTGAAACAAATTGTCAATGTTGATGAGTTGTATAAAGTAGATGACATTGAAAGGGCAGTTTTCTTTTATACTTTTTGGAGAGTAATTAAGTAATTTACCGGTTTTTTTTTTAATAATTTTTTTTTTATAAAAAAAAAAAAAGTTATGAACCAAAAGGAGCTCTATGAGGAATCCCTTTTCTTCTCCTAGTAGCAGAAGTTGAAGGAGGTGGAGGAGGTGTGGGCGGGTAAATGTCTTGTTGCGAGCCGTCACGCAATTCTTCTTCTCCTCTTCTTGTTGATGATGATGATATCATTCTTGTTGTTGTTGATGATGAAATTCCCTCTAACATAAAGCTTGTGTTCCCATTTCTTTTTATTCCTACCACCTTTATATGCAAATAAATATAATTAGGAATAGCATTATCTTTTTTGTTAATAATGTCCTTTTAGAAATGTCGATTTCAATCTACATATCATGATGTTGATTGCCATTATGCTACCATTAATTTAGGTCTTGAAAAAACAGTACTAATGATGAAATAGTCACACATGATTATTTCGCCAGTAAAGTTTAAACTGAAAACATTATGGTTGCACTCACGATTAATCTCACATTCTATTTTTCGGATGGGTTTTGATCATGTGTTTCCCGTAACAAAGATAAGACTAAATATTACCATGGAATTATACATGTATTAAATGGGTTAAATAACATGAACAATGAAAGATATATGATGGAGTCGAAAAATGTGGCTAAAATGTAACAAGTTTTTCTTTGTCATGCACAAGGGCGGGATGTGTATGGCTAATAATTTATTCGTAAATTAGAATTTCATACGAGAAACCAAAATAAACATTGAAAAATGCCAACATTTTAATACCTAATATGAGTTTATGTAATATATGTACTGAAAAAATGCCAACATTTAAATACCTAATATTCGTGCTTTATTTGATTTTCTAATTGGCACACCTATTTTATTCGGTACTTGAATAATTATTGCTAAAATTCTACTTCTACTTTTATAAAAAAGCATCAAGTTAGTTATACATTTCCATTTCACCTTTGAGATCCATCTACATGTAATCTCACCTAAATAACCGTCTTACATTTATTAAGTTCAGAAAATTGCCTAATTATTTTACGAAGACTCTAGAAAGTATTTCCAAAAAGAGTAAAACTTTTCGTTTTATTTTTATTGTTAAACATATATGAACATTACATGATTATATCAAAACAAATAAAAATGCAACATTATTTTGTCTTTAATTATATATATTGTTAATCGATGATGGGTTGGTTTTAATTTCTTTAATATGTAAATGATGTGCAAGATGAGGTCATAAGCATATGGTACAATACCAAATTCATATGGGTGAGTTGTATTGTCAACATTGTGAAGCAAAGGCAACATTTAAAGTAAAATTAGGTATTAAATATTAATTAAGAGCATTGAATGAAGGAGATTATGCTAACCTTACAGCCTAATGAACAAAATCGAAGTGCATCCAACAAGCTCCTCCCACAAATTTCACAAATGTGAGAAACTGCTTTTCCTGATTTAGGTTGCGGTCTTTCGTTTAGAAATAAAACTCTTGCGCTATTTATAACGTACGTTTGTACTCCATCGATGTTCAACACCTTTTCGATTTCGGAAACCCTCACAACATCATGATATGATGATCTTCTTATCTGCATTCTCCGCATTTGTCAATTTTCGAAACAAAAGATTTATCAAGATATAAAACCAACAATGTGAAAGTACATGAAAATGTTGCATTTTGTAAAATTTACCTACAACATATAGAAATTGGAAAGAAAAAAAAAGTATATTATCATCTATAGATAAAATAACAATGTTGAAGTACATGAGAATGTTGCATTTCCAAAAAGTAACCAAAAAAAACTTTCAAAACTGAAAAATAAAAATAATGTGATACATTAACACACGAAACTTATTTTGTAATCATGTACTTACAATAAATGGTAATAATGTGAATGTTACCAATACAAAGGATGTTTAATTCTTACAGAAATGCATATATTCTTTTCTTATTACTATGTAAATGTAATCTTGTTGATTTCAAGTATTCATAAAATTAAAGCAATGAAGTTGTACATTACAATAACAACATTGTTTAGTACAAACGTTAGGAGCACCAGATTGTATGTTTTATATACGAGTATAAACTAAAAACACAAACAAAAAACACGCAGTTATATATTCACCTGAATTACTTGATGATCTTTATGTCGCGAGGATCGACAATAGAAGCAAAATGCATCACCATTGCAATCCAGACAGTACATATTACATTCGCTTCTCGCAGCCACGCCATGTGTTCGGCATATCGAGAAGAATGCCGTACCAAGAAGCTTCTCTAGCCATGGTGGCACCAATTGTTGCTGCATTCTCAAAACTTAAAAACTTAATACATGTATAGAACACAACTGTGCTAATCGTACATTTATACTTATGAAAATACTTACCATTGTAAATGTGAATAATTGGGTAGTGATTGATCAAAAGAATTTGTTGTTGAGAGAATTTTAGAGAGAGAAAAAGTATGTAGAGAGAGAAGAAGGTGAAAACAATTTTGAGCTTAGAATTCATCAACATAACAACGCCTGAGCTATTGGACAAAAGCAAGCATTGTTAAAAAGGAATAAATATTATTTTGGTCCTACTATTTTAATTTGATGACTTTTTTAGCCCCTATATATTTTAACTATTAGCAAATTGAGACATTTAGTTAGAATTTGAGTCTGTTTTGAAAATTATAAGATATGTTTGAGCTTGTTTTGATAATTTGATGACTTATTCAAGCTCGCGTGATTTGACTAAAGGTTGAGTTCGACTTGAAAAACTTATATTTATAATTTGAACCTACTATTTTAATTTGATGATTCTTTTGGCCTCTATATATTTTAACTATTGGCAAATTGAGACATTTAGTTAGAATTTGAGTCTGCCTTGAAAATTGAAAATTATAAGATATGTTTGAGCTTGATTTGATAATTTGATGAGCTATAACCATTCAGGCTCACGTGATTTAAGAAAAAGTTGAGCTCGACTCGAAAAACTTATATTTATACGTAAAATTTTAATTTGATAGCTAACTTTATAACTAAATTCAAGAAAATACACATCAGCACAAGAGAAAAAACTTATATAAAACATTTTGATAAAAGAGTTTAAATTATCTCTTTATAAACATTTTATTGTTATACGAATATTCATTTAACACTGAAGTTGTTTATAGAAATATGTAATAATATAAATATATGTGTTTTTAAAGCTCGATAAAAGCTTGAGCTATTAAAAACTCGAGCTCCTCTTGTTATGTGTATTGGGCTATAACTTGAGCTTGATAAAAACTTGAATAAAGTGGATTAAGCTCGAACTCAAATTGTTTGATAAAATTTGACTTGTCTACACTCTTAATCTCTTTATATATCTTTACTTGAATTTCACATTTTTCAATGATAAAATACAATTATCTCTTTTTTATATATTATTTACATTTCTTTTTTAAGATGTCCATAATTAACTGTATATTATTAAAAAACAACAAAAATTGATATAACATATCATAATACTTTTACATGATATTGTTATTATAAACTCTAAAAACCAATAACAAGTTTATTATAAGTAAAATTGTAACACTGTAAGAAAAAGGAAAAAAAATTATTTTGAAACCGAAAAATGAATTTCTTTACTAATTTCATGTATTAATGAGGTATTATTTTATACACTTTTTGGAGTCATTTTACCCCATATATGTCATAAAATGCTCAAAAAACGTCTTAATTTATTTCTTTTTGTTATTTTATCAAATTTGAAGCACTTTGAGCATTTAAAAGGTTTTGTAAGTGTTTTTAATCATTTTCAAGACTTAAAAAAAGTATGAAAGAAGCCAACTCAAGAATGCACAGATTTCTCAAGTAACAAAGACAGTTGTTATCAAGAGTTATAGACGGTGTCACACATTGTACGTAACATCGTCGCATCGACCCTCCAAACGACTTTGAAGCCCATATAAGATCCGCACGCCTGACGGCGTCGCATTTTGTACTCGACGTCATCGTAGCCCAAACTCTATATATATAGAACCCCTTGTAAACGTATAATTCATATAGAACTTTAAGTTAGCTTGGAGCAACTATTGTCAACCGATTTTAGGGTTTCAAAATCCTAAGAAACTCCATTCTTTCACCTATATCAATTGAAAACAAGGTTTTCATTAATCATGTCTATGTGTATGATGATTATGTCTTTTATCTTTTCTTCCTTTGCTATGTTAGGCTAAATTATTTATTGTTTATCTATGATTGTATGAAAATTATGATGTGATCTTCTTGTGTTTGTTATTTCTTGGCTTAATTATGTGCACATTAGGCTCTAGAAAACTGGACTATATCTTCATATCTTAAATGATGATATGTATAGGGAAACATGGATAATTAGATCATGCCTCACCTTGTAGATCCATGTTCTTGTTCGTGAACTCCCATGACCGAGTCGTCGATTTCACGGTATTGTTGTGTGTTGTTTTGGCGGATACATTTGGGTGTTTGTTAATGCATGTGTTAATGATTAGATCTAGGGTTTGGCTGTGACTCTAGATTGATGATTTTTTTTTCATATAGATGATTATGAGAGTGTATGTCAAGTGGGTAAAATCTAGTAAACATCGTCATACCACTATGTTATGTTTTCTTTGTTTCGCATAGGACTTTTAATTAATAGAAACAGAAACACTTCAACAAGCAGTGATAGATTGAAAACACATTACAAGAACATTATATTTAGTAACGCATGATTAGGTAAACGCATATTATTAACTAGTGAAATTCTACAACATTAGATTATGTTAGTTTAGAGTGTCATTCAAAACCCCCTCTGATGCCCCAATACTTGCTTTCATAAAATATATAAAATACAAAAAGAATATCCTTCCCACATGTACACTTTTTGTAGTTCGACACTAACCTTCTAAACTATTCCCCGAGAATGATAGAGTCCTGACCTATACTATATTTACACGACCGAGTACACTGCTCGAGGAGTTGTAAAAATCCTGAAGCACGAAAGGGTTTACCCCGAGTAACGCCTCATCAAGTTTTTGGCTCCGTTTCTAGGGAATATTCAGGTTTAGTGTTCAACTAACTTTAGGTCTACTCTCTCGGTTCCATCCGATTGAGATTATTTAGTTTTCGTAAATGATCTTTCTTTTAGTCTGTCTTTTTCCACTTTATTTGTTCTTAATATCTTTCGTTTGTCATCTTGGTGAACGAAAATACTCCTACACGCACTATTGGAAGTTGTTCTACACCTAGCCACGAGGGCTATCACAATACCATTGTATTACCCCCACAGGTGGAAAAAATGAATTGGCACTTATATCCGACACAATCCGGTTGGTTCAAAACGACACAGACTTCTAGCCGAGGATCCGAACCAAAATCTTAAGAACTTCTTTAAGATTGTTGACTCTCTTACTCCCTAAGAGACGAATAAAGAGAACTTCCGTTTACGCTTGTTCGAATTCTCCCTACACTATCAGGCTTTTCGTTGGCTTGAAAGCCTCCTAGTTGGGTCCATTACCACTTGGGATTGCCTCACTACGAGTTTCCTTGCTCAATTACTCCCATCGGGGAGGACTACTAAACTTCGAAAAGATATCTTGATGTTCCACAACATCAAGGTGAATCCCGCTATGAAACATGGACTCGATTCAAGCACTTACTCTAAAAAGGTACCTCATCATGGCATCGACCATTAGCTACAAATTCAAATATTATATGAGCATGTTGATCGCTTTACTAGGCAAGCCATCGAGCACGCGACCGGTAGAAGACTACTTAGCCATAATGCCTCTGAATCTTGTAAAATCATTGAGAATCTCGTACTCTATGATAAAGAATGTTGGTTCGATCCAAGAGATTCCGCCAATATGGTCAAGGCAATTTCAATGTCTCACGATGTCTCGAGTACATTCGACCGTCTTCTTAGTGAGCTTGAAAATAAAGTACAACTTTTAATGGAAGCTCACATCGCTCCTAATGCGCCAAGACATGTGAATAAAGTCACCTCTTCATGCAATTTTGCGGTGGTCCCCATGACACGCAACATTATATAGAAAATCCTAAGCAAGCTCTTGTTAAATACGCGTCTTTACGTATCGACAGAGCGAAGATAGGCGGTTCACTTTTAGGCCCGAGCTAAATAACTTATGTAACTCCTATAACGATTCTTGGAGCAATCACCCAAACTTTACTTGTAAGCAACCTCAAAACACTCCTTCAAATCCACCTAATCATTGCTAACAAACCGGTTCAATCTCGAACCATATTTCTTACAATAATCCTCTACCTTTTGATACTTGACCTCATATCGAAGGATTAACGTCAAGATTAATAAATCTCAAGAATCTAAGATGTCGCTCATTTAACGAGAATTCAAGCAACAACAAAGTGAGATGACAAAAAAATTTGATCTTTTGTTGAAGGCCATCAATGACCGATAAGGGGAACTCCCTACCGACACTGTCAAAAACCCAAAAGTAAGCATCAATGCTATATCTTTAGTACCATCTTATGGCTTACTTGAAGACTAATACAAGAGTTTGCCTCGTATGAAAATTCGTTGTTCCGATCTTTTCGAATTGATTACCGTTAATTAGTGCGACTCAGTCGTTCTTGGTGGAAAAATAAATGGTTTGGTTATCTATTTTAAACTAAAAGTGAATATGAAAATGTCGTTGAGTAAAATAAAAGCTTTAAAAATTAAACTAAAAATATTACTGGAAAAACACTTGGTAAAATTAGAGATTTCGGGAAGCGTGCAATTTTTGGAAATTAAATCGTAATGAATTTAAAACTTGAAAACTTTGTAAAACTAAAAACTTAAACCATCGGAATGTTTGTGTCGGAATGTCATCTGAATGTTACTGTCGGAATGTATCAAAGATGAAACCATCGGAATAAGTGAAAGTAACTTCTATCGGAATAATCTATCTGAATGTCTAGTATCGGGATCCAAGGTATCGGAATACAAGAAATCAACTCTGTCGGAATGCAAGTCTATCGGAATAATTAAGATCTGAGCTATCGGAATCCAAGGTTTTCTGTCGGAATGTTGCTAACAAAAATTGGGCAGCGTTTCGTCTTAAAATAACCTTAAGACCCGTCGCAGTGTGCGATCGCAATGAGCGATCGCAATCACGATCGGAATAAGGGGGAAAAAACACTTGATCACAAAGTAAAACCCTAAGGTTATTGCGATCACACTGAAACTGTCGGAATGAGTAAACCCCTAACTTTGTGATGGAAATGATAATATTCGGATGAAAGCAAATAAGCTAAAACCAATAAGCACTAAATAGAAAATACGAATAAGCACTTGTTCAAACCTTAACCAAATCAAAACAAGCATAAAATTTAAAACTTTTCATTTAAAACATGAAATAAACAAACTTTTATAAATCAAACTTTAAAAAGACTAAACTTTTAAGAAAACTTAAAAGACAATAAGCTATATATACGAAATAAGCCAATAAGCACAACAAGCTTAAAGCTTAAACCGTATAAAAACTTAGTAAGGAATAAAAAGATAAACTTTTTAGTCACAAAAACATCAAATCCAAACACGAATCAAGAACATTTCGGATCAAAGATAAATCAAAATCAAGAAAAGAAGAAGAAGATTAAAGATTAAAAGCTTAAATTTGAACTTTTGATTAATGAATTTCAAATACAAAGATGAAATAAAGCTTAAATTTGAAAGAAAAGATGAAGTTTTAGTGAGAGAAAGTTAAACACTTTCTCTCTCTAAAATGAAAACTACAAAAAAGAAAATAAACTAGCTAGCACCCTCCTAATGTGTCATTAGGAGGGTATTTATAGGAGATGGGGAGGTGCATGTGCTTCCTTCTTTCTTTCTTTCTTCTCGACTCGATTTAAATTCTTTGTCTTTCTCGACGTCGTCTCGGGATTTGTCGATGTAAATTGAACTTGTCTTGTAATTTTCTTCTTCTATTAGACTTGAGTTCTTCGACTTCATTAAACTTCCGTCTTTAGACTTTTTGTTTGATAAATCTTCAGAATAGGCCTTGGACTTCCGTTCTTTTTGCACTCTTGATCTTTTGACTTTGTCTTTTCTCGTTTTCTTCGATAAAAGCCCGTGATAGCCCATGTTTTCTTCCTTTTTCATCTTTTGGTCCTAAAACACAATAAAAACACAAACCACACATAATTCTGACTTTTACGACATAAAATATACGTTTTGGTCTTGTTATTATTGGAAATAAGTGGTAAAAGGATAAGTGTTTTCACACTTATTAAATCCCCTACACTTGACCATTGCAATGCCCTCATGCAATGCGTTAATTTCAAAGCACAGTTTACATTTCTCATCATAGATAACCCACCTTGGCCTTTATTAAATACTAAACTTTAAGGAGACTAAAAAGATAGAAATATGTTCAAAATAAGTAAAGAAATCAAAGACTTACATTGGGGTTTCGGTTGTCATGAATGTTTATCATCCTCAAGTTTCACGTTCCCCAAACCAAGCTTATAAACGAGATCATTGTTATTATAAGTCAGCAAACTAACACAAACTCATGTGGGCCAATTATTCACTTAGACTCCCTTATTCCTAGGTGTATCTCTTATATTTTAATTTTGTCTTGAATGATCACGAGGATACATTGTTTGACTTATTTCGATAGTTTATTTAGGCCGAAAGTAAAGTGGGACGATTTAATCAATAGTTAGCTAAAGGAAAAAAAAATCTTTTAAAACTGCTTCTCGGGACCTCTTAAAGTCCATATCTTGGCATAACTCGCTTCACGATTTGAGACCTTTCTCGGACCGATATTTAGCAGCGACTTCATACTTCGAATCTTTGAGAGACGTTCTTGAAATTATGGTCTTCTCTTCATAATAGGAACTTCTTCACTTGAAGTTTTTGAGAGATTCTTCAAATTTGGACCACGACTTCTTCATTTTTCTCCAATCTTTATTTTGGACTTTGATATACAACGATCCGCCTCCTTTTAGGACTTGGATCTATTTATCCTCATACCTTGCTAGGATCTTTTCGGATAGACTTCTCCATGATCTTTAGGGGAGTATTTGCTTTTCGTCGTGTGTCTCGATCCTTCATATTGATTTTCGATAAATGATTCTTCACATCACTTTTGGATCTTTAGCAACAAAATGTAGCCCTCATGTCTTGTTAGGACCTTTTCGGACTCGCCAATCTTCGCATCCCGCTTCAATAAGTTATGCCTTGGCTATGAACTCTAATTAATACCGAGCAACTTTTAAACGATCTTGTGCTAGAAGCTAAGTAACTTTTCAAATCGTACAACCTTATTTATTGCAGATAAATTTATTAGCAATCGATGGGAGAAAAAGCTTATAATCAACTCACATAAATTCATGAAATAATACCAAACTTATAATCGACTCTATCATCTCTCGTTCTCCACAATTTAAAATCTCAAGGAATGAGACTCGTGGATGCTTAGCTAATTAAATCAAAGTTTTGGGTTTTCGAGTTATCTATAGGATCTTGCAAATTCTTATACTTTTTTAATTTTAGAAATCGCATTTTAAAGTTCCCTTGATAAACAACTCTCTAGGATAAATTATAGGAACTTGCGAAAAGTTCTTGTTCTTAACCCGCGAGAGTTAAGACTTTCACGTTTTAAAGTTTCCTATATAAAAGCCTAGCAAAACTTGACTTAAACACGTTAAGGATACTAGCTAGAGTAAACTTGGATAAGTAAACTCGGGTTGAGTCAAAAGATTCACGACGTTGAAAAATTTAAAACCACTTTATTAAAAATTTATTCTAACACAGAAAGTAAATAACGATAACAAAGGAGAATACTATTATACTACTAGGCCAAAATAGATTAAAATTTTTGAAAAAGGTCGAAAAATCAAATTTTCTGGTTAAAATGAGGGCACATTCATGGAAAAGACCACTTACTTCGATAGAAGTCCCCCTACACTTGATATAAACATTGTCCTCAATGTTTAAGCACGTGGGAGTAAACTCCCCTACACTAAGGACATTGTGCACTTTGTTTAAATCTTGCTAAGGAAAGGACAACTATAGTGATTTCAATGTTATATATAAGATATGAAATATGGAATCACGATAGTTTAGGATAGAACCAGGAAGACGGGAACACGGTATTACGGTTCGTCAAAAGTCATCAAGAGTGGATCTTTGAAGCTTTAATCCCTGCACATTATAAGAAACAAGAAAACAAACACATACGGGGCTCTCCCCACACTTATTATGAAAACGGTAAAGGATAGATCAACGGGTTGCCTCCCGAGAAGCGCTTGTTTTTGTTAACCGAGTCACGAGCCTAACTCGACCCGAAACTAATTCAAGGGAAACATGGTGAGGGATGGAATCATCTCATGAGATATGTCCTCACCAAAGTACAGCTTCACGCGCTGGCCATTCACTTTGAAATTAGGCCCATTTGGCTGAGAAAGCTCAATGGTGCCATAGGGAAAGACTTTGGCGACGGTGAATGGACCAGACCAACGGCTCTTCAGCTTGCCCGAGAAGATCTTCAACCGAGAGTTAAAGAGTAAGACTTGATCACCGATGTGGAACTCTCGGTTCTTAATCCTTGCATCATGAATGATCTTGGTCTTCTCCTTGTAGATCAATAAATTCTCATAAGCTTCATTCCTCAGTTCATTTAGCTCGTTGAGTTGAATCTTCCGAAGATCACCGGCTTTGTTGATGTCAAAATTGGCCCACTTCAAGGCCCAGGTACGCCTTATGTTCCAGCTCAATAGGGAGGTGGCATGCTTTCCCGTACACAAGACGATATGGAGTGCAACCAATCGGCGTCTTATATGCGGTACGGAAAGCCCACAAAGCATCATCTAATTTATCGGCCCACGAGGCACGATGCTCT
The DNA here is from genome assembly GCA_025667525.1 of Glebionis coronaria. Taxonomy (NCBI): domain Eukaryota; kingdom Viridiplantae; phylum Streptophyta; class Magnoliopsida; order Asterales; family Asteraceae; genus Glebionis; species Glebionis coronaria. The sequence continues at coordinate 80,862,325 of CM046882.1, forward strand.
CCCACGGTTCTCTCTAAAATTCTCTTCAATCCACGGTTAGAAATCTCGGCTTGCCCATTTGTTTGGGGATGATAAGCGGTGGAAAGACGGTGATTGACACCATACTTAGCCATGACTCGTGCAAATTGATCATTGCAAAAATGAGTCCCGCGGTCACTGATGATAGCACGAGGAACACCGAATCGAGCAAAAAGTTGCTTCAGAAAGTTCACAACCACCCTCGCATCGTTCGTAGGGAGAGCCTTAGCTTCAACCCATTTAGAGACGTAGTCAACGGCTACGAGGATGTACTTGTTTCATTTAGATGATGGAAATGGACCCATAAAGTCGATACCCCATACGTCAAAGAATTTCACATTCTAGTATGAAATTTTGAGGCATCTCATCTTTATGTGTGATCTTGCCTTGGCGTTGGCAAGCATCACAATTTTTAACCATCTCGTGAGCGTCACGATAAATAGTGGGCCAATAGAATCCCGAGTCAAACACTTTCTTCGCGGTGTAGTTGGGACCAAAGTGACCACCGGTGGGTCCTTTATGGCAAGCTTCGAGAATGTCTAAAGCTGCGGGTCCATCAACACACCGACGAATAATCAGATCAGCACATTGTTTGAAGAGATAAGGGTCATCCCAAAAGTAAGTCTTAACATCTTTAAAGAACTTCTTCTTTTGTTGGGATGTTAACCCTTAGATGAGAATACCACCCGCTAAGTAGTTTGCAATGTCCGCAAACCACGGGGTGTCATCAAGATTGGAATTGATAGACATTAAGGCCTCAAGGGTAAAAGAGTCATTGATCTCTTGAGTCGGATGATCCCCTTGATAAGGATCCTCAATTCTACTTAGATGATCTGCGGCTAGGTTTTCGGCTCCCTTCTTGTCACGAATTTCAATTTTAAATTCTTGAAGGAGCAAAACCCAACGAAGAAGTCTTGGCTTGGAACCTTGTTTAGTTAACAAGTACTTCAACGCGGAATGGTCGGTATAGACAATGGTGGTGGAAAGAACAAGATATGGGCGGAACTTCTCAAAAGCATACACTACAGCTAAAAGCTCTTTTTCGGTAGTGGTATAATGTCACACTCCCAAAATATCAGAGTATAATGGCGACAAGGGAGTGGTGACGTCATGATTATCATACACACACAGTTACAAAGAACGACCTCTAAATGAGACGTTCGGAAATTGGATCACTTGTAATTGATAAAATAATAGTTTTAACATAGTGCGGAAGCATAAAACTGGTCACAGTTACAAAACATAGTTTTCCAAATAGTACAAATGATCTTTGTTTCAAAAGAAATGACGGCAATGCATGAGACCTCACTTAGCATCTTCCTTCTTAATACCTGAGAAAAACATTGCTAAAGCGTCAACATAAAGTTGGTGAGTACATAGGTTTAGTTAATTTGAAATGTTTAATGAACCACAAGATTTCCCCAAAAGTGATGACAATATAACAAATACAAAGTCATCCTAAAAGTATTTATTACAGTCTAAGCTCGTGACACCGAAGCGTTAACAACACCGGTAGTATAATCATATAAATGTAGCCCAACTGTATGCCTAAACCCACGACATCCTATCTCAGACTCAAATGAAACTGTGCCCGCTTGTCCCCTTGTTGGACAAGACAGACAGGGACGTCAATCCCGATAGATCTATCCATAACATTCGCGCTTACACAAAGTAATTAACGGTTCACGAATCACGGGCCAAAGCAACTGGGTTTTTAGTGGGACTTAGACTAATATATAAATCAGTAAATGCACTTGTGTTCATACGTTAAATCAAGCAATGTCTCACCCCAAAAAGCAGTAAAAATAGTTAAGCATGGGGCTATAAACTCACCTCGTAATTCAGTAAAAATGACGAAGATAAAGGTAGCTCGAGAGTACGGTTACGCTAGCCGCGACCTATTTAATTATAAGGATCGTGTTACGATATTAAAATTTATACTAGTAAAAAGACACGACACCCTAGTTGTGCTTGACAATACCTTTCGTTTACGGAAAAATACGATACATAAAAGTCGGTTATTAAACGGTCGAGATTTACGGGCTAAATAATACGTTTAAGTTACAACTTTTCGTTTTGGGCTTTAAATAAACCCATACACCAAAACTGGCCCAACCAAGCCCAACATCCCCACCCCATGGCCCGGCCCAAGGGTTATTTAACCCGGCCCGGCCCACTATCGATACAAACAAGGAAAGGGAAGGAGTAAATACGTGTTTTGGTTACACACACATATCAAAAACACTCAGTTATCTCTCTCTCTCTCTCGAAACACTCCCACCGCCCCACTTCTCTCTCTCTAAAAGGTGGATCGGATCTCATCTCCCATGGCTAAGATTGATTTTTCAGATAAATACATAAATCCTTTGTGATGGTTTGTGGTGATTAAGTCGCGTGGGATGTGGGGTTTCATCCCCACATCAAACCGATTCGGTTTTCATGGTGTTCTTCCCCATGGATTCAAGTTATTCATCATCATTCAAAGATAAGTTTTCATCCTCTTTTTCTTTTAAATAAAATGGTCTAATGGTTTTCGTTTATAAAAGATTTGTGGTTTTAAATTATGTGTATAAACATGCTGTGAATAAAAGGCTCTCGAATTTAATAAGAAACAAATTAGGGTTTCGAAAATATTTGGGGGTTTTTCTAAATCTCATGTTTAAATACAATTAATTAACGTTTTCTATCATAAAAACATGTTAATTTCAACATATGAACGATTTGTAAAAATTAGGGTTTCGTCAAATTTGGGGGTTTATTCATACTTTGATTCCAATTAAATTAATTAATAGATTCGGGTTTGGATTGGGTTTAATTAGGGTTTTAATTAATAAAATGAAATTAGGGTTTATATAAATTGGGGTTTTTTTGTATACGGTTGATTATTTAAAATTAAATAACATTTTTGGAATGTATAAAGTATTAATTTCGTAATTAAAAAGGTTTATAATTTTTAGGGTTTCGAATTAAAAGGGGGTTTTATACCCGCGGCATAATTGGGGGTTTGGTGATGTTTATGTAAAATGAAATAGTTTAAAATCTTGGATTATGGTGACTTTGAGTGGTAAGGGTTTCGGCAGAAAACAAGGACCTTGGTTGACTTGGTTTGGTTCTCGGTTTGGTCTCGGTTTGGGTCGGTTTGGGTCGGTTTGGGTCTCGGTTTGGTTGACAGAAATAATGGGTTATGGTCAAGTTCAAGTAAACGAATGCTATGGTTTATCTTTTCAGTTTTGACTAAAATAGAACCGTGACAATGACTAACACATTCATTTTATTTTCGCAGGTTTGGTCAATGACGAGCACAACTAAGATTTATTCAGAAAAATGAAGAGATGATTTAAAAGACTCACAATGGATGATTAGGTTTCGGTTTGCAGGTGTGGACGAGAAAGGATGATCGGCTTGACACTACACTTCACTTTCACCCAGGATTTGTGTTTGAAAACTTGTCCAGGAACAATGTTTGTAATATTGGACTGTGAATATTGTTTGTGTTATGTTTGGACATTGGATAACTTTGGACTGTATTTAATCTTGTATTATTAGTTTAGGGTTAGTCTCAAACTGAATATGGTAAGCTTGTGATGTACCCATTTTGGGTAAACTTGGCATGTGTGCTGGATTGTAGTGCTTAGTGGTGAATAAACAATGCAATTAAGTTATGACTGAAAATAGACTCTTGCTAAACAAGCTTTTGATATAAAAGTGAATAAGGGTTCATAATTTAAATGTTTGTACATGATGCACCAATATACCACTCGGCTCAGGTTTGTCGAATGTTTACGTCTTAGACGCGAAAATTGAATATGCACGACTCGATAACAAACTTGACACACGATCCAAATCAAAGACAAATATGCGAGACCTCAAGGGATTCAGTAAGTACTTCAAATAGACATACGGCAAAACATAATACGTTTAACAACTTCGTGTATTACATTCATAATTTAATAGATTCGAAAACTCGAGATGTTACATTCGCTCTCCCTAAAAAGGGCTTTGTCCGCAAAGCAAAGTAAATAACACATTTATATCGACAACTCATCGGTAAATAATTAAAGTACTCCTACTATATGAAGAATTTAAGATGGAAATTTGACGGATGTCACAGTATTCCCATGTTTTAGAGATTTCGTCACGAAATCAAGACGTTGTTGTAGTAGGATGATTAGCGAAAAGATGAGGATACTTGCTCTTGAATTGATCTTCACGTTCCCACGTGTATTCTGGACCTCTACGCGCATTCCAACGGATTTTTACAATAGGCATACGGCTTTGCTTGAGCTGTTTGACTTGACGGTCCATAACTTCTACCGGCTCTTCTACAAAGTTGAGTTTGTCGTCGAGTTGAATTTCTTCTAAAGGAATAACGAGTGTCTCGTCGGCTAAACATTTCTTCAAATTGCAAATGTGTAACACATTATGCACTCGGCTAAGTTCTTGGGGTAACTCCAAACGATAGGCTACGGGGCCAATCCTCTCTATAATCTTGAAGGGTCCAATGTAACGAGGATTCAACTTTCCACGCTTTCCAAAGCGAATCACACCCTTCCAAGGTGAGACCTTCAACATGACTCTATCGCCAACCTCAAACTCAAGGGGTTTGCGTCTCATGTCAGCATAACTCTTTTGTCGATCTCTTGCGGCTTGCATACGGCTCTTGATCTTAAAGATCTTCTCAGTAGTCTCGTGTATGATCTCGGGTCCAGTGAGTTGTGCTTCACCAACCTCTGCCCAACACACGGGTGAACGACACTTTCTACCATACAGTGCTTCGAACGGTGCTGCCTTAATGCTAGTGTGATAACTATTGTTGTATGAGAACTCCACCAGAGGTAGGTGTCTATCCCATCTATTTCCGAAGTCAATCACACAAGCTCTCAGCATATCTTCTAAGGTTTGAATGGTCCTTTCACTTTGACCGTCAGTTTGGGGATGGTACGCAGTGCTCATATCCAACTGCGTTCCCAATGCCTTCTGCAGTGACTTCCAGAACTGCGAAGTAAATCGGCTGTCTCGGTCGGAGATTATAGACACAGGCACACCATGCTTCGTGACTACTTCCTCCAAGTATGTTCTTGCTAACTTATCCATTCCATCGGTCTCCTTGATTGGTATGAAATGAGCTGATTTGGTGAGTCGGTCGACGATTACCCAAATGGTGTCAAATCCGGCTGAGGTTTTAGGTAGTTTGGTAATGAAATCCATAGTGATCCTTTCCCACTTCCATTATGGCAGTTCGGGTTGGACCAACAATCCTGATGGTTTCATATGTTCGGCCTTGACCTTGGCACAAGTCAAGCACTTGCTAACGTATGTAGCAATGTCTGCCTTCATGTTCGGCCACCAATACAATATCTTCAGATCATGATACATTTTGTCAGATCCCGGATGTATGGAGTATTTTGACTTATGCGACTCATGCATAATCAAAGATCGTAGGTCACCATGGCACGGTAACCAACTCCTATTGTCAAGGCATAACGTTCCATCCGAGCGAGCTTCTAGCTTCTTTATCATGCCTTCAACATCTTCAGTCTTGAGAATTTCTTCCTCGACTGCTTCTTTCTGAGCCTTGAGAATTAAGGATGGAAGGTCTAAGTCAATGGTCATCACCAAAGCCTTCACCCTAAGAACTCTCTCCTTTCGACTCAAAGCGTCGGCCACGACATTTGCCTTGCCCGGGTGATAACGGATCTCGCAATCGTAATCACTGAGCAACTCTAGCCAACGTCGTTGTCTCATGTTGAGTTCCTTTTGATTCAAAATGTGTTGTAGACTCTTATGATCAGTGAATACAACACACTTAGTACCATAAAGGTAGTGTCTCCAAATCTTCAGGGCAAACACCACTGCTCCCAACTCTAGGTCATGAGTTGTGTAGTTCTTCTCGTGCACTTTTAGTTGTCTTGATGCGTAAGCTATGACCTTAGTCCTTTGCATCAGTACCGCACCTAACCCTTTTATGGATGCATCACAATACACCACAAAGTATTCATTACCCTCGGGTAGGGCTAGTATAGGTGCTTCACACAACATCTGCTTCAATGTCTGAAATGCCAAATCTTGATCCTCTTTCCACTCAAATTTCTTGTCCTTTTGAGTTAACTCCGTCATTGGTTTAGCTATCTTGGAGAAACCTTCAATGAATCTCCTATAGTAACCAGCAAGACCTAAAAATTAGCGTATCTCCGTGGGTGTTGTTGGAGTCGCCCAATCCTTCACGGCCTCGATCTTAGCAGGATCAACGAGAATACCACTGTTGTCGATTACATGCCCAAGGAATTGCACCGTGTTTATCCAAAACTCACATTTGGAAAACTTTGCATATAACTTCTCCTTTCTTAGCAGCTCTAGTATGGTCTTCAAATGTTCCTTATGTTCTTCTTCATTACGAGAATAGATGAGAATATCATCGATAAATACAATCACAAACTTGTCCAAGTATGGTTTGCAAACTCGGTTCATGAGATCCATGAATACCGCAGGCACGTTTGTCAAACCGAAAGGCATAACTTGGAACTCGTAGACCGGGTTCTAAAAGCCGTCTTATGAACGTCTTCCTCTCTAACCCTTAGCTGATGATATCCTGACCTTAAATCGATCTTCGAGTATATGCTAGATCCTTGTAATTGGTCGAAAAGATCGTCAATTCTTGGCAATGGGTAACGGTTCTTTATCGTCAGCTTATTCAATTCTCGGTAATCGATACACATCCTAAAGGATCCATCTTTCTTTTTGACAAATAAGACCGGTGCTCCCCAAGGTGAGGAACTTGGTCTAATGAAACCTTTGTCAGAAAGTTCCTTTATTTGTTCAGCTAACTCTGTCATCTCGGCCGGTGCTAAGCGGTATGGGGCTCTAGCAACAGGCGCGGCTCCTGGTGTAAGCTCGATGTGAAACTCCACTTGCCGTGCTGGTGGTAATCCTGGTAAGTCCTCTGGGAATACGTCCGGAAAGTCTCTAACGATCGGTACGTCTTCTACTTTCTTTTCGTGATCTTCTTCTCCTTCCTTTTGTGTTATTTGAACCAAGAATACTGGACATCCTTTCTCAATGTATCTTTGGGTTCTAATACATGAGATGACTTCCAGTCTTGATCCATTCTTCACTCTACTTCTTTCGCCTTGTATGATTAGTACATCGTTTCCATAAGGAACACGGACGCACTTCTCATGACATACAATTTCCGCGTGATGCTTCGACATCCAATCCATTCCAATAATGACGTCAAAACTTCCCAATTCTATGGGGAGTAAGTCGATACTGAACGAACGATCTTGTAACCTTACACTACATCCTTTCAGAATAGCGTCGGTGGTTACTGACTTCCCATCGGCTAATTCTACGTTATACTTAACATCTAACGCAGTAGGGGTAATATTTAGTCGTTCACTAAATACAGATGACACAAAACTCCTATCCGCACCAGAATCAAATAGTACTGAAGCTTAGTTGTTATTGACTAGAAACGTACCAATCACAACATTGTTGTCTTGCACTGCAGCTTCAACACAGAGATGATACACTTTGCTAGGTGCCGTGAATCCTCCAGGAGTACTAGTTGTGGCTCGGTTATTCCCTCCCCGGTTCCCTTGATTCTGCTTCTGGTTTCCTTGGTTGTGATTCTGATTGCCTCGAATCTGGTTACCACGACCTTGGTTCCCACTGCTTGGACACTTGTTCTTGTAGTGACCTTTCTCTCCACATCCAAAGCAAGTGACATTTGCTCCTTGGCCACCTTCTGTTCCAGGTCCTCTTTGGTTAGTAGGACGAGGTGGTGCTCGACATTCCTTTGCCTTATGTCCGGCCTTCCCACAATTGTAGCACGTAGGGGGACATGCTCCTTCGTGGTGTCGGCCACACTTTCCACAGAAAGGAAGTCATCAAGCGTAGTTTCCAGTATTACCTTGTCCAGCAGTAAACACCCTTGCTACTTCTTGTCGCTTGTTCTGGTTGTAGTTGTTTGTGTTGTTGCTGTTGTTGGTATTGTTGGTATTGTTGTTGTAGTGGTTGCCAGACCACTTCCTCTTATCCCCAGTATTTTCTCCCAACTCTTGTACGACTTGGTACATCAGACTCTGAGCCATATCGATTGCCTCGTGCAAATCAGTTGGCTTGGATGAAGTCACATTCCCTTTGATGCTCAAAGGTAGTCCTTCAATGTATCGCTCCAACAATCGGTCGTCGTTGGGCACCATTTCGGGACATAATAAGATCAGCTCTTGAAAGCTCTAATTGTAAGCAGTAAGAGCAGTACCCTTGACCTTCAGGTTCCACAGCTCAACCTCCATCTGCTTGACTTCATTTCGTGGGCAGTATTTCCTCACAAACATAGCTTTAAACTCACTCCAGGGCGTCGCTTGGGCAACGTCAATGGTCTCTGCATGAGCATAGACGTTCCACCAAGTCAAAACACCATCCACTAACGTGCTTGACGCAAACTTCACCTTATCAGCTTCAGCAACATTGCTAATCCCAAATTGGGATTCTAGCTTCTCAAACCATCTGGTTAAACCTACTACTCCTTCAGTACCGCGGAAACTTACTTGCGTAACTGCACAAAATTCCTTGTAGGTACAAGTCCGTGCAATAGCATTAGTAGCTCCTTGGTTGGTCTCCTCCTGTGTGCTAGCTGTACGATTTGCTTCGGCTGTTGCGATTTCCTCGGCCACTCGTTCGGCTATCATTTGACTTAGCATGACGGTATCAATTCCACCGGTAGTAGCTGGTGGATTCTGCGTTTCGGATCTTCTAACTGGCGCCATAATCTAAAAAGGTAATAGGACAATGAGTTTTGCCAGACATAACATGCATGGCACGCACAATACAATTATGAAATGCTCCAGGGTATAATACACAATATATAATGATCTCACAATTTTTATAACCCATAATATCATTCATAGATTTGTTTGGTAGTACATCATAACTTGTCATACATAAAAAAAATACCAACTAGCTAAGATAAACTTCAGAGCTTAGTGGTCATACAACGATAAGTCAATGGTACAAGATAAATCTAACTAGTGCCCTCACGACGCTGATGAAGCTCTCTCTCCAACTCTGCTAACCTCCTCTCAACCACGATCTCACGAGCCTGGGAATCTCTAAGTCTAACATCGGTATCATAACAAGCGGCTCTAAACCTCTTATCCAAGTCTGCAACAGGGTCCTCCATAGGTGCCTCTAGTCCGCCTGTCTCAACCAATGGCTCTACTCCCCAACGGGACATCAGGCTCTCGATCTCCTCAAGACGAGCATTCGGCATGGTATCCATCTGATCAAGAACAGTATGAAGCTGTCCTCGTAGACGGGTCACACAAACCGTCAACACTGTCTCATCCCTAACTGGACTCTTCTTTGCCAGTGCCTCCAGCTTATCCTGCACCTCATTATACTCTTCACCTAAAGCCTCTACAGCATCCTCCAACCCGTTTAATCGTGTCGTCACACATCCATCTGCTGCCCCAAGCATCACCACTGTCGATGTAGCTCTCCTAGGAAGAGGAGTCGTAGCTCTCGGCTCAGTAGAGATACCAACATCAGCAAGCATCTCCTGGTACACAGCAGGTACAGTCTCTGGTGGTGGTAGTAGTAGTGGTACCTCTGGGACAGGACTGGCAGGTGTGTGGGCTGCATGCCTGTCAGTGGCAGTGAAGGGTATGAGGGGTCGGTAAGGTGAAAGTGGTGGTCGAGCAGCTCTCCCCCGAAGACGTCGTCTCACATAGTAGAAAGGTAGAGTACCAGGTGCTGGAGCAGGAATATCAGTCCTCTCCCCTTCGTCTTCAGATGAAGATGAGGAGATGTGTGCGAGGGAAACCTCAGGAGTAGCAGCATATGTAGTAGGAGGGTCCTCAGTGTCAGTGACCTCCATGGGTTCACCTTCCCCATCGGTGAACTCCATATCATCATCCTCTGTCTCCTCTATCGTATCATCCCTAGTGACTGATGCCTGACTTGGTGACTGCACCATATCAGCGTCTAGGTCATCCTCTCCTTCGCCTTCTAGGCTAAGTACGTCGTCAACTGATGCATCAGGGATACGGATCGGTGAACGATGAACCTCCTCAGTCTCATCATCTGAAATCATCCGGTACCACGGATATCCTGATGGTGATCCTCTAGGTAGTCCTACTGATGAACTGATAGTCGACTGTGAACTACGGTTGTAGTACGCTCCTGTAGACGTGGAATCATCAGAAGAAGACATCGCTGTAATCATAAACAAAATAAATGTGTGTAAATATCTTATAAAATTAGTCCGTAAAAAGGGACATTAACATAACATAGCAATCATTGTTGAATCCACATGTATCCCATATAACATAATTCAGATTTTGTTGTTGCACATGTAACCCATGTAAATATACCTCGTATTTGTTAAATCACATGTATCCCATTTATTACTTATCTATGTCCATGTATCTACATATACTTAATACTTACAATCCGTATGATAATCGATTAAACACATAGCAGTTATAGTCTAGAGTTACTAAATGCAACCTAGTTCTCTATAACCATGGCTCTGATACCAATCTGTCACACTCCCAAAATATCAGAGTATAATGGCGACAAGGGAGTGGCGACGTCATGATTATCATACACACACAGTTACAAAGAACGACCTCTAAATGAGACGTTCGGAAATTGGATCACTTGTAATTGATAAAATAATAGTTTTAACATAGTGCGGAAGCATAAAACTGGTCACAGTTACAAAACATAGTTTTCCAAATAGTACAAATGATCTTTGTTTCAAAAGAAATGACGGCAATGCATGAGACTTCACTTAGCATCTTCCTTCTTAATACCTGAGAAAAACATTGCTAAAGCGTCAACATAAAGTTGGTGAGTTCATAGGTTTAGTTAATTTGAAATGTTTAATGAACCACAAGACTTTCCCAAAAGTGATGACAATATAACAAATACAAAGTCATCCTAAAAGTATTTATTACAGTCTAAGCTCGTGACACCGAAGCGTTAACAACACCGGTAGTATAATCATATAAATGTAGCCCAACTGGATGCCTAAACCCATGACATCCTATCTCAGACTCAAATGAAACTGTGCCCGCTTGTCCCCTTGTTGGACAAGACAGACAGGGACGTCAATCCCGATAGATCTATCCATAACATTCGCGCTTACACAAAGTAATTAACGGTTCACGAATCACGGGCCAAAGCAACTGGGTTTTTAGTGGGACTTAGACTAATATATAAATCAGTAAATGCACTTGTGTTCATACGTTAAATCAAGCAATGTCTCACCCCAAAAAGCAGTAAAAATAGTTAAGCATGGGGCTATAAACTCACCTCGTAATTCAGCAAAAATGACGAAGATAAAGGTAGCTCGAGAGTACGGTTACGCTAGCCGCGACCTATTTAATTATAAGGATCGTGTTACGATATTAAAATTTATACTAGTAAAAAGACACGACACCCTAGTTGTGCTTGACAATACCTTTCGTTTACGGAAAAACACGATACATAAAAGTCGGTTATTAAACGGTCGAGATTTACGGGCTAAATAATACGTTTAAGTTACAACTTTTCGTTTTGGGCTTTAAATAAACCCATACACCAAAACTGGCCCAACCAAGCCCAACATCCCCACCCCATGGCCCGGCCCAAGGGTTATTTAACCCGGCCCGGCCCACTGTCGATACAAACAAGGAAAGGGAAGGAGTAAATACGTGTTTTGGTTACACACACACATCAAAAACACTCAGTTATCTCTCTCTCTCCCGAAACACTCCCACCGCCCACTTCTCTCTCTCTCTAAAAGGTGGATCGGATCTCATCTCCCATGGCTAAGATTGATTTTTCAGATAAATACATAAATCCTTTGTGATGGTTTGTGGTGATTAAGTCGCGTGGGATGTGGGGTTTCATCCCCACATCAAACCGATTCGGTTTTCATGGTGTTCTTCCCCAGGGATTCAAGTTATTCATCATCATTCAAAGATAAGTTTTCATCCTCTTTTTCTTTTAAATAAAATGGTCTAATGGTTTTCGTTTATAAAAGATTTGTGGTTTTAAATTATGTGTATAAACATGCTGTGAATAAAAGGCTCTCGAATTTAATAAGAAACAAATTAGGGTTTCGAAAATATTTGGGGGTTTTTCTAAATCTCATGTTTAAATACAATTAATTAACGTTTTCTATCATAAAAACATGTTAATTTCAACATATGAACGATTTGTAAAAATTAGGGTTTCGTCAAATTTGGGGGTTTATTCATACTTTGATTCCAATTAAATTAATTAATAGATTCGGGTTTGGATTGGGTTTAATTAGGGTTTTAATTAATAAAATGAAATTAGGGTTTATATAAATTGGGGGTTTTTTTGTATACGGTTGATTATTTAAAATTAAATAACATTTTTGGAATGTATAAAGTATTAATTTCGTAATTAAAAAGGTTTACAATTTTTAGGGTTTCGAATTAAAAGGGGGTTTTATACCCGCGGCATAATTGGGGGTTTGGTGATGTTTCTGTAAAATGAAATAGTTTAAAATCTTGGATTATGGTGACTTTGAGTGGTAAGGGTTTCGGCAGAAAACAAGGACCTTGGTTGACTTGGTTTGGTTCTCGGTTTGGTCTTGGTTTGGGTCGGTTTGGGTCGGTTTGGGTCTCGGTTTGGTTGACAGAAATAATGGGTTATGGTCAAGTTCAAGTAAACGAATGCTATGGTTTATCTTTTCAGTTTTGACTAAAATAGAACCGTGACAATGACTAACACATTCATTTTATTTTCGCAGGTTTGGTCAATGACGAGCACAACTAAGATTTATTCAGAAAAATGAAGAGATGATTTAAAAGGCTCACAATGGATGATTAGGTTTCGGTTTGCAGGTGTGGACGAGAAAGGATGATCGGCTTGACACTACACTTCACTTTCACCCAGGATTTGTGTTTGAAAACTTGTCCAGGAACAATGTTTGTAATATTGGACTGTGAATATTGTTTGTGTTATGTTTGGACATTGGATAACTTTGGACTGTATTTAATCTTGTATTATTAGTTTAGGGTTAGTCTCAAACTGAATTTGGTAAGCTTGTGATGTACCCATTTTGGGTAAACTTGGCATGTGTGCTGGATTGTAGTGCTTAGTGGTGAATAAACAATGCAATTAAGTTATGACTGAAAATAGACTCTTGCTAAACAAGCTTTTGATATAAAAGTGAATAAGGGTTCATAATTTAAATGTTTGTACATGATGCACCAATATACCACTCGGCTCAGGTTTGTCGAATGTTTACGTCTTAGACGCGAAAACTGAATATGCACGACTCGATAACAAACTTGACACACGATCCAAATCAAAGACAAATATGCGAGACCTCAAGGGATTCAGTAAGTACTTCAAATAGACATACGGCAAAACATAATACGTTTAACAACTTCGTGTATTACATTCATAATTTAATAGACACGAAAACTCGAGATGTTACATTCGCTCTCCCTAAAAAGGGCTTTGTCCGCAAAGCAAAGTAAATAACACATTTATATCGACAACTCATCGGTAAATAATTAAAGTACTCCTACTATATGAAGAATTTAAGATGGAAATTTGACGGATGTCACATATAATGCAATTGAGCCCCCGTCATTGTCTTGCTAGCATAATGGATTGGTTGGAAGTGTTTGTTCACTCTTTGGCCCAAAGTCGCTAGCATCACACATCAGTTCAAAAGGTAGCTCCCAATTAGGGGTAACCAAGACCGGTGCCTTAGTTAGCTTGTCCTTAAGAAGATTGAAGGATTCAAGACACTCTTTAGAAAAGATGAAAGGAGTATCTTTTTCCAAGAGGTGGGTCATCGGGCGAGCGATTTTAGAAAAATATTGAATGAATCGACGATAGAAGCCTGCATGACCAAGGAAACTTCTCACACCCTTCACGGTTGAAGGTGGAGGTAATTTGGATATGACATCAACTTTAGCACGGTCCACTTCAAGACCGGCTTTTGAGATTTTATGTCCAAGCACAATGCCTTCTTTTACCATGAAATGGCATTTTTCCCAATTTAGAACAAGGCGAGTGTCTTCACACCGCTTAAGCATGCGTTCCAAATTGGCAAGGCAAGTAGAGAAAGAATCACCATAGACAGAGAAATCATCCATGAAGACTTCCATAGTTTCTTCAACCATGTCATGGAAGATAGCCATCATACACCTTTGGAAAGTCCCAGGAGCATTGCATAAGCCGAAAGGCATTCTTTTGTAAGAAAATGTTCCATAAGGACAAGTGAATGTGGTTTTCTCTTGGTCTTTAGGATCGATAGGAATTTGAAAATACCTGGACAAACCGTCTAAGAAGCAATAATAGTCATTACCCGCTAGACGTTCAAGCATTTGGTCCATAAAAGGAAGGGGAAATGATCCTTTCTCGTAGCATCATTGAGTTTGCGATAGTCTATACAAACTCTCCACCCTGTAACGAGACGAGTAGGAATCAACTCGTTGTTTTCATTGGGCACAACGGTGATTCCGTCTTTCTTAGGCACACAATGGACGGGACTAGCCCATGGTGAATCCGAGATAGGGTAGATCATTCCCGCATCAAGAAGTTTGATAACCTCTTTTTTTATAACGTCATGGATCTTGGGATTCTCCCTTCTTTGGCTTTGAATAGTGGTTTTAAAGTCGTCCTCCATGAGAATTATATGTGTGCAAAAGTGAGGATCGATTCTACGAATATCGGAGATTTTCCAAGCAATCGCTTTCTTATAATTCTTCAGCACGGCGATAAGTCGAGATTTTTCGTCTTCTTTCAAATCCTTTGCGATGATGACGGGTGAATTCTTATTGTCTTCAAGGAACACGTATTCGAGATGAGACGGTAGGTCCTTAAGCTCTAAATCCGGAGGATTTTCGATGGAAGGCGTAGTCAAATTCGGATCATCGATAGAGATTTCCTTAGGAGATGGTGGAGAAATATGGTCCTCATTGAGAAGTTTCTCAATGGTACGAATGTCTTCATCCCAATTGGAGGGAGAATCGTCATATTGTAAGTCCACATCTCCCAAAGTTGCTTCAAAGTTTTTGAAAAGGAAATCACTTTCTCCAAATGGAGTTAGTGAAGGAGCAATAGAGGCAACGGTCTCAACAATGGGTATAGAAGAAGAACCACTTTTACAAGCGTCTTTGAAATGTTCTTCACAAGCCTCATCAAGAACGTCAATGAAATTAACACTCTCATTTTCAGAAGGCTGCTTAGAAAGTTTACCAATGTTAAAGACGATTTTATCGTCACCAACTCTCATGATTAATTCGCCCGCGACTACATCAATGAGAGTGCGACCGGTCCTCAAGAATAGACGTCCAACGATTAATGGAACACGGGGATCCATCTCGTAGTCAACGACAACAAAATCCGCCGGAAAGGTAAATTTGTCGACACCGACGAAGACATCTTCGGCTATCCCCACCGGATAAGCAACCGTACGGTTAGCTAATTCCAATGTCATTCGTGTGGGGACTAGCTCGGGTAGAGACAATTGTTTCCAAACGCTTAGAGGCATTAAGTTGATACTAGCACCTAGATCGCCTAGGGCCATACAATTCTCTACCCCGGGGAAGTTGCAATGAATAAGAAAGCGACCCGGATCACCAAGTTTGGTGGGTAATTTTCTTAAGAGCACTGCGGAGCAATTCTCATTAAGTTGGGTCTGAGCGATATAAAGAAGTTTATCCTTATCACTGAGAAGATCTTTAAACATTTTAGCATATTTTGGCATGTGAGCGAGAGCCTCAGCAAAGGAGATATTGAAATTCAATTGTTTAAACATTTTGAGAAAGTTAGAAACCTGAATATCATCCTTGTTCTTCAACTTCTCTTTCCTCAACCTTGAGGGATAAGGTATATTGGGTTGAGATGAAGGCTTTCGAATGGAATTCTCACTCACATCCTTGGGTGGTGGAGCGGTGGAAGTAAAAGGTGGAGGAATTGGTAAAATAGAAGGTGGAGGAATTGGAGAAGGGACTCGTTTTCCTTTGTCACAATCACCGGTGTAGGTGTAGGAAGCTCGGGTTCCATTAAACCTTTTCCACTTTGAGTGGTGATTGCTTTCATCTCCCCTCTTGGATTAGCAACGGTGTTACTCGGAAGAGAACCCGAACCAGAGGCTTGATTACTTTGGAAGAAACTAGCCATCATATCCTTTAAGTCATTTGTTTGACTACTCAAAGAGTTTTGCATATCGGCTCGAAGATCATTTCCTTGTTTCACCATATCTCCTTTCAAGTTGGCCATTTGCCGCTGAATATTCTACACTATCGCATCATTAGTCCTCATGTAAGTTTCAACCTCGTGATTAAATGCGGTGGGTTGGTTGGGAGGAAGAGCATGGTAGGCAGGTGGTTGATAAGCGGGTTGTTGGTAAACTTGGTTGTTTCCTTGAGGTGGATATGGGTTTCTTTGGGTTTGATATTGATTTGGAGCTCGAGGTTGGTTTTGATTGTTGCGATTGAGGTTGTTTGGGTTTTGAGGTGGAAAACCTGGTGGTGAAAGAAAGTTGTTTGAACGATAACTGAGCAAATTGCGGTCACCTTGAGGACGTGCTTGATAGCCTCCCGTGGAAAAGTTACCGTTGGCGGCATACACATTTTCTGGATTGTCATGAGTCGAAGGACAATCGGTGTATGTATGAGAACCCCCGCATATTTCACATGACTGACTCATAGAATTAACTTGTGCATTGATGGCTTTGGTATTGTTAGCGGTTTGGAGAGCAAGTGTTTCAAAAAGCGAAGTAAGCTTATCAATTCTCTTGTCGCTCTCACTAGTGCTAGCACTAGCCACATTAGTCCGAACACTCTTAGTTTGCACTCTAGACTTATTCTCAATAATATCCCATGCGGCATTAGAAGACTTAACCAAAATATTACCCCCCGAGGCACTATTTAGTGAATCTTGGTCATTCATGCTTAAACCATTATAAAAAGTATTAATTTGATGTACTTTTGTGAAACCATGTTGTGGACACTTTCTTAAAAGTTCCTTAAAACGGTCCCAAGATTCACTAAATGTCTCACCGTACTTTTGTTCAAAGGTAATGATTTCATTCCACAAAGCGGTAGTACGTGAGGGTGGGAAAAAGTAGTTAATGAATTTAGTCTCTAAATCCGTCCACGTAAGAATACTTTATGGCGGTTCCTTATCAAGCCAATGCCGGGCTTGTCCCTCTAAGGAGAAAGGAAAAAGTTGCAAGCGAATCACTTCTTGTAAAGCCCCATTATACTTAACCGTATTAATGAGTTGAAGGAACCTTTTTATATGGTCATGAGGATCATCAAGTGTACTCCCCAAGAAAGGTTGAGCAGAGACCATTTGAATGAAGCCTGATTTGAGTTCAAAGTTGTTGGCTCCAATATAAGATATGACAATAGCATCGGTGTTGCCCTCTACTTGCGATTGCAAAAGCTCGATCATTGGTTGATTGTCCATGGTGACAATAGGTGGAGTAATGAATTCGGCTTGAGCTACTTTCTTCTTACGAGCACGAGTATGCATACACACCTACAAAAAGAAAAGAAAAATAGACAAGAAATATTTTTGATTTTTATTGTTTTTCTTTTTTTTTTTTGATTTATGAAATTTTTAATTTTTAGGATTTTTGAAAATTTTTAAGCAAGAAAAATAACGTTGAAAGATGAACGGATCCCAAAATCCAACGCGTCTCTCACTAAAAACCGTTAATCTTAACGAAAAGAGCCGGCAGCAGCGCCATTTAATACAAGGGTTTGCCTCGTATGAAAATTCGTTGTTCCAATCTTTTCGAATTGATTACCGTTAATTAGTGCGACTCAGTCGTTCTTGGTGGAAAAATAAATGGTTTGGTTATCTATTTTAAACTAAAAGTGAATATGAAAATGTCGTTGAGTAAAATAAAAGCTTTAGAAATTAAACTAATAAAATTACTAGAAAAACACTTAATAAAAATAGAGATTTCGGGAAGCGTGCAATTTTTGGAAATTAAATCGTAATGAATTTAAAACTTGAAAACTTTGTAAAACTAAAAACTTAAACCATCGGAATGTTTGTGTCGGAATGTCATATGAATGTTATTGTCGGAATGTATCAAAGATGAAACCATCGGAATAAGTGAAAGTAACTTCTATCGGAATAATCTATCTGAATGTCTAGTATCGGAATCCAAGGTATCGGAATACAAGAAATCAACTCTGTCGGAATGCAAGTCTATCGGAATAATTAAGATCTGAGCTATCAAAATCCAAGGTTTTCTGTCGGAATGTTGCTAACAAAAATTGGGCAGCGTTTCGTCTTAAAATAACCTTAAGACCCGTCGCAATGTGCGATCGCAATGAGCGATCGCAATCACGATCGGAATAAGGGGAAAAAACACTTGATCGCAAAGTAAAACCCTAAGATTATTGCGATCACACTGAAACCGTCGAAATGAGTAAACCCTTAACTTTGCGATGGAAATGATAATATTCGGATGAAAGCAAATAAGCTAAAACCAATAAGCACTAAATAGCAAATACGAATAAGCACATGTTGAAACCTTAACCAAATCAAAACAAGCATAAAATTTAAAACTTTTCTTTTAAAACACGAAATAAACAAACTTTTATAAATCAAACTTTAAAAAGACTAAATTTTTAAGAAAACTTAAAAAACAATAAGCTATATATACGAAATAAGCCAATAAGCACAACAAGCTTAAAGCTTAAACCGTATAAAAACTTAGTAAGGAATAAAAAGATAAACATTTTAGTCACAAAAACATCAAAATCAAACACGAATCAAGAACATTTCAGATCAAAGATAAATCAAAATCAAGAAAGGAAGAAGAAAATTAAAGATTAAAAGCTTAAATTTGAACTTTTGATTAATGAATTTCAAATACAAAGATGAAATAAAGCTTAAATTTGAAAGAAAAGATGAAGTTTTAGTGAGATAAAGTTAAACACTTTCTCTCTCTAAAATGAAAACTACAAAAAAGAAAATAAACTAGCTAGCACCCTCCTAATGTGTCATTAGGAGGGTATTTATAGGAGACGGGGAGGTGCATGTGCTTCCTTCTTTCTTTCTTTCTTCTCGACTCGATTTAAATTCTTTGTCTTTCTCGACGCCGTCTCGGGATTTGTCGATGTAAATTGAACTTTTCTTGTAATTTTCTTCTTCTATTAGACTTGAGTTCTTCGACTTCATTAAACTTCCGTCTTTAGACTTTTTGTTCGATAAATCTTCAGAATAGGCCTTGGACTTCCATTCTTTTTGCACTCTTGATCTTTTGACTTTGTCTTTTCTCGTTTTCTTCGATAAAAACCCGTGATAGCCCATGTTTTCTTCCTTTTTCATCTTTTTGTACTAAAACACAATAAAATCAAACCACGCATAATTCCGACTTTTACGACATAAAATATACGTTTTGGTCTTGTTATTATTGGAAATAAGTGGTAAAAGGATAAGTGTTTTCACACTTATTAAAGACCCGCAAAGCTCTTTAGCTAACCATTCGGTCAAATCAGTTAAACCTTAAATAAAATACCCCGCTAGCTATTTGAAATCTGTAAGAAAAAAGAAAAGTATCGGTTACTCATAGATATTTGATGAGACCTCAATTATACACAATGTTGTAAAAAAAGGCTAGGCGGTCATACTCCGCCTAGGCGGCGCCTAGGAGCTAGGCGGTAAAAAAAGTCAAGAAAGTCAACAAAAAGTCAATATGTTTTTACAAAAAATTAAGGGTTTTCTTTCTAATATATAGTGCACATATTTATTTTAACGTAATGTCTTAAAATACGAGATAAACGAATGATTATAAACATAAAGTAATGGGTTTTTCGTATGAAATTGGAACCAATTGAATTATATATTCACGTTTGAAGTTTTAAACACTTAAATTGTTATGTTTTATTTGTCTATTTTGCAAGAACTTCTAAATATTTTAAATTAGAAGTATTTTTTATGTCATACATATTATTTATAATATTTATATGCATAAAATTCCAATCCGCCTAGATGAATTCCGCCTCGAAGGTCGTCGACCGTCTCACTAGCGCCTAGCGATTTCTGCAACCTTGATTATACATGGTCTCATTGCCATAAACGGGCTTAAAGATGTAAAAATATCATAAAAACCATGTTATTACCACTTGTTTGCTCAATGCGTGATTTTAGGTACGGATATCGTGAAAATAGCCAAAAAGATCACAAGATACAAGCAAAAACGAACATGGGAAATGAAGCTGCACCAAAGAACCGGACCTGAATGATGATTTTCAAAGAAAAATCCTTGAAGAATTGAAGATGTACAAGAATGTTTCCTTAACTTTGAAGAAATGACACTTTATACCCTTGGAATTCTCAAAAGTACAAGTTTGATCCCGAAAGTTTTCTCATTGTACAAGTTTAACCCTTGAAGTTCCAAAAGATGTCAAAAATTGTAAAAACCGCATGCTTTTACCATGAATAGTACCTTTTAGATCGTACGTACATGATTAGAACTTTCCTTTTATAGCACGTTTACGTTTCATGAATAAGAATTACAAGTATTACGTACGTGTTATAACACGATAAGTATGTATTACGTATGAACACACGATAATTATTCCAATAATAATTATAATCACGAACATACGAACATGAAATCATGAACGTAAATTACTCACAAGCTAATATTATTTACGTATATATATTTATTACGAACACGAATAACTAAGCCACGATCGATAATTAATTAAAACACGTAATTTACGAACACGAGAACACACTAATAATTTTAGACACAGAAAAAGGTACGGGTTACCCCAAGTGGGGCCCCCATGTCGCGGCTACAACAAGAACATGGGCCAAGCCCATGCAAACTTTTACTAAACAAGCGAATTTAGGAAAACATGTTCATTTATCACAAAATCAAGAAAATAAGAAAAACCCTAATTCTTCTTTGCTCCTTCTTTTGGCCGCCGATTTTAATAACACCAAAGGGGTGTTCGGGTTGATTTTGATCTTGGAATTTTTAGAAGGATTCGTGTGTGTTCGTCCTTATTTGATTCACGTATTCGGTATAACCTTTAAACTTTTCTTTTTATGTTTTGATTTATGAAATCACATAAAATCATGATGTTTTTAATTAAACTAATTAAAAACAAGTATTTTAAACATGTTAATAATCATGGGTTAAATCAAATCAAGGGTTTAGGGGTGTTTTGTTTCTAGCCGACGCCTAACCGAGCCCTTAGGGGGTCTCGGCTTGGCTTATTACACACCACCGAGACCATATGGTCTCGGTATGGTGGTGGTGGTCCCACGGCAGCAGCAAAACCAAGGGGAAACCCGACCTTGGTCGGGGTATGGTGATAGTTACGGGTCCGGTTCATGGGTTTTAGTCACGGGTCCGGTTCATGAATCATTTTTTTTAGGTTTATGATTTCTACAAGTTATGTTATTTTTTTAGACTTAAATTAAATTAATTAAAAGCATGACATGATTAATTTAATTTACATGACTTAGGTTATTAATTTAATTATAAATTCATGAATTTTAACCTAAGTATTTATTATTTAATTAGACTTTATAATTAATTAATTATTAAAAACCATGACTATAATTATTTAATTTACATGACTTAGGTTATATTATTAATAGTTAATAATACATGTTTTAACCTAAGTATTTTACCTTTATTTAATTAAAATCGTGTTATATTTAATTAAATACTTTTAACCTATAGTTTATTTAATTTACATGTAATAATTAATAAACTATACTATATAATCACATGACTTAGAATAATAATTAGAAAACACTTAAGGTTATATAATTAGCTTAATTAACCATCTTATATCTATTTATGGAAACTTTCTATTTTTAGAAACTTATTTAATTAAGGCAGCTAATCTATTATGGAAACTTTCTATTTTTAGAAACTTATCTATTTTAAGAAGTAATTCTATTTTTGGAAAATTTCTATTTTTGGAAACTTTCTATTTTTGGTAACTTTCTATTTTTGGAAACTTTATATTTTAAGAAACCTGCTATTTTTAGATAGTTACTTATTATTACACGACAAGTATAATAATACATGAAATACAAGTAATACTCAATCAGAATAGACAGAATATACGATAAACACAATATAAAGCTTAAAACAGTAAAACATGACATGAACATATGAAACAAGCTAAGGCATGATATAAAACCAGTTACGTATTCAGTAATCAGATACTTATACACGTATGTATTTATGTAGCATTAGTGACACAGAAGTAGGACCTTTTTCCGTTCGTCTTCTTCGTTCACTGGACATAAGGTACGGATTCTCCGTCCTTTTAGTATGGACATTCTTTCCTTATTAGGATTCCCCGTATGCAGCCAACTGTTTTCCCATAGTATATGTTTTATATGTTTTGATTGCTTATGTTTAATTAGAATACCTAAAGCCATATGCATGACCAGTTTCACCTAGTTATGGAGGTACCATAACCATAACACTAGAGGCACTGGGGTTATGACTTCTCCACGGCGGAGTGATTGCTCGTGGCGTCCCTTCAGCTTTTGGCCATACTATTATATTTATCATGTGGGGCATATGGGTGCATCCTAGTTACATTTTTTCAGCAGATTACTTAGTGTGAATGTGGTGTGTGACTTGCATCCTTCACAAGGAGCTGATCCTCCTACCCAAAACTAGTATATTAAATTAGAGGCAACCCCTCTAATTTGCATGACGAGGTCACCCCTCCAAGTATTCATGCACGTTGATTTTCATGACCTATATTGGCTAATGGTAATTGATAGGTGTGAAAACACCCATCCTTTTACCACTTAATTCTGGCTAAAACGAGACCAAAACACATATTTAATATCATTTGTTTGGAATTATGCGTGGTTTTTGTATTTATTACGTTTTCAGAGTCAACCGGATGAATATTGAAGAAAACATGGGATTGCACGGCTTTTATCGAGGAAAAAGACTCAAGACGAAGTCTATTGTCCAAGAGATGCAAAAGATTTGAAGTCACTATGCCTATTTAAAGATTTATCGAAGAATAGAGCCAAAGATGGAAGATTCATATATGTCGAAGAACTCGAGTCTATTAAACAAAAGATTATAAGACGAGTTGGAATTATTCACCGACACTTCTAAAAATCCAAAGTTGGAAACGTTTATTTAAAGAAGCGTGAAGACTAAAGAAGAAAGAAGAAAAGAAGCCCGATACCAAAGCCCATTCACAAGCCCATACCACACGCCTATATATAGGACCTTACTTCACAAAAATTAGACACTTAGTCTTTAGTCTTAGTTTTAGTTTTCATTTTTCTCTAGTTTTAGAGAGAGAAAGTTCCAAACTTTCTCTCACTAAACTTTTTCTTAGTTTTCATCTTTAAAAATTAAGCTTTCTTTAAACTTTGTACTTCGGATTTCATTAATCTTATTCAAGTTAAGCTTTTAAGTTCTTTAGTCTTCTTCTATTTTTCTTAGTTTACCTAAATCATTGATCCGTTTGTATCATTTCATACGGTTCGGATTTGTGGAATGAGTTCGTGATAAAAGTTTAATCTTTCTTGTTTCTTCTTAATCTTGCACACGTATAAGCTATAGGCCTTTTATGCTTATTGGCTTATTGCTTGTTTTAGCTTATTGGTTTTCGGATTTCGTATATGTTTTAGTCATTCAAAAGTTTCTTTTATAAAGTTTATGATTTTACGTTTTCAAAAGTTGTCAAATTTAAGCTTTTTGAGTCGTTTAAGTTTTGGATTAGTTAGCTTACTGATTTTGCTTATTGAGATTTTAAGTTAGCACCAATTTCGGAACAAAATTGTTTCCATCGCAATACAAGGGTTCTTACACATTCCGACGGGTTTCCTGCTTTTGATCGCAATAACCCAAGAGGGTTTTACTTTGCGATCGGGTGTCATTCCCCCTTATTCCGATCTGGGCACATTCCAACGGAATAAAGGTCCTTTATTAAGTCGAAACTCTGGACAATTTCTATTTACCTTATTCCGATCTGACATTGCGACAAAGAGTTCTTACAACATTCCGATCTGACTTTCCGATAGGACATCATTCCGACAGCTTGATCTTAATTATTCCGATGGTGACAAACATGAACATTCCGATGGACTTTACTTCGACATTCCGATGGATAGTTTTTGTTACATTCCGATGCTTTTGATTTTAATGCATTCCGATATAAATAATTTTCCATATTCCGATAGAACAAGTTTTTAAGTATTAATTCAATTAAGTTTTCAAAGTATTTGTCTAATCTTTTCTTTACGTTTTCAACATTTACTTTTAACTTGTCAATCTAGTTTAATTTTTCAAAGCTTTAATTTTACTCTTCGACACTTACTTATTTGTCATTAGTTTAAAATAGATAAACAAACCAACACCTTTTTATTAACCAAGAACAAATCATTCCACTTAGAGCCGTGATCAATTCGAGGAGATACCGAGAACTTTAATCCGAACCTTAGCAAAAGCTAAGTATTAAATGGCGCCGCTGCCGGCTCTTCTCGTTAAGATCAACAGTTTTTTGTGAGAACTTGGATTTTGGGATCCGTTCGCCGTGAACGTTACTTTTTCATAAAAAATTTCAAAAACACAAAAAAAAAATTCAAAAATCCTAAAAATTAAAAAACATAAAAACCAAAAATATTTTTGCTTTGTTTTTGCCTTGTTAGTTCTTTTGCAGGTGCATGCGTACACGATCAACGTCTTATCAAGATCCCGAGCCTCTCGAAGACTTAGACATGGCCGGTGTACAAAACAACAACAATAACCCACCTTAAAACAATAATAACAATAATAACCCACCTTTCAACAATAATAATAACAACAACAATGAGCCTCTACCGGATAATCGCCCGATGATTGAACTTCTGCAAGCACATGTAGATGGCAACGATAATCCAATTGTCATATCCGCGATTGCAGCCAACAACTTTGAGCTCAAATCCGGTTTTATCTAGATGGTCTCTGCTCAACCATTCTTGGGGCGTACCATTGATGATCCACATGACCACATCAAGATATTTCTACAACTCACGAATACGGTCAAATTCAATGGTGTTCCACAAGAGGTAATCCGTTTACAACTTTTTCCCTTTTCTTTAGAGGGACAAGCCCGGCATTGGCTTGCTAAGGAACCGCCACAGAGTATTCTTACGTGGACGGATTTGGAGACCAAGTTTATCAACTACTTTTTCCCACCCTCTCGTACTACCGCTTTGCGGAATGAAATCATTATTTTTGAACAAAAGTACGATGAGTCTTTTAGTGAATCTTGTGATCGTTTCAAAGATCTTTTAAGAAAATGCCCACAACATGGTTTTACCAAAGTGCACCAAATTAATAATTTTTATAATGGTTTAAGCATGAATGACCAAGATTCACTAAATAGTGCCTCGGGGGGTAATCTTTTGGCTAAGACTTCCAATGCTGCTTGGGATGTCATTGAGAATAAGTCTCGTGTGCAAACCAAGAGTGTTCGGACCAATGTCGCTAGTGCTAGTACTAGTGACAGCGACAAGCGAATTGACAAAATCACTGCGCTTCTTAAATCGCTTGCTACCCAAACCGCTAGCAACACCAACAACATCAATGCTAAAAACGTCCAAGTCAATGCTGTCAGCCAACCATGTGAAATCTGCGGGGGTCCTCACTCTTACACCACTTGTACCGCCACCTAAGACTACCCTTCTGAGAATGTGAATGCAGCATACGGTACCTATCCTCAACCCGCTTATCAAGCTCGTCCTCAAGGTGACCGCAACCTGCTTAGCTACCGCTCAAACAACTATCTCTCACCACCCGGTTTTACTCCTAACAACCCAAACCAACAAAAAAACCTCAACCGCCCTCCTCAACAACAACAACAATCTCGTGGACCATATATACCACCTCACAAACAACAAAATCCACCTCAAAGAAACAACCAAGTTTACCAGCAACCTGCTTATCAACCACGGGTATACAATGCTCCTCCCAACCAACCCACCGCTTTACACCAAGAAGTGGAAACCTACATGAGGACTAACGATGTGATCGTGGGAAATCTTCAGCGGGAAGTGCTCAACTTGAAAGCAGACCTGGTGAAACAAGGGAACGATCTGAGAGCTGACATGAGAAACACTTTGGATAGTCAAACGAATGACTTAAAGAACATGATGGCTAGTTTCTTCCAAGGTAATCAACCCTCTTCTTCGGGTACTCTTCCGAGTAACACCGTGGCGAATCCAAGAGGGGAGATGAAAGCAATCACCACTCACAGTGGCAAAGGTACTAAGGAACCCGAGCTTCCTATACCTCCATCGGTGATTGTGACTAAGGAGAACGAGTCACCTGCTTCTATTCCTCATCCTTCTACTTCCCCAATTTCTCCACCTCTTACTTCTACCCCTCCTCCACCCAAGGATGTGAGTGATCCTTTGATCCCAAAGACTTCCTCTTCTTCCGATATACCTTATCCATCTAGGTTGAGGAAAGAGAAGCTCAAAAGCAAGGATGATATTCAGGTTTCGAACTTTCTTAAAATGTTCAAACAATTGAATTTTAACATCTCCTTCGCTGAGGCTCTCGCTCACATGCCTAAGTACGCGAAAATGTTCAAAGATCTTCTTAGCGACAAGGGAGAAGCTTCTTGATATTTCTAACACCCAACTTAATGAGAATTGCTCTGCAGTGCTCTTAAGGAAATTGCCAACCAAGCTTGGTGATCCGGGTCGTTTCTTAATCCCTTGTAACTTCCTGGGAGTAGAGAATTGCATGCCCCTAGCCGATCTAGGTGCCAGTATTAATCTAATGCCTCTAAGCGTTTGGAAGCAATTATCTCTCCCTGAGCTAGTCCCCACCAAAATGACTCTGGAATTAGCTAACCGTACGGTTGCTTATCCAGTGGGGATAGCCGAAGACGTCTTTGTAGGAGTCGACAAATTCACTTTTCCTGCTGATTTCGTCGTTGTTGACTATGACATGGACCCTCGTGTGCCATTGATCGTTGGTCGTCCATTCCTGAGGACCGATCGCACTCTCATCGATGTTGAAGCCGGTGAGCTTATCATGAGAGTGGGTGATGATAAAATCGTCTTCAACATGGGAAAGTTGTCTAAACAGCCTTATTCTAACGAGAGTGTTAATTGTATTGATGTTCTGGATGAGGCTTGTGAAGAACACTTTATTGATTCTTGTAAAAATATTCCTACCTCTCTTCCCAATGTTGAGACCGTTTCCTCTATTGATTCATCACTGTCTCTATTTGGAGAAAGTGATTTCTTTTGGAAAGATCTTGAAGCCACCATGGGAGATGTGAACTTAGCAAATGACGATTCTCCCACCGATTGGGATCAAAACATGCATTTCTTTGAAAACCTTCTCAAAGAAGACAATCTTTCTCCACCATCTCCCACGGTTACTGCTATCGATGCTCCGACTTTGAAAACACCTCCCATCGAAAATCCTCCAGATTTAGAACTTAAGGAGTTGCCGCCCCATCTCGAGTACGTGTTCCTTGAAGATAATAAGAAGTCGCCCGTCATCATCGCGAAGGACTTGAAAGAAGAAGAGAAAACTCGCCTCATCGGCGTGCTTAAAGATCATAAGAAGGCAATTGCTTGGAAAATTTCCGATATCCGCGGAATTGATCCGAACTTTTGTACTCACAAGATTCTCATGGAAGATGACTTTAAACCCGCAATCCAGAGCCAAAGAAGGGTTAATCCTCGAATTCATGACGTCATCAAACAAGAGGTTATCAAACTTCTTGATGCCGGCTTGATTTACCCTATTTCGGATTCGCCGTGGGTAAGTCCCGTCCATTGTATGCCCAAGAAGGGCGGAATAACCGTTGTTTCTAATGAACACAACGAGTTGATTCCCACTCGTCTCGTTACTGGGTGGAGAGTTCGTATTGATTATCGCAAACTCAATGATGCCACGAGAAAAGACCACTTTCCTCTTCCCTTCATGGATCAAATGCTCGAGCGTCTAGCTGGTAATGACTATTACTGCTTTTTAGACGGCTTCTCCGGGTATTTTCAAATTCCCATCGATTCCAAGGACCAAGAAAAGACCACATTCACTTATCCCTATGGAACATTTGCTTACAAACGCATGCCTTTTGGTTTATGTAATGCTCCTGGGACGTTCCAAAGGTGTATGATGGCTATCTTCCATGACATGGTGGAAGACACTATGGAAGTATTCATAGATGATTTCTCGGTTTATGGCGATTCTTTCTCTGCTTGCCTTGCCAATTTAGAACGTATGCTGAAGCGGTGTGAAGACACTCGCCTTGTTCTTAATTGGGAAAAATGCCATTTCATGGTAAAAGAGGGCATCGTGCTAGGACACAAAGTCTCCAAAGCTGGTCTCGAAGTAGACCGTGCTAAAGTCGATGTTATCGCTAAGTTGCCTCCACCTTCAACAGTGAAGGGTGTGAGAAGTTTCCTTGGTCATGCGGGCTTTTACCATCGATTCATCAAAGATTTTTCTCAAATCGCTCGCCCGATGACCCACCTCTTGGAGAAAGATACCCCTTTTTTTTCCAAAGAGTGTCTTGAAGCCTTCAACTTGCTTAAGGATAAGCTAACTAAGGCACCCGTCTTGGTTACCCATAATTGGGAGCTGCCTTTCGAGTTGATGTGCGATGCTAATGACTTTGCTATTGGAGCGGTTTTGGGCCAGAGAGTGAACAAACACTTCCAACCAATCCATTACGCTAGCAAGACAATGACTGGGGCTCAATTGCATTACACGACAACCGAAAAAGAGCTTTTAGCTGTTGTCTATGCCTTTGAAAAGTTTCGCCCCTATCTTGTCCTTTCCACCACAATCGTTTACACCGATCATTCCGCGTTGAAGTACTTGTTGACTAAGCAAGATTCCAAACCAAGACTTCTTCGCTGGGTTTTGCTACTCCAAGAATTTAAAATCAAAATTCGCGATAAAAAAGGAGCTGAAAACCTAGCCGCGGATCATCTCAGTAGACTTGAGGATCCTTACCAAGGGGATCATCCGAACAAAGAAATCAATGATTCTTTTCCCCTGGAGACCTTAATGTCTATCAACTCGACTGCTGATGAAACCCCGTGGTTTACGGACATTGCAAACTACTTGGCGGGTGGAATTCTCATTGACGGGTTAACATCCCAGAAAAAGAAGAAGTTCTTCAACGACATTAAGACTTACTTTTGGGATGACCCATATCTATTCAAGCAATGTGCTGACTTGATTATTCGCCGATGTGTTGATGGACCGGCAGCTTTAGAAATCCTTGACGCTTGCCACAAAGGACCCACCGGTGGTCACTTTGGTCCCAACTACACCGCCAAAAAAGTGTTTGAATCGGGATTTTATTGGCCCACCATCTATCGCGACGCTCACGAGATGGTTAAACATTGTGATGCTTGCCAAAAACAAGGCAAGATCACACATAAAGATGAGATGCCTCATAATTTATTCAAGAATGTGAAATCTTTGATGTTTGGGGTATCGACTTTATGGGGCCATTCCCTTCATCTAAAGGAAACAAATACATCCTTGTAGCCATTGACTACGTTTCAAAGTGGGTTGAAGCCAAAACTTTACCTACTAATGACGCAAGGGTGGTTTGTAACTTTTTGAAATCGCTGTTCGCTAGATTCGGTGTGCCTCGTGCCATTATTAGTGATCGCGGGACTCATTTTTGCAACGACCAATTTGCTAGAGTCATGGCTAAGTATGGTGTAAATCATCGTCTTTCCACCGCTTACCACCCACAAACTAATGGCCAGGCTGAAATATCCAACCGAGGATTAAAGCGAATTCTCGAAAGAACCGTGGGAGAGCATCGTGCCTCATGGGCTGATAAACTTGATGATGCTTTGTGGGCTTTTCGTACCGCATACAAGACTCCGATTGGTTGTACACCATATCGTCTCGTGTACGGGAAAGCATGCCACTTCCCCATTGAGTTGGAGCACAAGGATTACTGGGCCTTGAAGTGGGCTAATTTTGATATCAACAAAGCCGGTGACCTACGCAAGATCCAACTCAATGAGCTGAATGAACTCCGTAATGAGGCTTATGAAAATTCTTTAATCTATAAGGAGAAGACTAAGCTCATTCACGACTCTAAGATTAAGAACCGAGAGTTCCAAGTTGGAGACAAAGTTTTACTCTTTAACTCTCGGTTGAAAATCTTCTCGGGCAAACTAAAATCTCGTTGGTCCGGCCCATTCACCATTGCCCAAATTTTTCCATATGGTACTCTCGAGCTCGCTCAACCTAATGGACCTAATTTTAAGGTGAATGGCCAACGAGTGAAGTTGTACTTTGGTGAGGACATCTCTCAGGAGATGATTCCATCCCTCACCACGTTCCCCATAAACTAATTTTGGGTCGAGTCAGGCTCGTGACTCGGTTATCAAAAACAAGCGCTCCTCGGGAGGCAACCCGAGTATCTATCCTTTTATGTTTTAACCTCCTAAGTGTAGGGGGACCTCTATAGGTGTTTGTATTTGTGTGGTGATGTGATTACAGGGATGAATGCACTTTTGGAACCTTTGAAGAACCGTGCTCCCGTGTTATCCGAAATCCGGTTCTATCTCTCAACTATCGTGATTCAATTTTCTTCATGCTCACATTTGAAATTGATCACGTTAGTCGTCTCTTCCTTAACTTGATTTAACCGACGTACACAATGTCATAAGTGTAGGGGAGACTTTTCCCACATGCTTAAACATTGAGGACAATGTTTATATTAAGTGTAGGGGGGACTTCTATCGATGTTTTAAGTGGACTTTTCCATTAAAATGCCTTCATTTAACCGGAAAATCATCTTTTTCAACATTTTTCAAATTTTTAATTAACTTTGGCCATTTAGTCGTAATTTTAAAATTTTTATCGTTACTTTCATATGTATATATCCCGCAATAAAGTCAAAAATATTAATAAAGTGGTGTAGCTAGTTTAGAAATCTTTGACATATTAGGCCCGTTGCGATTATTTTGACTCAACCCGAATAGACTTATCCAAGTTTATTCTAGCTAGTATCCTTAACCATGTAGACCTTAATTGGTTTATTAGGCTAAGTATCCACGAGTCTCATTACTTGAGATTTTAAATTGTGGAGAACGAGAAATGATAGAGTCAATTATAAGTCGGTATTCTTGCACAAACTCACTTGGTGTAATTATCTGCCTACTCTCCCATCACTTGCTAATAATTTATCTGCAATAAGTAAGGTCGTACGATTTGAAAAGTTACTTAGCTTCTAGCCCAAGATCGTTTAAAAGTTTCTCGGTAATGATAAGAGTTCATAGCCAAGGCATAACTTATGAAGCGGGGAGCGAAGATTGGCGAGTCCGAAAAGGCCCTAACAAGGCATGAGGATTCAATTTTATTGTTGAAGATCCAAAGTGATGTGAAAAGCATTATTCCCAAAATCAATATGAAGGATCAAGACTCATGACGAAAAGCAATCAACTCCCATAAAGATCATGGAGAAGTCTATCCGAAAAGACCCTAACAAGGTACGAGGATAAATAGATCCAAGTCCGAAAAGGAGGCGGATCGTTGTATCTCAAAATCCCAATTAGAGATTGAAGAAATAATCATGAAGTCGTGGTCAAAAAAGTTGGAGTACCCCTCAAAAGTCTCCAAGTGAAGAAACTCTATAGCGAAGAGAAGACCATTATCTCAAGAACGTCTCTCAAGATATGAAGTATGAAGTACATGCCAAATATCGGCCCGAGAAAGGTCTCAAATCGTGAACCAAGTTATGCCAAGATATGAACTTTTTGATATCCCAAGAAGCAGTTTTAAGAGATTTTGTCCTTTAGCTAACTATTGATCAAATCGTCCTACTTTGCTTTCAGCCTAAATAAACTATCGAAATAAGTCCAAAAATGCATCTTCATGATCATTCTAAGACAAAAATAAAATATAAGAGATACACCTAGGAATAAGGGAGTTTAAGCACTTAATTAAGCCATGTGTGTAAGTGTTTGATATGCTAACTTATAATAACAATGATCTCGTTTTTAAGCTTAGTTTGGGGAACGTGAAACTTGAGGGTGATGAATCGTCGCAGCACCGAAGCCCTAATGTAAGTCTTAGATCCCTTTGCAAGTTATTTCCACATAGCTATTTTCTATCCTATTGTTTACTTTAAAAGTTTTAGATTCTCTTAGTACTTTAATTTTTGTTTAGTAGTATTTTAATAAGGCCAAGGTTGATTGATTATGAGAAAAGTGTAAACTTGCTTTATCGCTAAGCATTGCATGAGGGCATGGCATGGTTAAGTGTAGGGGATTTGATAGGTGTGAAAACACCCATCCTTTTACCACTTAATTCTGGCTAAAACGAGACCAAAACACGTATTTAATATCATTTGTTTGGAATTATGCGTGGTTTTTGTGTTTATTGCGTTTTCAGAGTCAACCGGATGAATATTGAAGAAAACATGGGATTGCACGGGTTTTATCGAGGAAAAAGACTCAAGACGAAGTCTATTGTCCAAGAGATGCAAAAGATTTGAAGTCACTGTGCCTATTTAAAGATTTATCGAAGAATAGAGCCAAAGATGGAAGATTCATATATGTCGAAGAACTCGAGTCTATTAAACAAAAGATTATAAGACGAGTTGGAATTATTCACCGACACTTCTAAAAATCCAAATTCGGAAACGTTTATTTAAAGAAGCGTGAAGACTAAAGAAGAAAGAAGAAAGAAGAAAAGAATCCCGATACCAAAGCCCATTCACAAGCCCATACCACACGCCTATATATAGGACCTTACTTCACAAAAATTAGACACTTAGTCTTTAGTCTTAGTTTTAGTTTTCATTTTTCTCTAGTTTTAGAGAGAGAAAGTTCCAAACTTTCTCTCACTAAACTTTTTCTTAGTTTTCATCTTTAAAATTTAAGCTTTCTTTAATCTTTGTACTTCGGATTTCATTAATCTTATTCAAGTTAAGCTTTTAAGTTCTTTAATCTTCTTCTATTTTTCTTAGTTTACCTAAATCATTGATCCGTTTGTATCATTTCATACGGTTCGGATTTGTGGAATGAGTTCGTGATAAAAGTTTAATCTTTCTTGTTTCTTCTTAAGCTCTCACACGTATAAGCTATAGGCCTTTTATGCTTATTGGCTTATTGCTTGTTTTAGCTTATTGGTTTTCGGATTTCGTATATGTTTTAGTCATTCAAAAGTTTCTTTTATAAAGTTTATGATTTTACGTTTTCAAAGTTGTCAAATTTAAGCTTTTTGAGTCGTTTAAGTTTTGGATTAGTTAGCTTATTGATTTTGCTTATTGAGATTTTATGTTACCACCAATTTCGGAACAAAATTGTTTCCATCGCAATACAAGGGTTCTTACACATTCCGACGGGTTTCCTGCTTTTGATCGCAATAACCCAAGAGGGTTTTACTTTGCGATCGGGTGTCATTCCCCCTTATTCCGATCTGGGGTTGCGATCGCTTATTGCGATCGCACATTCCGACGGAATTAAGGTCCTTTATTAAGTCGAAACTCTGGCCAATTTCTATTTACCTTATTCCGATCTGACATTGCGACAAAGAGTTCTTACAACATTCCGATCTGACTTTCCGATAGGACATCATTCCGACAGCTTGATCTTAATTATTCTTATGGTGACAAACATGAACATTCCGATGGACTTTACTTCGACATTCCGATGGATAGTTTTTGTTACATTCCGATGCTTTTGATTTTAATGCATTCCGATAGAAATAATGTTAGAAATACGTTTTTAACGTATATTAGAAGTATCGGTCACTCCACAATATTATTAATGTTGTATAGCTCGTAGTTAATGTATGCTTATTAAGTTAAGTAAGAAACCGACCCATGGGCTTGTCATGGGTCGGCCCAAGCCCATTAGTGGCTTGGATATAAATACCCCTTTCCACCATGGAAAGGGGTTGGTTGTTGATGTTTCCATTTTATCATTTTGAATAAAGATACATACTTTCTCTCACTAGTTTCTCTCTCTAGAAATCTTCAACCCACTTCATTGATTCATTAGATTATCAATATTCTACATTTGGTATCAAGAGCTATGGGGTGATTTAAGGTAAGGATTAGTGTTATTTTTTAGTTTTTGAATGTATTAGTGATTTGTAGGAAAATCATCCTTGAATCTTGTAATTTTTGGTGTTTTTGTTGTTGGGATTAGTTGATAAGTATTGGTTTAGCTTATTTTGGTAGAAATCATAAAACTTTTTGTGGTTTTTGATCAAAAATCGAGTTTTGATTCGTGTAAAAAGCTATTTCCTGGGCTTGAAGTCAATTTTTTCCAGATCATTCCGAATAGCCAAACATTCAGTATAGCCAAATATTCATAATAGCCAAACATTTCGAATAGATCCAACCATTCCGAATAGATCCAAACATTCCGAATAGATCCAAACATTCCGAATAGATCCAAACGTTCAGAATAGATCCAAACATTCCGGATAGACCCAAACATTCCGAATAGGATAGGATATTCCGGATAGGTGATATTCCGGGTAGGATATTCCGGATAGGAGATTCCTAATAGGAGATTCCGAATAGGGGATTATTTCGAATAGGGGATTATTCCGAATAGGGGATTATTCCGAATAGGGGATTATTCCGCATAGGGGATTATTTCGAATAGGGTTATTCCGGATCAGGAGTATTTTACGAGTTTTTGACGATTTTTGAGTGGATTTAATCTTGACGATTTTTTAGTGGATTTAATCTTGGCTCTTTACACACTCTTTACTTCAACAACACAACACAATTCATAACCTTACTACACTGCTCGATCAACCGATAATCTTTGTTTCTTTAAAGTGATCAAAATGAATCCGAATTCATTACTGCCTCAAATGACATCACTTACGGATATTTCCGTCATTACGGGAACGGATAATCGCCCTCCAATGCTCATTAAAGAAGTTTTTGAAGCATGGCAAGGCCGTATGATGTCATACATTAAGGGAAAACCGACATATGGGAGGCTTATGGTCAAGTCAATTCTAAATGGTCCAATTGATTATGGTATCATTGTGGTTAACAATGTGACTCGACCACGGGAGTTTGAAGAACTTACACCAGCCCAACAACTTGTTTCCGATGCAGACGAAAAGGCTCTTCAAACCATTCTCCAAGCTCTTCCACATGACATCTATCGAATGGTAAGTCAATATACGGTTGCAAAGGATTTATGGGAACGTCTGAAGGTGTTGCTACAAGGTACGTCTCTCACTAAACAGGAACGGGAATGTCAGTTGTATGATCTGTTTGATAGATTCACGTACAGTCCAGGGGAAACGCTTCACGACTACTACTTCAGATTCACTACTCTCATGAATGATTTGAATGTATACAATCTCGTGATTGCTCTATTCCAGGTTAACACCAAGTTCTTGAATACTTTACCTCAAGCTGAGTGGGGTGAGTATATTACCGATGTTAAGTTAACCAGGGATTTGCATAAGTGCAATTTGGATCAACTCTATGCTTTTCTTCAGCAGCATGAGAAACACGTGATCATGCACCGTTCGCCTCGAGGTATGTACCCTGATTCTTTAGCTTTGATGGCAAATCAACCAAGCTTGTCATACAACAACACTCCTTATATCATGGGACACCAAGCCTATCATCCATCACCGTACATGACTCCAAGCTTCCCCCAATATTCGATTCTGCCGCAACCACCCACCTCACATCAGCAACAATATCGATTTAATGCACCTTCGTCTCAGAGAGAACCACAAGCATCACAATATGCCTCACAACCTCACCCATATTCACCAGCAAGCATTGCACCTTATGCTCAGTCATCATATTCTTTTTATCAAGAAAATGCAGCATATCCATCAAGCTACTCTGACCATATGAGTATTCCTTCTGGTGCTTATGCAGCTCAACAAGGCCAAGCAATGTATTGTGATAATGATGAAGTTCCCATTCCTGAATTCAAACAAGGAACTGACCCAGTTGAAGTGTTAGCCACTATGTCTGCTTATCTCACAAGGACATTGAGCAAACGAGGATTTAGAGGACCAACTCCTACTAACAATCAGCTGAGGAATTCATCCAATTCTCGACAACAAGCTACTATTGAGATTGGCAGGGTAATGGTTCAACCTATTCAACCTTATCAGGGAGACCCACTACATCAACCACTGCACGCACGGTCAATCCTGCTCCAATGGTCAACACTCCTCCACGGGCTAATTCCACAGGCAAGTTAAGAATGATTACATGCTACAACTGTAAGGAAGAAGGTCACATGTCCAGGGATTGCAAAAAACCCAAGAGGAGAAGGGATGGTCAATAGTTTGCAGAGAAGATTTATCTGGTGAACGCTCAGGCACAAGGAAGGGAACTTGATGAAGAGGAGCTTGCATTTCTTGCTGATCCAGGGATTGCTGAACAAGACGCTGTCACCACACAGAATGCAGCATACCAAGCAGATGATCTTGATGCTTACGATTCAGACTGTGATGAACTTCAATCTGCACATGCAGCTCTTATGGCAACTATCTCTAGCTTAGGGCCACAAAAAATATCTGAGGTACTTACTATTACCACTGATAATACCACTGATACTAGTATTCAACCACATCAAGTTGGGCAAGAGGGTGCTGATCCGAATGAGTCTTCGGTGGTGAGTCTTTCAAATGAGGAGACAATCAATGATAGTAATATCAATGTGAGTCCCCAGACTTTGAGTGAATCACAACCGGGAGCCATTTCGCATACGCATATTCCTGCTCAACAAGATTTGGTCATGGTTCCTGCAACATTACTTAGCCAAATGAATACTGCACTCTTAGAAACCCTAGCTAAGAATAAGAATTTGTCTGCTGAGCTTGCTTTGTGCAACGAAAAGGTTCAAACTTTGGAATTAGTTCCTTCGTCCACTGTTCTAACAAATCCCGAATATGATCATTTTCGAAACAAACAAATGAGTCATTTGCAAGAAATTGAAACCTTAAGAGCAGATCTTTCTAACGAACTTAAAGAAAAAGAGTTAGTGGTCACTAATTTTCACAAACTTCAAACGGATTTTGAGTTACTCGAGTCTAAAAAGAATGAAATGGAAATAATGCGGCTAATAAGATTAGAAGTTTAGATTATTTGCTTTTAAGACAATACGCTGCCTCTCAACTAGTGCACTTATTTGATGCTTCGTTTAGAGAATTTAACTTATCACGTCAAAAAGGCCTTCCCCCTAACCCACGGTATGCAAAACAAGCTTTTATCCATAGTCCAAGACTTTATAATGCAACCCAATTAGGATTGGTCTTAGACCCGATTGTTAATCGGTCATATAACTTTGCAAAATATCCCGAGTGTGATTATTTTAAAATGAATCAGGAGCTTGCAAAAACGGATTTTAGAATTCGCTTCCATATGGATAAAGATCTCATCACAGCACCAACCTACATGTTAAATGAAGAAAACCCTAGTACACTTCCTACACTTGTCAAAATAGAAGGACCTAAGGAAATTCCAAAGGATCTTCCACCTGTTAGCACTGTATGGTTAAACTTGCAAGAGATTAATCAATACTTTGCTAGTTTTGACAAGGTCATTTTGGAATGTACGACTTCAAATGTCCTAAACGCCGGAGAATGGGCTTTCGAACACATGAACGAGGTGTTTAAGAATGAGATCAATCCGTTTGTCGAAAGTCTAAAAGGAAGTTTTGCATCTCTTTCGGAAAATCTTGAGTTTGAAATTGCAGAAGTTCAAAAAGTGTTTTATGAAATGGACACCGCTTACGAACTACAATTAATTGAAAAAGAAAAGATTTTATCCGAATATGACCGATTCTTGTCCCAAGTAATTTCGTGTGATGTGCTTACTATTGTGAATGTTAATTATTCGAATGAGCTTATATCTGCTATGATTAAATGTGATGCTGTGAATATATGTGATGATGTGTGTGATCTCTCTGTAAATGTTGTTGATACTGTAAATGAGGTAGATAATCATTCTTGTCACGAATCTAACGCTGAATTTTTAAAGCTTAAAGATTCTTACAATTTACTTTCAAAACGCTTTAATCAACTTGAACAACATTGTATATCTTTAGAATTAAAACAACAAACTCAAAATGAGGATCTTTTGATAACAAATGGTTGTGAAAATAGTGTTGAGACGAGTGACAAGATGATTGCAATAGTTAAGGCATTAGAGGAAGAGATTATGAGATTAAAGAGAGATGTGTCATCAAATGAAACACTAAAATTGGAACTAAAGGCTGCAGAGTCTAAAAACCAGGACTTAGAAATTAGACTTTCGTCTATTCTAGGGGAGATGGATCGTGCAAGACAGGGAATGTCCAAACTTTCTGGTTCACTAAAAGAACGCTTCGCTTTTAATGCGGCACAGCAACAATCTTATGTTGAACAATTGAACCAAAAATGTGAGGAAATCTCTGACTTAAATATCCAGCTCATTGACAAAAACATGGTTTTGGCCGAGTTAAAGGAGACACTTCTTCTCACCCGACAAGAAGCTGTTAATAACTTAGCTACCAACTCTGCACCGTCCTCTAGTGCTCCAACAACCAAGTCAGTAGTGCTTTATAAGAACCCGCTCCATAAGAAAAACCCGGTTACCTACGATGATTATATGAGGAATGCAATTAAGCATGTAGATCTTGTTAGGGATATTTTAGATGATTTATATGCGTTAGATCCCTCAAGCAGTTACTTTTATTCAGCTCATGAATATATTAAGCGAGTTCAATATTGCTTAGCATATTTGCAATACATAGGTAAACCGGGTTCTGCACTACTCACTAATCGACCCATTGCTATAACTCCATTCAATAAGACCCCAGGAGCAAAACCGTCATTGGCACCATCAAGTAAGGCACCTTTAAAATCTGCTGCTAATGTTCCCACTTTGCCTTCTACAGGATTAAAAGAGTCTACTAAGGCTAAAGGATCGCCACTCAAGAAAGATAAGATCAAGCCCTCCACTAGTAGTACCATCAAGAAGAAAGTAGAAGCTCATACTAGGAATATCAGTTCAGATTTAAATAAAAAGAATCATGTTAAGACTAAAAGCTCTGCGCCTGTGCAGAAGCCTAAACCATTTGTGAATTCTAATTTGAAATGTTGGAATTGTAATGAATGCATGTTTTCCCAATGTCATGATTTGTGTCTTATTGATCATGTGAATGAAATGAATGCTATTAGGAATGATCTTGAATGGAAACCAACTGGGAGAACTCGTACCCAAATTGGATGGCAATGGCGTCCCACTGGTAGGACCTTTACATTAGATGGAAAAATGTGCCCTTTAACTAGGAATGCATCCATTGAGGTTAGGTCTCAGCGTCCTTTAGTTAGGCACACTAGCACTAAAGTATGGAAACAGCGCCCTTTAATTAGGTCAGCCCCCACTATAGTGCCTATCAGTGAAGAAATACCTCAGGATTTAAGCCAACTAGAATCTACACCACCAACTAGGAAGAAGGCTAGGAAATCTAAGAAACCTAAAGTTAGCAAATCTAAGATTATTAAATCTGTACCTGCTAATAACAAGGAACATTCAGATTCCGAAACCTATACATTGTCCTCGTCTGGTGATATTTTCAGGTGGTCCAAATCATCCTCTGGTATTTGGACTCCGGTTGTTCAAAGCATATGACCGGAGATCGCTCGATGCTCCGAAATTTCGTCAGCAAGTTTCTTGGAACGGTTAAATTCGGTAATGATCATATTGCAAAGATAATGGGGTATGGTGAATATCAGATTGGAAACGTTACAGTTTCAAGGGTATACTATGTAGAAGGTCTTGGTCATAATTTATTTTCAGTAGGACAGTTTTGTGATTCCAACCTAGAGGTTGCTTTTCGACAACATACTTGTTTCATCCGCAACTTGGAAGGAAAAGACTTGTTGAAGGGATCTCGTGGTGCAAATCTTTATACGGTGTCCCTACAAGACATGATGGCCGCCTCTCCAGTATGTCTTCTCTCTAAAGCATCTAAGACCAAGTCATGGTTATGGCATAGCAGATTATCTCATCTCAACTTTGATGCTATTAATCATCTGGCTAAAAACGAATTAGTTCGTGGTCTTCCAAAGCTCAAATTTCACAAGGACCATTTATGTTCCGCGTGTTCAAGGGGGAAAAGTACCAAGAAATCATACAAGCCCAAAGCTGAAGACACCAATCAAGAAAAACTTCATCTTTTGCATATGGATCTTTGTGGGCCAATGCGAACCGAAAGTGTGAGCGGTAAGAAATTCATCCTTGTTATTGTGGATGATTTCTCCAGGTTTACATGGGTTAGATTTCTACGTACAAAGGATGAAGCACCGAAGGCTATCATCACTTTTCTGAAATTCATTCAGGTACGTTTAAATAATACTGTCCGCCGTATTCGTACAGATAATGGAACAGAGTTTGTCAACCAGACTCTTCGTGATTACTATGAAGAAGTTGGTATCTCACATGAAACATCCGCTGCACGTACTCCACAACAAAACGGTTTCGTCGAAAGACGGAATCGTACGCTTATGGAAGCTGCTAGGACGATGCTGATTTATGCGAACGCTCCATTGTTCTTGTGGGCAGAAGCTGTATCTACTGCATGTTTCACCCAAAACCGCTCTATCATTCGGAAACGCCATTGAAAAACACCTTACGAGCTTCTACATGATCGTAAACCCGATGTTTCATTCTTTCATGTGTTTGGTGCTCTTTGTTATCCAAACATTAATAGTGAGAACTTGGGCAAACTTCAACCGAAAGCCGATATAGTTATTTTCATTGGTTACTCACCCTCCAAGAAAGCATACCGAATTTACAACCGTCGTCTTGGTAAGATAGTAGAAACTATGGACGCAGATTTTGATGAGCTGACAGCGATGGCTTCTGAGCAACGCAGCTCTGAACCCGCGCTTCACGAGATGGGAACCGGTGCTATTAGTTCTGGATTAGTTCCCAATAATCCTACTTCTACATCATTTATACCACCTACAAGGCCCGAGTGGGATAAACTATTTCAACCGTTGTTTGATGAATTCTTTGATCCCCTAAATGATGAAGTTCCAGCACCTGTAGTGATACCTCCAATCCCTGAAGTTGTTGCTCAAGCTAATGAAGCTTTATCAAATGCATCTTCAATTAACATTGAACCGGATGCACCTCTACCAAGTGATTCTCAAACTACACCTGAATCGTCACCCTTACTTGTGCCTAATGATGTTGAAGAGGATTCTATTGATCGTGATTTGGAATATGCTCACC
Source organism: Glebionis coronaria (assembly GCA_025667525.1). Classification (NCBI taxonomy): domain Eukaryota; kingdom Viridiplantae; phylum Streptophyta; class Magnoliopsida; order Asterales; family Asteraceae; genus Glebionis; species Glebionis coronaria. The sequence goes on from CM046882.1 coordinate 80,903,586, forward strand.
TACAAGAGCTTCCTTTCTTTGGTGTACCAATACCTGAAAACCCTTCAGCCGCGTCTACCTCAGAAGAAGCTCCTTCAATTGTTCATTCCAGACCACCACGGATTGAAAAACATAGCACCAAATGGACAAAAGATCACCCAATTAGGAATGTCATTGGAAGTCTCGATCGACCAGTCTCTACACGCCATCAATTACAAGAGAATGCACTCTATTGCTATTTTGATGCATTTCTCTCCGAAGTTGAACCTAAAAATTAGCAACAGGCTATGACTCAATCATCTTGGATTGAAGCCATGCAGGAGGAACTAAATGAATTCCAAAGACTTGAAGTATGGGAATTAGTTCCTCTCCCTGACAAGGTTAACATCCTTACTTTGTTGTGGGTTTATAAGGTTAAACTCGATGAAATGGGTGGAGTCTTGAAGAATAAGGCTAGATTGGTTTCTAGAGGATACAAACAAGCCTTGGGTATCGACTTCGAAGAATCTTTTGCTCCTGTTGCAAGATTGGAGGCTATTAGACTATTCCTTGCGTATGCTGCTCATATGAACATGATCGTCTATCAAATGGATGTGAAGACGGCATTTTTGAATGGTGAACTAAGGGAAGAAGTCTATGTTAGTCAGCCAGATGGGTTCGTTAGCACGGAGTTTCCTAATCATGTGTACAAGCTTAAGAAGGCTCTCTATGGGTTGAAACAAGCTCCACGCGCGTGGTATGATCTCCTTTCAACATATCTCATCTCGGAAGGCTTCTCCAAAGGCAAAGTGGACCCCACTCTATTCACTCTCAAGGAGGACAATGACATGATACTGGTACAAATTTATGTTGATGATATAATATATGCTACCTCTAACATAGAATTGTCAAAACGCTTTGAGAAGATAATGTCCACACGCTTTCAGATGTCAATGATGGGAAAAATTTCATTTTTCTTAGGATTACAAATTTCTCAGAATCCCAGAGGCATCTTTATTAATCAATCCAAATATGCTCTAGAATCTTTAAAGAAATATAACTTTGAAAATTGTGACCCCGTGGACACTCCAATGGTGGAGAAATCCAAGTTAGATGAAGATAGGAGTGGGATTATTGTCGATCCAAAACTTTACCGTGGGATGATCGGCACCCTTTTCTATCTGACTGCTAGCAGGCCTGATTTGCAATTTGTCGTATGCATGTGTGCCCGGTATCAGGCTCGGCCTACCGAAAAGCACCTACATGTTGTTAAAAGGATCTTTCGGTATCTCAAAGGAACACTTCATCGTGGTCTATGGTATCCGAAAGATTCCTCCATTGCTTTAATATCATACGCAGATGCCGATCATGCTGGGTGTCAAGACACGAGGCGTAGCACTTCTGGGTCTGTGCAACTCCTTGGAGACAGATTGATTAGTTGGTCTTCAAAAAGGCAGAAAAGCGTTGCAATTTCTAGCACGGAGGCTGAATACATCGCCATGTCCGGTTGTTGTGCTCAAGTCCTTTGGATGAGATCACAACTAACTGACTACGGTTTGGGATTCAACAAAATCCCGATGTATTGTGACAACAAGAGCGCCATTTCCCTCTGCTGCAACTACGTTCAACACTCCCGGGCAAAGCACATATACATTCGCTACCATTTCATTAAAGAGAAGGTGGAGAACGGAGTGATCGAGCTGTATTTTGTCACCACTGAGTATCAGCTGGCAGATATGTTCACCAAAGCCTTAGATCGAGGACGAATCGAGTTTTTGATCGACAAGCTTGGCATGAAATCATTCTCTCCAGCGACTCTCAAAGAATTGGCAGAAGAATCAGCTGAATAGTGGTGGTAAACTATTCATGTGTATCCTTTGTTCGTGATCATGTATATTATCGTAAATATATAAACCACAAAAAGAAAAATACAAAAATATAAAACCTAGAAAAACCATAAAAAATATAAAACCTAGAAAAACCATAAAAAATATAAAACCTAGAAAAACCATAAAAATTATAAAATCAAGAAAAACCAAAAAATATTTTCTTTTCGTTTTCAAATCGGGCATGTCTTTTAGTACGGTAATATTTACGGCTTTAGAAATGTCGATCAATATTGACACGGCGCCATAAATAGAGTCCGTATAAAAGTTGTACATTTTTTAAAACATGCCCATTATGGCTTGTAGTTATTTCTGACTACAACCCGCTTTTCGTATTAAAGTCACGTATTTCCTTGGAAAACGTTGGCTCACAACGGGAATTAATTTTCTCGGGCATGATTTACAAGCCAAATCATGCAAAGGGATCAAGTTTACTTTATAACTTGGCCTAACACGAGTTAGTGTACGTCTCAGTGCATTAATTTGTCTAAATAAGAGAAATCTTATTGCCACCACGAATCAATCTTTTCAAAGCATCAATTGACAAATGTTTTTCATCATTATGTGCCTCGTTAAACAATGACTACAGCTCTTTAAATAGAAAACGGGTCATCGTTTAAGGGGGAGAAAATGTTAAATCGTCTTCGTCATCAAAAAGGTCTTCAAAAGTTTTCGAGGAAAATTAATTAGCTAAATGGTTAATGGTTGGACTGCTTTGGCTTCGTCTTGTAGTTGTTTGTAAGCTTGTCATGAATAGTTAAGCTTTGTGATTGATAAATAGGTTAAAGTAACTAAGATTCGGGAATTTAACGACTTGAAACAAAAAGAAAAGCAAAGAATTATGATTAAAGAAAAAGGAAAAGATGAGGGGTAAAAAATGACAATGAGTCAAACTTTTTAAAGTTTGACCCAAGTCAAATACCCCCCCCCCCCCCCCCCCCCCGTGTCATTTCTTTCTTTCTTTCTTCTGTTTCATCCCCGCCATTAACAAACACACAAACACACACGAACTCATAATCATGCCACTTTGAATCAAACACAAGTCTTCTTCATTAATAAGGTACTCAAAATCGGTTAATTATTCCTGTAAATCAATTTAATTCACTCATTTTAATTAGATTAAATCTAATTAGGGTTCTGCTTAATTAGGGTTAATTAATTTGGGGGGTTTTGCCTGGGTTTCACTCGGAATAGAACAAGACTAAGATTAATGGCCTTTAGAACGCTTAAAACAAACATTCGTGCTTAATTAAAAGATTATAAGGTGTTTTTAAGTCATTCCGAATAAACAGCCAAAAACATTCCGAATAAGACCATTTATTCCGGATAGAATGATTATTCCGGGTAGACGTTTTATTCCGCATAGAATGATTATTCCGAGTAGACGTTTTATTCCCCATAGGCTGATTATTCCGCATAGAATGATTATTCCGGGTAGACGTTTTATTCCGTATAGAATGATTATTCCGAGTAGATGTTTATTCCGCATGGAATGATTATTCCGGGTAGACGTTTTATTCCGCATAGAACGATTATTCCGGGTAGATGTTTATTCCGCATAGAATGATTATTCCGGGTAGACTTTTTATTCCGCATAGAATGATTATTCCGGGTAGACGTTTTATTCCGCATAGAACGATTATTCCGGGTAGATGTTTATTCCGCATAGAATGATTATTCCGGGTAGACATTTTATTCCGCATAGAATGATTATTCCGGGTAGACGTTTTATTCCGCATAGACATGTTTATTCCGCATAGACATGTTTATTCCGCGTAGACATGTTTATTCCGGATAAACTTGTTTATTCCGGATAGACATGTTTATTCTGGATAGACTTGTTTATTCCAGATAGACTTGTTTATTCCGGATAGAGGTTTATTCTGAGTTAAATGTTTATTCTGAATGAAGGATGTTTGAGTGTTTTAAAAGTCTAAGGGATTATTTCATTTGTATAATGCTTAGGTATAAATTCATCATGATATTCATACCTGTATGTATCAACTTTTGTGTTTTATTCTTAAGCAGAAACAATGACTAACCCAACCGTACAACAAATACAAGACTCTAGAGCAGCAGCCATTGCCGAGGCCAAAACCCTCAAGTTCATTCCAAACAACTACCGGTTGAAAGAGGTCTCTCATTCCACTCACAATGGATTCAAGGTAGGTTCAACCATTCTTGACAATTCTCACCTCAAGAATGCGCTAAGGAATAGTGCTTCGGTACCTTTCGACTACATGTACGAATTCTGGGCAACCAAAGAGAAGACGTCGAATAAGATCACATTCTTCCTGGATAACAAGCAACAAACTCTCACAGTGTCAGACTTTCGCAAGATCTTTGGCTTTCGGGAAGCACCCAAAGGATTATCATACTCAGCGAACCCTACCAAGAACCAGCTTATGGAGATGTTCACTGACATTGGATGTGCAGACATACGAATAGTGTCCGAGTTTACCACAGCCAAAGTGGGTCAACCTTGGAGAGCAATTTTTGGTATTCTCAGCCGATGTCTCACACCCAAAACAACTGGGTATGATGATGTGCGTCCGCCAATCATCAAGATGTTCTATGGTATTTTCAAAGGTATGGGTATTGATTATGCATCATTGCTGTGGGAAGAATTTACGTTTCAACTCTTCACAAACACGAAGGGTAAGGTTAAAGGTTACCAGTACCCTAGGTTCATTAAGCTAATCATACATTACTTTATGGAAAACGATGCATCTATTGATAAGCGTGCAGGTAGCCGTCACCACACAATGGACGCTGATGATTTGGTGGACTTAAGGCAAGAAACTCACTCTAATATTGTTATCCCTGGTCCCATTCCCAGTCATCTCCTGACAGATGAGATTATCGCATCTGCTGATTACAAGAACTTGCTACAAGAAATCGAGAATCAACGAGCAAGCATTCAAGCAAGAGAAGACTCATCTACCACGGTTAAAAGCAAAGGTAAACGTAAGCAAACAGCTTTACCTGAACCCAAAACCAAAAAGACAAAGACCGTAGCTAAGAAGGGTAAGAGCACGGCTGACAAGTTTGTTCTTCGCGATGAAGAAGATATTGATGACGATCCTACTCTTGACAAGACTGAGAAAAAATTAATGAAAATGGCTATTGAAAAGAGTAGGAGAGACACGGGCGGTAGTGGTTCGGGTGCTCAAATGGACGTTGAAGAAGAGTACGAGGAGCCAGAAGATATTGATGAGTTTGGATCACCCGAACGGTACTCTACTTCGAAGGAGACATCCATTGCTGTTTCAGCAAGTGTTGAAAAGAAGTCCGGTGCTCCTACAATCATGGTACCTACCCAGCCTCTAGTAACTCAACCTCCACCAATCCAGCCATTACCAACCCGACCGGTGCCAACACCATTCCTTCCACCTCCAATAACTTCCATCCTCAGTACTGTAGTCACAACCGAGCCTCTTCAACCAACCCAGAGTAGCTCTGCATCATCTTCAATGGCTGCATTTGTAATGGCAGAACTGTTGGATAAACACACGGATAATCAAAGAAAAGAGATGGATAATCTTCGCCAAGAGCTACTTAGACGAGTTCAAAGTGAAGAGGCATCCAAGAAAGCCCAAGAAGAGATGCTAGCTAAGTTCGCTGCAGAGATGGAGTTGACACGTAAAGCTCATGCAGAAGAACTTGCTCAGGTTAAACGGGCTGAAGTTGATAGGTATGAAGCACGACTTACGAGACTTCGAACTATTAAGGATAACTACAAGGAGCAGAAAGAAACACTTGAAGCTTCTATTGTAGAGAGAGTAAAAGAATCAGTTGAGTCCCTTATGCCAAAACTGCGTGATGAGATGAAGAAACTCGCGGCTGATAATTTGATGATTAAGTCATCCAATCCTTCCGAATCCGCCTACAAAATTGCATATGACTTAACGGATTTTGAACTAAAGAAGATCCTCAAAGCTCGTATGAGGGAAGTTGGATCTTTTGATAAGTCTAAAGTTCAGCGGACTCTCTACAAATCACTAAATGAAGCTATCTTGGAGGATGATCGGTTGTTTAAAATGTTTGGAAGTGTGGTACCTTACCACATTCTGCCTGAGGAGGAAAAGGAAGATAGTGAACAAGAAGAGGGTGACGGGGAAGAAGAAGAAGAAGACGAAGAAGAAGAAGAAGATGATGATGATGATGGTGACGATGATGGTGATCATGATGAGGATGATGATGATGATGATGGTGGTGATGGTGGTGGTCGAAATGAGGAGAGTGCTAAGGGAAGCAACGAGGATGACGATGAGGATGATGATGGTAAACGGCCTGAAACGGGGGACAAGGTTACCAGTACAAAGAAACCATCTAAGTCTGGTACCAAGTCTCAAAAAGATGCTGCGCAAAAGGAAAAATACACCTCAACGGAATCAAGACGATCCAAGTGGCGCCATGATATGAATGCTACTACGGCATCATCGATTCCCGGTACATCTGTCTCTGTTTCTATACCTATTACAGCTAATCCTGTTAGTTCTTTTGTTGCTCCTGTGATTGCAGAATCAGTAACTGAACCTGAATCTGCACAACACTCACATGTTCATGACATCGCCGAGATGCCTGAATCAGAACCAGCAAGTGTTCATGTCTCTACTCCTCTGCAACAAGAACCACAATCTACTGTTCTCGAGTCAAGCACACGGCACTGGGCAGACACATTGGAGATTGACGAGACTGCACCGCCACAAGCTTGGATCAGGGCAGCTGCTAAATATGATCCAATCACAGACGCTGACAGAGATGTTCTATATCTCCGTATCCGTAGTCCGATAGACTTGTGTGTATTTCTGGCTCATGAGTATAAATCTTCGGTCACTCCGTCTTTGGTGAAGAGAGCGCTAAAGGATAAGAGAATTCACGCCAAAACCAGGTTAAGCCGCATGGAATACGAGTATTATGCTGATGAGGTCCTGAAAGCTCTTAATACCGTTCAAAGGCCAGGTCTTCATGAGTCAGAAAGAGATCCACCTCCACTTGATCCCTCTCAAGATAATCAAATTGCTCTTGACTTCTTTGTCACCTATGATCTTGAGTATCTTCTTAAGGGGTCATCCAAGTACGCAACCTCCCTAACCTTGTTGAAAGCAGCTAATTGGGGGACAATACCCTGGATCGAGGAAAAGGTAAACAGACTCTGGGTCCCAAAGGTAAATCGTAATTATGATATGTATGCTGTTATAGGTGCATCACATTGGGACGAGCGAGTCCGAAGGGCGTACAGAGGTTGCTGCTTAGCCAATTCAGGAAGTCGTGTCAAATCCGATATTCGCATCTCAAGTATTTTGGGACTGAAAACTGAAGCCAAAAATGGCTATCATCATGTAACGGAGATTCGTCTAAAAAGGGAGGATGACAGAGAATACACAATACAGCAGGGAGATTTTTCTATCATTCGCCTTGAAGATATCGAAGACATGTTGCTTATGATGACCCGTGATCAACTGACCCATCTTACTCGTGAAGACATCATCGCCTTGAATACAACACTTCGTATGTTCACACGAAGCGTTGTTATCAAGAAACGAGTTGAAGATCTTCAATTGGGAGTTGAAAGCTACCAAAGGAAGCTTAACCTGACCCGTCCAATGAACCAAGTTCTACCTCAACATGTCACAAGATGTCCTTATACCGGCATTACTGTTCCGAGTTACGGGATTTTCTACTTGAACAGTCGTGGAATAATGAAGTTTATGAGGGTAGGTGAGCTTTATAAGTACAGTGACGGGACTCTCATATACGTCAGAGGAAAATTGAGCATCTTAATTCTGGTGGGTCTTTACTAGAGATGACTGAGGACTGGCATCAGGGTTATCGGCAAATGGCGAAATATGTGATCAAGAAGATTGATCAAAAGCTCCGGGAACGTAGATTGATGAGGAGCTTAGAAAGGTTCGTTGGTGGTAGACCATATGGAGTGCACCACAAGTTACTGCACTGATCCATCTAATGGATCGTACATTTCAGGTCTACTCTATATTGGTTTTTAATTGTGAATATGTAAATTTGTGAATATTGTGCTTTTACGGCTTGATGTAGTGTTAAGGTATGATAATTTTTCAAGAATTTCTCACGAGATTCTAAATCTTTCAAAATATATCATACTAAAGCACTACAACTATCCTTTATTAATTTAAGGGGGAGCATTCACATGTTCTATGGCCAAACATCGATTTCATTTTTACCCAAAGACTAGTTAATCCATTCAATATCCCAAATATTAATGGTTAACATTTTGGATAAGGGGAGAAAATGGGATTAAGGAGACTTAAATGATACTTGGCTAAAAGATGAAAAAGACTTAACGATAATCCAACTTAATATGTGTAAAGCACGTGTTAAGGGGGAGCGTTTTTTATGAACAAAACACTTAAGGTACAAAACTCTTGATTTCAATATCACAAGTACCTTAAGTGATTTTCAAGGATTTTTCATGGTGACTATACTTTCCCAAAACACGCTTAATTCACGACGGATGTGGTGACAAAAGGGTGGTAGGAATAGGTTTTAGTCCAATGATTCATCAGAACCGATGGAATCTTCCCAAGGACAATTCCCTAGATAGAATTAGAAGTCCTAGGAAAGATGGAGAAAGATTGTGAACGTAGCTGAATGCCGACCAAGTACTTAAGCTAGCACTGGAACAATCACAACAAGGTGCTAGTTATGACTTATTGGTAAGCATTGAAGGGGTTGAAGAATGAAAAAGAATTGTAAAGATAAAGGGTGTAAAGAAAGAAGCCCTCCTTACAACTTTGGGCAGAAACCGGGTCAATACATATGCTATTGAGATCATTGATTAATGATTCTTGATATTGAAGAAAGACATCATGGACCCAGTGATGCAATGCACAACCCTTCCCAGCTAACTCAAATATCTCTCAAAAGGTATTTGTTTTAATCACACGGAGATCAACACGTTATCTATTGGTTTATTCACTCCGAATAGACTGATATTGAAAAGGTGGCACTCCTCTCCAGCCATCGCTCACTAAATCAAAACGCACTATCGAGTCTAGAGCCACGAGATCATCAAAAGTCTCATTAGGACACTCTCCATTTATTCCTTACTTTCTCACACATCGTGAAAAGTAAGAGATGTTTTATGAGTCCTACGCAGTATTCTTGTAATTATGCCAGAACATCCGAGTAATACGCAAGTATTACAATGAAGATGGAAATCCTGCTTGAGCCAACATCAAACAAGCTTATGGTAGGTTACACGTGCGGTTCTTTAAGAACCAATCTTGTGAAAAACTAGAAAGAAATAGTAGTTTAATTCTTAATTGAACTTAAACTCGTTCCAGGCCTCTACGCATTATCATATGATCTTGCCAGAATACTCAAAGTGACACTCTTTAGTGTTCACAGTGACGAGTGGAAATCCTTCTAGTGTTAACATCAAACAGCACTTGGTAGGTGACGTGCAAGATTCTTTATGAATTAAGCTCGTGATAACTAGAAAGCAACGATGGTGAAAATCTTAATTGAAATTCACTTGTTCCAGGTTTCATGATTTGACGGCTTCAATCACAAGGATAATTTATCCAAGTGATTCACTCTTTATGTTCGCAGTCAAGCTTAGTGATCGTCGAATAAAGAGAACGGGTTTACCCGCGAAATCCTGTCAGGAAGTTACTTAATTGAAACTATTCGTCACAGGTACGATATCTAATATCGTCCAACGGTCTTCACCGACCAAAGGTAAAACGATACCGATGAAATGTTCTAAGCCATTTCATTCGTGTCTTATCATGTTGCTGCGAAGACGGTGGCGTTGCGGTGTACCAGCTGAAGTCGTTCCCACATGCTTATGTTTTGCTGCATCAAAGTTCAGCAAAATTCAAGAAAGTACCAAATGAAGTCTTCCGCTGTACCAAACTCTGAAGCTTTCGAGAATTCAACAAAAGACATAAGTGTGTGGAACATGGAGTCACGAGGAGGCAAGATTCACAAGAAGGCAAAGATCGCACATGATTGGTCAAAAGAACAATGCTCTCAAGCCAAATCCTAAAAGATCAAATCAACATATTCACAACAAAAAGAAAGAAGAAAAGACTACGAGCTGAAGAACGAAGACTTAGTATAGTATGCTAGGTTTAGAACTGTGTAACGTGGAGTGACCTCCCTTAGGGGGAGATTGTTAGAAATACGTTTTTAACGTATATTAGAAGTATCGGTCACTCCACAATATTATTAATGTTGTATAGCTCGTAGTTAATGTATGCTTATTAAGTTAAGTAAGAAACCGACCCATGGGCTTGTCATGGGTCGGCCCAAGCCCATTAGTGGCTTGGATATAAATACCCCTTTCCACCATGGAAAGGGGTTGGTTGTTGATGTTTCCATTTTATCATTTTGAATAAAGATACATACTTTCTCACTAGTTTCTCTCTCTAGAAATCTTCAACCCACTTCATTGATTCATTAGATTATCAATATTCTACAAATAATTTTCCATATTCCGATAGAACAAGTTTTTAAGTATTAATTCAATTAAGTTTTCAAAGTATTTGTCGAATCTTTTCTTTACGTTTTCAAGCATTTACTTTTAACTTGTCAATCTAGTTTAATTTTTCAAAGCTTTAATTTTACTCTTCGACACTTACTTATTTGTCATTAGTTTAAAATAGATAAACAAACCAACACCTTTTTATTAACCAAGAACAAATCATTCCACTTAGAGTCGTGATCAATTCGAGGAGATACCGAGAACTTTAATCCGAACCTTAGAAAAAGCTAAGTATTAGTAATATATGTTAAACAGTTTTTACAAGATAAACATAAGGCTTTTCAAACTATAAAACCGGTTTTACTAAGACTTAACCAGGTTATTCAGGACTTAGTTTCTTCCGCTGTTTCATGCTTATATGCTTATATTATTCATGCTTTATTTGTACATCCGTGCACTGATCGTATTGCTCAGCCGTTTTCCTTTTCATGTTCCCAAAACGGCAGGTACTCAGGGACGCTCGTAGACTTTAAGCGTACGTGCATATGGACTGGAAGCTTTCTAGCCTTCTTTACTTTATGCATTTATCTATAATTTGATACTCTTTCCATGGACATTGTTTAGTCCTGTCATTTATAGTACTTATGTTTGTGTGTGATGAGCTTTACTTTTGGACTACCGATGTTTGATTCCAGTATTTCCTTTTTTGGTCATGTAATGTTTAGACATTTATCCTTGTATGCTTTGATAACACGCCATAATCACGCGTGACATTCCATTTATCAAAATAGGGTGTTACAATTATGGTATCAGAGCCAAGGCTTCGACCTGTAGGCTCTCAAAACATGACATGTGATTAGTGGGTAGTCACTATGGTCTTCCTAGAACTGACAGTCGGTTTTCATGCATTCATCATTTTCATGCATACATATATATATATATATAATATATATATATATATATATATATATATATATATATATATATATATATATATATATGTCACTGTCATACGTCTATGACTAAGTAATGGTTGGTACTGGACTGGCCCTATTTAGTCGCATGTGTTTTATCGAAATTTTTAAAATTGGGACCGACCCATAGGCGTCCCCTTGCCATGTCTTTTATTTTGGGTGAACTGACCATAGGCGTTCACTCTCGAGCATACAAAAGTTTTCATAAAACTGCATCATGCATTCATGTACAAATTTTCCTGCATAAATTTTTCTCATGATTTATTGGTATAAAATTTCTTTTCATGTATATATTTTATGTTTTGATCAGTTTAATCATGTATTTTATGTTAACTTGTCAGATGGTTCTCACACGCGAACAGGAACAACTCAATGTAGCGATCCAAGCTGCAATGCAAGCTTTGCTTCCTCAACTGAGGAATGGCATCAAGGCTGAGGTTCAGGCTGCCAACAATCAGCAGCATAACCAAGCACCTCCTCCTCCTCCAGTAACATTGGCTACATGGCTGTAGAGATTCAACAAGCTCCGTCCTCGAGCTTTCGAGAGAACAGATAGCCCTAGTGAAGCTGAAAGCTGGTTGGCTCACATCGAGAAGATCTTCGATGCTATGGGTTGTGACCCCGTCTTCAAGGCGAGGTTGACATGTTACCGGTTCAAAGGCGATGTGTTAAATTGGTGGTTAGCATTGAAGCAGTCTGAGGGAGGTGATAATTAGGTGGCTGGTTTGACATGGGCTCAGTTCAGAGATAGGGTGATGGAGTAGTTCTTTCCCAAGGCTGAGCAAGACAAGTTGAAGAGGGAGTACCATGGGATCTGACACAGAGCTAGGGAGAATAGCAACGAGTTCATGCAGCGCTTTCTTCGCTTAGCTAGTTTCCTTGGTGCTGCAGCAGGTACTCCTGAAGAGCAAGCACACCACTTCAGGTGGGCTCTTAGCACATCGGTCGCAAACAACTTGGTGTGTGCTACGTTCAACACGGTAGCACAAGTGGCCGATGCAGCACGTAAGCTGGAGATGCTGTAGGAGAGAGATGAGTTCGGGGAAGCAGAGATACACGAGAAGAGGTAAACATTCGTATTCAAGCGGTGACCAATCCGTAGTCTTTCAGTATATGTCAATATTTCATCTCTTTAAATTGTATCTTCCAGGCAGAAGACTGGGGACCGGTCTCAGCCGGCTACTCAGCAGCAGCCTAACCAGCCCAAGGGAAACGGTCAGACGAACGACCGTTCTGCTACAGATAGGCGTGGCGGGTAATGATAATTATCGTAACAACGCTGGACCCTCCAACAGCAGCAGGTCCTTATACTTACGCATTTTCTTATGATTTCATGTTATAACTCATAATTCTGACACATTAGCAAATCTTCTACCAGGAACCATGGAAACGGTAGGGACCAGAACCAGAGAGGTTCACATCCTAGCCGTCCAGCTATCACTGGTATTCAATCTTACGATTATCCGCATTGTCCTTTGTACCTTATTATCATGTCTCATGTATAATGTCTTATCTGGTTCTCAGCCAGCCAGGACACCTGCTGGAGGATATACTCATCCTCTTTGCTCTACTTGCCATCGTAGGCACCCATGTCCATGTCTCCGCGACAGTGACGCATGCTTCAAGTGTGGTTTTCCTGGCCATCGCATGAAGGACTGCCGCAAGGGCGAGATGGAGGGCACATCGGGACATGCTGATACCAAGCCGCCTCCTACCACTGGACGCGTCTACACGACATCTCGCGACCAGGCCAACAAGTCTATAGGTACCATCACTGGAATCTTGTATATGTATGGTCAAGCTGCATGTGTTCTGTTTAATACGGGTGCTACTCACTCGGTCATTTCTACTGCTTATGCCAAAAATACTAAGATACTCCCCATGCCACTAGAGAATAGACTCAGTATTTCCACACCTTTGAGGGACTCTGTACTTATCACCCATGTGTACAAGAGTCTTCCCCTAGAGTTTGACGACAAGGTTTCGTCCTGTTGACGCACTTCCGCTGGACATGTATGACTTTGACATGATTTTGGGCATGGGTTGGCTATCCAAGCATCATGCTACCATAGACTGCCATTCATATCGAGTCATCTTCGGTGATGTTAATGCACCAGAGTACATTCATAACGGGTTCGTACCCGGCAGTCTGTACAAATCATATCAACCCTGCAAGCACGTGCACTACTGTCACATGGCTGCGAGGGTTATCTAGCTACGGTTCATGACATGGATGCTGAATCACCATCAATTCAGGATCAGCCGATAGTGTCAGAATTCCAAGATGTATTTCCAGAAGAACTTCCGGGCATACCACCTGCACGTGAGTGGAATTCAATATCGAGCTCATCCCAGGAGCTGAGCCGATTTCCAAGGCTCCTTATCGCATGGCTCCCATAGAGTTAAAGGAGATGAAGGATCAACTGCAAGAACTTCTAGAACGAGGTTTCATTTGACCGAGCGCATCTCCATGGGGCGCAACAAGATTACTATCAGGAATAGGTATCCACTCCCACGTATAGACGATCTGGTTTGACCAACTCCAAGGGGCCAAACACTTCTCCAAGATGATCTAAGGTCAGGCTATCATCAGCTATGGGTTAAGGAGCAGGACATCGCCAAGACTGCTTTTCGTACCCGCTATGGCCACTACGAATTTGTAGTCATGCCATTCGGCCTGACCAATGCTCCAGCAGTGTTCATGGATTTGATGAACAGAATCTTCCATGAATTTCTGGACAAGTTCGTCACTGTCTTCATCGATGACATCCTGATTTTCTCAAAGTCCAAGGAGGAAACACGAAGGACCATCTTCGTACATTACTACAGATTCTATGCCAGAAGCAGTTGTATGCCAAATTCTCCAAGTGTGAGTTCTGGTTAGACAAGGTGGCATTCTTAGGTCACTTTGTATCAGCAGAAGGAATCACTATGGATCCAGCGAAGGTTGAGGCTATTACTAAGTGGCCGAGGCCGACATCAGCGACTGAAGTCCGCAGTTTCTTAGGCTTAGCTGGCTATTACCGTAGGTTCGTGGAGAACTTTTCCCGCCTAGCACTACCATTGACCAAACTGATGCGGAAAGGGGAGAAATTCGTCTGGACTGAAGAACGAGATAAGAGCTTTGACGACCTGAGAGCAGAAGTTAGTATCTGCACCTATTCTTACTCCCCCATCTGGTACGGGTGGATTTCAAATCTACAATGATGCATCGGGGAAGGGGACTTGGTTGTGTTCTCATGCAACATGGGAAAGTGATCGCGTACGCTTCACGACAGCTTAAGCCTTATGAGGAAAATTACCCTACGCATGACTTGGAACTTACTGCAGTCGTGTTTGCATTGAAGATATGGAGGCACTACTTATATGGAGAATCATGTGACATTTTCACTGACCACAAGAGCTTGAAGTATATCTTCACTCAGCGTGAATTGAACATGAGACAGAGGAGATGGGTTAGAGTTGTTGAAGGATTATGACATTAATCTGCAGTATCATCCCGGCAAGGCGAATGTAGTAGCAGATGCACTTAGCACGAAGTCCGGAATGATCAACGGCATTAAGATTGAGGAGGAAATCATAAGAGACTTGGAGCGACTAGACATAGAGATCATGGTACGTGGACAACACGGTTACTGGGCTAATCTTAGAGTAGAACCCGAGTTACTCTCTAAGATCAAGGAAGCTCAAAAGGATGATGGAGAAATATGGGGTGATAACTCAGAATTTAGAGAAGCAGACAAAATTCAGAGTAGATGTAGATGGTATCGTATGGCAGGGCACGAGACTTTGTGTTCCTGATGATCAAGAACTCCGGGAAGCCTTGTTAGCTGAAGCTCATAGCTCCCCATTCCTCTATACATCCTGGTTCGACTAAGATGTACCATGACATCAAGCAGTACTTTTGGTGGAGGGGTATGAACAGGATGTTGCCACTTACGTCTCCAAATATCTTACCTGCTAGCAGGTTAAGATCGAGCATCAACGATCTGGCGGTCTCCTTCAACCGTTTAGATATTCCAGAGTGGAAGTGGGACAAAATTACCATGGATTTTGTTACTGGTCTTCCACCAACCAAGAGGAAGCACGATGCATATTGGGTTATCGTAGATCGACTTACCAAATCAGCTCATTTCTTACCGATCCGCAAGGAAGATTCGGTCAGTTTACTCGCCGATACGTATAGAAGAGAGATCATGAGACTCCACGGTGCTCCATCCAGCATCGTCTTAGACAGAGATCCTCGATTCACTTCGCGATTTTGGAAGAGTCTGTAGAAATCTTGGGGTACACAACTTAAGCTTAGCACGACTTTTCATCCTCAAACAGATGGGCATTCGGAGCGAACGATTCAGACATTAGAAGACATGTTGAGTTCATGTGCGTTGGAATGGACGGGTGATTGGGACAATTATATTTGTTTGGTGGAGTTTGCATACAACAACAGTTGGCACGCAAGTATCAAGTGTGCTCCTTTCGAGATGTTGTATGGCAGAAAGTGTCACGCCCCAATCTATTGGATCAGGTTGGTGAGCGAACACTTGAAGGACCAGAGATCATAGAGATGACTAATGAGAGGGTCGCTAGTAGCTAAGCAGAAACTTCAAGAAGTACGGTCACGTCAAAAGACTTACGCCGACAAGCATCGTAGGGACATACATTTTAACGTAGGAGATCACGTTTTTCTTAAGGTTTTGCCGGTACGTGGTGTTAGACGTTTTGGAATTAAAGGGAAGCTCAGTCCTCGGTTCATCGGACCGTTTGATATCATTGAACGAGTCGGTGAAGTATCTTACCGTTTAGCATTACCTCCGCGGCTTTCGCATGTACACAATGTGTTTCATGTGTCCTTACTCAAAGGGTACCGAGTATCATCCCCTTCACATGGTTCAGTATCCACTGGAACAGATACATGAAGATCTCACTTTTATAGAAGAACCCGAACGAGTTCTTGACAGACAAGAACGAGTCACGAGAAGGAAGACGATTCCATTCGTCAAATCCTTTGGAGGGATCATACCGAGCGAGAAGCCACTTGGAAACAGAGGAGTCTATCCGGGCTTCTACCCTCATTTCATATTTTGAATTTGCGTATATTCTTCTTTTCCTGTTTACTTTATCTATAATTCGGGGGACGAATTATTCTTCTTAGGGGGGAAGTGTTGTAAAACCCGCATGCTTTTACCATTAATAGTACCTTTTAGATCGTACGTACATGATTAGAACTTCCTTTTATTGCATGTTTACGTTTCATGAATAAGAATTACAAGTATTACGTACGTGTTATAACACGATAAGTATGTATTACGTATGAACACGCGATAATTATTCCAATAATAATTAATATCACGAACATACGAACATGAAATCATGAACGTAAATTAATCACGAGCTAATATTATTTACGTGTATATATTTATTACGAACACGAATAACTAAGTCACGATCGATAATTAATTAAAACACGTAATTTACGAACACAAGAACACACTAATAACTTTAGACACGGAAAAAGGTACGGGTTACCCCAAGTGGGGCCCCCATGTCGCGGCTACAACAAGAACATGGGCCAAGCCCATGCAAACTTTTACTAAACAAGGGAATTTAGGAAAACATGTTCATTTATCACAAAATCAAGAAAATAAGAAAAACCCTAATTCTTCTTTGCTCCTTCTTTTGGCCGCCGGTTTTAATAACACCAAAGGGGTGTTCGGGTTGATTTTGATCTTGGAATTTTTACAAGGATTCGTGTGTGTTCGTCGTTATTTGATTCACGTATTCGGTATAACCTTTAACCTTTTCTTTTTATGTTTTGATTTATGAAATCACATAAAATCATGATGTTTTTAATTAAACTAATTAAAAACAAGTATTTTAAACATGTTAATAATCATGGGTTAAATCAAATCAAGGGTTTATGGGTGTTTTGTTTCTAGCCGACGCCTAACCGAGCCCTTAGGGGGTCTCGGCTTGGCTTATTACACACCACCGAGACCATATGGTCTCAGTATGGTGGTGGTGGTCCCACGGAAGCAGCAAAACCAAGGGGAAACCCGACCTTGGTCGGGGTATGGTGATAGTTACGGGTCCAGTTCATGGGTTTTAGTCACGGGTCCGGTTCATGAATCATTTTTTTTAGGTTTATGATTTCTACAAGTTATGTTATTTTTTTAGACTTAAATTAAATTAATTAAAAGCATGACATGATTAATTTAATTTACATGACTTAGGTTATTAATTTGATTATAAATTCATGAATTTTAACCTAAGTATTTATTATTTAATTAGACTTTTATTTAATTAATTATTAAAAACCATGACTATAATTAATTAATTTACATGACTTAGGTTATATTATTAATAGTTAATAATACATATTTTAACCTAAGTATTTTACCTTTATTTAATTAAAATCATGTTATATTTAATTAAATACTTTTAACCTATAGTTTATTTAATTTACATATAATAATTAATAAACTATACTATATAATCACATGACTTAGAATAATAATCAGAAAACACTTAAGCTTATATAATTAGCTTAATTAACCAGTTTATATCTATTTATGGAAACTTTCTATTTTTAGAAACTTATTTAATTAAGGCAGCTTATCTATTTATAGAAAATTTCAATTTTTAGAAACTTGTCTATTTTAAGCAGTAATTCTATGTTTGGAAACTTTCTATTTTTGGAAACTTTCTATTTTTAAAAACTTTCTATTTTTGGTAACTTTCTATTTTGGGAAACTTTCTATTTTAGGAAACCTGCTATTTTTAAAAAATTACTTATTATTACACCACAAGTATAATAATACATGAAATACAAGTAATACTTAATCAGAATAGACAGAATATACGATAAACACAGTATAAAGCTTAAAACAGTAAAACATGACATGAACATATGAAACAAGCTAAGACATGATATAAAACCAGTTACGTATTCAGTAATCAGATACTTATACACGTATGTATTTATGTAGCATTAGTGACACCGAAGTATGACCTTTTTCCGTTCGTCTTCTTCGTTCACTGGACATAAGGTATGGATTCTCCGTCCTTTCAGTATGGACATTCTTTCCTTATTAGGATTCTCCGTATGCAGCCAACTGTTTTCCCATACTATATGTTTTATATGTTTTGATTGCTTATGTTTAATTAGAATACCTAAAGACATATACATGCTTGACCAGTTTCACCTAGTTATGGAGGTACCATAACCATAACACTAGAGGCACTGGTGTTATGACTTCCCCACGACGGAGTGATTGCTCGTGGCGTCCCTTCAGCTTTTGTCCATACTATTATATTTATCATGTGGGGCGTATGGGTGCATCCTAGTTACATGTTTTCAGCAGATTACTCAGTGTGAATGTGGTGTGTTCCTTGCATCCTTCACAAGGAGCTGATCCCTCCTACCCAAAACTAGTATATTAAATTAGAGGCAGCCCCTCTAATTTGCATGACGAGGTCACCCCTCCAAGTATTCATGCACGTTGATTTTCATGACCTATATTGGCTAAAGGTAATATATGTTAAACAGTTTTTACAAGATAAACATAAGGCTTTTCAAACTATAAAACCAGTTTTACTAAGACTTAACCGGGTTATTCAGGACTTAGTTTCTTTTGCTGTTTCATGCTTATATGCTTATATTATTCATGCTTTATTTGTACATCCGTGCACTGAGCGTATTGCTCAGCCGTTTTCCTTTTCATGTTCCCAAAAACGGCAGGTACTCAGGGACGCTCGTAGACTTTAAGCGTACGTGCATATGGACTGGAAGCTTTCTAGCCTTCTTTACTTTATGCATTTATCTATACTTTGATACTCTTTCCATGGACATTGTTTTGTCCTGTCATTTACAGTACTTATGTTTGTGTGTGATGAGCTTTACTTTTGGACTACCGATGTTTGATTCCGGTATTTCCTTTTTGGTCATGTAATGTTTAGACATTTATCCTTGTATGCTTTGATGACACGACATAATCACGCGTGACATTCCATTTATCAAAATGGGGTGTTACAAAAATAGTCCTTGTTCCAAGTCTATCAAACACAAGGGTTAACTGCCAAATGCTTAAAGTTGTTATAAAAGGATTTAACCGGATTTTGTGGGAAAGACAAATTGCCAAGTTTTATGAAAATAAGGAGGTGAATCTGCCAAGTTTAAAACCAAACACATCACTTAACCCGACCAACCCAACAAAGAGCCCAATATCCAATCCACCCAAGCCCATACCCGGTTTTATTAATAAAGTTGTGGTCAAATAAAGTCAAAAGATCTAAAACGCGCTAAAAACCTAATTTTTGCCAAAAGAGGATCAAACCTCACTATTTACCATCCCCACTCACGTTTAAACCCTAATCCTATTCCCCTTTTGGATAAAGGGGTATTTGTTGTGCTTTTCCAGATAGGAAATTGAACATCACGCGACCACTCTCTCACTCTCACTTTTCTTTCCACCTAATCTATGTGCTCACCCCACCCTTCCCCTGCTACAAAACAAACGAACAAGACAAAATTGGCAGAGTATAGACGCCTAAGATGCTAAGGCGTGTTCACCCTAACAAAATAGACTATGATCAAATTTGGCTAGCTCAACATCACAAGAATCCAAGGGATCATCACATGCTCCTCTTGACTATTTTTTCATAAGGGCATCTTACAAGCATCTTCAAATTATCCATGGGTAGTTTAGGAACTTCACCACTTAGGGTTTACAACATTTTTAAGCTTCTAGTATCTTCATTTGTATCCTATATAAAGGCATTAGGGTTTTATCTTTTGCTTTGTTCAAGATTTTTTGTAATTCCTTTTTTCAAAGTTTAATGAAAAAGTTGGTGTAAAATCTGAGTTCCTTTTAATGTTTATGCAAGTGTTTTGACTTTTGAATTGAAGTTTTATTTAAGTCCTAAGTACCTTTTACCAAAAATTTTGTCAAGTGTTCTTTGCAAAAAGTTTGGGAGGTGGATTCTTATGTATTGATCATAAGTGTGTAATTCTCTTGTTGAGAATCAAGCACTAGTGAAGTGCATAAGGGTTTTTTAAGTTTATCCATTTGTTACTAGTTCTTGTTCCAAGTTTGTGAGAAAAAGTTCTTTATTCTTTGTTTTATCTGCTTACCAAAGCTCGCTATTTTAGAAGCCATTTCATAAGTTGAGTGAACCTTAGTTTCTGGTGGTTTTCAAGACTTGAACATTGTTGTTTGTGTTGTGATCCAAAAAAGGCCTTCATTGATTCTGGTTCTCCCATTTGAACCATCAACATAATCTCCTTTTTACACTTTTCAAGACACTCTTAGGCATATTTAGTTGTGAATAAGGACCTAAGAGTGCTTAGCTGGGCTAGGCGGATGTAAGCTTAGCCAGGTTCACATTTCTACCCTCTTAAAAACTAGATGTCTGTTTAGGTGGTTAAAAAGGGTGTTTGGATTTGTTTGTGAAAAAGCTTTGGGTAATATAAAATTAGATCTAAGTGCTTGCAAACCTAGACTATGGTTGTTTTAGTTTGTTTATGTTATTTCCTTGGTGGTTTGTAAGTTTGATGAAAAGAATGCATGCTCACAAGTATTCTGTTAAAAAAATGGTCATATAAACCATATCTTATAACTTGTTCAAAAAGAGCCTTTAATCTGTGAAACTTGGCCACTAATTAGTTTTTGGGTTTGTTCAAGTCTGCAAAGTATAAGTTTTAAGTTTGGTAGCTTATTGAAGCTTATAGCTTATTTTAAATTTCACAAAAAATTAGCTAATTGCATCTGTATGAGATCCACTTTTCTGTGTGTTGTCTAATATCTGATAATACATATTGTTGCTTTGTCTGTTATCTAATAGAATAGGGTTCTGTTTGTTGTATGCTATCAGTGGCAAATTAGTTGCCACTGATTGTTTTATCTTCTAGCCACTGTTAGTTCATAATTCAAATAAATGCATGCTTCTGTTTGTCTGTTTTTGATCTGCTTAGCTTGTGTTTTTGTGGTTTAGTTGTGTTCACTTTGGTGCTTATTTGTTGTTTGAACATAGCTTGTAACCCAATAAGCTCAACTGAGCTTATTTGGGCTTAACTGTCCAAATCAACAAATCCATACCAACTGGTTGGGCTTGTTCATAGGATTTTGTTCCTCAAAAGCTTTCAAAAATAGCTTGTATTACCTTAAAACAACTTACAAAAGTTTACTTTTTCATTTTTCTTGGCGTTGACTTTTTGGTCAAACTTGAACAAAATTGACCAGAGTGCTTATTGATTAATTCCAGATTATTTGATCATGCGACAACTTTCTTTTTGTACTTTCCATGCTTTTTCTTAGCTTATAATAAACTTTGCAAAGTTACAACTCATTTGGTTTAGGATTAATAGCCTTTTCAACTTATTGTTATTTTCCAAACCAACTTATTTGCTTATTTCTTAGAGTCTAGTTAGCTTATTTAGGATTTTCTTTTTGTAGACTCTTAGTTAAGTCATTTAGAATCTTTTTCAAAAAGAATCAGCTTTTGAAATAGCCCAGAACTCGAAAATGACTATTTTGTCATTTTGTGTAGAAAGCTTATTGCTTCTTTCAGGCTTATTTCTTGGGCTTTTTCATATTTTCTTTTACAGTTGTTCTTATAATCCCAATATATGGATATGTGCTTATTCTCAACTTATGGCATCACTTGTGGGCTTAATGGGCTTTTAAAGGCCCATTAAGATAGCTTATTGTCATTAAAGCCTTGATAAGCTCAGTTTCATCCTTTGGTCCTTTGAAAAAAGTGTGTTTAGAATTCAATTTTACATTAGATAGGGCTTTTTCCAACTTATTTTCTTAAAAAAATTATTTTAGGCCCAAAAGCCCATTAAGCCTAGACTGTTTTGGCTTTAGGCACATTTGAGGCTCGTTTAGGGGTTTTCAGAAGTTTTTATTTTCATTTTTGGATTATTTAGGCAATTTTAAGTAAATATGCAAGTTTTTAGAATTTTTAATATTTTGATTATTTTAATATTATTTTACCTCGATTTATGTGCCCACGTGATTCATCTTAGTTTTTAGCTCGTCTTAGTATAATTCGTCTTTGTTTCTCATTCTCAAAAAATATTAATCTAAAAGAATTGAATTTTGACACAATACCAACACCTCCACCGAGAACAAAATTATTTGGGTCATTTGTGTACGTTTTCCTAAACGTGCATTAATTACTTTGACCCTTTTACTCATATCCATTTTTGGCGCCGCTGCCGGGGAGGTGTGTTGTGTTAGAATTTGAAAATTTTTGTTTTATTGTTAGCCATAATAATATTTGTGTAATTAGAACTCTAATTACACGTATTATCATTATTATTCGTTTTTTGTGAATATTATTACTATAGTGTATTACGTATCACAAATAAATACAAAGTATCTCCAAACAAGCGTGAAAACGCACCCCAATAGTTAGCGTTCCTGTAATTATTGGGTGTATCGAATTCAAACAAAACGAAAATGCAAAATAGATAAATACTTTTAAGAAGCTTAAAATCGATTAGTACAAACTATAAGGTGGGTATAAGGCGGTTGTATTTCACGACCTAAAGGAAAAAAAGGCTCTTAAGTGCTTCGCGCCGCCTCGTTTCCTCCGCTCGCTTGTGCATACTTTGAAAGTGAGTGCTAATTAAGGGTTTTCCAACCAAAGTATTATTACGTATCTATATATTTTGTGATTTCTAAATTAGTGAACCCTCGAAACGTTTTGGTGTTCCACCAACGTTTCAAAAGTCGAACGAAGGTTTTCACTTCACGTGATTACTTTAACTCCTTTTGGTTTCTCTAGTCAAGAGTTTTATTCGAGGAGAGATTTTTGTAGATTTGTAATCTACGTAATTCACGAGAAAATTCCAAAAAAAAAAAGTAAAAAACAATCAAAAACACAAAAAAAGATTGAAAATTCAAAACCCCCCAAAAAATCTTCTTTGCTACTCCAAGTTCTGCGTTAAGTTTATGCTAACTCGTTCGCAAGCGAAACGTAATCGTAGACGTCGACAACGAAGAAAGGGAACCCCAAATCCTAACATCGTTGAAAATCCTCCAATTGTAGAACCAATAGCCGACATGGCTGATCGTACTATGATGCAGTTACTTCAAGCACCCACCGAGGGTTATGTACAAGCGATTGTTATTCCCGTTATCCTTGCGGAGAATTTCGAGATTAAGACGGGTTTATTATCGATGCTTCAAACTAAAAAGTTTCGTGGTGACGAAAAAGATAACCCGCATAATCACATTCTTAATTTAAATAGACTTACCGCGACAAGCAAATTTAAAGATGTTCCTCACGATGCTATTAAGATGATGCTTTTTCTGTATTCCTTATAGGGACCCTCTAAAATTTGGCTCGAGAAAGAACCACCCAATTCCATATTGATGTGGAAGGATGTCGTGTCTAAATCAGTGAATCAATTTTTCCCTTCCTATAAGACTACGTATTTGGAAAACGAAATTTCAAGATTTACGCAAAAACCTCATGAAAGTTTTTCTACGGCTTGGGAATATTTTAAAGAAATGCTTCATTATTGTCCTCACCAAGGTTTTTCCAAGTTGCATCAAATTGATACGTTTTACAATGGTTTGAATGATCATGAACGAGATTATCTTAATGCCGTCGCGGGCGGTAATTTTTTGTGTAAAACGATCAAGGAAGCATTAACGATTATTGAGAATATCTCTAAGGTTTATAGCCCTCGTAACACACCGAGCGTTGCGAATATGGGTTCGTCTTCACCTATTATCGATGTGAATCAGTGGAATCTCATTTGGAAAACAAATTGTTTGATAAATTTTCATCTTTGTTAAACGATTGGAAAGCAAGAGAAAATCCCGCTCCCGCTACGGTTAAAACAGTTGAGAAATTCTTCTTGTTTTATGGTTGAGCTAATGATTACTCTGAGTGCATAACCACCGGTGGTACCACTTTGAGTGCCTACGCGGCCACGAGAACTTACAACCAAAACGGTCAAGTTGTCCGCCAAAATCAAATGACTCCACCGGGTTTTCCACCCGCTTAAAACCATCAAAGTAACAACTATAGAAACAACAATCAAGGTGGTTATAATCGTGGAAACCAAGGAAACTATAACAAGGGAAATTAGAACAATGGGAATCAAGGAAATAATGATCAATTGCAAAATCAAAACCAAAACCGTAATTTTCAAAATACGACTCAAGGTTTTCAAAATCAATATACTAAGTAGCTTCAAGGTGAATTTATGAATTACACAAAGGCAAATGACGTTATTCTTGCTAACATTCAAAGGGAAATGGTGTCCATGAAAACCGAGTTGAAAAACGATTTTGCAAATCAAATTAAGGGTCAAAACAACAAGATTGAACAAAGTCACACTAGACTTGAACAAACGATAGCTAAGAATGAAGAAAATCGAGTTAAGTTTGAAAACAAGATAACATCTATGTTTGAGGCCATAATGTGTAAACCTTCTACTTCGGATGGCCACAATCGAGTTAAGTTTGAAAACTAACCTTTTCATTACAGGATTACGCATAAAACAAGGGGGAGACTTGTTTATGATCACCAATTTATTTTAATTTTCCCATAATGTGTGTAATTAAAAGTCCATTGTTGGACTATTTGTTGGGCTCATTCATGCACATGTATTCCATGTCTTGTGTAAAACTAACATTTTTTGTAGGACTTTCAAAATCCATGGACTTCCCCAGTTCTCAAATTTAGGGAGAGCATGAACCGAGGGGGAGTCATCGATACAATTATTATTGTTTCTAACATTGCCACAACGCAATATAAATCTCAAACTACCTTTTTCGTTTAATGGACCTTCCCTTTTTCTTTCGACAAAAAGGGGGAGAAGAGAAATAGATACTTATTTCAAACACACAACTTATATGGTGATACAATCTCCAAACTAAAAATAAGTTAAATGTTTTGTCTTCAACAAAAAGGGGGAGATTGTAAATGTAAATATCGCAATAAAACGGTATTTACGTTTTAATCATGCTTAACGTTTTGTTAAATGACAAAACATCGGACATATTTTTATGTTTAATAAAAAGCATCATATAGGTTTCTTCAAACTTATACAAAAATGTTTTACAAATATACACATAAACATATGTAAACATAAGATGGTGAAAAATGTTTTACTCACAATAGTCAATAGTTGACCTCTAATAAATCAGATTTTGCAAGTCAAACTAGGAAGATTTGATTCTTGCTCGATAGAGTGGACAAACATTTATGAGGCACAAAAGTCAGACTAGTCAGACCCTGGCAGACCCAAAGGGAAAGGGTCCGACGGGTTCCGTAGGGGTCTCGTAGTTTTCCTATAAATAGAACCCTTTGTCCAAGATTCTAACTCACCCCTTTCTAACTAATCTCTTCTAAATCTTAGTATATATCTAACTCTCTAACTCTCTCTTGTGAATTCTTTTCTTGCTTGTGATTTAGATCATTTGATCATATAAAGATCGGTCATGAGAATTTCAAGCTTTGATCTATCAAGGCTTTACATTGTGTGAAAGTGTTGAAGCGCACTATCACCATTGTTGTACCCATTCCTCTATCTAGTTGTGTAAAGTGTGGTTGGTATTATAACCACAAGGTGTAGAAGTTTACAAGGCAGGTTATGCCTTTGTAAAAGAACTTAAAGACATCTTAGCTTAACTGTCGATAAAGATTGTAAGCTAAATGATACACTGATTTTCATGGTTCAGATTAGTTCTCGAAATCTTCTCGAATTGATCACGGTTCAAAGTGGAATAGTTGTTCTTGGTTAAAAGGGGTTGGTTTGTTTGTTTATCGAATTTTTAAACTAAATGCGAGTAATTAAAACTGTCGTTGAGTAAAATAGAAGTCGTAAAATTAAACTACAAATAAGAGCGTGCAATCTTTGGAAATTAAAACTTAACAATTCAAAAACTTAAAAACATGTTTAAAATAAACTAAGTAAAAGAGCAGGAAAAACTAGATTTGAAAATTAAGCAAAAACAAAACAAAGACCTGAGTCCGATCGTAATGCGATCGTACTCAAACAGTAATCCAGATCGCAACGCGATCGTACCCAAAATAATACGATGGGTCATGTTCACCGATCGCACTCGATGCGATCACAACAAAAGAGATAGGATCGTACTCTCCAGTACGATGGGGGGGCGATCTTACTACCAGATCGCAACCACGATCGTAATGAGTGATCGTGGTCTTTGATCGTGGTTCTGGATCGTGACAAACAGATCGCAATCAATGCGATCGAAGCAGGGAAGAGAGACCTGATCGCACCCCATATCGCAACGAGAGATCGTGGGCGTGGATCGTACCAGGGAAAGAAAAACAGATCGCACTCTAAGCGATCGTAGCCAGATGATCGTACCAAGTAAACCCTACTAAGATGGAAAAGGCGTCCAAAAGAGAAATAAGCTCAAGCAAATAAGTAGTAACCAATAAGCAGATTCAAACTTCTAAACAAAGATAAATAAGCACATTTTCAAAGACTTTTGAATCTAACCGTGAAACTTAATAAACCAAATATAAAATGATAAATAGTTTAGGAAAACGTAAAAGTAAATAAGCTAAAACAATCGAATAAGACAATAAGCATCAAGGGCTTATAGCTTATACGTGTATGAGCTTAAATAGGAACAAGAAAGATTAACCTTTAATCACGAACTCATCCAATCACCCAAACCGTATGAAATGAAACAATCGGATCAAAGATTAAGGTAAACTAAGAAATGTAGAAGGAGATTAAAGAACTTAAAAACATAACTTAAATTAGATTAATGAAATCCAAAATACAAAAAAGCTTAAAACTTGAAAGATAAAAATGGAGAAAAGAAAAATCTTAGTGAGAGAAAGTTGAGAACTTTCTCTCTTTAAAACTAGAAAAATGAAAAATGAAAAACTAGCTAACTCCCCTCCTAATGTGATTAGGAGGGTATTTATAGGGAGTTGGGAAGTGCATGTGTGGTGCTTCCTTCTTTCTTTTTCTTCTCGACTCGATTTAATTCATTTGTCATTCTCGATGTCGTCTCGGGATTAATTAAACTCGTCTTAATATTTCTTTATTTATTTAGACTCGAGTTCCTTCGACATATGTAAATCTTCCATCTTTGGTCCTTTTCTTTGATAAATCTTCAAATAGGCCCACTGACTTCAAATCTTTTGCATCTCTTGGACAATAGACTTTGTCTTGAGTCTTTTTTCTTTGATAAAACCCGTGCAATCCCATGTTTTCTTCAATATTTATCCGGTTGGCTCTAAAAACACAATAAACACAAAAACCACGCATAATTCCAAACAAATGATATTAAATACGCGTTTTGGTCTCGTTTTAGCAAGAAATAAGTTGTAAAAGGATGGGTGTTTTCACACCTATCAAATCCCCTACACTTAACCATTGGCATGCACTCATGCAATGCTTAGTGATAAAGCAAATTTACACTTTTCTCATAATCAATCAACCTTGGCCTTATTAAAATACTACTAACCAAAAATTAAAGTACTAAGAGAAATTAAAACTTTAAAGTAAACAAAAGGATTGAAAACCATTTTCACTTGAAAATAGCTATATGGAAATAACTAGCAAAGAGATCAAGGACTTACATTAGGGCTTTGGCGTTGCGAAGATTTATCACCCTCAAGTTTCACATTCCCCAAACTAAGCTTAAAAACGAGATCATTGTTATTATAAGTTAGCAAAACAAACACTTACACACATGGCTTAATTATATGCTTAAACTCCCTTATTCCTAGGTGTATCTCTTATATTTTATTTTTGTCTTAGAATGATCATGAAGATGCATTTTTGGACTTTATTTCGATAGTTTATTTAGGCTGAAAGCAAAGTAGGACGATTTGATCAATAGTTAGCTAAAGGACAAAATCTCTTAAAACTGCTTCTCGGGATATCAAAAAGTTCATATCTTGGCATAACTCGCTTCACGATTTGAGACCTTTCTCGGGCCGATATTTGGCATGTACTTCATACTTCATATCTTGAGAGACGTGCTTGAGACAATGGTCTTCTCTTCGTTAATAGAGTTTCTTCACTTGGAGACTTTTGAGGGGTACTCCAACTTTGTTGACCACGACTTCATGATTATTTCTTCAATCGCTAATTGGGATTTTGAGATACAACGATCCGCCTCCTTTTCGGACTTGGATCTATTTATCCTCATACCTTGTTAGGGTCTTTCCGGATAGACTTCTCCATGATCTTTATGGGAATTGATTGCTTTTCGTCGTGAGTCTTGATCCTTCATATTAATTTTGGGAATAATGCTTTTCACATCACCTTGGATCTTTAGCAATAAGATTGAATCCTCATGCCTTGTTAGGGCCTTTTCGGACTCGCCAATCTTCGTGCCCCGCTTCATAAGTTATGCCTTGGCTATGAACTCTTATCATTACCGAGCAACTTTTAAACGATCTTGGGCTAGAAGCTAAGTAACTTTTCAAATCGTACGACCTTACTTATTGCAGATAAATTATTAGCAAGTGATGGGAGAATAGGCAAATAATTACACCAAGTGAGCTTGTGCAAGAATACCGACTTATAATTGACTCTATCATTTCTCGTCCTCCATAATTTAAAATCTCAAGTAATGAGACTCGTGGATGCTTAGCCTAATAAACCAATTAAGGTATACATGGTTAAGGATACTGGCTAGAATAAACTTGGATAAGTCTATTCGGGTTGAGTCAAAATAATCGCTACAGGCCTAATATGTCAAAGATTTCAAAACTAGCTACACCACTTTATTAATATTTTTGACTTTATTGCGGGATATATACATATGAAAGCAACAATAAAAATTTAAAAATTACGACTAAATGGCCAAAGTTAATAAAAAAATTGAAAAATGCTGAAAAAGATGATTTTCCGGTTAAATGAAGGCATTTTCATGGAAAAGTCCACTTAAAACTTCGATAGAAGTCCCCCTACACTTAAGATAAACATTGTCCTCAATGTTTAAGCATGTGGGAAAAGTCACCCCTACACTTATGACATTGTGCGCGTTGGTTAAATCAAGTTAAGGAAGAGACGACTAACGTGATCAATTTCAAATGTGAGTATGAAGAAAATTGAATCACGATAGTTGAGAGATAGAACCGGATATCGGATAACACGGGAGCACAGTTCTTCAAAGATTCCAAAAGTGCATTCATCCCTGTAATCACATCACCACACAAACACAAACAACCTATAGAGGTCCCCCTACACTTAGGAGGTTAAAATGGAAAAGGATAGATACTCGGGCTACCTCTCGAGGAGCGCTTGTTTTTGATAACCGAGTCACGAGCCTGACTCAGCCCAAAATTAGTTCATGGGAAACGTGGTGAGGGATGGAATCATCTCTTGAGAGATGTCCTCACCAAAGTACACCTTCACTCGTTGGCCATTCACCTTGAAATTAGGTCCATTAGGTTGAGCTAGCTCGAGAGTACCATATGAAAAAATTTGGGCAACGGTGAATGGGCCGGACCAACGAGATTTCAGCTTGCCCGAAAAGATTTTCAACCGAGAGTTAAAGAGTAAAACTTTGTCTCCAACTTGGAACTCTCGGTTTTTAATCGTAGAGTCGTGAATGATCTTAGTCCTTTCCTTATAGATCAAAGAATTTTCATAAGCCTCATTCCGGAATTCATTCAGCTCATTGATTTGGATCTTGCATAGGTCACCGGCTTTGTTGATATCGAAATTAGCCCACTTCAAGGCCCAGTAAGCCTTGTGCTCCAACTCAATGGGGAGGTGGCACGCCTTTCCGTACACGAGACGATATGGTGTACAACCAATCGGAGTCTTGTATGCGGTACGAAAAGCCCACAGAGCATCATCAAGTTTATCGGCCCATGAGGCAAGATGCTCTCCCACGGTTCTTTCAAGAATTCGCTTTAATCCTCGGTTAGAGATTTCAGCCTGGCCATTAGTTTATGGGTGGTAGGCGGTGGAAAGACGATGATTTACACCATACTTAGCCATGACTCTTGCGAATTGGTCATTGCAAAAATGAGTCCCGCGATCACTAATAATGGCACGAGGCACACCGAATCTAGCGAACAGCGATTTCAAAAAGTTACAAACCACCCTTGCGTCATTAGTGTGTAAAGCTTTGGCTTCAACCCATTCAGAAACGTAGCCAACGGCTACAAGGATGTATTTGTTTCCTTTAGATGAAGGGAATGGTCCCATAAAGTCGATACCCCAAACATCAAAGACTTCACACTCTTGTATGAAATTCTGAGGCATCTCGTCTTTATGTGTGATCTTGCCTTGTTTTTGGCAAACATCATAATGTTTAACCATCTCGTGAGCATCACGATAAATGGTGGGCCAATAAAATCCCGAGTCAAACACTTTTTTGCCGGTGTAGTTGGGACCAAAGTGACCACCGGTGGGTCCTTTGTGGCAAGCTTCGAGAATGTCTAAAGCTGCCGGTCCATCAACACATCGGCGAATAATCAAATCAGCACATTGTTTGAATAGATACGGGTCATCCCAAAAGTAAGTCTTAATGTCTTTGAAGAACTTCTTCTTTTGTTGGGATGTTAGCCCGTCAACGAGAATTCCACCCGCCAAGTAGTTTGCAACGTCCGCAAACCACGGGGTTTCATCAGAAGTCGAGTTGATAGACATTAAGGTCTCCAGGGGAAAAGAGTCATTGATCTCTTTGTTCGGATGATCCCCTTGGTAAGGATCCTCAAGTCTACTGAGATGATCCGCGGCTAGGTTTTCAGCTCCCTTCTTATCACGAATTTCGATTTTAAATTCTTGAAGTAGCAAAACCCAGCGAAGAAGTCTTGGTTTGGAATCTTGTTTAGTTAACAAGTACTTCAACGCGGAATGATCGGTATACACGATGGTGGTAGAAAGGACAAGATAGGGGCGAAATTTTTCAAAAGCATAGACAACAGCTAAAAGCTCTTTTTCGGTTGTCATGTAATGCAATTGAGCCCCCGTCATTGTCTTGCTAGCGTAATGGATCGGTTGGAAGTGGTTGTTCACTCTTTGGCCCAAAACCGCTCCAATAGCAAAGTCGCTAGCATCGCACATCAACTCGAAAGGCAGCTCCCAATTAGTGGTAACCAAGACCGGTGCTTTAGTTAGCTTATCCTTAAGCAGGTTGAAGGCTTCAATACACTCGTTGGAAAAGATAAAAGGAGTATCTTTTTCCAAGAGGTGGGTCATCGGGTGAGCGATTTTAGAAAAATCTTTGATAAAGCGACGGTAGAAGCCCGCATGACCGAGGAAACTTCTCACACCCTTCACGGTTGAAGGTGGAGGAAACTTAGTGATAACATCGACTTTAGCACGGTTCACTTCAAGACCGGCTTTGGAGATTTTGTGTCCTAGCACGATGCCCTCTTTTACCATGAAATGGCATTTTTCCCAATTAAGAACAAGGCGAGTGTCTTCACACCGCTTAAGCATACGTTCTAAATTGGCAAGGCAAGCCGAGAAAGAATCGCCATAAACCGAGAAATCATCCATGAAAACTTCCATAGTTTCTTCAACCATGTCATGGAATATCGCCATCATACACCTTTGGAACATCCCAGGAGCATTGTATAAACCAAAAGGCATGCGTTTGTAAGCAAATGTTCCATAGGGACAAGTGAATGTGGTTTTCTCTTGGTCTTTGGGATCGATGGGAATTTGAAAATACCCGGAGAAACCGTCTAAGAAGCAGTAATAATCATTACCCGCTAGACGCTCGAGTATTTGATCCATGAAAGGAAGAGGAAAGTGATATTTTCTCGTGGCATCATTGAGTTTGCGATAGTCGATACAAAGTCTCCACCCAGTAACGAGACGAGTGGGAATCAACTCGTTGTGTTCATTGGGAACAACGGTTATTCCGCCCTTCTTGGGCACACAATGGACGGGACTTACCCATGGCGAATCCGAAATAGGGTAAATCAAGCCGGCATCAAGAAGTTTGAGAACCTCTTGTTTGATGATGTCATGAATTCGAGGATTAACCCTTCTTTGGCTCTGGATTGCGGGTCTAAATTCATCTTCCATGAGAATCTTGTGAGTACAAAAGTTTGGATCAATTCCGCGGATATCAGAAATTTTCCAAGCAATTGCTTTCTTATGATCTTTAAGCACGGCGATGAGGCGAGATTTCTCTTCTTTTTTCAAGTCCTTAGCAATGATGACGGGCGACTTCTTCTTATCTTCAAGGAATACTTACTCGAGATGGGACGGCAACTCCTTAAGTTCTAAATCCGGAGGATTTTCGATGGAAGGCGAATTCCAAATCGGTGCATCGATAGCAATAGCCTTGGGAGATGGTGGAGAAATATTGTCTTCTTTGAGAAGGTTCTCAATGAGTCGAATGTCTTCATCCCAATTGGTGGGAGAATCGTCATTTTCTAAGTTCACATCTCCCATGGTGGCTTCTAAATCTTTCCAAAGGAAATCACTTTCTCCAAATAGAGATAGTGATGAATCAATAGAGGAAACGGTCTAAACATTGGGAAGAGAGGTAGGAATACTTTTACAAGCATCTTTGAAGTGTTCTTCACAAGCCTCATCAAGAACGTCGATACAATTGACACTCTCGTATGAATAAGGTTGTTTAGAAAGCTTTCCCATGTTGAAGACAATTTTATCGTCACCCACTCTCATGATAAGCTCACCCGCTTCAACATCGATGAGAGTGCGACCGGTCCTCAAGAATGGACGTCCAACGATCAATGGCACACGAGGGTCCATGTCGTAGTCAACGACAACAAAATCGGCAGGAAAAGTGAATTTTTCGACTCCTGCAAAAACGTCTTCGGCTATCCCCACTGGATAAGCAACCGTACGGTTAGCTAATTCCAAAGTCATTTTGGTGGGGACTAGCTCAGGGAGAGATAATTGCTTCCAAACGCTTAAGGGCATTAAGTTAATATTGGCACCTAGATCGGCTAGGGCCATGCAATTCTCTACTCCCGGGAAGTTGCAAGGGATTAAGAAGTGACCCGGATCACCAAGCTTGGTTGGCAATTTCCTTAAGAGCACTGCAGAGCAATTCTCATAAGTTGGGTGTTAGCAATATCAAGAAGCTTCTCCTTGTCGCTAAGAAGATCTTTGAACATTTTTGCGTATTTAGGCATGTGAGCGAGAGCCTCAGCGAAGGAGATGTTGAAATTCAATTGTTTAAACATTTTGAGGAAGTTTGAAACCTGAATATCGTCCTTGCTTTTGAGCTTCTCTTTCCTCAACCCTGAGGGATAAGGTATATCGGAAGAAGAGGAAGGATTTAGAATAGTGGGATCACTCACATCCTTGGGTGAAGGAGGGGTAGAAGTAAGAGGTAGAGAAATTGGGGAAATAGAAGGTTGAGGAATAGGAGCAGGTGACTCGTTTTCCTTAGTCACAATCACTGGTGGAGGTATAGGAAGCTCGGGTTCCTTGGTACCTTTGCCACTGCGAGTGGTGATTGCTTTCATCTCCCCTCTTGGATTCGCAACGGTGTTACTCGAAAGAGTACCCGAAGAAGAGGATTGATTACCTTGGAAGAAACTAGCCATCATGTTCCTTAAGTCATTCGTTTGACTTGCCAAAGTGTTTCTCATATCAGCTCGAAGATCGTTTCCTTGTTTCACCATGTCTGCTTTTAAGTTGAGCACTTCCCGCTGGAGATTGTCCACGATCACATCATTAGTCCTCATGTAGGTTCCAATATCTTGGGGTAATACGGTGGGTTTGTTGGGAGGAGCATTGTAGGCGGGTGGTTGATAAGCAGGTTGTTGGTAAACTTGGTTGTTTCTTTGAGGTGGATATGGTTGTTTGTGAGGTGGTTGGTATGGTGCACGAGGTTGTTGTTGAGGAGGGCGATTGAGGTTTTGTTGTTGGTTTGGGTTGTTAGGAGGAAAACCGGGCGGTGAGAGAAAGTTGTTTGAGCGGTAGCTAAGCAAGTTGCGGTCTCCTTGAGGACGAGCTTGAGAAGCGGCCGGAGGATAGGTACCTTATGCTGCATTAACATTCTCAGAAGGATAGTCTTGGGTGGCGGTACAAGTGGTGTAAGAGTGAGGACCCCCGCATATTTCACATGGTTGGCTAACAGCATTGACTTGAGCGTCTTGAGCGTTTTTAGCGTTGATGTTGTTGGTGTTGTTAGCGGTGTGGGTAACAAGCGATTCAAGAAGCGTAGTAATTTTGTCAAGTCGCGTGTCGCTGTCACTAGTACTAGCACTAGCGGCATTGGTCCGAACACTCTTTATTTGCACACGAGACTTATTTTCAATAATATCCCAAGCGGCATTAGAAGTCTTAACCAAAATATTACCCCCGGAGGCACTATTTAGTGAATCTTGGTCATTCATGCTTAAACCATTATAAAAAGTATTAATTTGGTGCACTTTGGTAAAACCATGTTATGGGCACTTTCTCAAAAGGTCTTTAAAATGGTCCCAAGATTCACTAAAAGACTCATCGTACTTTTGTTCAAAATTAATGATTTCATTCCGCAAAGCGGTAGTACGAGAGGGTGGGAAAAAGTAATTTATGAATTTGGTCTCCAAATCCGTCCACGTCAGAATACTTTGTGGCGATTCCTTTGCAAGCCAATGCCGGGCTTGTCCCTCTAAGGAGAAAGGAAAAAGTTGTAAACGGATTACCTCTTGTGGAACACCATTGAATTTGACCGTATTCGTGAGTTGCAGGAACCTTTTGATGTGGTCATGAGGATCATCAATGGTACGCCCCAAGAATGGTTGAGCAGAGACCATCTGAATAAAGCCGGATTTAAGCTCAAAGTTGTTGGCTGCAATCGCGGGTATGACAATTGGATCATTGTTGCCCTCCACATGTGCTTGTAAAAGTTCAATCATAGGGCGATTGTCTGGTAGAGGTTCATTGTTGTTGTTATTATTGTTGTTGAGAGGTGGATTGTTGTTGTTATTATTGTTGTTTTGAGGTGGATTGTTATTGTTGTTGTGTACACCGGCCATGTCTAAGTCTTCGAGAGGCTCGGGCTCTTGATAAGACGTTGATCGTGTACGCATGCACCTGCAAAAGAACTAACAAAGCAAACAAGAAATATTTTTGTCTTTTTTATGTTTTTTACTTTTTAGGATTTTTGAAAATTTTATATTTTTTTGGGTTTTTGAAAGTTTTTATGAAAAAGTAACGTTCACGGTGAAGGGATCCCAAAATCCAAGTTCTCACAAAAAACTGTTAATCTTTACGAGAAGAGCCGGCAGCGGCGCCATTTGATACACTGATTTTCATGGTTCTGATTAGTTCTCGGAATCTTCTCGAATTGATCACGGTTTAAAGTGGAATAGTTGTTCTTGGTAAAAGGGGTTGGTTTGTTTGTTTATCGAATTTTTAAACTAAATGCAAGTAATTAAAACTGTCGTTGAGTAAGACAGAAGTCGTAAAATTAAACTACAAATAAGAGCGTGCAATCTTTGGAAATTAAAACTTAACAATTCAAAAACTTTAAAACATGTTTAAAATAAACTAAGTAAAAGAGCGGGAAAAACTAGATTTGAAAATTAAGCAAAAACAAAACAAAGACCTGAGTCCGATCGTAATGCGATCGTACTCAAACAGTAATCCAGATCGCAACGCGATCGTACCCAAAATAATACGATGGATCGTGTTCACCGATCGCACTCGATGCGATCACAACAAAAGAGATAGGATCGTACTCTTCAGTACGATGGGGGGGGGGGGGCGATCTTACTACCAGATCGCAACCACGATCGCAATGAGTGATCGTGGTCTTTGATCGTGGTTCCGGATCGTGACAAACAGATCGCGATCAATGCGATCGAAGCAGGGAAGAGAGACCTGATCGCACCCCAGATCGTAACGAGAGATCGTGGGCGTGGATCGTACCAGGGAAAGAAAATCAGATCGCACTCTAAGAGATCGTAGCCAGATGATCGTACCAAGTAAACCCTACTAAGATGGAAAAGGCGTCCAAAAGAGAAATAAGCTCAAGCAAATAAGTAGTAACCAATAAGCAGATTCAAACTTCTAAACAAAGATAAATAAGCACATTTTCAAAGACTTTTGAATCTAACCGTGAAACTTAATAAACCAAATATAAAATGATAAATAGTTTAGGAAAACGTAAAAGTAAATAAGCCAAAACAATCGAATAAGCCAATAAGCATCAAGGGCTTATAGCTTATACGTGTATGAGCTTAAATAGGAACAAGAAAGATTAACCTTTAATCACGAACTCATCCAATCACCCAAACCGTATGAAATGAAACAATCGGATCAAAGATTAAGGTAAACTAAGAAATGTAGAAGGAGATTAAAGAACTTAAAAGCTTAACTTGAATTAGATTAATGAAATCCAAAATACAAAAAAGCTTAAAACTTGAAAGATAAAAATGGAGAAAAGAAAAATCTTAGTGAGAGAAAGTTGAGAACTTTCTCTCTCTAAAACTAGAAAAATGAAAAATGAAAAACTAGCTAACTCCCCTCCTAATGTGATTAGGAGGGTATTTATAGGGAGTTGGGAAGTGCATGTGTGGTGCTTCCTTCTTTCTTTTTCTTCTCGACTCGATTTAATTCATTTGTCTTTCTCGATGTCGTCTCAGGATTAATTAAACTCGTCTTAATATTTCTTCATTTATTTAGACTCGAGTTCCTTCGACATATGTAAATCTTCCATCTTTGGTCCTTTTCTTCGATAAATCTTCAAATAGGCCCATTGACTTCAAATCTTTTGCATCTCTTGGACAATAGACTTCGTCTTGAGTCTTTTTTCTTTGATAAAACCCGTGCAATCCCATGTTTTCTTCAGTATTTATCCGGTTGGCTCTGAAAACACAATAAACACAAAAACCACGCATAATTCCAAACAAATGATATTAAATACACGTTTTGGTCTCGTTTTAGCAAGAAATAAGTGGTAAAAGGATGGGTGTTTTCACACCTATCACTAAAGTGTGATGGTTTCTCCACCGGTGTAAAGAAGAATTAATTACTAGTGAAGTAGAACTCTCGAGTGGATACTCGAGGAGTGGAAGTAGGAACAAGATAAGTGAGATCTCTCTAGGACAAACCACTATAAATCCATGTGCATTGTGGTTTGTTTCTTTATTACTTCAATTCATTTACCTCACGAATTATACTTTATCTATATATCCTTACAATCACGAAATGTTTCTAAAAAATTAAAACTAATCAGAGAAAACTATTCAACCCCCATTCTAGTTTTCTACATATACGATACATAATAAACTTATGACTGAACATTCTTGTTTGACTCAATATTTTGAGGCAAACAATCTCCCACAATGAGAGGTCATTCCTCTATGACATTTGGAGATTTATAGAGATTACTAATCTCGTCATGAATGAGCCGGGAACGTGTAATGGTAGTCTTGTTCCTTCATGCTGTGATCTTTGAGCCTTTGTCGTTGTTTTTCGACTTTGTCTTTAATCTTGAGATCTTCAAATCTGTGACCGAATCATTCTTGATGATAAATATTTTGAGATTAACATCTCTCTCACTGAGAGGTCATTCCTCTAAGACATGCGAGTATTTATGGAGATAATTAATCTTTAGTATTGAGATCTTCAAAATGATTGCTTCATTGTTGTTGGTCACCATCGTTGACTTGTCTTTTCCATCATGCAATTCTTGTGTCTTCATCCACATGCTCACACTATGCACCATCTTGAAAGCTTGCTGATAATCTCCTTTGAAGAGAGGTCATTCCTCTACATAAATTGTTAAGGAAGATTCTGAACATCAGAGTTGCAGAAGTCTTTAGATTTCTTGATCGTTGAATATGTCTTTGGGCATGAGTATGTGTTTTTGAATCTTCGACTTTGTTGAGTACACCATAACGCCACCTTCTCAATAAAAAACATAGATACGGACTAAATGGCTTTGACATTCGTCCTAAATCGGTAGCGTTTAACCTCCAGTCGGTGAAGATCGTTAGACGGTATTAAATACCGTACTTGTGATTAGGTAGATTCAATTAAGAACCTCCTTGACAGGGTTCACGGCTGTACTAGTCGTTCTCTTTACTCAATCGTCTTAAAGCTAGACTACGAACATAAAGAGTGAATCAATTGGATAAAATAATTGCTTGATTAAAGTCGTCAATTCAAGTTCCTGGAACAAGTTTGATTCATAACGAATCTTACCATTGTTGCTTTCCAGTTGACACAAGCTTGATTCATAAAGAATCTCGCAAGTCACCTACCGTAGTGCTGTTTGAGGTTGACGCTAGAAGGATCTCCATTCGTCACTGTGAATATTAATGAATATCACTCTGAATGTTCTGGGAAGACCATAAAGATATTGCGTAGAAACATAAAACGAGTTTGAATCGATTAAGAATCAAACTGATGTTGCTTTTCAGTTTACACATGTTTAATTCATAAAGAATCTTACACATGACCTACCGCAGTGTTGTTTGATGTTAGCACTGGAAGGATTTCCACTCATCATTGTGAATACTAAGTGGTATCACTCTGAGTGTTCTAGAAATATCGCAAGGATATAGCGTAGGACTCTCTTCTTTGTCATGTAGTGTGTCCTAACGACATTTTATTGATCTCTTGGCTCTAGACTCGATTTATGCACTTTTAATGGTCGGAGGCTGGAGCAGATGCCACCTATTCAATATCAACTATATCGGAGTGAGAAAGTCAATAGAAGTCGTGTTGTTCTCCGCAAAAATAAAACAAACTTCTTTTGAGAGAAGCCTGAGTTAGCTAGGGAAGGGTTGTGCATTACATCACTGGGTCCATGATGTGTTGTCTTCATGATGTGTTGACCTGGTTTCTGCCTAAGTTGTATGGAGGGCTATTTTCTTTTCACCCTTTATCCTTACATTTCTTTTTAATTCTTCAACCCATTCAATGCTTACCAAAACGTCATTACTAGCACCTTGTTGTGATTGTTCCAGTGCTAGCTTAAGTACTTAGTCGACATTTTTCCCTTTTTACATTCTACTCCATCTTTTCTAAGGACTTCTAATAATCTATTGGATTGTCCTTGGGAAGATCCCTCGGTTCTAGTTGGATCATAGGACTTATACCTAACCACCTTTTGACACCTATAACATCGTGAATTAAAGAGGTTGTGGGTATTAGGTCGTAACCATAAAACCACTTGAAATTCTACCAAAGTGTTTGAAAACATTTAACACCTTGATAGTTTTGACGTTTCAGAAAAGCTCCCCCTTCACATGTGCATCGATAATCGAAAGTGTTTCGTACATGTGGGTAAGAGTTAAAGTGCTTGAGTCTTATATGTTCATTTCATATATTAGATCACATTTTAATCACATTTTATCCCTATCTCTAATATATAAAATTGTTTGATATAAGAGATACCAAATTTGATTAAAATATATCACGAAAAATAGTCTTGTAAATCTTTTGGGAGAAAAATGTGTCTTACTTGCATGATTATTAAAACATTTTATCCAGTGTCGAGCACACAAATTTTGAAACATTTTTAATAATCACTGAAAAACTCTTGAAAAAATTGTACTCGCATACTACATGTTCATGAAAACATAAAAGATTGTCGTTGAAAAATGTGATCACGAACATCAAAGCATTTTCATGTGTATAATACCAAATGATATTTATGCACAATGTGTTGGATACATAAAATTGTTTTGACATAATATATCCAACAACATTAAAACTTTGACTTTTGAAAACTCCCCCTCAAAAGTTGATCCAATTGAATTGTCATTACGAGGATGTGATTCACATTTCGCTTTTTGAGGATAGGAGTTGTTGAACACATAATCTTTGAAAGATTTTGAATAATCATTGAAAAATTCTTGAAAAAAATTGTGTTCAACGCTTTTTGAAAAATCCATTTCTTTTTGGCGATATGGTTTTTCTAAAGCATAAACTTGAGTTCATAGATTTTGAATGTCTTGACGAATCCACTCAAGTGTAAGAAGATTCCTCTTCTTTTGCAGAGGGTAAGGGCACCAAATCGTACACTCCCCCGTGAATATAGATCTGGGTTGCAATCTAAAAGTGGGTACAAGCCATTGTAAGCTCAAAACTTTGAATATTTTGTGACAAGCTCAACCTGTGATAGATTTCTCTACCCGTTGTTAGGATAAGTTATCTTTAAAGATACACTTCCCATTATTTGAGGTCTGAGTTACTGTTTGACATTTAACTGTAAGTCATTTACATGAGCTTAAAAACTTTGAATGTTTTTATCGAAAGCTCATGATCGAGAAATTATTTTCCCATTGTTAAGGATAAGTTATCATCCGTGATAATCTTTCCTTTCTTTAAATCTCGAGTCACAGTCTGAAGTAATTGTAAGTCCTTGAAATGACATGTTTTGAAAAAATATTTACAACTTTCATTCGAGCTTTATGTACACACCCGTGTCGTTATTGAGCGACATTTCTAGGTACGTCCATATTATCGTTACTGAAAAACATGTCGAGAAGAATATTTTTGGTATTTTGAAAGGGTTTTCCATTTTTTATTTTCTTTTTCTATAGATATTTAAATTTTATTTTATTTTTATATTTTCTTAAGTTTTTCGAAGATAATCCAAAATAGACTTTTGTAGAACAAAAGAGGGTGATATCGAATGTACAGAATTGGAACCCTTTGAGGAAGAAGTGGGTTTAGAATCCGCTGAAGTACTTGCAATCAATGAAGAAGAGTTTGCACAAATACTAGTGTTAGGAGTAACAAATTCTTTTTCTACAAGCAACACCGTAGCATTAGTGCTGGCGCAGGTTTCAACACTCTTCTCTATAGGAATCAACTTAAGACCAATATTCTTGAAGATCCGACCCGTTGGTTTCCACTGAATACTAGATCTAGGAGTAGTTTTCTCTTGCACAGTAGAAGACTTCTTTGGAGAGAAACTATTGCCTATATTGATCCGCCTTGCAGATTGCTTCGTATTGCTTTTATTTTCGACAATTTTGTATCTCCTTATTGTCTTATGGGATTGTGCATTCACTCTTCATGCAAAGGCACGAGATTTTACCTCATAGAGGTATTGCAGAATGAA
The DNA here is from genome assembly GCA_025667525.1 of Glebionis coronaria. NCBI lineage: Eukaryota > Viridiplantae > Streptophyta > Magnoliopsida > Asterales > Asteraceae > Glebionis > Glebionis coronaria. The sequence goes on from CM046882.1 coordinate 80,944,858, forward strand.
ATGGTCATGATTTCCATTGTGAGTGCCCTTCTTGCACGTGGGGCATACGGGGAATTTGAGATTCACGAAAGTCCTTGTGTACCTAGATTTTGTTGATCTTTCAGTCGTAGTGTTTGGTACACGACTACTCATTGATGGTCGCTAATTCCTAGGTTGTTGGTAAGGAATCCTAGGTTTCGGTTGTCTACCATTAGGAGTGTGTTGAACTCTAGCGGTTGTTGGTGTACTAGGTTTTGAATACACGATGCTTTCTTTCTGAATCTTCCCTTTTGCTTAGCGTCCTCTAGGTTGTTGGTATGAACTAAGTCATTTGAACCTACAGATTCCTTTGTGGACGTAAATGTCACACGCTTGGGAGTATTCCTAGAAGTGCTAGGTGCATTCACATGGTTGGGTTTAGAAAAAGTGGGTTTTCGAAATGGAGGAGGAACATAGGGTGAAATGGCTGGTTTTGGAACACTTCGTTGCACATCAGTCTTAGGAGGTAACCTAGATTTCACATGAGAAGAATTTGAGAAAGAAGTCGGTTTTTCTAAGATAGATGGCTTTGTAACCTTGTACGCATTGGGTTGTCGAACAACAGGTTTCACAACTTTAGTTTCCACAGTTTTCCCACCCATCTTTGCAACGAGTTTCTTTAACTCTTCTATCGCTATGTCCCTGTCTTGTAACCGAGCTTTCAAATCCGTAATTTCCAAACTCTTTTCATTCGTTTCTCGACAAGATGTGGAAAGTTTTACTTGTAAGTTATTATCATTTGGAAATTTTTCGATTTTGTCTTGCAAAGCAAGTTCAAGAGAATAACAATATTTTTGAAAGAAATCACTTCGGTGTTGAATTAACGTAAACGCCTTTTTATCAACATTTTTTTTGTGATTCGAAAGCTCAATTTCAAGATGTTTACACTCTTTGACCTTATCAAGATAATTGCATGCAACATCAGAATATTCATCTATATCAGCACAAGATTTAAGAGTAACACATAAAATATATTTGGAGAGACATTCTTCTAAGAGTAGATCATATTCGTTTGAAAACTCTGATCTTTTAGTTTGAAGTTCATGTGACAACTCGGGTTTTGGTGAGTCAGTTGTCACCCGTTAACCGCTAATTATGTGTTGGTATATGTGCACAATATTTTTTATATGTTTTTATGAGTTATTTTGGGAATAAGGAAGAATTAAAAGAGTTACATGATGTGTAAATCATGGTACAATTTGGAAATGAAATGAAATGAAATGAGTTCAAAAATGAACTGGAGAAAAGTTCGGGTATCGTTTTTATAAGGTTTCGTTTACGTATCGTATCTTGTATGTATGTATTAAGTATATATAATATGGTTAGGATAAGTATTAGAGTTACTTTCTATATTTAGAAACTTTTAGAAATGAAGGCTAGTTCGAAAATCGCGTAAAAAGTCGAAAAATTAGTAAAAGGGTGCCCGATTTGGAGCCGAAAGTGTATAGGAGTATAAGTAAACATAAAATAGGAGGGGGTGGAGTGTAAATATGATAAAACACAAAGAGGATTCGAATTTGTGGGTCCCATAGCCGAAATTTTATTAATTAAATTAATAAAAATAGGATAATTACCATTTAAAAGTCCTAATTTGGTCTAAACTTATCCAGAAGGTTACCAAGACCTATATAAACACCCCTAGACACCTAAAAATGACTAATAACCCTAAATAAACCTACAATCAGTCTAAATCTTCAATGGCTATCAAGAGGAGTCAAAATTATGATTAGGGTTCATTAATTTTTCTTTATTCAAGGTAAGTGATCAATTTAACTTTAATATAATTCATGTTTTTATTAATTAATCACGATTGTAATGTTAATTAACCATCATTAAGATGATTAGGGTTTTATTAATTTTCTATAAATATAGTAATTAAGATCCATCAATGATTTTAGGGTTCTTGTTTAATAATTTAAGGGTAATTAATGATGTTTAGAGGGTTAGTGCATAAAGGCGTAAAACAATCTGACTGTTAGGATTGTCTTGTGTCGACTGTTCCGGGAAGTAGGTAGCACATTTGGTCGAGTTTATTTTTTTTTAAAAATTAAGTCCAGAGAGTCTACTTTTCAAAAATGTAAGGTTGGTCGAAAATGGAGTTAGGGAAGGTCGTCAAACAATTTTTACAAAAACAGTGTGCTGTTCAGGAATAAATTTGAATTTCGGCAATTTGAGTCAAAATCTAACCAAACGAATGAGATAGCCAAATATTTTTGATTTGGGAACTCTTTATAATATATATGAAAGTACTGGAGGTTTTCAATAAGAGTTATGGTGTTTAGGTCGGGCTTCTGGTGACAAACATTTAGCATGTACAGAAAATCAGTTTCGGTGAAAACAACTTTTGGCGTAGAGACTAAACGAAAGGGTTAAACGTATAAGAAGAAAGTAAAATTGGTTTTTGGAGTTCTTAGATCATATAACAACATAAATCCAGTAGGGTAGGAGCCAAGTGTGGTGTTAAGTTCACTTCATGTGATCGTTTAGTGAGTAGTAAACCGTACCGGGGAAAAACTGTATTTTTACGTATAGAATAGCTTGTAGTGGGAGAACTAGATAGTGGGGATTGGGGGATTAGATTCATCTCCTTTATTTTTACTTAACTTGGGTGTTAAGAACTGAGCTAAGGGTGTCGTGTATGATTTTATAGGTTTGTAGGAGTGCTAGCTTGCTGTGCTATCAGGTGAGTTCATAGTCCCATTTTCACTGAGTATTTAATTGTTTTCTTCTAGTATGGGATGGAGATGACACTTGTGGTGTTCTTAAATCTTTTGGTACTATATTTTTATAAATCTTTGGACATAGATGTGTTATTGTGTGACATGCGTGCTTATGTGTTCTCATATGTGCTTTGATATGTGTTTTGATATGTGAATCTTGTTTGGGTTGTGATTGGCTTTGGTACATAGATGTATGGGCGTCTACGGGACCAGTTGTGATGTGTGTGGAGCGTGGGGTACGATCCAACCTGAGTACTTGTGCATCGTCTCTTTGGATGCAAGATATCTCGACGGGGATATGGTTCATCTTCCACTAGTGGTGTGGGAAAGATCCGGATAGTGTGGTGTATTGTTCTTATGTGTGTGACGGGATACTTCTTGATTGTTATAGTGTGGTGCATTGTTCTTATTGTGTGTTCTTGACTGATATAATTATGCTTTGTTTGTAGTTGTATGTAACATGATTATCACATTATGGTCTATTGTTTTAATTTGTTTTCTTCAACTTATTTACAGTGGTTGACAAGGTTTCTTAAGATGTTTTGATAACTTAAACCTATGTTCTCACCAACTTTATGTTGACAAATTTTAGTGTCATTTTCAGGTGAGGTAGTTATAAAGGATGATGTTTGAAGTGGCTAGAGTCTAGAGGCTGCTAGGATTGCATTAGGAGGAATCCATTTCCTCTTAGTCTTTACTTATGTTTGAATAAGTGATACTTTGTAGACACCTATATGTTTGTTATTGTTAATTGTATGTCTTTGGTAAGAGGTAGACCTGTTACCTACTTACCTAGACGCCCGCATTGTTTGTGATATCTTCATGACATTGTGTCCCCATTTATGATATTTCCATTTTATTTAGTTATCTCTATAGACACGCTATTGTTGTGATGATATCCATACGTCGCGCCCCATATTCCGCCATGGTGGGGTGTGACAGAATGGTATCAGAGCCAATGGTTATAGAGAATTAGGTTGCCTAGTCGCGTAGCCTAGTCTATATCTTAAGGGTCCCTGCATATAGGTGTCATAGGAATATGTGTGCATTTTATATTAATTGATGTGTTTGGATGTTATTTATTGCGATATTTTGACTAGTATGAATTGAACCATAGTAAGTTCATACTTAGCTACATGTTATTTTCTTTATGAGTTTTGACTAGTGCGTGTTGAACCATAGTCGTATATGCTAGTCATTGTTGGATTTCGTTTAATTATGCTTTCATGTTCTTTATACATTTTGAATTTTGTCTACGCTGGTTCAGCTGGATTACGAGTTTATGTGTTTCATGCATTGGCTACGTTATTTTGATACATGGAATTTTGGACATTATGTTATGTTGTGGATTATGTGCTTATGTGAGTTGTAGGATCTATGTGCTTATTTGAGTTGGTAGACTGATGTGTTATGTGTAGTATTAGTGTCATCATAGGAGGGAGTGCATTAGTGAAAGGGGACTGGTATAAGTATGATGGCCAACATAGTTATACAAGTACCACGACATCAATGGATTCCTAAGTATGGTTGCATGAAAGAGGGTTAATACATGTTTGTATAATATATGTTGGATGGACTTGAGTTTATGTACGCCTATGCCTATATATGTATATATCCCTTCTACTTATCGGTTGTATTCTTAGGATGGGTTTCTAGCTCTTTTCTCTTTGGGATGTTCAACTTCTGTAGTAGCGCATTTATCGATTCCTCATTTCGCGTGTTTGTTTGTACGGTACTTTTGGTGTAGAGGCTATTGAGAGGGTGGAGATTTCTTTTTGGAATAACGATATCTTTTGTTTTGAGTCTTACATGGTAAAAAAATAAAACTTGCAAATAGTAAAATAAAAATAGTTGTTGGTAGTCGATAAAATGAGGGTAAAGTGTCAGACGTGTTTGAAATAAGGTGGAATATAAATTCTTTAACATATAAGCATGACTTGTTTATTTAAAAATAAAAAAATGGTTTTGATCACATAAAGTTAATGATCTTTAAATAAATTTTTAATCTTATTTAATTATATATGTTAAAATCATATAATTAATCATAGGGTGGGTGAGAGTTTTTTATTTTTTGGTATTAAAATAAATTAGGGCTCGAATTTGGTAATTAATAAGGGGTTTTATGGTTTAAAATCGTTCTGGTCATAACTTGTTCGTTTTTAAAGCTTTTTGGGTGATTCAAAAGCCTAAAATTATGTACTCAGAACGTACTTTTCAAATATTCAAAATTTTTAGCAAATGGAGGTCAGTAGCTAAGGGGCTGTTTCTTTTTAATTTTTTTGGCTGGTTGCTAACAATTATGGGCCCAAGTGGACACATTTTATGTTTCTTTTTTCCTCTCGTTCTGTCTAAGGCTCTTGTTTGGGAGGTCTTCAAAATCCTTCCTCTCTCCAACCAGAAATAAAACTAGACCACTTTGCCCCTTTTTTCTTAACTGTAAAAAAGCATTTAATCCAAGAAACTACTCGACATCTTCCAAAGATAATGCTTTAAATGTAACCATCATTTTCAACCCACTTGCAAACATGTCACTGCTGCAACCATATCACCCACAGCTGTCATCCTACCCGGTTTGTTGTGCCTCAGTTCACCACCGATCTACCGTGTCACGAGGGATACGATTGAGGTTGTGGGATGAAGCTTTTGTTAGATGCGTTGTTGTTTACTTTTGGTTGCAATCCGTATTTACAGTTGTGATGGTGGTCAATTTGTGTTTAAAAGCAAAGTTGATTCTGTATAGATCTACATATGCCAAATGGTGATATGGTTAATTTGTTCATTTGGGTTTGAATAAATTTATTTGCTAAAATGGTGATATGGTATTGATCTAGATCTACATCTGCTCAAAAGCAAGTTGAATTGCACAAGTACTTCGTTGAATTTCCATCATCTGGGTATAAGCACAAGGGCATATTCGTCATATATTGAATTAATATGTTCATTTGGATGAGAAAAAGAAACAACATTTGGGTATTTAGTTCTGGCTCCACAAATAGTTTACTTCTCAAAATAGACACTATATCCACATACCACTTATTTAAGAAAAAAAAGAAACAACACCTAAGTCTATTTAATTGTACAAGTGTCGAGTTCAAGGTTAATTTTCGGACAACATGGTTTAAACTTATGTTTTGGGTATTTTGGGGTTATGAACACTTGGAGGGTTAACATAGAGATGAGTTGGGATAGAATTTGAGAGTTCTTTAGACCTTTGAATACGTGGTTATATTTTGATGAGTTTTGATTTATGGTATTTATGAGTAAGACTGAAATCGGGGTGACAGTTTTAAACCCGTTGAGTTATGTGACGGCTCCTAACTTGGTTTCAAGACAGTTCTTGTTTGATGAGTTGCGAGATTTAGTTAGGTTGGTTACATAACTTTATGGTTTTAATAAGTTTCCTCGCGAACGGTTAAGGCTCATGTGTTGTTGGTTGAGATTATTTTAGTATAAACTGAGTTCACGTTTGAACGTGAAGGTTTTATCAGGGATATGTATCCCCATTTGTTTGCTGAGAATAATTTTGAGTTTCTATTAGGAGGGGATGATGTGATAACTCGGGTTTTGGTGAGTCAGTTGTCACCTGTTAACCACTAATTATGTATTGGGTTGTGTGCACAATATCTTTTATATGTTTTTATTAGTGAGTTTGGGAATAAGGAAGAATTAAATGAGTTACATGATGTGTAAATCATGGTACAAGTTGGAAATAAAATGAAAGGAAATGAGTTCAAAATTGAACTGCAGAAAAGTTCGGGTATCGTTTTTCTAAGGTTTCGTTTACGTATCGTATGTTGTATGTATGTATTAATTATATATTATATGGTTAGGATAAGTATTAGAGTTACTTTCTATATTTATAAACTTTTAGAAATGAAGGCTAGTTCGAAAATCGCGTAAAAAGTCGAAAAATTAGTAAAAGGGTGTCCGGTTTGGACCCGAAAGTGTATAGGAGTATAAGTAAACATAAAATAGGAGGGGGAGAGTGTAAATATGATAAAACACCGAGAGGAGTCGAATTTGTGGCTCCCATAGCCGAAATTTTAATAATTAAATTAATAAAAATAGGATAATTACCATTTAAAAGTCCTAATTTGGTCTAAACTTGTCCAGACGGTTACCAAGACCTATGTAAACACCCCTACACCCCTAAAAATGACTAATAACCCTAAATAAACCTACAATCAGTCTAAATCTTCCATGGTTATCAGGAGGAGTCGAAATTATGATTAGGGTTCATTAATTTTTCTTGATTCAAGGTAAGTGATCAATTTAACTTTACTATAATTCATGTTTTTGTTAATTAATCACGATTGTAATGTTAATTAACCATCATTGAGATGATTAGGATTTTATTAATTTTCTAGAAAATATAGTAATTAAAATCCATCAATGATTTTAGGGTTCTTGTTTAATAATTTAAGGGTAATTAATGATGTTTAGAGGGTTAGTGCATAAAGGCGTAAAACAGTCTGATTTTTAGGGTTGTCTTGTGTCGACTGTTCCGGGTAGTAGGTAGCACCTTTGGTCGAGTTTATTTTTAAAAAAAAAAATAAGTCCAGAGAGTCTACTTTTCAAAATTGTAAGGTTGGTCGAAAATGGAGTTAGGGAAGGTCGTCAAACAATTTTTACAAAAACAGTGTGTTGTTCAGGAATAAATTTGGATTTTGGGAATTTGAGTCAAAATCTAACCAAACGAATGAGATAGCCAAAGATTTTTTATTTAGGAACTCTTTATAATATATATATGAAAGTACTGGAGGTTTTCAATAAGAGTTATGGTGTTTAGGTCGGGCTTTTGGTGACAAACATTTAGCATGTACAGAAAATCAGTTTTGGTGAAAACGACTTTTGGCGTATAGACTAAACGAAAGGGTTAAACGTGTAAGTAGAAAGTAAAATTGGTTTTTGGAGTTCTTAGATCATATAACAACATAAATCCAGTAGGGTAGGAGCCAAGTGTGGTGTTAATTTCACTTCATGTGATCGTTTAGTGAGTAGTAAATCGTACCAGGGAAAAACTAGATTTTTACGTATAGAATAGCTTGTAGCGGGAGAACTAGATAGTGTGGATTGGGGGATTAGATTCATCTCCTTGATTGTTACTTAACTTGGGTGTTAAGAACTAAGCTAAGGGTGTCGTGTATGATTTTATAGGTTTGTAGGAGTGCTAGCTTGCTGTGCTATCAGGTGAGTTCATAGTTCCATTTTCACTGAGTATTTAAATATTTTCTTCTAGTATGGGATGGAGATGACACTTGTGGTGTTCTTAAAATCTTTTGGTACTATATTTTTATAAATGTTTGAAAATATATGTGTTATTGTGTGACATGCGTGCTTATGTGTTCTCATATGTGCTTTGATATGTGTTATGATATGTGAATCTTGTTTGGGTTGTGATTGGCTTTGGTACATTGATGTATGGGCGTCTATGAGACCAGTTGTGATGTGTGTGGAGCGTGGGGCACGATCTGTCCTGAGTACTTGTGCATCGTCTCTTCGGAGGCAAGATATCTCGACGGAGATATGGTTCATCTTCCACTAGTGGTGTGGGAAAGATCCGGATAGTGTGGTGTATTGTTCTTATGTGTGTGACGGGATACTTCTTGATTGTTATAGTGTGGAGCATTGTTCTTATTGTGTGTTCTTGACTGATATAATTATGCTTTGTTTGTAGTTGTATGTAACATGATTATCACATTATGGTCTATTGCTTTAATTTTTTTTCTTCAACTTATTTACAGTGGTTGACAAGGTTTCTTAAGATGTTTTGATAACTTAAACCTATGTTCTCACCAACTTTATGTTGACAGATTTTAGTGTCATTTTCAGGTGAGGTATTTATGAAGGATGATGTTAGAAGTGGCTAGAGTCTAGAGGCTGCTAGGATTGCATTAGGAGGAATCCCTTTCCTCTTATTCTTTACTTATGTTTGAATAAGTGATACTTTGTAGACACCTATATGTTTGTTATTGTTAATTGTATGTCTTTGGTAAGAGGTAGACCTGTTACCTACTTACCTAGACGCCCGCATTGTTTGTGATATCTTCATGACATTGTGTCACCATTTATGATATTTCCATTTTATTTAGTTATCTCTATAGACACGCTATTGTTGTGATGATATACATACGTCGCGCCCCATATTCCGCCATGGTGGGGTGTGACAGTTCATCAATTTCTTTTTCAAGAGACTCAACATATTTCAAATCATCAAACATTTCTGACCGAATTAAGGTCTCAAATCCAAGAACAGTTGCTTTTATTGTCGCCACATTCGGATTTAAAAGTTCTTTCACAAACACAGTTATATCGTGGGGAATCTCTTTTTTCTACTCATCATTTTCACGTTTTTTTCTAGTCTCCTTCAACGATTGATTGAATATTATCAATGTGATGTTTAAGAATACCAAGTGTTTTCCTACTCTTGCTTTTAGAAGCATCAAGAGGCAAGTAGTTGATATATTTAGAAACACTTGATTTCTTAGTGGCAAAAATTTTCTTCCATTGAATTCTTCTTTGTTTGCTTTCAAAAAACAATTACTTTTCAAAAAAAATTGAGACGCGAGGTATAGATCTAAAAAACACACGAACACAATCAAAAACCAAAACTAATCACTAATCTACCCCGTGGCAAATTATACCAATTGATCTTCCACCACAAATCGAATCACATCTACTTTAAGCTCTGATACCAATTGTTGTACCCATATATAATCACTTCACCATGATAGATCTGAGAAAAAAAGTAAAGAAAGTAGATGAAAAGAGATGAGATCCATATAGAGAAAGTACAGAGAGAAAAAAAGAGAGAATGGTTGGAAACCTGAGAAATATTAGATTGAGAAGTATGAGAAAACAATGAACCAACCACCTCCTAACATGCTAGGAGGTGGGTATTTATAGTCTTAGCTTACATATAGCTTAATGGACTATTTGTTAATAGATTGGGCTTTCTTTTTGGGCTATAGGAACAAAACGTGGCCTATGTAGCTTAAAGACAAGCCCGTAAAACCCGACTAACCTACTACCTATTAAAACGTTCTAATATATGATACATAATAAACTTATGACCGAACATTCTTATTTGACTCAATGTTTTGAGGCTAACATATGACCTATATTGTTACTGAAGAACCACAAACATATAAGGCTGTTATGAAATCATCAGAAGCACCTTATTGGATAGAGGTCATTCAAATCGAAATAGACTCGATTATGCATAACAATACTTGGAAATAAGTTATCTACCCTCGGGACATAAACCAATACATCACAAATGGATCTTCAAAAAGAAACTAAGACCTGATGATACCATAGAAAAGTATAAGGCTCGATTAGTAGCCAAAGGATACCATAAAAAAGAAGGTCAATATTTCTTTGATACTTATTCACCGGTTACAAGAATAACGTCTATAAGAACACTGATTGCTATAACAGCAATTCACGACCTGATTATACATCAAATGGATGTGAAAATGTGTTCTTAATGGTGTAACTAAGGTTGTGTGCTATAAGCCAAGGGAGCACTTGACCAATCGGGTCAAGCTTGTAATGGTTGAGTCGGTCGTGATCGACATAGAGAGGTTGATGGTCAAGCAAACAACCGAAATGTAAAGGCACCAAAACCAAAAAAATACAACCCTTTCTATTTATATGTAAAAAAGTCACTTTTAGGTGGATATGATCCATGAATGGGTCGAGGTTATTTTCGGTAGCCTTTTCTCGAGTCATGATAGATAACTTGTTATTGAGCTCAGATGGTGATTCTACTAAGTGGTGTAAACTTCTTCATATAAAAGTTAATATTATGGTTCTGAAGCTCTTGCTAGATAGGCTTCCAACTCGTATAAATCTTTCGTCTCGCGGCATTGATATTCCTACTACGTTGTCCGATTTGTAAAGATCATTTGGAATCTAGAGATCACCTCTTTTTTTCTTGTACGTTTGATAAGAATATTATTGACACGTATGTGAGATGATGGGAGATTCAAATTCTTTATATGTCGATATTTTAACAATGGGTAGATTGGTTTAATTCTCTTTACTTAAATAGCAAGTAAAAGAATATCTTCAAGCAACTTTCTTCTCTCTATGGTGGTACGTTTGGGCGTTTCGTAATACTTGCATTTTTTTATCGACCATACCTAAGCAAAACTTGTTTTTTATAATTTTGGTTCAGTAACTTTTAATTGAGTCAATAGTAAAGGTAAGTCAAATCTAAGTTAGGTCAATTGGCTTAAAAATCCATCTTTGGATACATCTTTTATGTAATTTTGTTTTGATCTAACTTTGCTAGTTGAATAAATCGTATACCTTGTTGCACCATATCTAACTAATACAAGTCATTTTGGTCAGTTCACTTTCAATCTATTAAACTCGTAAGATACAGAAAGGTAAAATGTCATTTAATAAAACCAATGATGACAATGTTTCGGTTTAATAGTAGTATATGTGTATATTTCGTGTCGGTATGTACTTATACTAGTTGGTTTCTATTTAAATGATCAAATTCGTCAACTATAATACAAAGAAACTTGAAACAAGCCAAAAATGACACCAAATGAATACATAGACTATTACCAAAGTTCCAACAGAAAAGACAGAAAGTATTAACTTATGATCATACTTATGTCCATTGGAAGCTGCATTTCTTGTATTCTTCATCCAAGCTACAAACAAAGTGGAGAAACTTCTTATGTTGTTTTTCTTATGTTATTTATATACAGTATATCTTATGTCTGCTATAATGTATTTCAATTTAAACATGAATATGGCCACATTGAAAGTTCTTTGTTTTCTATGTGTTCTAGGTTTTGCGTGTTCGGCCACTTTAGCCGAGAACACTTCAGGAGGAACTACTGATGGGTCAGAAGCATGGGGATATGTTGAAGTTCGCCCTCGTACGTTTTTTTCTTCCCATAGTTGGCTTAGTTAATACAGAATTTAAGAACCTCGGCTGGAGCTAACTTTTTTGTTCTTGTTTTCATTGTAGAGGCACATTTGTTTTGGTGGTTGTACAAGAGTCCTAATCGAGTCGAAGATCCATCCAAACCATGGCCTACGATTCTATGGCTCCAAGGAGGTCCTGTAAGTACCAAACTAGGACAAACATATTTTTATAACTTGTTAGCTACGAGTATAAAAAACAGCCACTAGACGTTAATCTACCACAAATTGAAAAATTATTAGCTGGTTTCACCGCGTCACCATGCAACTATCATAATGAGATATATCGGTTTCTCGTGTTGTTCTCTTGCGAGCGTTTGTAACTAGCAATGTGACCAGTCCACACGCCTGATTCCTGATTGATCGAACAGTTTAATGCCGTTATCTATCTCCATGTTAATTTAGTTGACATGCCTAAATGCATCATCACAACCAAAAACGGGTCACTGATTAAAGTAAATAAAAAAAGTCTGATAGCAATTAAACAAAATGATATGCAGTTCATTTAGTTGCTTAAGACTATTCGACTTTGTGTTTATTGCAAAGTTTTTACCCAAAGGGGCACATTGGTGATTACTAATTAGTTATGGTTGCTAATGATTCTTTTGGTAATTATAGGGTGGTTCCGGAGTTGGTTTCGGAAATTTTGGAGAGATTGGGCCATTGGATGTTAATTTGAAGCCAAGAAACTCAACATGGCTTGAGAAGGCGGATCTATTGTTCGTGGTATGTGTTCATCGTTCTTATTAAAAACCAGAATATATATACACTCCAACAATTATATATGCTTTTTCTACCAGGGGCGAACTCTCAATAGGGTGTTGCACATAAACAATTTAGGCTAACTAAATTTACACTGTAATAAGGTGGCACAAAATTTGTTGAGGGTTGCACAAACCATAAAAACAACGGTTTTGAAGATTTTTTTCACTTCGTGACCTCAAAACGGGTGTAACCCGTGCCACCTGGCACCTATGTACGTAGCTCCGCCCCTGATTTCTACACCATTTTTCTTCTTCCTCAATGAAACTAGGTTGTAGTCATCAAAGATGTAAACATTTTATTCCATCAAAATAGGATTTACACCATGGTGGAAACCAAATGAGCAAAAAACTATTTTCATATTAGAAGGTGACTTTAGAATCGGATGCGCTCGCCAAGCGAGAAAGGCCCTGACCCTGCCAACCGATAAGTTCAAAATACGTTCAAACTTAGATGCATAATTTTAATTTATACTGTAACTCATATGTTCAGACAAAAAGGGCAGTGTCGACTTCACATTTCTATACTTTCAAGTTTTTGAACATCAATAAAACTGTTCGATATACTGTATTATATCTACTTAATTTGTTGCGGTGATTCGTGCTGTCTAATAAACATTTTTTTTGTTTCATAACTTAAAAGTTCATTTTTGTAATTCCAGGATAGCCCGGTTGGGACTGGATATAGTTATGTAGAGGACGATAACTTGTTTGTCACAACTGACGTAGAAGCAGCAACAGATTTAACGACATTGCTAAAGGCTATCTACAACGGAAACACGACTCTTCAGAACAGTCCACTCTACATTATTGCAGAATCTTATGGAGGGAAGTTTGCAGTTACCCTTGGACTTTCTGCTCTGGAAGCAATAGAAAAAGGCGAGCTCAAGCTTCAACTTGGAGGTACTACTACGGCTCTCTTGGATCTTATTAACATGTAACATGTTCTTTTTTGTGAAATTGTAAAAACAGAATCTGTCTTATGGGGTTTAGGCAAATATGAAAATAATTTTCTTAAGATCGTCATAGAAGGAAAAACTTTCGCACAAAAACTATATACTCTAAGAAGTCAAACATAACGGTTTGAGAGATAAATCATTTCAATTTAGGGCATATTAAGAAGCTTATGTATTTTGTTTTTACTATGTAGGTGTTGCATTAGGGGATAGTTGGATTTCTCCTGAAGATTTTGTGGTATGTCCATAAATTTGGTATAAGAAAATAGGTTTTTTAATGTGTTTTTAGCTATCAGAATGAAATTGATGGACCAACGTTTGTAGCTCTCTTGGGGTCCTTTACTCAAAGATGTCTCAAGAATTGATGATGTTGGATTGAACAAATCAAATAGGTTCGATCAAAACCCATTGCGGCTGGAATTTATGAACAATTATATATATGGGCATCACTTGAAGTTTCTGATCTTTGTGCTATTTATGCAGTTTAGCTCTCAAAATTCAGCAGCAGTTGGCAGATGGTCAGTATGTAGCGGCTACCGGTTCATGGTCTGAGCTTGAGGAAGTTATTGATGATAGCAGTAACGGTGTGGTATGTTACGGGTCAAATATCATCTGATATTCTATTCCATAACATAAGCTTTAACAACAGAATGTGGTTCGAATAGGATTTTTACAACTTCATGTTGGATGGACAAAATGATCCAAATATCGCAACAACAAATACGCTAAAACGATTGGGAAAGAAGAATTATGCTATGATTTTGGAGGCCGACGAAGTTGACCTTGACACTGTCATGAATGGTCCAATAAGACAGAAACTCAAGATTATTCCTGCAAACGTAACGTAAGCGCTTAAGTATACATACTATATTCGAAAAGGTTTTTATGTGAGAGTCACTGCATGGATCATGATACTAACAAGCATCGATATGTTATAGATGGGGAGGGCAAAGTGGCAGTGTGTTTGAGGCACTGGAAGGTGACTTCATGAGGCCACGAATCGCAGAGGTAACCATTCTATCACAAATATTTTTTTATAAAATGATTTTTTTTTTAACTATTCTTTGTCTAATAATCAGATAACAAGTTTGCTGCAGCAGCTATATGTGCTAACTAATGTCAGATATACACATATCACAATAGTCAAATTCATATTTTGAAAACGCACATACAAAATGACCCTCGCACCTATCTAGTTATAAATCTTAAGAGGATGTAAGCACACCTATTAGCCTGTCTTTGGCTCTGTAACTTAAGTTTCGTTCAATACGAACACCTAATGCAAACAAACAATAATAGTAAAATATATACCGAGGACGTAATACAGTGGAAATGCTCATCTGTGTGACTTTTCAGGTTGACGAGCTGTTGTTAAAGGGAGTAAATGTGACGGTATACAACGGCCAGGTGCGAAAAGATTGCTAAGATTTTAAGAGTATCTTAATTTATGCGCCATATGACATATTTTATACTACTGTACTTAATTTGACAGATTGATCTAATATGTGCAACCAAGGGAACCGAAGCATGGATTAATAAACTAAAGTAATCATAAACTATATCTCATGTTCAAATTAATGATATGTAAGTATTCATTTAGTTCTAGCTACAATGCTTGTTTATTTCATCGTTCAGGTGGGATGGATTGTCGACATACTTGAACCTAGGCCGCACTCCACTGTATTGTGGCAAAGATACGAGCACTACAAAAGCATTCGTAAAGTCATATAAGAACTTTGCTTTCTACTGGATTCTTGGAGCTGGCCATTTTGTAAGTATCATTTTCTCTATGTTCCCTCTGATATCATGTTTGATTAAAAAGCGTCACCACATTCCATACTGCTGCCAAAATCACTTTTAATTAAGAATCTTCTTTTATTCTTTACGATATTGGTTTTCTCTGTTTTAGGTTCCGTTGGATCAGCCTTGTGTATCCTTAGAAATGGTGGCAAGCATTGTGAATTCGCCTAATGTGAAGCCATAGGCATCGAGTCTCTGCGCCAAAAAATTGGAGCAGGTGGATTGCATTCTTGTATTGGTTACAATAATTTTTTACTTTGCTTCGAACAAAGAGCAACTGTAATGGGATTGCTCCTCTAGTTTTTTTTTTCACAAATTTGATATAATTTACATTACGTCGCTAACCATTTATGATGCGTATTCTTCTCTTAGAAACGATTTTATTAAAATCGCGCACGGCAGACCAAAGTCACGAAACTTATGGTCTTTAATACCTCCACCTGCATTTTGGCGACACCAATCCTCGAAAGCTCCTAACTCTCGGCAGAATTCACCATTTACAATAGTTTGGCACCCTAACATACCCCTCCATTTGGGGTCACGCGACCATGATGTGCATGTGGCCAAAAAGGTACTAAAACATGTTAGAACATACGGTATGAAAGTGTTTTCGTATAATTAACACTCTCACTTAACTCTAATCTTTTTCTAATAATCAAAAGAATTCAAAGTATCAAAATCCATCCATCACGTATTTAAACCTGATCAAACAATTAAATAAGCCTATTTTAGGTAATTAAATTAGTAAGCTCACAAATAGCAAGGCTATCGTTTAAATGAACCGGCATAAACACTTGAATGTTCATCGAGACATTAAATAAACGGTAACGAACGAACATAAATGCACATATGAAGAAAAAAATGCATATACAAAATATTGAGTTTTATGAGTGTACATTTGTTCAAATATGCAATTTTTCAAATTATGTAGAAAAATTATACTCCGTATGATATAAGTGGATACCATGCGTGGTTTGTGATAGGGGTGTAAATGAATTGAGCTTTTATCAAGTAATTCGAGCTCGAGTTTAAGCTTGATTTGATTGAGTTGAGCTTTTATCGAGCTCAAGCGTGAGTTCAAGCTCAATATCATGGTTCGAAACATGAGCCGAGCTCGAGCTTTTGATAGCTTGGCTCGAGTCTTTATCGAGTTTTTCAAGCCTTAGTATAAATATATTTTTATGCAAGTAACCAAACATTGATTTAAGTATTAGCCTGATTATAAAGAATAACTATATAAGAAATTAAATAATTTATTAATAGATGTTATCATAATTTATTACAAACATGAAATTTGTGGTGGTGTGTAAACCTTAGTAATTTGTTTCGTATATATAATTTCGAGCTTTTCAAGTTAAGCTCGAGCTTTGCTTGAATCCTAATCGAGCTAAGCTCAAATTTTAAAGATAAAAGCTCGACGAACTATCGAACCGAACTTGAACCTACTATTTATGTTTTGAGCCGAACTCGAGTTCTGTTGAACTCGAGCTCAGCTTAGCTTGTTTGCACCCTAGTTTGTGAGTCTAGAGTATATAAAATCGAATGGTCATGAAAATTAATAAACAAACAAAACTATTTCATGTATTTTTAACTAAATGAAAATAAAACTTTATAAAAAATTTATTTAATAATAAACGCATATAGCAAATGCTCACCAAATGTTAAGGTAATTTAATTTACAGCCTTTGTACATATTTTTTCTTGCGATTTTCCTTACACTTAGTTTACCATATTACACTTAATTATAATTTTTTTCAAAAATAAATATAAATAATATCACAAGTTTACCATATTACACTTAGTGATATTAGAAATTATAAACTATATATAAAATTTTAATTAATTATATAAAAGTAAAAATGTTATTTTGCAAAAAAAGTAAAAGAGAAAGGTAGTGTTTTTTTGAAAACAATATGTTTTTTTCATTAGAGACTATTAATTTAGAACGGAGGAGTGCTAGCTGGTTGAGAATGGTAAGAATAAGCAATGTTTTAAAAACCGGGTTGACCCGGCCCGTTGAACCGGTTGAACCGTGAACCGGCTCGGAGACTGGGCCGGATGTGACCGGGTTTTTGCTTATTTGAGATGCGGATTGAACCGCCGGTTTTTCGTTGACTCGGTTTGATAAACCCGACCGGGTAACAATTTTTTATAAAAAGAAATTTCAAAAACTTTTTTTCTATAAACATTTCTAAAATTTAAACATAAATTTAAGTACTTGTGATTATTTTTAGTTAAAATAAAATTAAAACTAACTTAAAAGACAAACTAATATCATTTTATTATGGTTTAATACAAATTATAAACATAAATTACTTGTTTTTTCATACATTTGCTATAATGTTATAAATATTAAACTAAAAATTTAAATATTTTTCAACGATTTAATTTAACGTAAGACAAGTTATAAAATTATTATAATATTATATATAAAATATATAAAAGATATACATATATATATAACCGGGTTGACCCGACGGTTCAATCGGTTGAACCGGTTGACCCATGAATCGGTCATTAGACCAGGTCAAATAAAAAACCGGGTTTTAAAACATTAAGAATAAGTCGAAAATACATAAGTAAATCTATTTTATATAATAAAACAGAATATGTTACAACCCTTTAAAGCACAAGAATTAAATGAATGAATTAAAAACAATACCATATATAGATTATGTACAACAACACAATGCAACAACAATTTAATTTATTACCATAATTAACTCTAACAAAATTCGCAAAAGAATTGTGTCAAGCATCTACCAATTTTCTCAAACGTCTACCAATTTTGCATCAAACGTCTACCAATTTTGCGTTTCATAAATGTCATTTTTTAGGCACAAAATCTAAATAAGGTTAATAAAACAATGCACAGTCTATTAGTGTAGCCCAATAAAATATCACACTTTTAATCTATACGTTAATAGGCTTCAATAATGTGACCAAATAAAAAAATAATTTGAATATTTTAAGTTACATGCTACTTTTGGTTATCATTTTGTTCATTTTTAAACATTTTATGTATACAAAATAAATATTTTAAAAGAATTTTAAAAAAAAATATATGCACAAAGTTTATAAAAAACAATTTTAAAATAACCTTTTTTTATAAATAATTATTGTTTTACAAAAGCATATTTTTTTAAACGTTGTAAGGTTAAAATAAAAATAAATTAGTTAAACTTTTTATTATATAAAATATAAATGAAGGTTATATAAAAAAATAAAACATAAAGAAAATAATTTTAGCAAATTTGATTTTAGTAAGTCAACAGTTATTTTGAAACATATCATTAAAAGGATGTTTAATGATTTTTTTTTCAAATTTTGAAAAGAGAAAAACGCGTTATATACTTTGTGATATTTTTGTAAAGTCATTAATATTTTTGTAACATATCAAATTAAACCCGATCACAAACTCCCTTAAAAAACCATTGATCTTATTCTATTGATCCTTCCCTTAATCCAGTTTCTCTAAAAACGCATATACAAAATTAATGGATATCCCTTCGAAATCAAGTAACCGATTCAAAGAATGAAACCAAAATCATTCATTTGTTAACGATTTTTGTTTGACTGCACATATTTATAATTGATATGTGAATTTGTTGCTTGAATATGCTTATGTTTACGTTTTTGTGTGTTTGTATTTTGCAGAATTTGGGTAAGTCTAAACATCTAATCTAATAGTATCAAAAGGTTAGTCTCGGTTTAATTCATTTATTTACTTTTTGGAATGCTTTAGTAGCACAAGGATGTATTTTTTTTTATTAAAGTAACATCAAAATATAATCTTGTGATTATAGTGAACACCAACTGTTCGATTAAATGTCAAAGTGGAAATAAAAGTGAACATTCGTAAGCATATTGTGAGTCAAAGACGTGTCCATCTGGTGAGGTTCTTCACTATATCTGATTTTCTTAGTTTTTCATTTTGAAAGTTGTAGTTG
Organism: Glebionis coronaria; assembly: GCA_025667525.1. Classification (NCBI taxonomy): domain Eukaryota; kingdom Viridiplantae; phylum Streptophyta; class Magnoliopsida; order Asterales; family Asteraceae; genus Glebionis; species Glebionis coronaria. The sequence goes on from CM046882.1 coordinate 80,964,012, forward strand.
TCGTCGTCTAAATATAATTGGTTATTCATATTTGAGTATAATGTTTTGTGATGCTATTTTCTCTACTTCCTGGCATTTGTGTCCGTTTATGCTCATGCCTATAGCCATTTGAATTTTACAAAACTTATGACATCTACCTAATGTTTATGTCAGTTAAAACTCAAATATTGGTTTCTTATAGTTTATATATCAAAATTCTCAAATTATGTCCAAATTGGTTGGTTACAAATATGGGTCTTCAAAATAAATCGATTTATATATTTTCGTTGACACTGTGATTATGGGTAGGAGCTTCGTAAATAGATGGTTGATGCATACATTGAATGATTTTCTAAAACTCGCCAGGTCTAATCTGAATTATTAATTTCATTAAGCAATTATTGGATCAAATTTTAATTAAGCTTAGTTGATGACAGAATGTAAAAGGAAATCCAATTTCCTTGGTTTAAAAGGCTTTTAACTACCGATTTGACATATAGAGTTAGTTCAAAGGCTTGAGCTATATATTTAGTTGAAATCCATTGTGATTAGAGGTGGTACAATAGGCGGTTTAGGTGGGTTGGGTAACAGGTCAAATTTGGTTCAAACCCAAAAAATGTCATCTTCAAAGTACAAGTAAGGTAATGGGTCAATTTGTTAGAGAAGATAAATTTTATGTCTTATATTAATAAGGGTGATGGTAAGTCGATTAAGTAAGTCACTATGGCTCCAAGATTAAGTTGTCATGTTAGAATTTTTAAACTTAATCAGATTGACATGGGAAAAGATCCATATATTTAATGTGCATGCATCTGGCACCATCATGTGTTATGTACAAATGTATCTCTTAAATTAGCACTTTCAAGTAACTTATTGAAAACGGTTTATTTAGCCCCTACAATAAGCAGTTAAGCATAAGTCACTGAAAGTTTTTATTTTCATAAAAAGGGTAAAAAGTATCACGTGTCATCATTCATATTTGATGATTATTATAGTGTGTAAGGTTGGATTTTGAACTGATATATGATGTTACTGCTGTAGGCATACGCAACGCTTCTGATCTCATAGGAATTGTTTAGTGATTGCGTGAGTTTGTTAGATTAGAGTTTGATCATGCGTGCTTCCGTTCATGTCGTTTTGTGCTATGTATAAGGGGCTTAAGATTCCTTTCTACTTTTTCGTAAATCTTTCATTTGATGTGAATGGGAAGGATTATGTATACAACTGTTTGTTACATGTTTTGTTTTCCTTACTTAATTTGCACATTAAGTGTATCATTGCATTTTATATTTTACAACTTATAGTATGACCATTTTATTTTATTTTATACATGTTATCTTTTGTACTCATGTTAATTTTAGACAATCTCCAATCACCAATTTGTATGCAAGCGGTTAGCTAAACATTATGGTTGCTGCCTACTAACATCAAATTGAAGATCGAAGTGTTGTGACCCTACAACCTTATTGTCTTGGAGAGATATATTGATCCAATCACGTCAACTCTTCAAGGTATCGACAAGTTAGATGCATTGGTTTGTATTTCGAGGATATACAACAAAGTATGGACATAAGACAATCACGTTTATTTTTTTAACGGTGATACATGAGTTTTTTATAATTTTGTTGTAACTTATTTTGTTTGTTGTTGTTTGTTAATTTATCTACACACATAACATCTTTGTCTTCGTGATTACACGGGCCTATGAGCTGTTACATTTTATTTTGGTTATTAGATGCTTAACGTTGAGAATTTTGTGACTCTTTATTTTAATTTTTGAAAAACGCATGAAAATTTTTATTTTAATTTTTGCAAAATCATAACATTATCGTGTAATGATACATGTTTACTTTCGGTTTTTCTTTATTTCAAAAATAAAAATGCGTCATGCTTACATTATTCATTATATATTTCTCTTAATTTACTTTCTCATAACACTTATTACAAATTAATTTTTCTAAGATATCCCGTGATTCCACGGGTCTTTAAGCTAGTAAAATATAAAAAATGAAGGTGTGCGACCTATATCCCGCCACGTGGAACACAAAAGTCCACCTCACCTGTTTTCATTTCTCAACCCACACACACACAATTCAATTCAAGATTAAAAAAAAAAACTGGTAAAAACCGACCCAAGAAAGACATTGGTTGGCGCCACATCATCATCACCGATGGCGAGTCAACTCCGTAAAGCGGTAACAACATCATCATCACCATGTTTGTCAAAGGTGAGATGGGCTTCATATTTGTCGGACACCACTGAGGCGGCTGGTCGGAAAGTAGAAAAAAAGAAATCAGATCGTTTGTCTGGTGTTATTGATGCTGTTAACGACCGCAAGCTTCCTCCCGAACTCCGTGGCCAGCGTAATAATGTTAGGTATTATTATCACTTCATATTATTATTATTCATATTTCAATTTCATGCATAACTCAAATTTGCCAATTTTATTCAACCCATCCGTATATATACTTGGGTTGACGGGTTAATTAGGTTACACGGGTTGAATTTGTTACACAGGTTGCTGGTTGACCATTTAGCCCGTTTTATTACAAAAAGAGCGGTGAGAGTTTGTGATTTTTTTTCGTCGTTCCGCAAAGGAGCGGTTAGCGGTCCTATTTTTTAGGAATGCTAGTTTTTCAATCCTTCTTTTAAGGAGCGGTGACAAATGAGCGGTGAACAAATGAACGGTGAGCAGTTCAACAAACACACCCTCCAAAATGTTATTGGCACATACCAAAATATGCATAAATATGCATGTGATGACTATTATACCCTTAATATGCATGCACCATTAAATTATTTAAGGGTATAAACGTCAAGAGACACAATTTGAGTGTGCAAATAAATTAGTGGAGTGTGCAAATCATCACTCATAAAATATAGATATGTGTGCACAATTCAAAAATTACAAAAGCGCATTCCATTAAATAAAGCTCTTGGCAGTAAGAGGAGAAAGTAAGTAAGGTACTTATGTTTTTAGTTGATAAAAACATAAGTGCCATGGGTTATCTGTATTATGATGTTTTTGGGTTAAGTATTACCCAAAAGTAACATCCCAAATTAGTACTAAAATGAAAAATTATCTTATTCAGTCCATCCAGATCCCTTATAGCCACTAATACTAAACACAACACGGACCCTTTTTAGCATTCGGGTTCATCGGCTCAACCCGAATAAGTTAATCTCTCGGTCCCAAAATTATTGATCCCAAGATAAGGTATAATGTGCAATAAATTGTAGGCACTTACGATTTTCATAGTACATGGTGCTGTTGTAAAATATTAATCGATGTTTTATCGACATGGGTGTGTTCATGCATTAGTTTGATTGTTATGACTTGTGTGGCAAGCAAGTGCAGCGTAACTATGTAGTCTTGGAAGCATTACACCATGATATTTAGTATTTTACCAACAATGCGATCAACTTTTTTGGGTGTTTCGATGGATCTAAGCTACTTACGGTTGATTGTTGCTCTTTTTTAAGCGGGTTAATATACAAAGATGTTACTAAACTTTACAAAAAAATTGTCCTAAGGTAATATAGTTTCATTTTGTGCTTTCAGGTTACTGATGTTCACAAGTTGGTTAATTAGAGTACTCAACATTTGTACAAGGTACACTAAGGTTACTAAGTACATGGGTGACCGGTTGATAGCCCGTTTCACCTGCCACGTAACACCTGTTTGCTACAGTAACAATGGGATAATATTTTTTTTGAGCCTATGAACAATAGTTTTATTCTTAAACAAATTAAACCCACCGCCCCTACCTGTTCTTCTCACTACATCTTTCCATGTGTTCTTCCACCAACAAAATTAAATCCACCACCCCCAACTTGCCCAACTACCCTAGTTGTGGCTTGATTTCCAACCCATTTTTATTTAAAATATTGAATCGAGCCCCTGCCAATATGAAGAACATAGTCATTACGCTCACCGATGATAATTGTGTGTTATATTCACTCATATAGTCGTTCTTTGCGAGATGTTGTTTTTACAAGTTATGTACGGTGGATTTGTGGAAATGGCAGTGAAAGAAAAAATGGAAAAAGAAGATAAATGTAAGTGAAAAGGTAAGGTAGAGGATAAGATAAGAGATATTTTTCACAGTAAATTGAATTTTATTCTTTGTGGTTCCAATGTGGCGATATGTTATAAATTTTCTTTTTTTTAACATCAATTTGGAATATTAAATTGCGGTTTTAAATTTGCAATTGACATGTTTAGGATCTTTGTTTATGTTGGAGATTTTGATCTATATGTCCAAGGTGGATGGAAAGTTCAATTTCATTAGCAGATTCAATATCGTCCCCGCCTTTTTCTTCATAACCATTCCAACATGTGTCTTTTTCAGAAAAATAAAGATTCATAAGGTAAGAAAATCCATGTACCGAGTGGTTGTGATGTCGCCTGAAAATCTTTGGTTGTGGTTGTCAAAGATGGCGGCGGGATGATAGATCTTGGCTTGCCACAACTGAAAGATAAAGGAGGAAGAAGAGGTTATAAGTGTAATTTCACTTTGGCTTGCCACAAAAGCTTTTACCGGGATCTTAAGTTGTAAAATTGGGAGTAACGCAAACAACCGGTCACCCAAACTTTAGTAACCTGAAAGCACAAAATGAAACTATATTACTTTAGGACAAATTTTTGGTAAAGTTTAGTAACATCTTTGTATATTAACCCTTTTTAAGCTCACTACTCTGGCTTTTAAGCTTTTTAATTGTTCATGCTTTCTTTGTTTTTCTCCTCAACTGAATTGTTTATCCATCTTGGTCAATTTACCCTTAATGAGATAATCCCGTACAAAAATTTATGGTATTTAAATAAGCTTTACACAGACAGTCAGTAGAAGTTTTCTTATAGCAAAGTACAGTAGTATAAAACGCAACGAGTGAAGATCGCAAGCAATACAGGATTGCAAACATCTGTTATTGCACTTTGCCCAAGTGTAGCTGAACTAGTAAATGAATCATTATATGATCAATTCATGACAGTCTCAACTAATACGGTGTGTGCAAACATCTAGGCCTCAGGGGAGGTGATTAGACTTTAGGCTTTACATGTGCATTTTCAGAATGATCATCTTTATTTCTTGAATAATGATCATATATTTTTGCTTATTGGCTTTTATGGTATGTTAGGTATGTTTGTACATACTCTGTTGACATAATATTAATAGTTCCAAAATGCCCAAACACCCCATAGTCTTCACTTTCTCATTTTATTGTCATTTTAATCAGGACGGAAACCGATATTGTCAATGTTGTGGAGCGAAGAATTTGGCAATCCATGGAGGAGGGCCATTTTGAGAATCTACCAGGGAAGGGGAAACCCCTGAACTTAAACAGCAATCCTCATGCCGATCCAGCCGAGGACACATTATACCGGATTCTGTCAAAGAACAATTGTGCACCTGAGTGGGTCGAGCTTAACAAAGAAATCAGAAGTGACATTGCACAATGGCGGTTAACTTTAAAGAAAGCCTGTGCCTGCAAGGAGAATGGAGATATTTCCAAGTGGAACGAATATTCTGACTCTTTGAAAGCTCAGATCCGCAGCGTTAACAATAAGGTATTTGATATCCTGTATTTTCCTGATTTCGTTTTTGTAAGCTGACATGACTTTGTCGTTGGTAGAAGTAGCAAAGTAGGCAGGTCGACCAACAAACGTGTAATTTATAAATCTTATAAATTATAAGAAATGATAAATGGGTTAGATATGATAGAACTATACTAGGTATTAATTAATTTACATTTTAATGAACATCGTCATTAGTAGAGGTGGTGGCGGGCGGGATGAAAATCGCTACGTTTTTGGTAGAGTCTATAGGGTTAGGTAACGGGTCAAAACAAGTAATGTATTAGTACATGTTGCAGATGGTTGGATAGGGTTGAGCCGAAAATCTTTTGGTAAGCGTTTAGTATAATTAGTGAGTTACCAAAACTATGTTGCTAGACTACGTTTTGATATGGTGATTCAAAAGTTTGTATACATTAGATCACTTTTTTGCGTCTTTTAACCTTCATTTTACATATTTGACCTTCGTTTCCTGTATTTTTATTCTTCGGTATAAACATGTACAAGGATGGTTGTAAACAGTTGCTTACTTATGGTTCAGCAGTTTGCTTATATCTGCAACCATAGGTAAAGGTGTGGTCATTGGTTAGGATGTTCTTTTTATTTAGTGAATAGTGTAGTGTTTGAACATGAAGGTTGACACTTTTTATAAACCAAATTTAGATGAACAGTTCTGGATCTTCAATGTGGAATTTTAGTTAATACCATGAGAGACTCCATATCTCCGATAGTGTAGGCATAAGATTAAAGAGAGATGAAGCTAGGAAGAGACTAGTCAAGTTTTTTCAACTATAAGTTGAAGACCGAATCATTCTTGTTAACTTAGTGTAGGCATAAGATTAAAAAGAGATGAAGCTAGGTAGAGATTAGTCAAGTTTATATTAACTATAAGTCGAAGACCGAATCATTCTTGTTAACTTCTAAGTTTTACGAATGCTTGTTCACAAGTGCGCGTATATAGTGGTAGAAATTCCAGCCCTTAAAAATGGGGCAAACTGGATTAGATTTAATTTCTAATAGGTTGAACTCAGCCAAACAAGCTGCGAGTCCACAATGTTTTATCCAAATGTTTCTACCATAAATCAATTTATTCTATTAAATTGTGCATCTGGTTTATAGCTTAACTTTTATACCCATCATTTATTGATTATTTGAAAAGTTATGGAATGAAAAGCATAAAAAAGGTTGTCCTGCCTCCCGACCAGTTACCCAGCTTTCCCGCCATACCCATCTCACCTCTAATTATTCAATAGAATGAGAAGCGGATAAACCTTATCGACCAAATCAAACCCTTAGCAACTCTTTCTGAGATTGCCGCATTTGCTACCGGATTCTAATTTGACTGATCAATCTGGCAGGTTTTCAGGTATAACCTGATTGTACCGTTTGGACGTCAAATGAACGGTTTAAACTGGGAAAAGGAACTGGCTCGCCTTAACGAAGTGAAAGCAAGTACCTAAACATACAAGAATAGTTGTCGTACCTCAGCATCTACTATACTACCTTTAGCCTTCCATTACCTTCTTTTTGGAAGGTTTAACATATGGGAACAATAGTTTTCACCTCAGATGGTTATAGAAGTAAACAGTAGTCCTATTTCATACATTGTAGAACAAATTGTATCTGTTCTTGGGACGCACAGAACATAGTTCAGTAGCATATATTCAGGTTCTAAGCCAAATTATAGTTTGCATTTATAGCAAGAGTTATCTCATGTCTTATTATTGTCACTACCCAATTACTAGTAATATATTTCGAAAATTTTAGAATAATTATAAATGGTTATGTAGAAATCGATTGTGCTATGGTTGCCACATTTCTTGGTTGGCCAAGCCGGTTTTTTTCAAAACCGGTTCGGTTTGAGTCGACCGGTCAACAAATCGGTTTGAAATTGTTTTTTTGTTAGATTTTACTCAGTTTTTAATCGGATCGGGTTTAATCTGTTTTTAACTGGATGAGTTTGGTTTTAAACGGTTTTTAAACCAGTCACTTTTGGATCAAGAGAACTTATGATGTACAAGGGTGACTTGGTTTGTAAACATGTTGGTTTATTATTTACACAAAGTCAGTGCTTAAAGATTAATTCTCACTAGTTGATTCTGGCATAAAATGTAAAATACGTGACTAGAAGATTTTGGTATCCGTGTTTCGTTGCGACGCAACAAAAATAAAAAAATGATTTAACTTCGAGAGAGATTTTTATTTTGGAGTAAGAATGAAAATGAAAAATTGTTTAACTTTAAAAAATGGGGTTTTAGTAAAAATGATGAGTAATATTTTGAACTAAAACTGAAAAACAACTTTATTTTGAGAGTGTTATGAATAATTTGTATGAATGTCTAGAATAAGGCCCATGACCCATATAGTAATTAGGATTTACCCTAATACTAGATCAATATAAGAATACATTTATTCTTTATGTTTATTCACAACACGTTATCAGCACGCTTTATCGCTGAACTTTTTGGTCGTCGATTTGAGACGTTAGCAAAGTCGACGCTCTAAAAATTGGGTTTTGGTTTTATTATCTCTTCCGTCTAACACCGGTACGTCTCCGATCTATGTATAATTAATATTTGAATGTTTTACATTTAATATGATCTATGAATAATAATATCTTGTTTAGCACTGGTAATATATTGAACAAGTTTCTTATATGTCTTGTTTTAATGTCTGCATTATCGATTAAATTACTATATCTTGCAAAGATCACCATCATATTACTAATTAATTGTTCATGTATTTGATGGGAAATTCGTACAGGATCTACAATATTTGCTATAAGTTTGATTCAATTTGTTTATTGCTATCATAACTTTTTGTTGATATTTATCAGATCTATTGTTATATGTGTGATTTCTTTATTGCTATGTTGAGTAACTATATTTATTTAATCTTGAATGCATTTGTTGTTGTGCTCACTGATTCAGTGATTTGTCATCGTATGTTTTCCTTTGTGAATGGTTATTTGTTTATTTACTTGTTGAACTTGTATATAAATGGTTTATAAATCATCTTTTCGAAGTTACATGCTAGTGCTCTTTGCTACGTGACAAGATATTATTTGTGGCAAATTTTTATTTACTTATTTTTGGTTTAGATATCTAAAGAGTAAAACAGTAAATTATAATAGATTTAATTTGGAAACAAAATATTTTATAATATATTTTGATTAGGTTTGTTTTTATTCAAGATTGACGTTTGTTTAAATGTATGTGTTTTCAGTCTTGCTTTTCTAATATATGCATGTATATATAAGATACATATTGCACTATTATTAAAAAAATAAAAATAACTAGAGTGCGTTGTGCGTATGCACAAAGGTTATTTTGGAATAATATAATTTATATGAAGCCTTACGATATGTATACTTATATAGTTTCTCACATATTCCTTGATTACATGTGTGGATTTGCCTTTGGGTTGACACGTGCAGATTTGCATTTGATCTGTGTTTTGATTTGCTTTTATTTGTTTTTGAAGTATGGATAAAACGTATTTAATTAGCATAAGGAACATGTAGGTTTGCATAATGTTTAACTTTGGTTCAATTGATATATGATACAACAAGTTAGATTTAATCATAAATGTTAATCATAACAAGCCTTGGACCTTATAAATACAGTAGTTTTCTTTCTTTTGCTATACAATCTTGTTTTTATGACGAATTCAATTTTTACATATATACGATTAGAATATCGGTACATGTCAATGGTACAAGTCTTGCATAGTTGTGCTAATTGTTGACCATATATCACGTGGTCCTCTCACAAATCAAGTGAATCCCACAAATCAAGGGAATCCCACAAATCAAAGGAATATCACAAGATTAGCTCTTATCAATTAGTTATAGTATTGTTGTATATCTCATACTTTATCTCAACTTTACTTGTATATAAACGTTAGCAAATCAATGGAATGGATAACTTTCCTGTACAATTATAATCTTCATATGGTATCACAGCCTCTTTAAGCTTAAACGCTTTCACGATCCATTGCACCTTCAGAGAACCAAATTGTGTTCTTTAATGCTCCAACACATCTTCCCACTAAACTTACAAAAACCAACTTTTCTGTTTGGCGATCCCAACTCCACTCCGCTTTGATCGGATACAATCTTCTTAGCCACATAAATGGCACCCCAAAACCTGCAAAAACGGTCCACGACCCAACCGACAAGACAAAAACCATTGAAAACCCAGATTACATCATCTGGTATAGGCAAGATCAGTTAATCCTGAATGCAATTTTAGGAAGCTGTGCAGAAGATATTCAATCTCACATATCTGCTGTTTCTTCATCTCACGAAGCATGGCACCGACTCTCGGTTCTATTAGCAAATAAATCCCGCTCTCGTATCATGTCTTTATAAGAGAAACTCCATGATAATACCCGTGGGGCTCGTTCTGTTGCGGACTTTCTGCAAGATGTTAGAGCCACCATTGATGCACTAGCCATGGCTGGATCTCCTGTCTCTGAAGAGGACTTGATCATGCACACACTCAAAGGTGTCGGGGATGAGTTTGATTCTGTTGCTGCTGTTGTTCCGGTTCGTGACACACCAATCACGTTTGATGAACTATTTGATAATTTAGAGGACTTTGAACGTCGACTCAAAAGATCGGAGACCATAACCTCTTCCATCTCTCTTCCAACAGCAAACTACACCACTCGTCGGTCCAATCAAAATCGCTCCTACACCAAGCACAATCATAACTCTGCTCGCTCAAATTGGCATAACCAAGGTTCTCGCCACAACCGCTCAAACACATCTTCATTCAATCAAAACCGCACATCCAGTGGGCTTTTCTGCAACTATTGTGAGATCCCTGGGCATTTAACAAATGAATGTCGTAAACTTGCCTGTTTCCTAAAGAGCAACAATGTGCAACTTACTAATGCTCAGCCTGTTGCTAACATGGCATACCATGACAAACCATCTGATCAACATTGGTTGGTTGATTCTGTAGCTTCACATCATGTGACCGGTGATGTGAACAATCTGCAACACTTTTCGGCATATGGAGGTCCAGATGAAATCAATATCAGTGATGGTACAGGTTTGAAAATATCTCATATTGGCAATAGTACACTTGTTCAAAATAATAATTCATTTGCTTTGGATAATGTTCTATGTTCCCCTTATATCCGCAACAACTTACTTTCCGTTTCAAAATTCATTAAATCCAATAACGTCTCACTTGAATTTTTTCCTATGTATTTTATTGTGAAGGATCTACGCACGGGGGCGCCAATGCTACGAGGGAAGAACATAAATGATGTCTATTATCTCTCTCGCTCAATAAATCCTCAAGTCAACCACACTACGGTGTCGCAACTTGATGAATGGCACCAACGTTTGGGTCACCCTACTGTTTCCATTATTCGTTCAGTTTCTAGGTCTAGTGGTTTGCATGTTTCCTTAGATTCAGCTTCAAAGTTTCATTGTAACTCATGCAATTCTAATAAAAGTCACAAACTTCCATTTGCTGAAAATTCTCTTCATAGTTCGCAACCACTAGAACTAATTTATTCAGATGTTTGGGGTCCTACTGATTTATCCGTTGATGGTTTTCGATACTACTTAATTTTTGTGGACCACTTCAGTAAATATGTATGGCTCTATCCCATGAAAAGGAAATCGGAAGTTGCTATCTTGTTCCCAAAATTTAAGCTCCTGGTTGAAAAGTTTTTTAAATACCCTATCATCTCTATGTACACGGATAATGGAGGAGAATATCTCTCCTTAACACCTATTCTTGCCTCTCACGGCATATCTCATTTTAAAACACCACCATACACACCTGAACATAATGGTACATCTGAACGTAGACATTGTCATGTTGTCGAAACAGGTTTATCACTTCTTCAAGGAGCCTCTCTTCCCAAGTCATTTTGGTCATATGCATTTCAAACAGCAGTGTACTTAATAAACCGTCTTCCGACTCCGATTCTTCAACTTAAATCGCCCTTTGAAAAATTATTTTGTCAAGTCCCCAACTACTCTCGTCTAAAAATCTTTGGGTGTTTATGTTATCCATGGTTACGTCCATATTGCACATCGAAACTTCAAGCTCGATCCAGACCATGTATCTTTATCGGATATTCAACCAATCAATCTGCCTACAAGTGCTTTGATCCAACATCACAAAAAGTTTATCTTTCTCGGCATGTAAGATTTGTCGAACATGTCTTTCCTATGTGAGGAGATAATAGCCATCTGATGTCATCTCTAGCAACATTGGACTTGCCTCCTGTGGATCCTAACAATGTAAGTGTTTCTAGTAACCCCTCTGCCAATATTTTTTCTCCATCATCACATATACCTTCACCCACACCTTCGCCTATTGCTATAACACAACCACACATCCCTCACCTAGCACCTAGACCTACACCATCTTCCGCGCATCGGCGTCTTGAAACCACACCTTCACAACCATCATCTCCGCAACCATCATCTCCGCAACCATCATCTCCGCAACCAGTACCCACACCTACACCATCTTCCGCGCATCAGTCTCTCGAAAACACACCTTCACAACCATCATCTCCACATCCTGTTGCAACACATGAACAAGACTCTTCACACCCTGCACCATACACTCTTCGCCCTGCCAAGAAACCAAACTCAAAATATTACAACCCCAAGTTTGTAAATCATGTTACTGCTCACCCCATGCCATATTCCGTGGAACCTAGAACATATTCCAAAGCAATGAAACATAAAAAATGGCGGGCTGCAATGTCTGAAGAATTCGATGCACTTATGCATAATGGAACATGGGATCTCGTTCCACGTGGTAATAAAAATTTGGTGGGTTGTCGATGGGTCTATCGTATTAAACGACATCCTGATGGTACAATAGCAAAATTCAAAGCAAGGCTTGTCGCCAAGGGTAATCACCAACGTTCTGGTTTAGACTATTCGGAGACCTTTAGTCCTGTTTGTAAGCCTACTACTATTAGGTTAGTGTTTACTCTTGCTCTTGCTTATGGATGGGGGTTACGACAATTAGACATCAATAATGCGTTTTTACAAGGTACGCTTTCTGATGAGGTTTACATGATTCAACCTCCTGGCTTCACACATCCTTCAATGCCTAATCATGTTTGTAAGTTGAAGAAGGCGCTTTACGGCTTGAAACAAGCTCCACGCGCTTGGTATAAAGAACTCAAAGGCTTCCTATGTGAATTCGGATTTACAAATTTCATGGCTGACTCTTCGCTCTTTATTTACAACAAGAACAGTGTGCGCCTATACTTTTTAGTCTATGTCGATGACATAATTATTATAGGTAACAACAACCAATTCCTAGACGCCTTCATTCTCCAACTTGGTCGACGGTTTTCATTAAAAGATCTTGGAGATTTGAATTATTTTTTGGGCATTGAAGTTATACGAACAGGTTCCGGTATGTTTTTGTGTCAACATAGGCATATTGTTGATCTTCTCGAGACATTTTCTATGACTGGAGCAAAAGAAGTCAATACTCCCATGAGTTGTAAGACCCCTTTGCTTCTCAAAGATGGTTCTGCTCCTATTGACCCAACTCCCTACAGAAAGCTTGTTGGTGGTCTTCAATACTTATCATTGACACGTCCTGATGTCTCATTTACGGTGAACCGTTTATCTCAATACATGCATTCACCAACTGAGTTGCATTGGACTGCACTCAAATGTGTTCTGCGGTACTTGAAGAGCACAATTTACCATGGTCTTTTCTTACATAATGGCGGCCCCTTACAACTAAAGGCCTTTAGCGACTCAGATTGGGGTGGAAATCGTGATGATGGTCGCTCTACCACTGCTTATATCATATATTTGGGTTCTAATCCCATTTCTTGGAAGTCTGCTCGTCAAAAATCGGTCTCTCGATCATCATCAGAAGCTGAATATAAAGCAGTAGCAAACACAACAGCTGACCTTATGTGGATTCAAAATGTGCTCCATGAACTCGGTGTCAAACTACCTCGTCCACCATCCCTTTTTTGTGACAACACAGGTGCTACTTACCTATGCGCAAATCCCGTTTTCCATTCACGCATGAAACATATATCCTTGGACTATCACTTTGTTCGTGAATGTGTTGCTAATGGTACTCTCAAGGTTCATCATATATCTACAAAAGATCAGTTGACTGACATTCGTACCAAAGCCTTGAGTCGGCATCGGTTCCGTTTTCTTCGCTCCAAGATCGGAGTCTCCGATGGAGCCTCGATCTTGCGGGGGCGTGTTGACCATATATCACGTGGTCCTCCCACAAATCAAGTGAATCCCACAAATCAAGGGAATCCCACAAATCAAGGGAATATCACAAGATTAGCTCTTATCAATTAGTTATAGTATTGTTGTATATCTCCTACTTTATCTCAACTTTACTTGTATATAAACGTTAGCAAATCAATGGAATGGATAACTTTCCTGTACAATTATAATCTTCATACTAATAATATGCCATGATTTCTACTATATAAAAGAAATAAGTAAAACAAAACTCTTGGTTTAGACTTTTCCTAAGATTTTGAAGATAAACTTTTGTTTTGGTCTCGCTAATTATTTTTTTTGTAAGTATGTGACATGTGCAGTTATTAACATGCAAACTATAGAAGAAAATTTTGAAAATTGTATGTAAGTTCTGTATCATTTTTCTGTTTGTTTGTTAGCTATTGTGTAATGAAAAAGATATATTCCTCAATTTAGAAGGATTATAAAATTAAGCAAACAAATCATAAAAGCAACATCGGATGGTTTGTTTGTTATTAATGGTTCTATTATGAAAAATCCATGTTTGCATTTCACTTAATTTACTTATATCAAAAATTAACTAAATATTGTTTGCTTATATAAATTAGTGAAGAAAGATGAGCGAAAATACAAACTGCTTAGCATGGTAGTTAATTTGATTTGATTTCACAGGCATGTGTTTTTCTATTTAATAAAATATCAAAAGGCATTTTATTTATCAGTTGGACATTAATAATCTAAATTTGAATTTGTTAATGTCGTTTGCTATATCACATACTTTCATGCTAGTATTTTTGACATTGAACTGGTGAGTAATTTGGCTGTAAGTATATTTATTCTTGCGTCTGTAGATGCTAAAGTTTAGTTACACCATTTTGTCAATAAGATTTAAATGAATTACAAATAAAATATGACACATATATGATACAAGTAAGGCATAAATCACTCTATAAATATCATTATGAATTAGAGATGGTTTCAATGTTAACTATAGAGATCTATATGATCGTGTAATATTTATCTACTCAAGCAACTTAATTAATTGATTAAATGCATGTTTTAGTAGTAAAGATTGTGTATTATTTTTAATAATGTTATAAGCTAATGTGAGTAATTAAATTGTGTGAAAGACATAGAAGAGCTAATTGAAAATTATAAGCTCTTCGTATTATTTGATTAATGTCCAATTGAGGTATGTGGTCATAAAATATAAGTTTATGAGCCAAGATTATTATAGTAGTTGGCATGAACGGTATCATTCTGAGTCAATGGCGATGCGAAAAATATAGAAGAATCATGTTTTTCTTCAAAGATAATGTTGGTTATCTTTATTGTTCTCAATGAAAGTTCATTACTTATCACCACTAAATATAAATAAAGACTCATTCCTTGAAATGTTGGAAAAGAAAAAAGAGCATGTATGGGCCTATACATGTCTCATGTGGATCATTTTGAGTTATAAAATCGATGCATCGTCAAAATGATCATCAAATACGCAACTTCAAGTTGGCGTGATTAGTGGCTCGATGTGAGCGTGATTTTCCAAACATGATTATTGAGAATAGTGGTGAATACCTACAAGTTTGGGCGATTATCGAAATAAGTGTTGAACTTTATATAGCCCATGTTCATACGTGAAATGATTTGTTGAAACGTTTATAAAACGTTTTCACTTGATTGCAAATGCACTAATTATGAGAACAAAAGTGTTGGTTTATGGGGCAATTTATAATATATGAATTCGCATCTTGCCAATAATTAATAATGAATCCTCCCGTTATAATGGTTTTTAGTCACAAACCATATAGTTCCCGTAAGACATATTAAAATGTGCGGCATATATCATAATAAGTCCACCACAACGCACAAAATGGGATTTTGAGAATGATAATTCATTTAGGGGGAGAATGAGCAGTGAGAAATTTGGAATGAATTATGATAATGAAAAGTTGATCCTCACAAGTATTGAATATGAACATAAAGTTCATGGGACAATTTACATTCCAGATCTAGTAATTGCCAGACAAGGTTAGTGACCTAAATAAAGTGACTAGATCACAAACGCTGCTAGTGCTCCAATTAAAATGAATATCCCAACAATAAAACTAATGATTGGTAGTAAGTCTATGGCACGTCTACAACGTGATAGACTATTCGATTCCAAATAAAAATCCTCGATTGAAGAGATAATATGGAGCAAGAAAATTAAGATGGTCTTATCGAGGTAATAAAGACCCCATGATAGTCTCCTAAAGAGACACTAGACATGAAGGTAATTGAGAAAACCCCGGGTACATGAAATACTATGATATCTCAATAAATGATAGAACGCAATGTCTAGTAAAGTGTGGAATCAAGAATAAATGAATCGACGTCGATGGATATATATGATAATGTGCATGATAATGATAATAAATAATATAGCGCTAAAGTGAATGTGAGGATCATGGATAAATGAATGTCCAAAATATTAATGACGCAAGAAACTAATGAATAGTTGAAGTCTCTTGTGATGACACATATGGTTGAGGCTTACAGTCCATTTATAAAACTTATTGGATATGCATCGGTATTTATGAGAAAATGAAATTGAAATATACATAAGTAACAAGTGATGGCACACACATATTTTTTCAAAGACTTTAAAATGATCATGTAGATACATGTTCACATGTGGTGGATCCAATAAATAATGTATAAGTCTGGCAATGTGATAATAAAGGATATGCGTCTTAAAGATATATATGAATAGAGCTCAAGTGATGTTGAGATTTCATTATTGCATATAATATGCATGGAGCATGCTAGAGATAAGTAATGCTTAAGGCATATAAGAAACGTTCTCGAGAACAATATTGTACTGAACTAATCATGATTTGAGCATATATGTTATAATCATCTTAGTGTGTAGTATTGTACCAAATACAGAGTTATGGTTATAAAGGCGACTAAGTGCATAGAAATTGAATTTGAAACAAAAGACAAAGTTTGTCTTAGTTCCAGAATTGAACATCTTAATGATCAAATATGTATGCATCATGAAAACTAAAGATAAAGTTGTATCTTTATGTGGATAAACAACACTCATATTTATGAAGTCACATGATGTTAGAAAGACTCTTTTTTTTGAAGTCAGATACATATGAAGTCACATGATGATCACAATATCGATTGAGATATGTCATTTGAAAATGAACAATTCAATTTTTGCTAAGGGTCATACTTGTTGGAACTGAATAACTTGCAAACTTTGATGATAAACTTGAACGAAATGTATGACGTATTATTATGCAAAGAATATGTGTAAATAGTGTTCATACATATGATTTTATTAATACACCTTAATGTGTATTTTAGTGACTCGGTGAGCTTAAGTAATGTGATCATCAAGGGGTGAATATATGTGTTGTACTCTTTTTCCCTTGACCATGGTTTTGTCCCCGCAGGGTTTTCCGGCAAGGTTTTTAACGAGGCAACATCCCTAAGTGTATAAAGGATTTAATGTACTATTTTCCTTCACTAGATTTTTGTCCCACTGGGTTTTATCTAGTAAGGTTTTAACAAGAGATATGGGTTTATACTCTAACCCATCAAATACAAGTTTAGTTGATTTTGCAGAAGACAGGATATATGTATGACCCTTAAAATGGTCGATCGCAAACTGGATACGTTTTTACAAGTGGAGGAATAGCAATTTCACGGTGTTTGGTAAATCAAACAATTGCAGCAACTTCATCCAATCAGGCATAAATTGTAGCAATCCATGAGGCAAGTCGAGAATGTATTTGGTTAAGAAATGCAACACAACACATACGCAGGTCATGTAGTAGTTCTTCAGAGAAAGAGGCACCAACAGTTTTGTATGAAGATAACGCAGCATGCATTGCTCAACTTGAAGGAGGTTACATTAAAGGCGATAGGACAAAACATATTCTACCGAAGTTCTTTTCACACGTGACTTACAAAAGAGTGGTAATATTCTAGTTCAACAAGTTTGTTCAAGCGACAACTTGGCGGATCTATTTAACAAAGCACTTCCTACTTCAACATTCAGGAAGGTTACTCACATCATTGGAATGCGTCAACTTAAAGATCTCAAGTGATGTAGTCATCAGAGGGAGATAATACGCGCTGCACTCTTTTCCTTAGTCATGGTTTTGTCCCACTGGGTTTTCCTGACAAGGTTTTTAATGAGGTAGCATTATCAAAGCGTGTTACCTATAGAGACATCCAAGAGGGAGTGTTATGAATAATTTGTATGGATGTCTAGAATAAGGCCCATGACCCATATAGTAATTAGGATTTACCCTAATACTTGTCTTATAAATACTCTTTGTATTTACCCTCAATGAGAGATCAATATAAGAATACACTTACTCTTTATCTTTATTCACAACAGAGAGGTTCTATTTGAAATGAAAAATGATTAAATAATGAGTAAATACTATAAAATAGACACATACTCTTCATTTTGTTCCATTATGATAAATATTTTATTTTATGTATTGGTTTGCCCATCGAACTTGTTAAAACTCACATGATATTACTAATATGATCGGTTCATTTACCACGTCATATTTAATTATATTAAATTAAATAAAATTTCCAACGTGGAAAATCTTGTAACTTGACCCGGCCAAGTTTATTACCGTTGACCCGACCCGACCCGACCCTTTTATTACCGTTATAACCTGACCCAACCTTATAAAAAAACACTTCATATAATACCTTTTATCCTTTCTCGATCTAATTTATCTCTCTCACCCCTAATTCATATAAACCCTAGAAAAGTAATATCCATGGCTGCTCCTACTTACCATGACAACATCCCTAAAGAATGCAAGTGCCATTTCCCTCTGATGCAACTTACTTCGTGGACAAGAACAAATCCAGCCAGACGTTTTCTTGTTTTTCCTAACAGATACGTATGTCACGATCTATCATTAAATGTTGATTTGTTATTCGATTATTGATGTAGAGTTTTTACGTCTTTTAGGAAAAAGAGCGTAATTAGGGCAAGTATTAACAAGTGACTTAGGAAAATCACAAGTTATGACCCAAAGTGGGGATCGTTCTCAAGGAGGCTTGGTGTGTGTGTTAAGAAATGATTAATTATGTGATTATATGATTATAAGAAAGAAAATAGAAATAGGATAAGAAGAGAATGACGGTTACGATGACGGATTACACTAAGACGAAAAGGTCGTACACGTAAACCGTAAAAGCACCAAATTTAAAAATTTACTCTAAAAATTCCTAAAAATTGCAATAAATCCTAAATAATGTATTAAGAGTTTAAAAAAAATTAAAAATAGCCCAAACCTTTTATTTAATTAAATAATGATTTTTAATGCTAATTAAAGCCCTAAAAATCAATTTAATTAACAAAAAGCCCAAAATGAGATTTATCACTTTGTAAACCTCTAAAATACCCTAACTTAATTTAAAACTATTTTTGAAAATTTTAAAATTAATTAAAACTATTTAAAAACAATTAAAAACTATCAAAAACTATAAAAACTTAAAATAATTCTAGAAAATAATTGAAAGACCCTAAAAATATTTGGAAAGTTGTAAAATTCCTAATTAAGTGTCTAGAGTCTAGGAAGAATATAAAAACTTAGAAAATCAGACTTTTAATTTTTAATAATAAAATAATATTAAAATATTAATAAAAATCCAAAAATCCTAAAAAATTCTAAAAAGTTGCAAACTAGGTAATTTTAACCTAAATAACACAGAAATGAAGTTGAAAATACCTAAATACCCTTATTGGGCCTAGAAAATGGGCTAAAGTCCAAACAGTCCCTTAATGGGCTTAGAATTGGCCCAATAAGAAAAAGTGGCCCAAATTAGCCCAAAGACCACTACTTGACTCAAAATTTGATTCTGAACAACTTTTTCCAAAGGCCTAAGAGCTGAAAATGTGATATAAGCTAGCTTATTACCAACAGCTTATTCTTAATGGGCTTTTTGGCTCATTAAGCCATAAGTTGATGCCATAAGCTGAAATTAAACACACAAGCTTCTCTTGACCTAATTAAAACTTTTGTAAAAAGAAATTTGAAATAAGCCTGAAAATGCAAAAAGCAATCTACAGAAAACGACAAAATAGTCGTTTTTGAGTTCTAGGCTATCCCAAGAGCTGATTCAAATTGCAAAAGCTTTTAAATGACTCAACTAAGCTTAATCAACAAAAAGTTTTCAAATAAGTTGACTCAATAAGCTAGAAAAAGCAAATAAGCACTTATGAAAAGTCAAATAAGTTGGTTTTCTAGAAAAAAAGTCAAAGTCAAAGTCCAATAAGCTCCAGTTCAATCAAATGGGTCAAATAATGAAGATCTATCACAAAAAATAAGTTGTTGCAGGTCTGGATAAGCCAAAATGGCTTATTGATAAGCTGAATGGAAAATTGTACTAGCAGGGGCTAGTTTTGGGTGTTGAGCAGTGGAAACTTTATCCACTGCTTGACTTGTTGACTTTTTTGTCTTTAGTGACTTTTTTGGAGATTCAGGTTACACAAAGGCACCCAATTGATCAGTGGATCAAGAGGAGTCAAACACAACAAAGAAATCACAATCAACAACAGCCAGTTAGTAAAGTTTAATCAATTAAGCACCAGATCTGACACAGACATGAACACTTAAGCAGTTGAGGTTCAATAAGCACTTTTAGCACAATTCAGCCAGCCAAACTTAACCAAATGCATACAAAAGCAATATAAAACTTAAATAGGCAAGTCTAAACAGGTTTCATGCACTGATTCAAAGTATAAAGCAGGATTCAAGCACTTAAAGTTACTGATGAACACAAGAACATGCATTTTTCACTTTTGCTGATGCAATTGACCAACAAGCCAGATTCAAACACTCTAATCTCTAAGATATGTTATATAAATGATGTTTAAACAACTTTTAACCCTAAACATGCATAAATTCTAGATTTTACCAAAATCTTAGGTTAAAAACAGTTAAAATCAAGTAGTTATAGCACAATGTATGATTTGAGGTTTCAAGCCCAATAACTTGCAGCAAAATGCACTCAACCAAGCATATAGCAGATACCAAGCATAAACACAACCTTCTAACAACACAATAATCAATTATGATCTCAAACAGGTAATCCCAAACACCCTTTTAATTTTTCAAATCAAGATTTCCAAATCAAAATAGCATTCCAAGGTTACCCAAGCCCAAATCAACACAATAACAGATAAGATAAGCAGATTCAAGCAAGATTAAGCCACAAAAATCACAAGAACACAAGCAACACTCAAATATCACAAATATCCAATATTTATCAGATTTTGAGATTAAGGGTGTGTACCTCATGGATGTACATCCACACCTACGAATTTTGAGCTTATGTACTAGCAAGAACAAGTACAAGCTTCCACAACAAAGCCTGCTAAGAACCAACAAAGTTAGAAGCACAATTATCAAAACAGAAAGATGAAAACTTCTTGATTAATGCAACTCTTGTACTCCACACTTGATTATCCCCAAGTTATAAGCTTCACCACACCTTGATAACACAATATCAGGATGCTATGATCAGCCTTATAGCCCAAGAATTCCAAGATAGACCAAGAACTTAGCAAAACATCAAGAAAAATGGAAAATGTGTAAACTTTTGCACACTCCTTTTGAAAAAAGGTTTTTGATTCAAGAACAAGTAAACATTAACAATAATAAGCAGATTATAAGAGTGTCACTTGAGCTTTATTCACAAAATTCATACACATTTCATTCAACTGAAAATGAGCTTTACAGATTTGTGAACAAGGAAAATTCAAGAGCAAGCTAAAATGTAATGAACTAAGGCCTTTATATAGGCATACAATGAACTAGTTAAGCTGAAAAAAACGTAAACCCTAGCTTGTGAAGTTCTAAATTTTCCCCTTGTGTTGTTTGAACTCTTGAAGATCATGTGACTCTTTCTTGTTTGTTTGTGGAGCTGGCATGGTGTGTTTGCATCCAAAGGCTTATAACAAGCTTAAAAAGTAAGCTTCAATCTCAAACGTTGGATTGCTGTCCCAATTTTGGCAGTATGCACAAGCTTGTAGCAGGGGAATCTTGTGTGGGACAATGGAGTGAGGTGGCAAGAGTTTTTAAGGTTGGGTTATGATTAAAACATCATTAATCACTAATTTGGAAAAGGTGGAGGTTTAATTTTTGCTAAAACAAAAATCCCCAATTTATGTTCTTGAGTGAATAGTTTGGTGTTTGATCCGGTTTTGGGTTAATTAGGATTTAAATCCTTGTTTAGGTGCTAAGGTTTGTTGATTATATAATCCGGGTTAGTGGATGGGTGACATGGAGTGATGGTCTGTTGTGATTGGTGGAAAGGGTTGAGTGGGACACGTGTCCTCCCTTGGTTGGTCTAGGTAACAATCCTTATCTGCCAGCTTTAACCCTTTAACTCTCCAACTCTTTTCACTTAGTAAATAAACAGCCCAAATCTGATTTCCTTTGTAAATGAAGTTTCATTTTTCACACTTTTGCCCTAAATACTTTTCCAAAGTATTTTCAGGGGGTATTTCTTGCCATTTTGTGATTCTTGAAGGACCGATTTGGTATTTTCTTGATTGATAATGGTCTAAACTTGTATGATTGACATTTTGGAGGACTGAAATTGCCAAATCATGATTAATGAAGGACCATTTTTGCAAAGTCTTCAAAGTCAAGGGTCCTTTTGGTAATTTTGATATTTTCAAAGGACTAAACTTGTAATTATTGTAACTTGGAGTCCTTCTTGGTATGTTTGACTTTGAGGATGATAAATATTGACATTTTAGTTTTGTTGAGGGACTAAAATTGCCAATTCTTCAAAGTGGAGGGCCCTTTTTGCAATATTGACAAACTTTAGGGACCAATCTTGTAATTATGAAGATACAAGGGTATAAAGTGTCAATTCTTCCATATTGGAGGACCCTTCTTCATAAATCTTCAAATCTTCAAGGTTTTTCTTTGGAAAATTCTTCATTAGGGCTTGGTTCAATGTGCGGCTTCGTTTCCCGTGTTCGTTTTTGTATGATTCTTGTGATCTTTTGTCATTTTCTCAATATCCGTACCTAAAATACACAAGCAACAAACACAAGCATATATATAGGTATTTTTATGATAATTAATGCATTTTAAGCCCTTTTTGGACGATGAGACTATGTATAAAAGTAGTCTCATCACTCCCCCGTACTAAACCATTGTCGTGCCCTCACGCAATGCTAGAATAAAGTATCGTAGCACCTCCAAAATTCATTTTATTCACTTTTATTGAATGATAAACTAGCTACACTACTACTATTACTACTACTTGCGTTTTAGACATAATGTATGATTTTCATCGCAAAATGGGACGTTTAGGTTCATAGAATAAGAACACGTGAATGCTTCGTTAGAAATAATTTCATCGTCCTCGGTTTTCACCCCAATTCCATGCCAAGCGTGCAACGAGATCATTGTCATTATAAGTTAGTAATTCTAACACTACTCATATGCCCTAATCACATACTTATCCTCCCAATTTCCTAAGTTGTATCTCTTATATTTTATTTTATCTTGAATGTTTCATGAGGATACATTGTTTGACTTATGCAATAATAGAGATTTAGGTCTAAAAATAGAGTCCTAACGGTGTAACCAAGACCATCAAATCAATAACCCCTCCTAATAGACAACGATGTCAAAAAATTAAGTCAACAAGAAGGATCGATAAACACGTTTTATAACGGTTTTGAACATGAGACTTATTACCAAGACTTTTATACGCCCCCTAACGGAAGGGCCTTATTATCTTTGGTTTACCTCCATCTTTTATTCAACTTCTCCATGAAGCTTTTATTATGACTTCGGTCTTGCCTTGCCTTTTATTATCCACCTCATCGGTAGTTTTATTAGCCAAAGACATATATCCTCACGCTAAGGCGAATTTTGGATCTTTAAAGCTTCAAAGATTAAGGCTTGATTCACTTTCAATTTTGCATAGATTTTTTGGCCTTGTGGGGCTTCAAATTGTTTGCTTGATTTAGGTGAGCACTTGAAATCTTATTATTGGGTGAAGCTTTTGATTATTCGGGTGCCAATACTTCAAAACCGTGACGCTGGCGATACCTTAATGTCTTCCCAATTTAATTACACGGAAGCTACTAGAAAAGACTAGAAACCCAACAATCCTAACTAAACCGCTAAGTCAATATTTATTAAGCAAAAAAAAAATATTTACAAGCAAAGGGAGAATAAGCAAACAACGAGAACACATGAGTTTTTGAAAGAATATGAGTACTCTACGTTTAGCATAGTAACTTATAATTAACCGTATCATTTCTCATCCTCATTTAAGAGACTTAGCCTAATGTGAAGTTAAGGAATCAAAGCTAAGTGCTCAACGCGCACGGTCGAGTCAAAAATTACTCTTATTCTCGCCATCAGAAAATCTACATTCGTGTCTTCAAACACTTATAAAACATGACAAAATTTTTAAATTTTGGCTATTTTTAGCCTTATTTTGCAACAAAAACGATAAACAAAAAGATAAACTTTGGAAAGCGTGAAGGTTTGGCAAGGCAAGTATCTATTCACCCCCCATACTAAAGTTAAACATTTTCCTCAATGTTACGAGTCTAGGGGTGCAAACACCCCATACTAGAGACGTAGTCGAATGCCTAATCTAGCATGCAAAGGGTGTAACCGTTAAATTTAAAGCCGTTTATGAAGTGTGCTATAAACCTAAGGTTAGAACATCAAAGGATATATCATTTGGATATTGAGAAAGTGATAGGTGTGTAAACACCCATCCTTTTTAACCACTTAACTACAATAATAACCAAGCCAAAACGTGTATTTTATGTCGTAAATATCAGAATTATGCGTCGTTTGTGTTTTTGTTGTGATTTAGGACAAAAATATGAAAAGGGGAGAAAACACGGGCATTCTCGGGCTTTTATCGAAGAAAAAGACAAAAGACGAAGTCAAGAAATCAAGAGTGCAAAAAGAACGGAAGTCCAAGACCAATTCTGAAGATTTATCGAAGAAAAAGTCAAAAGACGGAATTTTACTAAAAGCCGAAGAACTCAAGTCTAATTTATCGAATAAATTACAAGACGAGTTTATTAATCCCGAGACAAAAGTCGAAGAAATTGGAAGATTAAGGACTAATCAAGCAATTAAAGAAAGAAGAAAGAGGGGAGGAAGCTTCCTCTAAGCACCTCCCTAATCCTCCTATAAATAGGCCTTAGTTCATTTCATTTCATTTTGTTGGCTAAGTGTGACAATTAGCTCTTCCATTTTAATTACCTTGCACTTTAATTACATGTCATTTAAATACATTGTCTTGCACCTTAAATTCATTTAATTTCAAGTAAGTTTCCTTTTAATTATTGTCAATCTTTACTTTTATTGTTCATCTCCTATCTACCTTTCTTGGTTAATCTTTAATCTTTATGCTTTATTGTTTATGTTCATGTTCTTGAGTTTTTGTTAAATTGATTAAGTGGGTTTTGATTATTTTGATTATTATTGTTAGTCTTTTTGATTTGGTTTGATTGGTATTCATTAGTTGATAATTTTTGGTTAGCCTTGTTTAATCTTTTGGTTGATTTAGATTAGATTTGTTTAGATTCGTGTTATTTTTATCCCATGTTCTTCGCTACTGTTTTCCCAGGTTTATTCCGGATCAACGCCAAACATTCCGAATCAAGGTCTTTGTCCATAATATTCCGGATCAGTGGATATTCCGAACCAAACAAATATTCCGGATCAAAGGTTGTTCATTCGGAATAACTTTTATTCCGGATAAAGGTTTTGTTGAGATTATTCCGAACCAGTGAAACATTCCGGATCAAAGTCGTTTATTCGGAATATTAAATATTCTGGATCAAGACAGCATTCCGAATCAGTGGAATATTCCGGATGAAGGCTTATTTGTGAATATTCCGAATGAAGGTTTGAGGATTTATTCCGAACAAAGCAGTATTCTGAACCAAGGGGTGTTCATTCGGAACATTTATTATTCCGGATCAAGGTGTTCATTCGGAATATATTCCGAATTAAGGTGTTCATTCGGAACATCAAATATTCCGAATCAAGGCAATATTCCGAATAAAGAGTTTATTCCGGATAAGTGACATATTCCGGATGAGCCATTTATTCCGGATGAGGTAAATATTCCGAGTGAAGAAGAATTATTCCGAACGAAGGTGACATTCCGAACGAGTGATTACTCCGAACGAAGGATTATTCCGAATGAGCTGTTTTCAGGTTCTTTTAAGTTTCTGTTTTTAAGTTTGAATTTTTAAGATTTATTTTTCCCGCCTTTTTACTTAGTTGCACTTTTAGTTTATTTGCCTTAGATTTATTTTAAGCCTTGCCTTAGTTTAAGTTTTAGTTGCGTTTTAAGTTTGCCTTTAGGATAGTTTTAAGTTTGCGTTATTTACTTTAAGTGCCTTTTAATTTCTTGTCACGCTTTTAATTCCCGTCATTTATTTTAAATTAGATTTAGATTTAAATTACCTGCTTTTACTTTTAAAGTTTTTGCACTTTTAATTTTACTACAACGACACAACATTTGTTTCCACCAAAGACAGCTGAGTCGCACTTAAAACAGTAATCAATTTGAAGAAACTGGAACAACGATATTTTCATACTAGGTAAAAGCCTTGTATCAAATGGCGCTGCTGCCGGCTCTTTTCGTAAAGATTAACGGTTTTCTGTGAGAGACGCGTTGCTTTTTGGGATCCGTTCATTCGTGAGCGTTATTTTTCTTGCTTAAAAATTTCAAAAAAAATCCATAAAAATTAAAAAATTTCAAAAAATCCAAAAAGTTTTTTTTTTATTGTGTATATATATTGTCTATTGCTTTGGTATTGTTTTCTTTTGCTTTCGCAGGTGTATGCGTACTAGATCTTCTACTTATCAAGAGACCGAGACTCCTGAAGATTTAGCTATGGCAGGTGTGAACAACAACAATAATCCACCGCACCTCAACAATAACAACAACAATGTTCTTCCACAGCCCGATCTTCGGACAATAGAGGAGCTTTGTCAACCTACCATGTTTGGACGAGGAGGACCGATTGCATCGATGCAAATCACGGCTCCGGAGTTTTCATTGAAGCATCATATGATCCAGCAAGTGCAAACTAATCCATTTCGAGGAATGCCTGATGATGATGCCAACAAACACCTCGACAAATTCATTACTATTACCCAAAGCATGAAGTTGCCCGGTGCTACAATGGATGTCCTTCGCCTTCAACTCTTCCCACATACTTTATCACACCACACCGAGAAATGGTTTGATCGTCTCCCAAAGAATTCCATTCATACTTGGGATGACATGACTCAACGCTTTTTGTCGCGCTACTTTCCACCATCCATGGTCACGAGCCTTCGAAATCAAATCAGCGGTTTCATGCAAGAACCCGATGAATCTCTCTTTGATGCTTGGGAAAGATATAATGTTTTGATCGATCGATGTCCAAATCAAAACATGCTCCCTGTCACCTTAATTGATACTTTCTACAATGGTTTGACTTTTCGTGATCGTGATACGATTAATGCAGCCGCCGGTGGCACATTTATGAAAAGGAGACCCGAGGAGTGTAGAGAGCTTATTGAGAACATGACTACTCATCACAAAAACTGGGATTCCTCCGCTTCTTCAAGGAACAACCCGAGAGTCAATGTTTCTTCTACTTCAGCAAACCCCGATATGACCGAATTAACCCGCATGATGTCTGAAATGAACAAAAATATCTTGCTCATCGCTTCAAACCAACAACAACAAGTTAAAGCGGTAGTTAATCCTTGTGAGACATGCGGTGGTCCTCACTCATACACTGATTGTCCTTCTACTCAAGGAAATCCGGAAAACATGTATGCAGCTTATGGTAATTATTCACCGGAAAATTACCAAGCCCGACCTCAAGGGGATCGAAATTTGCTAAGTTACCGGTCCAACAACTATCTTTCACCCGGTTTTTCTCCTCAAAACCAAAACCCCAACAACAATTACAATAGAAGCAACCAAATCCCACCTAGAGCTTCTAATCCTTATCATGCATCCGCTCAACAAGCCTCACCCATCAATCAAGATGTTGAAGCTTTGATGAGAACCCAAGGAGAGCAAATCAAGAATCTACAAAGCCAAATTATCAATTTGAAAGGGGATATCACCAAGCAAGGGAATGACATTAGATCCGAGCTTCGTAATGATATTCAATCCTCCTTCAGCAATCAAACGAATGATTTGAAGAATATGCTGGCTAGTTTCTTACCCACCACTCAACCCTCTACTTCGAGTTCTCTACCTTCAAACACCGTCACCAACCCGCGAGCGAATGTGAGTGCTATTACTACCCGTAGTGGAGTTACTTTAGTAGGACCACCTATCCCACCCCCATCATCTACACCTCCTCCACCACCATTTATCCCTACTCCTCCCACGCCTAGTATTAGTACACCATTACCGTCTCCGTCTCGTCATGACGAAGTACCCAAGAAGAACCCTTCAACATCTCAACCTTCACCTGTTACACCTCCACCACCCAACCCCAGCATTCCTTAACCTTCTCGACTCAACAAGGCTCGAATTTTGACAAAGATTGACATGCAAGTCGCTAACTTTTTGGAAAAGATTGCCGGCATGAAAATCACTTTTAGCCTTGTTGAAGCTCTAGCACAAATGCCTAAATTTGTTAAGATGTTTAAGGAATTGCTTAGCAAGAAGGAGAAGATGGCCGAGTTTGTTAATACTCTATTGAATGAAAATTGTTCTGCCGTCCTTCTTAAAGAACTTCCGGAGAAACTTGGAGATCCCGGTCGTTTTGTCCTACCTTGTACTTTTAACCAAACCGATAAATTTACTGCCTTAGCCGATCTCAGGGCAAGTATAAATTTGATGCCTTTAAGTGTTTAGAAAAAGTTATCATTGCCCGACCTTACGCCCACCAAGATGACTCTTGAGCTTGCTAATCGCACTCTCGCTTACCCCGTTGGTATTGCCGAAGATGTGTTCATTAAATTTGGAACATTCACTTTTCCGGTCGACTTCATCGTTGTTGATTATAAAATGGACCCTCGTATTCCGTTAATACTTGGGCGCCCATTTTTGAGAACCGGTAGAGCTTTAATAGATGTGGATAAATGTGAACTCATCTTAAGAGTCGGGGATGATGCCCAAGTTTTTGAAATGGGGAAGCTTACAAGCAAACCCTATGGAAGAGAATCGGCGAATATGATTAATGTGCTTGATGATTTTGTCGTCTACAACAATCCTCTATTCGAGTCTTGCAATGATAATCCAGTGTTTCAAGATGATGTGGATGATTCTCTCTCCACTTTGGAACCTTCACCCATATATGATTCTCCACCGATCTATGATGCTTATGATGACGATTCTAGCTCTGATGGGGATGATTATGATGATTTTACTTCCGAGTATCCCGACATGCCCACGTATGATGATTTTGATGAGGCCGATACTCTTTCGAGTGATTCTTCTCATGATGAAGATCCTCCGCCATCCATGCTTAATCCTACTTTGGACGACTACTCATTTGAGGAAGACTTCTCTACTTTTCTCAATACATACTTCCCTCATGAGAGTGATGCTCCTCCTTTCGACTTTGATGATTATGGTCTTGATCCTTCTACGGATTTGAAGAAAATTCTTTCAAAGGAGAAGCAACCGGACGACACCAACATCCGCAACACGTATGTTTTGACACCTCTTTGTCCACCTTCTGAGGACAAGGTTGTGCATTTTCTTAGCGGATCATCTTCAAATTCTGCTGAGCCTGAGTGCTATTTTCCCCTAAAGGAAAAGGTGTTCGACCCCGGTATCGATATTCTTCAGCCATCTCAGTATTCGTCTGATGAAATAAAAGGAAAAATCTTTGGAACTTATGAAGATATGCTTGCACCTCATCACCCTTGCTTCCACCGTGCTCCATCTTTGCTTAAGGGAACCTTGCCTACTCTTCTTTGGCTTGCCTTGTTCGCCTTAAGCTTGTGCTACTTGATGGATGCAAACTATGTACTTGATCCCGGTGGATATGTTTCATGCTTCTTCCTATGCTAATCAAGGTCGAGTCAGGCTCACGACTCGGTAAACAAAAATCAAGCGCTTCTTGGGAGGCAACCCATGTATCTATCTTTTAGCTATCTTTATCCTAAGTGTAGGGGAGACCCGTTGGTGTTTGCTATCTCTTCTCTTCTCATATCCAGGGATTCGAGCGTTCAATGATCCACTCTTGATGATTTTTGACGACCCGTGATTCCGTGTACCCATCTTCCCAATTCTATCCTAAACTCTTTTCGATTCACTATTTTATATTTCTCAATATTAAAATAGGAATCTCTTTAGTTGTCTTTTCCTTAGCAAGATTTAAACAACGTGCACAATGTCCTAAGTGTATGGGAGTTTACTCCCACATGCTTAAACATTAAGGACAATGTTTATATCAAGTGTAGGGGGACTTCTATCGAAGTTAAGTGGTCTTTTCCTTGTATTTGTCCTCATTTTAACCGGAAAATCAATTTTTCGACATTTTTCAAAAATTTTGATCTATTTTGGCCTATTAGTTTTTACCTTTGTATAGTTATTTTCTTTCTTTACTAGAATAAATTTTAATAAAGTGGTTTTAATTTTCAAACGTTGTGAATCTTTTGACTCAACCCGAGTTTACTTATCTAAGTTTACTCTAACTAGTATCCTTAACGTGTTTAAGTCAAGTTTTGCTAGGCTTTTATATAGGGAGCTATAAAACGCGAAAGTCTTAACTCTCACGGGTTAAGAACAAGAACTTTTCGCAAGTTCCTATAATTGATCCTAGAGAGTCGTTTATCAAGGGAACTTTAAAATGCGATTTCTAAACTTGAAAGAGTCTAAGAGTTTGCAAGATCCTATAGATGACTCGAAAACCCAAAACTTTGATTTAATAGGCTAAGCATCCACGTGTCTCATTCCTTGAGATTTTAAATTGTGGAGAACGAGAGATGATAGAGTCAATTATAAGTTTGGTATTCTTTCATGAATTTATGTGAGTTAATTATAAGCCTATTCTCCCATCGCTTGCTAATAAATTTATCTTCAATAAATAAGGTTGTACGATTAGAAAAGTTACTTAGCTTCTAGCCCAAGATCGTTTAAAAGTTTGCTGGTATGGATTAGAGTTCATAGCCAAGGCATAACTTATTTAAGCGGGATGCGAAGATTGGCGAGTCCGAAAAGGCCCTAACAAGGCATGAGGGCTACATTTTGTTGCTAAAGATCCAAAAGTGATGTGAAGAATCATTTATCAAAAATCAATATGAAGGATCAAGACACACGACGAAAAACAAAAACTCCCCAAAAGATCATGGAGAAGTCTATCCAGAGGATAAATAGATCCAAGTCCAAAAAGGAGGCGGATCGTTGTATATCAAAGTCCCAAATAAAGATTGGAGAAAAATGAAGAAGTCGTGGTCCAAATATGAAGAATCTCTCAAAACTTCAAGTGAAGAAATTCCTATTATGAAGAGAAGGCCATTATTTCATGAACGTCTCTCAAAGATTTGAAGTATGAAGTCGCTGCCAAATATCGGTCCGAGAAAGGTCTCAAATCGCGAAGCGAGTTATGCCAAGATATGAACTTTTTGAGGTCCCGAGAAGCAGTTTTAAAAGATTTTGTCCTTTAGCTAACTATTGATTAAATCGTCCCACTTTATTTTCAGCCTAAATAACTATCGAAATAAGTCAACAATGCATCCTCGTGATCATTCAAGACAATCATAAAATATAAGAGATACACCTAGGAATAAGGGAGTCTAAGTAAATAATTGGCCCACATGAGTTCGTGTTAGTTTACTAACTTATAATAACAATGATCTCGTCTTTAAGCTTGGTTTGGAGAATGTGAAAACTTGAGGATAATGATCATTCATGACATTTTCAAAACCCTAAGGTATGTTTTTGATTTCTTTACTTACTTTCTTCCTTTGAATGTTTATAATTCTCTATCTATTTAATAGAGGCCAATATGGATTGATTGTGATGGAAAATGTAAAACGTGCTTTGTAACTAATGCATTGCATGAGGACATTGCAATGGTCAAGTGTAGGGGATTTGATAGGTGTGTAAAACCCATCCTTTTTAACCACTTAACTACAATAATAACCAAGCCAAAACGTGTATTTTATGTCGTAAATATCGGAATTATGCGTGGTTTGTGTTTTTGTTGTGATTTAGGACAAAAATGTGAAAAGGGGAGAAAACACGGGGATTCACGGGCTTTTATCGAAGAAAAAGACCAAAGACGAAGTCAAGAAATCAAGAGTGCAAAAAGAACGGAAGTCCAAGACCAATTCTGAAGATTTATCGAAGAAAAAGTCAAAAGACGGAAGTTTACTAAAAGCCGAAGAACTCAAGTCTAATTTATCGAAGAAATTACAAGACGAGTTTATTAATCCCGAGACAAAAGTCGAAGAAATTTGAAGATTAAGGACTAATCAAGCAATTAAAGAAAGAAGAAAGAGGGGAGGAAGCTTCCTCTAAGCACCTCCCTAATCCTCCTATAAATAGGCCTTAGTTCATTTCATTTCATTTTTTTGTCTAAGTGTGACAATTAGCTCTTCCATTTTAATTACCTTGCACTTTAATTACATGTCATTTAAATACATTGTCTTGCACCTTAAATTCATTTAATTTCAAGTAAGTTTCCTTTTAATTATTGTCAATCTTTACTTTTATTGTTCATCTCCTATCTACCTTTCTTGGTTAATCTTTAATCTTTATGCTTTATTGTTTATGTTCATGTTCTTGAGTTTTTGTAAAATTGATTAAGAGGGTTTTGATTATTTTGATTATTATTGTTAGTGTTTTTTATTTGGTTTGATTGGTATTCATTAGTGGATCATTTTTGGTTAGCCTTGTTTAATCTTTTGGTTGATTTAGATTAGATTTGTTTAGATTCGTGTTATTTTTGTCTCGTGTTCTTCGCTACTGTTTTCCCAGGTTTATTCCGGATCAACGCCAAACATTCCGAATCAAGGTCTTTGTCCATAATATTCCGGATCAGTGGATATTCCGAACCAAACAAATATTCTGGATCAAAGGTTGTTCACTCGGAATAACTTTTATTCCGGATAAAGGTTTTGTTGAGATTATTCTGAACCAGTGAAACATTCCGGATCAAAGTCGTTTATTCGGAATATTAAATATTCCGGATCAAGACAACATTCCGAATCAGTGGAATATTCCGGATGAAGGCTTATTTGTGAATATTCCGAATGAAGGTTTGAGGATTTATTCTGAACCAAGCAGTATTCCAAATCAAGGGGTGTTCATTCGGAACAATTATTATTCCGGATCAAGGTGTTCATTCGGAATATATTCCGAATCAAGATGTTCATTCGGAACATCAAATATTCCGAATCAAGGCAATATTCCGAATAAAGAGTTTATTCCAGATAAGTGACATATTCCGGATGAGCCATTTATTCCGGATGAGGTAAATATTCCGAGTGAAGAAGAATTATTCCGAACGAAGGTGACATTCCGAACGAGTGATTATTCCGAACGAAGGATTATTCCGAATGAGCTGTTTTCAGGTTCTTTTAAGTTTCTATTTTTAAGTTTGAATTTTTAAGCTTTACTTTTCCCGCCTTTTTACTTAGTTGCACTTTTAGTTTATTTGCCTTAGATTTATTTTAAGCCTTGCCTTAGTTTAAGTTTTAGTTGCGTTTTAAGTTTGCCTTTAGGATAGTTTTAAGTTTGTGTTATTTACTTTAAGTGCCTTTTAATTTCTTGTCACGCTTTTAATTCCCGTCATTTATTTTAAATTAGATTTAGATTTAAATTACCTGCTTTTACTTTTAAAGTTTGTGCACTTTTAATTTTACTACAACGACACAACATTTGTTTCCACCAAAGACAGCTGAGTCGCACTTAAACCAGTAATCAATTCGAAGAGACTGGAACAACGATATGTTCATTCGTGAGCGTTATTGGGTGAAGCTTTTGATTATTCGGGTGCCAATACTTCAAAACTGTGACGCTGGCAATACCTTAATGTCTTCCCAATTTAATTACACGGAAGCTACTAGAAAAGACTAGAAACCTAACAATCCCAACTAAACCGCTAAGTCAATATTTATTAAGCAAAAAAAAAATATTTACAAGCGAAGGGAGAATAAGCAAACAACGAGAACACATGAGTTTTTGAAAGAATATGAGTACTCTACGTTTAGCATAGTAACTTATAATTAACCGTATCATTTCTCGTCCTCATTTAAGAGACTTAGCCTAATGTGAAGTTAAGGAATCAAATCTAAGTGCTCAACGCGCACGGTCGAGTAAAAAATTACTCTTATTCTCGCCATCGGAAAATCTACATTCGTGTCTTCAAACACTTATAAAACATGAGAAATTTTTTAAAATTTGGCCATTTTTAGCCTTATTTTGCAACAAAAACGATAAACAAAAAGATAAACTTTAGAAAGCGTGAAGGTTTGGCAAGGAAAGTATCTATTCACCCCCCATACTAAAGTTAAACATTGTCCTCAATGTTTCGAGTCTAGGGGTGCAAACACCCCATACTAGAGACGTAGTCGAATGCCTAATCTAGCATGGAAAGGGTGTAACCGTTAAATTTAAAGCCGTTTATGAAGTGTGCTATAAACCTAAGGTTAGAACATCAAAGGATATATCCTTTGGTTATTGAGAAAGTGATAGGTGTGTAAACACCAATCCTTTTTAACCACTTAACTACAATAATAACCAAGCCAAAACGTGTATTTTATGTCGTAAATGTCGGAATTATGCGTGGTTTGTGTTTTTGTTGCGATTTAGGACAAAAATGTGAAAAGGGGAGAAAACACGGGCATTCACGGGCTTTTATCGAAGAAAAAGACAAAAGACGAAGTCAAGAAATCAAGAGTGCAAAAAGAACGGAAGTCCAAGACCAATTCTGAAGATTTATCGAAGAAAAAGTCAAAAGACGGAATTTTACTAAAAGCCGAAGAACTCAAGTCTAATTTATCGAAGAAATTACAAGACGAGTTTATTAATCCCGAGACAAAAGTCAAAGAAATTGGAAGATTAAGGACTAATCAAGCAATTAAATAAAGAAGAAATAGGGGAGGAAGCTTCCTCTAAGCACCTCCCTAATCCTCCTATAAATAGGCCTTAGTTCATTTCATTTCATTTTGTTGGCTAAGTGTGACAATTAGCTCTTCCTTTTTAATTACCTTGCACTTTAATTACATGTCATTTAAATACATTGTCTTGCACCTTAAATTCATTTAATTTCAAGTAAGTTTCCTTTAAATTATTGTCAATCTTTACTTTTATTGTTCATCTCCTATCTACCTTTCTTGGTTAATCTTTAATCTTTATGATTTATTGTTTATGTTCATGTTCTTGAGTTTTTGTTAAATTGATTAAGTGGGTTTTGATTATTTTGATTATTGTTGTTAGTGTTTTTGATTTGGTTTGATTGGTATTCATTAATTGATCATTTTTGGTTAGCCTTGTTTAATCTTTTGGTTGATTTAGATTAGATTTGTTTAGATTCGTGTTATTTTTGTCCCGTGTTATTCGCTACTGTTTTCCCAGGTTTATTCCGGATCAACGCCAAACATTTCGAATCAAGGTCTTTGTCCATAATATTCCGGATCAGTGGATATTCCGAACCAAACAAATATTCCGGATCAAAGGTTGTTCATTCGGAATAACTTTTATTCCGGATAAAGTTTCTGTTGAGATTATTTCGAACCAGTGAAACATTCCGGATCAAAGTCGTTTATTCGGAATATTAAATATTCCGGATCAAGACAGCATTCCGAATCAGTGGAATATTCCGGATGAAGGCTTATTTGTGAATATTCCGAATGAAGGTTTGAGGATTTATTCCGAACCAAGCAGTATTCCGAACCAAGGGGTGTTCATTCGGAACATTGATTATTCCGGATCAAGGTGTTCATTCGTAATATATTCCGAATCAAGGTGTTCATTCGGAACATCAAATATTCCGAATCAAGGCAATATTCCGAATAAATAGTTTATTCCGGATAAGTGACATATTCCGGATGAGCCATTTATTCCGGAGGAGGTAAATATTCCGAGTGAAGAAGAATTATTCCGAACGAAGGTGACATTCCGAACGAGTGATTATTCCGAACGAAGGATTATTCCGAATGAGCTGTTTTCAGGTTCTTTTAAGTTTCTGTTTTTAAGTTTGAATTTTTAAGCTTTATTTTTCCCGCCTTTTTACTTAGTTGCACTTTTAGTTTATTTTCCTTAGATTTATTTTAAGCCTTGCCTTAGTTTATGTTTTAGTTGCGTTTTAAGTTTGCCTTTAGGATAGTTTTAAGTTTGCGTTATTTACTTTAAGTGCCTTTTAATTTCTTGTCACGCTTTTAGTTCCCGTCATTTATTTTAAATTAGATTTAGATTTAAATTACCTGCTTTTACTTTTAAAGTTTGTGCACTTTTAATTTTACTACAACGACACAACATTTGTTTCCACCAAAGACAGCTGAGTCGCACTTAAACCAGTAACCAATTCGAAGAGACTGGAACAACGATATTTTCATACTAGGTAAAAGCCTTGTATCAAAAGTTTTCAAATCAAACGATCGAGTGCTCCCATAAAACGAACACGAGAGGCTCCAATCGTGAAGATCATGATCATCTAAAATCCACAATTCACAAACTACCACGGAACAAAGGTTGGAAGGGCACAAATCCCCACACATTACTACATTAGAAAGCGATAATATGTACATAGGATAAGCATGGGACTCCCCCACGAGGCACCTCGTTTTTGATTACCAAGTCATGAGCTCGACTCGATCCCCTCAATACTAATTATCATTGGGGAAGGTGATTTGGCCGAGGTAGTTCAAGGATGGAACTTCCCCGCCAAAGTAGTGCTTCAACCTATGTCCATTCACCTTAAAATTGGGGCCATCATTTTGAGCTAGCTCGATGGTCCCATATGGAAATACTTGAGTCACGGTGAATGGACCGGACCAACGGGATTTCAACTTACCGGAAAAGATTTTCAAACGAGAATTAAAAAGCAAAACTTGATCCCCAATGTTAAAAACCCGGTTTTTAATTTTAGAATCATGCAACTTTTTAGTCTTTTCTTTATAAATCAATGAATTTTCATAAGCAATATCCCTTAATTCATCCAATTCATTTAATTGCATTTTCCGGTGTTTTCCTGCGGTCTCCATATCATCATTACAATGCTTTAGGGCCCAATAAGCCTTGTGTTCCATTTCAATTGGCAAGTGACAATTTTTACCATACACAAGCTTATAGGGAGTGCACCCAATGGGCGTCTTATGAGCGGTCCTAAAGGCCCATAAAGCATCATCCAACTTATCCGACCAAGATTGTTGGTTTTCCCCAACGGATCTCTCCAAGACCCTCTTCAACGCTCGGTTTGAAACCTCGACTTGCCCACTCGTTTGTGGGTGATAAGCCGTATAAAGCCGATGTGTAACCCCATATTTCCTTAGGACCCTTTCGAATTGGTCGTTACAAAAATGTGTTCCACTATCGCTTATGATCGCACGAGGGGTTCCAAACCGATAAAAACAAGCTTTCCAAAAACTTGACTACCACACGAGCATCATTGGTGGACAAAGCCTTATCCTTCACCCACGTAGATAGGTAGTCAACCGCGACAAGGATGTACTTATTACCACGAGATGATGGGAACGACCCCATAAAGTCGATGCCCCAACGTCAAAGATCTCACACACTTGGATGATATTTTGTGGCATTTCATCTTTTTGTGAGGCTTTTCTTTGTCGTTGGCATGAGTCACACGACTTCACAAGTTCATGTGCATCTCGGTAAATAGTAGGCCAAAAGAAGCTGGCATCAAACACCTTCTTAGCCGTGAGATTAGCACCATGGTGACCACCCGTGGGTCCCTCGTGACAAGCTCTAAGGATGTTAGAAGCTTCGGTGCCAAATACACAACGTCGGATGATTTGATCCGCACAAGTTCGAAACAAGTAAGGGTCGTTCCAAAAATAGAACTTGACGTCACGAAAGAATTTTTGTTTTTCTTGAGTCGTCATACCCTTGATGATGAAGTTTCCCGCATGGTAATTTGCGATTTCCGCAAACCATGGGGTGGAAGAATCAAGCTTAGAATTCACTACACTAAGTGTCTCGAGCGGAAATGTTTCGGTGATTTCCTTGGGCTCGTAAAAAAATTGGTGAGGATCTTCCAAACGAGAAAGATGATCGGCCGCTAGATTCTCGACTCTTTTTTTGTCAACGATTTTGTGATCAAATTCTTGAAGGAGGAGAATCCAACAAAGTAATCTTGTCTTAGCATCTTCTTTAGCCATAAGATACTTGATAGCCGAATGATCCGTATACACTATGCATTTCGTCAAGACGAGATAAGGTCGAAATTTCTCAAATGCATACACCACGACAAGGAACTCCTTCTCCGTTGTAGTGTATTTAAGTTGAGCCTCGGTCATGGTCTTGCTAGCATAGTGGATAGGCAAGAAGTGCTTTCATGACGTTGCCCCAATACGGCCCCAATAGCGTAATCACTAGCATCACACATGAGCTCAAAGGGGAGATTCCAATTGGGAGCAACAAGAATGGGAGCTTCGGTAAGTTTCCTCTTAAGGATTTCAAAGGGTCGTACACAATCTTCGTCAAAGACAAAACGTGCCTCTTTTTCAAGAAGATGTGTAATAGGACGAGAGATCTTTGAGAAATCCTTGATGAATCGACGATAAAAGCCCGCGTGGCCTAGGAAACTCCTAACTCCCTTAACGGTTTTGGGATGAGGTAATTTGGCGATGACGTCTACCTTAGCTTGATCTACCTC
Organism: Glebionis coronaria; assembly: GCA_025667525.1. Taxonomy (NCBI): domain Eukaryota; kingdom Viridiplantae; phylum Streptophyta; class Magnoliopsida; order Asterales; family Asteraceae; genus Glebionis; species Glebionis coronaria. The sequence goes on from CM046882.1 coordinate 81,002,662, forward strand.
AATCCCCGCTTTCGAGACCTTGTGCCCTAAGACGATTACACTCTTAACCATAAAATGATATTTTTCCCAGTTGAGCACAAGGTTGGTTTCCTCACAACGCTTCAACATTCTCTCAAGATTCGACAAACACGAAATGAACGAACAACCAAACACGAAAAAGTCATCCATGAAGACTTCCATCGTCTTCTCGATCATATCACGAAAAATAGCCATCATGCACCTTTGAAAGGTTCCCGGTGCATTACAAAGTCCGAATGGCATTCTACGATAGGCAAACGTTCCATATGGACACGTAAACGTAGTTTTTTCTTGATCACGAGGATCGATGGGGATTTGTAAGTAACCGGAAAAACCATCTAAAAAGCAATAGAAATCGTTTCCCGCAAGACGCTCCAACATTTGGTCCATGAAGGGCAAGGGAAAATGGTCTTTTCGAGTGGCTTCATTCAACTTACGATAGTCAATACACACTCTCCATCTGGTCACGAGTCTAGTGGGAATTAACTCGTTGGCATCGTTTGACACAACAGTCATTCCTCCCTTCTTAGGGACACAATGAATAGGACTCACCCAAGGGCTATCAGAAATAGGGTAAATCATTCCCGCGTCAAGGTGTTTTAAGACTTCCTTTTTGATGACGTCGTGAATTTTGGGGTTCACCCTCCTTTGACATTAGATTGCGGGCTTGTAGTCCTCCTCCATTAAGATGTTGTGGGTACAAAATTTGGGATCGATCCCCTTAATGTCGGATAACTTCCACGCAATTGCCCCTTTGTGATCCTTTAGAACATCGGCAAGTGCGGTTTTCTCATCATCCGAAATTTCTTTCGCAATAATAACCGGCAACTTGTCGCCCTCCTCCAAATAGACATATTCGAGATGAGGAGGTAAATCTTTCAACTCGAGGATAGGTGGTTCCTCAATTGAAGATTTGGGCTCGATACTCATAACCTCCTCGGGTGGAGGAAATGGGAAATCGTTAAGAAAATCCTTGATAATCGATAAGTCCTCATCATTGTCGAGGTCTTCGTTACAAGTACGTGGAACATCGAATTCTTCCAACGTAAAACCACCACCTTTAAATGGAGTGAAGGTTCGTGTCGAGTTATCAAGGATGGGATCTAACATAGTGGGATTGCCACTATTTTCATCATCACCAAAACCTAGAAATTCTTGTGAAAATTCCTCGCAAACCACGTCAATCATATCAACGAGGTATCTAAAAACGAATGACCTAAATGAGAGGAACTTGAGGATCCGTGGGAATATCGACAACGATAAAGTCTACCGGATAATAGAACTTTCCCACTTTCACAAAAACGTCTTCCGCCAATCCACATGCGGGAATCATGGAATGGTCGGCCAACTCGATAGACATTAGTGAAGGAGTAAGATTAGGAAGATTTAGCGACTTGAAGATTGCAAGTGGCATCAAGTTAATGCTAGCACCAAGATCGGCCAAGGCAAAGCATTCTTCCATATCTTGGATTGCACAAGGGATCAAGAATTTACTCGGATCACTGACTTTTTGAGGTATGCGATTAAGATAAACCGATGAACAACTAGACAATTGATGCAATTTCTCCTTGTTGTTCAACATACTCTTAAAGTTAGCGGCAAATCGAGGCATCATGACCAAAGCATCGGCGAAACTCACATTAAAGTGCAAATCACGAAACATTTTCATAAGAATCTCAAATTGATAATTTTCGCGCTCTTGACGTTTCTCCTTTCTAAGTCTCGATGGATAGGGCAAAGGTGGTGTGGGTTGAGGCATAGGCATAGCCTTTGGAATCTCGGGTTCCAAGGTTGGTAATGGGTCAACCGTAGGTGTGGCATGAGCGGTACTTCGTGGGATTGGGACATGCTCCTTTTGGATCACTACCTCAGGTTCTTCCTCAATTGCTTCCTCCGTAGGAGCAATTGGTTGAGGAGTCGGTTCCTTAAGTGTCTTACCACTACGTGTGGTAATCACTTTCATCTCACCCTTAGGGTTTTGACACGGTGTTGCTAGGAAGACTACTCGAAGACGGTTTACACATAATTGCCTCAAACATAGATGAAATTTTATCTTCAAACATTGATTGCCTCTTCTCGGCTTTAATCATTTCTTGCTTAATTTCATGTTGCCCTTGTTCCATTTTTTGTTGGTTTTGTTGTAACCTAGTTACATTTCCTTCCATTTTGTTTGTATGGATTTTAAGCTCATTAGCTAATGTTGAGTCTTAGGATCTAGACTCATCTGGGATATCATGATCATGATTGTAAATGCACAACGGAATCATAATAAACACAATCATAACCAAGAACAAGGCTTTCACTAATAAAGATTACTATTAATAATACTACTAACTACTACTCCTGGTGCCTTACAGGCTTGACACCAGGAGGAACGCACACACACCTATGGTTTACATTGTTTGTGAATGAGTGAATAACCATGTGTGCCTAACCTTCTTTATATAATAGAGGTACTAGGGTTACATCACAACCCTAGCTTACTATCTAAGCTAATATATTACTACTAGGTCCTTATCTTGTTTTGTCATATCAACTCAAGATCTTTAAGTCCCAACAATCTTCCCCTAGTTGATTTGACAAAACCAGTAAGCACAAGCTTCCCCTGAAGCTAATATAGATGAAGGCTAAGCTTCCCCTCGATCCATGCATTCTTCCCCTTTTTGTCACATCAACTCAAAAAGGATCGTCTTCCCCTTAAGAAGTGCATGGCAAATCCAGTAGGCTCCATGAAGAGATCACTGATGAAGAAAATCAAGTATAACGAATTTGATGAAGAAGTGGAATCTCCAAAACTTGTGTCTTATGTCTTGCACTAACCACGTGACGCCGAGCTCGAACAAAATCCTCAAATAAAGGAGACACTGAGCACAATAACGTAACCCCTTCAAGTGATAGAAAATGTACGCATAGAGCAAACTATCTTAAAAAGGCTCCTACTCCTTTTAAGATATGAATAGATCATACCCCTTCGCTAGATATGTCGAGTCTTTGTCACCATATAAACCAAACAAGTTATCTTAAAAGGTACTCCCTTGCTTTTAAGATATGATAAGAACACAAAACCTGTGGAAATCAACTACAACATAAAATCAGTGATAATCAAATGTCTTCTTCAATGAATCACCCCAACGAAATGATGATGGCTGAGAACTCCTCCTCCGGTAACAGTAGTGACATCAGACTAGTCACTAAATCAGAGTAGTAGCAATCTTACTTGACTAGTAGGAACCAAAACCGACCAAAGAAAGTTAGTATACAACAAGCCAGCAGAAACCATAATCAAGTCAGCAAGAACATACGCCTACCAGGAGGAACAAACCATTAGGAACCGACCAGTGGTACGGACCAGTAGGAACCGACTAGTATGAACCGATGATTCAACCAGGAGGAACCATCAAATATTACTAGGAGGAACTGAGAACAAAACCACCACGAACAATATATGGCCCATAGGAACCATAATGCACCAGTAGGAACAACATAACCTACCAGTAGCATCTCAAATCCATTCTTTCTTTTTTTTCTTTTCTTTATTTTCTTTTCTTTTTTTTCATTTTTTTTCTTTGTTTTTTTAAACCAACCTGTGACCATACCGTCGCCAAGCTGTTGCTGTTACTATTTCAGCTCTTATAAACCAGCCCAATCACATGATTCTACGTAAGTTTCTAAGTCTCACGTCAAACTCAGAAAAATCAATTAATTCCTATGAAATAGCAACATTACCGTACCAATATATTATACTCGGATCCCAAAGTAGTAGGACACAGTGAGATATTTTCCAAACCCACGAACAAAACATATCTCTCCAATAAACCAGGAATTAAAACGGCAACATCATATTCCAAATATAAGTTGAGTATAATCCCACTAAAATAGGTATCCTTTTCCATCCTTATCACACGATATTAACAGGTCAACCCATGATTTTAATAAAATTCCTAAAGAGTAGGAATCAAGAGCTGTATACACGAAATTCATAGTATCATCCCATTTTCAAGCTTATACCAAGTATTCACCCATAAAATTTATTTATCACCACACATTTTTACCATATTCCAAATCACTGGAACTAATATCTGCTTCCATCACGTTCACTAAGAAAGTTGAATTTTCCTACAAATTAGCAACCAAATCTTCTTTTTCCCAAAATTACGCATCTTTATTCGACTCCATATCAATCACGTCATATAACTTAATAACTTATCAAATATAACTCAATATTGTTTGGCTTCATTGTAAACAAGTACAACAAACAGTGCAAACAAAAGAGTACTTACGTGATGTTTTGCAAACTGCATGGACCACATCATCACTTCACTAGTCACTTCACATTCACACCCCTGCATCTGCAACTTAGTTGCATATTATTCCCATAAATAAACTCCACAAAATCAGCCCCATGATATGCATCACACATTTTGTATAGAGTCAGCCCGCATCACTTCCAAAATCATAACTTATTCCATACGTGTGATCATAACCTGCTGCGATCTTGACACATCGAATATCACCTCAAAGTCATTTTAAAGATAATGACCTTATCACATATTACTTTCCACAAGACCATGCATTTTTAAAACATACCTACGTGTATATTAAAATCAATAACAGAAACACGTGATTGCAACAAGACAAAAGCAAATACCTTCATGACTTTGAAAGTGCCATATGTTGCTCTTTTGATACCCACGTGAACTATATCTCTGCTCAAATGCCCCTTTCATTCTTATGATACGTCAACTTTTATGCTTTGGATGTTTGTACACCAAAATCAAACGTGAAGAACACCATATAATCTCACGTGAATTTTGTGTTTCTTTGTGATCCAAAACATAAACACCTTTCCTTCTGTCCCGTGATTATTCAATTCGTTAATTCACACCAAACGAATTCTACTCTTCTTTTTATGTTGCCTTCATAAAAATGAATCCAGGGTTTAATGACCCTAAACGAATTTCTCAAAGTGCATCACAGCAGCCACAAAATCAGTCATCACTAGAGACCATACTAGGGTTCGTCAATGCTAGTATAATCACATCACAAAGACAAGCACAACAACATTAAGAGACAACAGCCATATCAAAGAACCAGTACCAACATCAGATGAACAGCAACAATCATCTAGGGTTCACACAACCCCACACAAACCTGCTTGCCTCTATAAAAAAACGAATCTAGGGTTTTATTACAAACCATAAGCATTAAGAACAGTAGCCGTCTTCACCTCTACAGCAGCAACATTACAATAACAGCATATGATAGATCAGCAGCAACCAACAACGAATCATCTAGGGTTTGTTGGGACAAAAACCCTAGATCAACAGGAACAGCATTATTTATTTAAAACAGATTCTAACATAACATGAAAACCTTGTAGATCAACCAGATCAAGAGCCAACAAGCTCTGATACCACTTGTTGAGTCTTAGGATCTAGACTCATCTGGGATATCATGATCATGATTGTAAATGCATAGCGGAATCATAATAAACACAATCATAACCAAGAACAAGGCTTTCACTAAAAAAGATTACTATTAATAATACTACTAACTACTACTCCTGGTGCCTTACAGGCTTGACACCAGGAGGAACGCACACACACCTATGGTTTACATTGTTTGTGAATGAGTGAATAACCATGTGTTCCTAACCCTCTTTATATAATATAGGTACTAGGGTTACATCACAACTCTAGTTTACTATCTAAGCTAATATATTACTACTAGGTCCTTCATCTTGTTTTGTCATATCAACTCAAGATCTCTAAGTCCCAACAGCTAACTCATTTTTCAACTCTTTCTTCAAGTCGTTCTTAAACTCGGATCTTAGGATAATGATTTCTCTTTGAATGTTGTCAAACCTAGCATCATTTCCATTAGCGTATTCAACAAATTCATTTGGAAGATCTTTCAAAGTTTGCAAACCTTTGTTGTTGTTTTGAAAATCATTTTGATTTTTGTTTGAAACTTGATTATTAGCCCCTTGATTTCCATAGTTTCCCTTGTTGTAATTGTTTTTGAAACCAACTTGATTGTTCTGATAGTTGTTGTTAGCATTTTGATTTGAACCAAAACCCGGTGGAGTCAATTGATTAGAACGGGTAACTTGACCGTTTTGGTTGTAAGTTCCCCTGGCCGCGTAGGCACTCGAAGTGTTACCACCGTTGGTAATGCACTCGGAGAAATCATGACCTCCACCATAATACATGCATGAAACCTCAACCGCTTTAGCCGTAGCGAGAGCACTTGGTTCTCCAACTTTGAACTCAATCAAAAGACCTTTAAGCTTATCAAAGATTTTGTTTTCCAAGTTCACCTCAATTTGGCAAGCATCGATGGTAGTAGACAAAGAAGGTGAAGCCGAAGACGAAGCCTTACGAACACTAGACGTGTTACGAGGACTATACACCTTAGATCTATTCTCAATTATCACCAAAGCTTCCTCAACCGTTTTACACAAAAAATTACCACCCGCGGCGGCATTAAGATAATCCCTTTCATGATCATTAAGTCCATTGTAAAACGTGTCAATTTGATGCAAGTCGGAAAAACCGTGATGAGGACACTCATGTAACATTTCCTTAAACCTATTCCAAGCCGTTGAAAAACTTTCATTAAACTCTTGTGAAAATTTTGAAATCTCGTTTTTCAAGTGTGTAGTCTTAGAGGGCGGAAAAAATTGTTTCACAAATTTAGACACGAGATCCTTCCACGTCAATATAGAATTGGGTGGCTCTTTCTCTAACCAAATTTTAGCGGGCCCCGCTAAGTAATACGGAAAAAGCATCATCTTAATCGAGTCATTAGCAACATCCTTAAACTTGCAAGTGGCGGTAAGACGATTGAATTGGCGGATATGGTTGTGTGGATTGTCCTTCTCATCACCACGGAATTTGTTGTTTTGGATCATCGACAAAAAAACCCGTTTTCACTTCAAAATTCTCCGCAAGGATAGCGGGAATCACAATAGCCTCTCCATAACCCTCGGTGGGTGCTTGAAGTAACTCCATCATAGTTCGATTCGCCATGGCTGGTTCTTCTCTTACAATGGGTTCGACAATGGGAGATTCTTCACTAGAAGATGTTTGGTTTCCTTCCTTTTGACGACGTTTACGTGCACGTCTTGCTTTGGAGCGAGTTTGCATAAACGTCACGTACAACGAGGGGATGAGCAAAGAAGACTCTTTTTGGTGTTTTTACTTTTTCAATTTTTTTGTGGTTTTTGATTGTTTTTACTTTTTTTGGATTTTTGTGATTGTATTAAGTAGAAAAAAATCTACAAATCTCCTCCTTAATCAAATCTCTTGATTAAAGAAGCCTCAAGGAATGAAAACGGTCACGTGAAGTGAACGCCTTCGATGACTTTAGAACGTTGGTGGAACACCAAAACGTTCAAGAGGGTTTAATCAATGAAACCAAGAAAGTATATATGATACTTAATAATACTTTAGGCGGCAAAACCCTCGATTGGCTCTCAAAATCAAATACTCACAAGCAAGCGGGGAAGCGAGGCGGCGCGAAGCACTTAAGAGCCTTCCTTAGGATATATTTTATAATATCGCCTTATACCCACCTTATAGTTTGTATTTTTCAAAATCGAGCTTCACGAAAGTATTTATCTATTTTTGCCTTTTTTTCTTGTTTGAGATTCGAATACAATGATTGGGTAATGACCTCTCAAGTCAAGGTTGTGATTTCTCACTTTTGGAGTACTTGTGTATTTATTGTTCTACGTATACAATATAGTAATAGTATTCACAAAAAAAAACGAAAAACCGATAATACGTATTAGTAGAGTGCTACTAATACAAATACTATTTATGGTTAGTATATAAAAACAACAATTTCCAAATCAAAACACAACACGCCTCCCCGGCAGCGGTGCTAAAATGATGTAGAGTTTTTACGTCTTTTAGGAAAAAGAGCGTAATTAGGGCAAGTATTAACAAGTGACTTAGGAAAATCACAAGTTATGACCCAAAGTGGGGATCGTTCTCAAGGAGGCTTGGTGTGTGTGTTAAGAAATGATTAATTATGTGATTATATGATTATGAGAAAGAAAATAGAAATAGGATAAGAAGAGAATGACGGTTACGATGACGGATTACACTAAGACGAAAAGGTCGTACACGTAAAACCGTAAAAGCACCAAATTTTAAAATTTACTCTAAAAATTCCTAAAAATTGCAATAAATCCTAAATAATATATTAAGAGTTTACAAAAAATTAAAAATCATCCAAACCTTTTATTTAATTAAATAATGATTTTTTAATGCTAATTAAAGCCCTAAAAATCAATTTAATTAACAAAAAGCCCAAAATGAGATTTATCACTTTGTAAACCTCTAAAATACCCTAACTTAATTTAAAAATATTTTGAAAATTTTAAAATTATTTAAAACTATTTAAAAACAATTAAAAACTATTAAAAACTATAAAAACTTAAAATAATTCTAGAAAATAATTGAAAGACCCTAAAAATATTTGGAAAGTTGTAAAATTCCTAATTAAGTGTCTAGAGTCTAGGAAAAATATAAAAACTTAGAAAATCATACTTTTAATTTTTAATAATAAAATAATATTAAAATATTAATAAAAATCCAAAAATCCTAAAAAATTCTAAAAAGTTGCAAACTAGCTAATTTTAACCTAAATAACATAGAAATGAAGTTGAGATTACCTAAATACCCTTATTGGGCCTAGAAAATGGGCTAAAGTCCAAACAGTCCCTTAATGGGCTTATAATTGGCCCAATAAGAAAAAGTGGCCCAAATTAGCCCAAAAACCACTACTTGACTCAAAATTTGATTATGAACAACTTTTTCTAAAGGCCCAAGAGCTGAAAATGTGATATAAGCTAGCTTATTACCAACAACTTATTCTTAATGGGCTTTTTGGCCCATTAAGCCATAAGTTGATGCCATAAGCTGAAATTAAACACACAAGCTTCTCTTGACCTAATTAAGACTTTTGTAAAAAGAAAGTTGAAATAAGCCAAAGGAATAAGCCTGAAAATGCAAGAAGCAATCTACAGAAAAAGAACAAAATAGTCGTTTTTGAGTTCTAGGCTATCCCAAGAGCTGATTCAAATTGCAAAATATTTTAAATGACTTAACTAAGCTTAATCAACAAAATGTTTTCAAATAAGTTGACTCAATAAGCTGGAAAAAGCAAATAAGCACTTATGAAAAAGTCAAATAAGTTGGTTTTCTAGCAAAAAGTCAAAGTCAAAGTCCAATAAGCTCCAGTTCAATCAAATGGGTCAAATAATGAAGATCTATCACAAAAAATAAGTTGTTGCAGGTCTGGATAAGCCAAAATGGCTTATTGATACGCTGAATGGAAAATTGTACTAGCAGGGGCTAGTTTTGGGTGTTAAGCAGTGGAAACTTTTTCCACTGCTTGACTTGTTGACGTTTTTTTCTTTAGTGACTTTTTTGGAGATTCAGGTTACACAAAGGCACCCAATTGATCAGTGGATCAAGAGGAGTCAAACACAACAAAGAAATCACAATCAACAACAGCCAATTAGTACAGTTTAATCAATTAAGCACCAGATCTGACACAGACATGAACACTTACGCAGTTGAGGTTCAATAAGCACTTTTAGCATAATTCAGCCAGCCAAACTTAACCAAATGCATACAAAAGCAATATTAAACTTAAATAGGCAAGTCTAAACAGGTTTCATGCACTGATTCAAAGTATAAAGCAGGATTCAAGCACTTAAAGTTACTGATGAACACAAGAACATGCATTTTTCACTTTTGCTGATGCAATTGACCAACAAGACAGATTCAAACACTCTAATCTCTAAGATATGTTATATAAATGATGTTTAAACAACTTTTAACCCTAAGCATGCGTAAATTCTAGATTTTACCGAAATCTTAGGTCAGAAACAGTTAAAATCAAGTAGTTATAGCACAATGTATGATTTGAGGTTTCAAGCCCAATAACTTGCAGCAAAATGCACTTAACCAAGCATATAGCAGATACAAAGCATAAACACAACCTTCTAACAACACAATAATCAATTATGATCTCAAACAGGTAATCCCAAACACCCTTTTAACTTTTCAAATCAAGATTTCCAAATCAAAATAGCATTCCAAGGTTACCCAAGCCCAAATCAACACAATAACAGATAAGATAAGCAGATTCAAGCAAGATTAAGCCACAAAATTCACAAGAACACAAGCAACACTCAAATATCACAAATATCCAATATTTTATCAGATTTTGAGATTAAGGGTGTGTACCTCATGGATGTACATCTGCACCCACGAATTTTGAGCTTATGTACTAGCAAGAACAAGTACAAGCTTCCACAACAAAGCCTGCTAAGAACCAACAAAGTTAGAAGCACAATTATCAAAACAGAAAGATGAAAACTTCTTGATTAATGCAACTCTTTTACTCCACACTTGATTATCCCCAAGTTATAAGCTTCACCACACCTTGATAACACAACATCAGGATGCTATGATCAGCCTTATAGCCCAAGAATTCCAAGATAGACCAAGAACTTAGCAAAACATCAAGAAAAATGGAAAATGTGCAAACTTTTGCACACTCCTTTTAAAAACAGGTTTTTGATTCAAGAACAAGTAAACATTAACAATAATAAGCAGATTATAAGAGTGGCACTTGAGCTTTCTTCACAAAATTCATACACATTTCATTCAACTGAAAATGAGCTTTACAAATTTGTGAACAAGGAAAATTCAAGAGCAAGCTAAAATGTAATGAACTAAGGCCTTTATATAGGCATACAATGAACTAGTTAAGCTGAAAAAAACGTAAACCCTAGCTTGTGATGTTCCAAATTTTCCCCTTGTGTTGTTTGAACTCTTGAAGATCATGTGACTCTTTCTTGTTTGTTTGTGGAGCTGGCATGGTGTGTTTGCATCCAAAGGCTTATAACAAGCTTAAAAAGTAAGCTTCAATCTCAGACGTTGGATTGCTGTCCCAATTTTGGCAGTATGCACAAGCTTGTAGCAGGGGAATCTTGTGTGGGACAATGGAGTGAGGTGGAAAGAGTTTTTAAGGTTGGGTTATGATTAAAACATCATTAATCACTAATCTAGAAAAGGTAGAGGATTAAATTTTGCTAAAACAAAAATTCCCAATTTATGTTCTTGAGTGAATAGTTTGGTGTTTGATCCGGTTTTGGGTTAATTAGGATTTAAATCCTTGTTTAGGCGCCAAGGTTTGTTAATTATTTAATCCGGGTTAGTGGATGGGTGACATGGAGTGATGGTGTGTTGTGATTGGTGGAAAGGGTTGAGTGGGACACGTGTCCTCCCTTGGTTGGTCTAGGTAACAATCCTTGTCTGCCAGCTTTAACCCTTTAACTCGCCAACTCTTTTCACTTAGTAAATAAATAGCCCAAATCTGATTTCCTTTGTAAATGAAGTTTCATTTTTCACACTTTTGCCCCAAATAGTTTTCCAAAGTATTTTCAGGGGTATTTCTTGCCATTTTGTAATTCTTGAAGGACTGATTTGGCATTTTCTTGATTGATAATGGTCTAAAATTGTATGATTGACATTTTGGAGGACTGAAATTGCCAAATCATGATTAATGAGGGACCATTTTTGCCAAGTCTTCAAAGTCAAGGGTCCTTTTGGTAATTTTGATATTTTTAAAGGACTAAACTTGTAATTCTTGTAACTTGGAGTCCTTCTTGGTATGTTTGACTTTGAGGATGATAAATATTGACATTTTAGTTTTGTTGAGGGACTAAAATTGCCAATTCTTCAAAGTGGAGGGCCCTTTTTGCAATATTGACAAACTTTAGGGACCAATCTTGTAATTATGAAGATACAAGGGTATAAAGTGTCAATTCTTCCATATTGGAGGACCCTTCTTCATAAATCTTCAAATCTTTAAGGGTTTTCTTTGGAAAATTCTTTATTAGGGCTTGGTTCAATGTGCGGCTTCGTTTCCCGTGTTCGTTTTTGTATGATTCTTGTGATCTTTTGTCATTTTCTCAATATCCGTACCTAAAATACACAAGCAACAAACACAAGCATATATATAGGTATTTTTATGATAATTAATGCATTTTAAGCCCTTTTTGGACGATGAGACTATGTATAAAAGCAGTCTCATCAATTATATCTGTATTTGGTAATTATTTTTTTAGAGAACTGGTGTGAGGAAATGTACCAATTGGTACTGGTTTGATCCTGAGTTGGATAATGAATGGTATAAATATCATTTGTTTGAAATGTATAGCCAGCTTAATCCACACCAAATTGAAGATGCTGCAAATGAAGTAAGAGGTCAATAACTCCTTCTAGTCCTTCAGGATGACTTTGCTCTTTTGGATGCTGAGTTGAGGGAATCAAAGAAAAAAGCTAACTTTTGGAAGAAAAAAAATGTTCATGATCTGTTTGGTTTTGTTGTTCACTGTCTATTTTTTCAATTAGTTTCATTTTGGGTTCTTTTGTTTTGGTTGTAATGGGTGTAATTGAGTTTGAATGGGTAGCTTTGTTATGTATTGTAATGTTTTCACTTTGAACTGGTATGAATGGAATGTCTTTTGGTTCTATATACACAACTTTACTACCCTTATTCACATGCTTTTTGCACATCTTTAATATTATATGCACTACACCCAATTTACAGATAATGAAGCATAAACAATGCAATTTACATATAATATACAGCTACATAAGGTTAAACAATGCAAAATAAGGAAATAAAGACAAGTTTTAGCATTGATCAAGAACATTGTTTAAGTGAAAGATTCCAAACAAAACAACAAGTCCCATAAAACATGCATTCTCCCACATGAGTTTGTCTCTTGACCCATACTTAGACCTACTACTTAAAGATTCCAAACAAAACAGCAAGAACATTGTTTAAGTAAAACATTCATTACACTACATCATTCTAATTCAAAAACATCACAAGACTTGTCAGGAGTGCTTCCAGTTCCAAACTTGTCAAACTTGAAAGGCTTCTTCAGTTTATGGTTAGCAATCCTCTCTGATCTTCCTTCGTTCTTATGATAGATCCTAATACCATCCACATAAGATGGGGGCCTTCCTCTTTTCCTCTTCTTTTCAACTGGTTCAGCTTCACTTGTTGTAGTTCTTTTGCCTTTGTTCACTAATGCAGAAGCATCCCCATCTTGATTATGTGAATCATCAATTGTTGCAGTTCTTGGCTCAAATGATGGTGCTTATTCATTTATTACAGCTTCTTCATTCACTTCAGATTGTTGTGTTGGTTGAGAGTGAATATGAGGAATGAGAACCTCATGAATTTGTTGATTAAGTGGCTCTTCATTCCCAAGTACTTTAGAATGTTGTGTTGGTTGAGAGTGAATGTGAGGAATGAGAACCTCATGAAACTCTTGATTAAGTGGCTCTTCATCAACTGAGACTAGAGACCAGTTTGCAGGATTGTAGTAATCATTTCTTTCTTCAAATTCTTGTTTCGCTCTTCTTTCCTTATCTAATTTTTCTTGTTCTGCATCAATTATAGCTTGTTCTCTGGCCTGTTCTTCCATGCACTCCTTAAAGGCAAATTCATCTAAGGATAGTTGGTATTCCTGACAATGTATCAAATAAGAGTTAATTGTTGTCAAATCATCAGATGAAAGTAAACAGGGTGTAAATAAATGGGTAAATACATCCACCTCTTCAGCTGTTAAGTTATAATCTGATGATGTTGATTTTTCACCAATCCACCCACCTGTTGTAACCCTACCTCCTCTGCTAACCCTACCCCCTCTGCTACCCCTACCACCTCTGCTACCCCTACCACCTCTGTTACCCCTACAACCTCTTCTACCCCTACCACCTCTGAAACCCCTACCCCCTAAATCAGTAACACCACTTGAATCACCAACCCCCCAAGCACCTCTGTCACCCGCACCAGATCCACTCCCTCCAATCCTATCACCTTTGTCACCCACACCAGTTCCACTCCCTCCAATCCCATCACCTCTTTCACCCACACCAGTTCCACTCCCTTCAATCCCATCACCCTTGTCACCCATACTAGTGCCACTACCACCACTCCCATCACCTCTACCACCCATTCCAGTTCCTCTACCACCCCTACCACCTCTGCTAGAAGCATGTTACTCCAATATGAGCATTTCTTTTTCTTTCAGTTGGTTTTTTTTTCTACAGTAGGTTTGGGTTGTTGATCAGCCTTACAGGTTAATTATTATGTCCTTTTTGCTAACATTTTGTGCATGTCATAGTCCTACCCATCCTACTAACCTGTGATCCATTGTTTTCATTAGGAGCTTTGATCCTAGCTTTCTGTGGTCTACCAGGCATAGATCTAACTAAAGGTGGTAACGGGGGTTGATATGATGTCCTACTCCACATGTTTGACCCAAGTACAGGTTTGATGGAATACTGATATGCATTCAACCAAGTATCTTGGCTATACCAATTTCTAACAACTAACTCAATTTCTTCTCCCACCTTATGTTATGCTGTAACAGCATGTACACAAGGGATCCCACTTAATTCCTAAAACCTACATGTACATACCTTATGAAGGAGATTAACACCATAACTTTCATCCCCACACCTTACTTCCAGCTCTTGGAAACCACTTGGGAAAACATCGCATGTCCAATTCAAAAAATGCTCTTGACCAAGTGTTGGGATTTCTTTCCACCAGGTAATTGTAAGTAGCAGTATCTAGAAGCCTTATTTGATCCATGATCAATTCAAACTTCTGTGGCATTGTACAAGAGGTTGCAGACCAAAAGAGTCTCTGAAATTGAAGTCCACTATACTTCTTCTTGAAATTGGCATACAAGTGTCTTGTACACTTTCTGTGCTCAGTCTGTGGTAACCAATCTTGGACAACATCAAGCAATCCCTGTTTCAATAAACAAAATTCATTATTCATATATACATTATTATATTGAATTTTGTAAAATGTGACTAAATACATTTACCTTGTGAGAATCCGATAAGATAGTTAAGCGATGGCCTTCTTTAAGAGACAGATCTTCTTGCAAATGATGTATGAACCAACTCCAATTCTCTGAATTCTCAACTCTTACTAGAGCCCATGCAATGGGATACATTTGGTTGTTTACATCCCTTCTCATGGCTGTTAATAGTTCTCCCCTACAAGCATGTTTCAGAAAACATCCATCTAATCCAATAACCCTTTTACATCCTGCTAACAAACCTTCTTTTACACCTTTAAAACAAATATACATCCTCTTAAACAAAACAGAAGTCCATGTGGTTGATTCTACTACATCAAGTATACATGTGGAACCAGGGTTTGAGTTCAATAAAGCTTTCTTGTACTGAAACAATTTCCCATAATGCTCAATAAGACCACCCTCATGCTCAAATAAAGCCAATTGTTTTGCTCTCCTACACTGCCCTAAGCTGACATCTATCATAAACTTATGCCTTACGAACTCTTTCATTTTCTTTAAGGGCACAAATGGATCATCAATAATCTATTTGGCATACTGCATACCAATCGATTTGTATGAAACAAGAGACCCCAAGTCAAAATTCCTACCATATATATGTTCCTTCTTAAGTGACTTAATCTGAAAAGATCCTTTAGTTGTCATCCATAAAGCATACAACCTAAATGGACATACTACCTTTTTTTCCTTTTGAATGGATCTCTTTGACCACTTTCTAGGTGATGCCTTTGATGTGTTTGGGTTAGAAGACTCACCTATCTGTTTGTTCGTAACAAGTTTAGGTGTTTTCTTTTATTAGCATATTTTTTTCTATTTTTGTTACCCTTGACATTGTCTTTGTTACCTAAAACCTTGTCTTTGTTACCCAAGACCTTGTCTTTGTTACCCATGACCTTGTCTTTATTACCGTTTTTGCCTGCACATCTACCTTCTGCTACATTTCTACCACAATACACAAGCAGATTCCTCCAATCATTTTTCATAAACCATAGATGATACCCATGGGCTACAACATAATTTACCAAGGCCAGTTTCAACTGATGTGGGTTCTCATATCTCATGCCTAAAACAGGTTCCATATTATCCCAAGTAATGGTAGGATCAAATGCAATATAAAGACCCCCCCTCCCCCCTTGAACCTTGTGGACAGAGTCAATTTGGGCCTCATCAGGATCAATCTCTGGTGTTTCATTTAAAGTAGGCTTTCTAATATCAGTTGGTCCCTTATACATAATCCTAGTACTACATAACTTATTTAGAAATGGGTCAGTAGTACTTATATTGTTAATCTCAACGGAATCAACCTCATCTAAAAAATCTACACCTCACAATCATCACTACCATAGTGATCATCATCACTATCATCAAGTATATCATCCTTTTTATCATTATCTTTTTCCCACTCTATCATGTCCATGATATCATAGTCAAAGTGTTTAGTGTACATATCAATTTTATTTCCATTCTCATAACCAATGGCCAACATATCTATTATATCTTGGTCTGACCTAATTTCTTTTAAACTTAGACTTAATTTCACACCAACCTGACAATAGTAAACCCTCTTAAAAAACCATGTGGTAATACTAACCTTCTTAGAATTTCAATGAGATTATTATATGACATCTCATTGAAATTGGTATCGTTAACCTCCTTAGTGGTACCCTCAACATATCTAAGAGGGTATGCATAAAAAATACCATCATATCGGAGATTCACAATAAAAATCACTTTCTTTGGTTTCTTCTTCTTTGGTTTACCTGTAATTAGAGTAGGAAAAATCACTTAAAAATATAGTAAACTTACCACTTTTTATGGTTGTGTGTACTAAACTATTTTTTTTCTCATTGTGTGTATTAAACTTTCAAATTCTTCTCACTGTGTGTATTTTGTGACCAATTTACCCCTATTTTTTTTCAAATTTTGAAGGGTAAAGTGGTAATTTTACAACTCAGAATCGTCTCAAAATACACATAATTATCGAAATTAAAAGGTTCAATACACACAATGAGAAAAAAAATTAGTACACACAACCATAAAAAGTGGTTAGTTTACTACATTTTTGAGTGATTTTCCCATTAGAGTATAACAAACTCAATTAGGTTTTTTTATAAAAATTAGGGTTTCGAATAAAAATTAGGGTTACTCATAAACACAATAAAAATTAGGGATTTTGTTGTGAAATGTTACCTTTGCCCATGATTATTGATGTTGGAGCGTTTAATTAGATCAATTTGTAACAATTGAGGTAATGGATTGACATTAGGGTTTTGATAAAACGAGAGAGAATAATTGGGGGAAATGATATATGAAATGAGAATCGTATAAGGTAAGTTTAATATAAACTTAATAAAAATGTAATAAAAAAATAAGTGGAATAACTACGTGGCAGTACAGCGATGCATCTAAAAAATAAAGTATTACGTGGAAATGACCGGTACACCGTATCAGTAACAAGTTAAAAAAAGTGAGGAAATGAGTAATATCATGTTAGTTTTAACAAGTTCGATGGGCAAATGAGTACATAAAATAGTACATTTGTCATAATGGAACAAAATAAAGAGTACGTGTCTATTTTATAGCATTTACCCTTAATGTATTTTGTAGTAAGATTGAAAAGTGTTTAACTTTTAGAAAGGGTTAACCAAAAACAAAAAGTAGCATTTTGAATTAAAAATAAACGTCATTTACTTTAAAAGGGTAATAATAGAAACTGATAATTTTATAATAAAATTACTATTCATAAAAAGAGATAATTGCAACAGATATGGCGCGACACATTCAACGGCAACAGATCCGACGCGACACATTTAACCGCAATAGATCCAA
Source organism: Glebionis coronaria (assembly GCA_025667525.1). Taxonomy (NCBI): domain Eukaryota; kingdom Viridiplantae; phylum Streptophyta; class Magnoliopsida; order Asterales; family Asteraceae; genus Glebionis; species Glebionis coronaria. The sequence continues at coordinate 81,020,450 of CM046882.1, forward strand.
CGTTTGACAAATCAGATGGTGACAAAACCACCAGACCCGGCGGTAGCAGTAGTGAAAAATCATTGTTTCGTCGAATCCCAAATCTCAAATCAAAAATCCTCAATTAGTGTTGATATTTTCTATTTTCATTAGCACGTGAAAGAAACAAAAAGATCCCAAATCTCATATTTTTTTTATCATTGTTCCTATATAGCCAAAACCCTTCATGAATCTTTTCCAAACGATTCAAAAAGAAATCCATAAAATTAATCTATAAAACTAAGCTGATACCATAAGAGATATTTGAGTCGGACTCATAGTCATATATATCACAGAGAAATATGGATCTATGCTCCAAGTTAACACGTACATGGATTTGGCCTTTGTGCTCATTAAGAGATTTTGATTTTCTGATGATATGTCATTGATCTCGGTTAAGAAGAATAAGAGATGTCAAGATCATAAATCTTGGACACAGGACCATGAGATGACAAGTGCAATGAATCTATGCTAGTTACAATGACTCAAATACTCGATTGGCTTGAAAGTCTTGGATGACGTAATATTCACACCTTGAAGGAATCATAACGAGGGTGATCTTGCCTAAGCACTATAGGGCGTCGAAGATGCAGCCACAAGATAGAGTTTGAGTTTTAAGTGTCTTCTAAGAGGTTGAAAATGTAGCCAAAAGGTTTGTTGGAAATACGTTTTTACGTATTTAGGAAGATTCGGTCACTCCGACAATATATTAAGTAGTAGCTCGTAGTCTAGACATCTTTATTAAACAAACAAATCCAAGCCTAGCCTACAACATGTGTAGGCCGGCCCAACATTGTAAGCCCAAGCCCATCACAAGGCTTGGGTATATAAACCCTCTCCTTTGATGGAGAGGGTGTGTGGTTATTCACTTTTTCACATAGTAAATATTGGTTTTCTCTCTCTAGAAGTGTGTGTAATCCACCATCTCTCTATCTCTTTCTCTCTAAAAACATAAGCAAGATTTACATTTCTACAAATGGTATCAGAGCCATGGGATGATTGCTTAGTTTTTGTGTTTGTGTTCTTGATTTACACGGCTATTTTGATCCGATTTCAAAAGTACCAATTTTTTTTTTGTGTTTTTTATGGTTTGATCTTGATAAAAATCATCTACATAGTTGTGGTAGTGATTTGGTATTGTTACTTTGGTTAAAAACACAAAATGTTTGGGTGTTTGGATCAATTTTTGGCTTAAAATCACGAATTTGGTGTGTTTTATCCGAGAAAAGTGGAAAAAATCGTGCACTGTTTGTACCATTGCGACAGACTCTCCATCGCAATATCTAGGGTTTATACATTGCGATTGGGATTGCGATTTGTGTGTTTTCTATTATTGCAATCCACATTGCGACAGGGGTATTGCGACAGGCATTGCGACGGGGCATTACGACAGGGCATTGCGACAGGGATATTGCGACTGGGGTATTGCGATTGGACATTGCGATTGGACATTGTGACAACATTATCTTTAGGCATTGCGATAGGGCAACAAGTATTCGAAGATTTTTCAAAACACGTGTTTTTGAAAATTTTCGTGTGCAATTTCATCTTGGATTTTTTGGTTTATCGAGAACATAATTTAGGGGATTTTAACATTATTTCTCGGTTTCTACACAGAACAACAAACACATTTACTTTCTTTCATTGATCGATCAACTTTGTAAATATTAACTTATTGAAATGGAGTACACATCTCTTACGGATAAGTCCATCCTCTCGGGTACGGATAATCATCCACCAATGTTGGTGAAGACTATGTATGAGGAATGGGCTTCCCGAATGGAACTTTATATGTTGAACAAGGAGAATGGACATCTAATTTGGGCATCGGTGCTCAATGGACCATTAGATTATGGTACAGTGATGGAAGGTACGACTACTCGTCCTCGCACAACGGGTGAGTTGATTGGAGATATGAAGATTCAAGATAAATGTGATAAGTATGCTACAAACATCATTCTCCAAGCCCTTCCTCCAGATGTCTACAAACTCGTCAGCAAACATAAAGTTGCCATAGAGTTATGGGATAGAATTCGGGTTCTAATGCAAGGCACCTCGTTAACTAAACAAGAACGAGAGTGTAAGCTTTATGATACTTTTGATAAGTTTGCCTATGTACCAGGGGAGACTCTCAATGATTACTATCTGAGATTTACCCTATTGTTGAATGAGCTTAATATCTATGGCATGGCAATTCCTACCTTTCAATTGAACACCAAGTATTTGAACACTCTTCCTCTAGAATGGAAAAAATACGTGACAGATGTTAAATTGGCTAAGGACTTGCATAACACCAATGTGGATCAACTTCAAGCTTTTCTTCAACAACACGAATGCCATGTGATCGATGCTCGGTTGTCTACACCTTAAGTTCATGATCCACTTGCAATGTATGCTTCTCAACAAAACATGGCTTATACTTATCAACAACCATCATACTTGCAGCAGCCACCACCACACATCTATCAGCAACCATCTTATCAACCACTAATGATGCCACAGCAAGAATATCAACAAAGTGTTCATCAACAATCTTTTCCACAACAACCACCATATCAGACATCACTATCACAAGACAACACTTCTCTAATGGGGTATACTCGTCAGCAAGGATATTTTCTAATAGAAGCACAACCAGCACAAGCTTTCTACTCTAATGAACTTCCACCAATCCAAGCACCGGTCTTTACTCCAAATGATACGCCAGCTGATGTTCTAAACCATCTCACAGCCTAATTGTAAAAACTTGTTGCAACTAGAGGATTTCCACCAACAAACAATCAGCTCCGCACCTCATCAAATCCTCGACAACAAGCCACTGTTCAAGATGGACAAGTGACAGTGCAACCTATTCAGGGAAGGCAAAATTCATATGGACCTCCTACAAGGACTGGGAACAATCAAGCTGTAAATTCTCAAGCTAGTGGAAATGGGAGTCCTATTGGTCCTAAGAAGGTTGTGACTTGCTACAATTGTCGAGGACAAGTTCATATGGCTAGGGAATGCACTCAGCCGAAAAGGAGAAGGGATGATGCATGGTTTCGTGAGAAGATGTATTTGGTTGATGCTCAGTCTAAGGGGAAGATTTTGGATTTAGAGGAGTTAGCATTTCTGGCAGACCCAGGGGCAGCAGATACTGAAGGCATTGCAGTCGTTTCCACCTCTAATGCAGCTTATCAAGCAGATGATCTTGACGCATATGATTCAGATTGTGATGACATTCACTCTGCCCAAGCTGCTCTTGTTGCTAATCTCTCTCACTACGGTTCTGATGTCATCAGTGAGGTACCAACCACATCTAATAATATTGATGATAACCAACATCAAGTTGGGCATGAAAATGACAACCTCGAAGAACATTCGGGAACTAGTAACTCAAATGATGTGGTATCCAATCCAACACATTTGAGTGAACCTCAACCAAATGCTACGACGGGTATGGAATCTTATGCTCAACATGATTTGGTCATGGTACCTAAACATATAATTGATCAAATGCATATGGCCCTCAGACAATCTGTAGATACCAATTCCACCCTAACTGCTGAGCTTGCATTGCATAAAGAAAAGGTCAAAACTTTTGAAATGGTCCCTCAAGCAGAGAAAATAACATGTTCTGAATTTGACCAATTTCGTTTTGAAAAGATTGAACACTTGAAAGGAATAGAGTCATTAAAAGCTAATCTTTCCAATGAATTAAAAGCAAAAGAATTGGTTGTCAATGATTTTCAGAAAATTAAAATGGATTTCGAAACTCTCGAGTCTAAAAAGGTTGAATCGGAAATTAATGCTACCAAACTTCTTAAATTTAAAGAACAACAGCTTTTAAAACAATACGCTTCCACAGAAAAGGTTCATCTTTTAACTAAATCATTTAAAGAACTCGAACTTAAGCGTCTTCAAGATTTACCACTTAATCCAGGTTATGCAAAACAAGCTCAGGAACATATTCCCGGTCTTTATGATATGACCATAATTGGCAAATCGAAAGAAGCACCTTTTGTTCGTAGTACTGAGGAGACACAATCACTTGCGGATGAAACTCATTCTAAAATGATTTCAAAATTCCATACAACTGATTATGTTCAACATAACAGAGATCAATTTTCGAAAAAGACACGCATTCGCTTACAAAAAGAAATTAGCAGAATTAAGAGTTCTTGTGCCCCAAAGTTTGTCAAATGAAAATCTTCCTAGTACGTCTCCTACACTTGTCAAACAGGATTTAACGAAGTTAATTCCACCGGTAAGTAAGGCGTCCGTTAACTTAAATACGGTTCACCAACACTTAGCCAATTTTGACAAGGTCATTTTGGAACGTACGACGGCCACGGCCATAATGGAAGGTGAATGGAACTTTGAGCACACTAGAGCTGCGTTTCGAGATGAAATTGTTCCGTTTGTAGACAATGTTAAAGCTTGTCTTAGTAATCTTGATCAAGATTTGTTTTCGGAAATAGAAGAAGTTAGACGTGTTTTCAATAAAATGGAAAATGCTTATGAAAACAGTTTACTTGAAATAGAACGGGTTTCACGCCAAAATGAACTGCTTCTGAAGCAAGTGATGTCTCATGATATAGTTTTCGTCTGTGTGAATACAAGTGTTGATAATGATTCTATTGTGCATGATGTTGAATCTGTGGATAATGTGGTAGATAGTACTTTTCACGAATCTGACGCTGAATTTTTAAAGCTTCAAGATTCATATTTTTTGCTTTCAACACGTTTTGATGAGATTCAAACACATTGTATTTCGCTTGAATGCAAGCAACAATTTATTCAAGAAATCTTTGAAACGTCATTCGAAGGTGTTAATATCGATGATGCAAACTTTGAAAAGAATTTTCGATTGAATTTACAATCAAAACAGCGTCAGCCAAGTGACAAGGTTGCTCAATCTTTGCCGATAGACATAGATAGATCTAAGGAGCTTAACTGTGTGAACGTACTTGAGGCCGCTGAGAATTTTAAACTTGATCTAGATAATCGAGTTTCCAAGATTTTGTCCAAAGTTGATAACTTAAAACAGAAAAATACACGACTCTTCGATTCAGTAAAGCCCACATGTGCTAATACCACTGTACATAATCAATCATTGATTGAACAATTGAATCAAAAGTCAGTGGAAATATCTGATTTGAGGGAAAAAATTTGTGATAAAAATCTGGTCTTGGCTGAGTTAAAGGAAACACTTCGTACTCTAAAAGGTAAGAATATTGTGGATAATGCAGCCACTATCTCAGCATCGTCCTCTAGTGCAATCAAAAGGAACCTAATAGCCGTCACACCACTTAACAAGGGCCCTAGGACTAAACCATCTCACCCTTTGGTCACTAAAGATAAGGCGAAATCAAAACCAGCTTATAATATTCCCGTGTTGCCTTCTACAGGAGTAAGCACCACTACTAAGGCTTAAAGATCTAAGCTTAAGAGAAACAAGAAGAATGATAGGATCTTGCCCCCATCTAGTAGTCAAGTGAAGAGGAAAGTAGAAGCCCATCCTAGGAATGTTATTTCTGTTTTGAATAAAAAGAATCATGTAGCTAAACCTAAAGGCTCTGCGGTTGTGCAGCGTTCTAAGCCTAGTGTGAATTCTAATTTAAAATGTTGGAATTGCAATGATGTAACACCCCCAATTTCGGTCATAGCAGCGGAAGGGTCCTTGGGTGTTACTTACATGATTCAAGCTCATAATCATAGAAAACGGCTCAAAATGAGTCGTTTTGATTGAAACATCCATTCATTCATTCAACGATAAACTTTACACATGGTCCCAGATAATTTAAAGTTTACAAACTATAATAAATGATAAAAGTTTTTGAATGAATATGTTTTAGAAAAGTGGGCCAAAGTCATTTCAATTAAGCAAGTTTCACGAAACCACCTTCCTCGAGTGCCTTCCCTATGGACCTGAGATAACACATGTTATAAAGTCAACAAAATATGTTGAGTGAATCTATAGAGTTTAAACTATAAAAATCGAACACAAGTATTCAGAATAACCTTCCATGGTTAATAATTCATCGAAAGACAATTATATTGTACGGACATAATTATCGGTGTTATTACATAAGCCTCATGACATTGAACGTTAACATATATTATTTCAGCCCAACACACCTAGCCAAGTGCGTATATTTCTCTTATACGTATGCATCCGATGTGCTCCAATACACATGTGCTTCACTACACATTGCGATAGCTAATCGCATCAGACTGGGCGTCACCCCGATAGATCTATCCATAGTATTAGTGTTCTTTCGATTAACAATTCACGATTCCATGGGTCTTTTAAGGCTATAAGCTAACTTATGTAATAACGTTTATCTAAGCATACAATCGGGTCCCTTGTGTTCTATTTTAAAATAAATAGGGTTTACCACAACTTCTGGTTGCACCCATTCATGGGTTTACAGCAACTCTTGTTGTACCCTTCATTTTAAATAATTACTTTTCAAGTAAATAGAGCTTCCACAACTACTAGTTGCACCATTCAATTGGTTTATCGCAACTAGTTGTACTATTTACTTTTAACAAAACAAGCATGTTATCCTCCTCGCAGGTTTCTAAAACAATTAAAGAATTTAAAAGAGAGGCTATAGACTCACTTTGATGTCGGCAACGAAGAGGCACAAAGAAATTCCGCAAACATCAAATAATTCCAACGTGACCTAAAATATGGGCACGTAATAAATTCTAGTTGGTACAGATAATATTTTTCAAAAATATATATATAACAAAGTACACATATTGATCAAGACCTTAGACATTAATTTATTTAATTATAAACATGTCATAAATTTTTATAAGTTAAAAATATCAATTTTTTTACTTGTAAGATGGCTAAATGTCAAAAATAGTCCATCAAGCCCATTAACTAATCCTAATATCAAGTTCTCGTGTGCAGTATTAGGTGCTCGGGTCGAGGTTATCAACATTTACAGTATATAAGTCTATTAAAACTCCCTATAAGTGAGTCTCACCTCTTCGGGGTATTACCTGAAAAACCGTTTCAAACAAAAAAAAAAGTTTTCCGCGAAATTTAAAAAAACAAACTTTTTATATCACAAATGGTATCGTATTTCACAATCCGTGAAGGCTATGCCTATGGTTTTTATATGTATAAATTCATTTTTGAGTTTAATTTACGGAGATAAGCCTCCCTTAAACCCAATTTTACTAAAATAAGTCCATTTGGTCCAAGTTCTCACTTGTGGCCAGATCTGATTTTAGGCTTGCAGATTTAAAGTTCACCATTTTGGACGCTATTTTCAAATGGTAATGAACTGGTAGACTATCCTTTTGATTCAGAATCTACATAAGGTTATCTACGTCTCATAGTTTTGGGTTTTTGGTTGGTTCTGCATGCATCATTCTGTTATTAGTCTTATTAGGTAGCATGTTCAGAATTGTCCCTTTTCACTAATTTGGCCATAAATCACTCATCGAACATCGTCAAGATGTGTTCTACCCGGCCAACTCACCGTAAGGTACTCATATACACTTATATTTGGTCACCTTATATCCCCAACCTACTGTATGTTTAGAAAAATCACGTTTGCTACTGCCCAAAATCAAGGTTTCAAATTAACAATTTAAGGCTTCTAATAGCTAGATTCTCTTGAGTGCTTTTATTCAAATATCGTATAATCTTGATCAATATATAACACATGTATATATATCATAAAAATACATAAAATATGGAGATGAGTAAGATGTATTTACAAAGGATGATATAAATTAATTCTTACAAAGGTTCGGAGATGAGGCGAGTAAGAATAAGCCACAAAAATGACCCAAAATCCTTATAAAACAATAGATAACTTATATTCAAGTTAATCCTTATTATAAACTCTTAATATATAAAGGAAATGGGATGTTGAGATGTTATTGTTGCTGTTTATTTGTGATGAGAAAGAGATGCGTTTCCCCTTTTCTTTATTGTTTTGTTGTAAGTGAAATGAGTTAACAATTGTATTCAAGAGGATACGTGTATTGCAAAAGTAAGAGAAGAAAATGAGTCACAAGTATATACTTGAGACGTGTAATAATAATAGGTGGGATGAGATTGATATAAATCTTGTCCCACAATTTGCTAAAGCGGGTATTATTGAAGTCCGATATTTTAAAAGTTACGTGATTTTAAAAGATACACGTAAAATACGAAAAAAAAAATAAACGCTCAATATAAATAAAAACCTTGGCATTCGGAGGACATTTATATTTTAATAATTAAATGACTTAAAATACGTTAATATGTCGAATGAAAGAATGACACATAAAGGCTTAACGTAAATGATGAAAAATACTATTAAAACTAAAAATTAAATGACGACAATAGAAAAATATTTACGGGACTCGTGTTTCGTAAAAATATTTTTCAAAAGTTAAAACGCTTCATAAATATTATAATATAGTTTCGACACGACTTAAAACGTAATTAAATCGAAAACGTTGAAATATTAAATATCGAAACAATCGATAATAAAACATAAATTTTCGGGCATCCGTCGATATCGCGATCACTAATAGTTCTCGTCATTCGTTAAAACGTAAATCACGAGAAATTAAAATAAATACAATAAAATTATTATTATTATAAATTAAGAATATAATATCGATACCCAACGTATTCCTTGCCGATTTTCATCTAAACGACATTATTACGTTAAGTTTCAAGCCATAACCTTCTTGGTTAGCCGATAATTCAAAATTCTCGTTAAAGTAATCATATAATACTTAATAGTCGAGCTTAAAATATCGACCTGAAATTCACGGATTGTCACATCATCCCCACCAAATTGGGATCTTCGTCCCGAATATCAACTTGCGTTCTTCCTTGATCGCTCGTTGAAATCAAAGAGATAAATGTATTTTGGTCCTCGTCTTGAGTTCCATCAGACTTGACAATAGGAATTCAACTTTGCTTCAGTTGCTTAACTTCTTATTGATAATATCAACAAGTACTTTGATGAGATGAAACTTACCGTCGATTCATACATCAATAAGAGGGGTAATAAGATCTTTGTGAGAAAGAAAATTTTTAATTTCGACATATGAAAGAGTATTGTGATTTCCTTGTAGTTCTCGAGGTAATTTAAGTTTTCACGCCACCGGACTCACTTTTGATATCATCTCGAAGGGTCCAAACTAACGGGGACTTAACTTCCCACATTTTTTAAAATATATAGCACCTTTTCCATGGTGATAACCTTGGCATAAATATTCCACCTACCTCGAATTCCAAAGGTTTTCGCTTCACATCATCATAACTTTCTTGTCTACTATGAGCAGTTAACAAGCGATTCTTATTAGTTAGCGCGATCGATTTATTTATCGGAATAGAATGAGCAGTCAATCAATCAACATTGACACAAATTGAATCATATTCAGACTGAGTTTTCTAGAGCTTAACAATGAATCCATTGTAATTTGCTCTTACTTTCCAAGTGATAACGATTAACACAATCGTAATCACTTAAAGGCTTATTTACCTCTTTTTATTCCATAATACATTGTAGGCTCTTTCTATCGGTGGATACCGTACACTTAGTACCATACAAATAATGTTTCCATAGGCGAAGCGTAAAAATCACCACTTTTATCGATCCTATGTCAGAGAAATGGTACAGAACTAGCCAAGGATCACACTTTGAGAACTTCGCGTAAAACTTTTCGTTCTTTAACAAGTTCAATATAGTCCTTAAGTGTTTGGCATGTTCTTCCTCGCTCTTAGAGCCGATAAAAATATCATCAAGGAAAACGATCATGAAATTATCAAGATACGGCTTACAAATGCGATTCATTAAGTCAATGAATACAGCAGGTGCATTGGTCAACCCCAAAAGTTATAACCCGAAACTCATAATGACCATAACGAGTCTAAACGCCATAATAGGAATATCTTCCTCGCGTATGCAAACTTGATGGTAAACAGAACGAAGATTAATCTTGGAGAAAACACGAGAATCTTGAAATTGATCAAGTAGATCATAAATTTTTGGAGGTGGGTAACGATTTTCAATCGTTAGCTTATTGAGCTCTCGGTATTCGATGCACATACGGAAAGAACCATATTTCTTCTTAACGAATAAAACCAGAGCTCCCCAAAGTGATGAGCTCGGTCGAAAAAAACCATTATTATATAGTTCTTGCAACTGCACAAATGATTCCTTCAACTCGGATGGTGCTAATTGATATGGCGCACGTGCCACAATTGCAGCACCAGGAATTAGATCAATTAGGGATTCTATTTGCCTTGGAGGCGTAAAACCTGGAAATCTCCCAGAACACTTTGGAATAGTTACAAATTACGAGTAATTCTACTTACTTTTCTTATGATTCCTTCTAACATTTAAGCTAAGAATAATTCACAACCCTTTTTGATATACTTACGAGCTCTAATGCACGAAACGATTTTTAGTTTGGAATTATTTTTCCCTTCAGTGACCTCATCAGCCTTGTCTTGAATTATGTGTCCCATGAGCTAATAAGCCATGCAGACAGCTTCACCAATAGTAAATGGCTTTGAAGAAGTCACATCACCGTGTATATTCTTGGTCAGCCCGTGAATATACTGCTTGACCTTGACAGTTCAGGTTCTACCATTCATGTTGGCCATGAAATTAGTTAAAGATACACCAACTTATTCACTAACAACTAGGCACATTCGTGTTTCAATCATAGCTTTCATTGACTGCATGATTTTTGAGCAACATAAATCAAATCATAATGAGTATTCATTCAATGGTTGCGTTATACCACAGTAATTTAAAAGAGAAAAGCAAAGAAAGATAATAATAGAACGATGTAGAATTTGAAATCAAATGATAGTCATTCCATTGATCACATACTAGTACAAGTTGTATTGTTAAGCATTATAGATTGTCATCATCTAATGCTATACAACTTAAAAGACTAGTCCTACTAACTGATGTCAAAGTTTAATTAGTGATTTATGAAAAGATACTATAATTGATAAACTAATCCACAAGAGTTACTAGGTGATTCACGTGACTAAGAAGGATCCTCGGTCCTACTAGAAAAATATGTCTACAATGTCTTTCAGAGACGCTTGATATCCTCCTCAATTGACGGTTTTGGAAAAACCTCAATACAACCATCTCACGATCAAAGAATTTGAGGAACAAAATCAAAGAATGAATCGAGCAAACGAATTACGAGTCGATAAGAGTTTAAGAGTTTAATCACGCAGATGCTATATGCTTAAGCCCATACGTTTATAAATCATTATTTCCATGGATTGATCAAATCCATCAAAATAAGATTTAGAAATTTGTTGTTCAATAATTTATAATTTCCTTGTTCAGATAAATGGCCAATTCATTTCAACAAGACGATTATAAATCACCTTATTTAAGCATCGCCGGCCCAACGCAAAAGATCAGGATCAAAACAGACGAGAAACTAATTTAACAGAAAATGATCAGTGATATGATATGAAATCTTGGTTGGCATGTGAATACCATATCAATCAATCTCAATTCCAAAAAAATCCAATAGTAGCATCTCAGACAAACTTGTTTCCAACAAAACAGTATAATGACGAAGATTAATGAAAATGCAGATTAAATTTGCTAAACGGAATGAACGGATTGAGGAATCATAAGAACCAAGGAAATAAACAATCCTTGTAACAAAAATAATATTATCGAGAATATTAACCATTTCGTTGAGATCGTGTATATCCACAACTTAGTTAGTCTCAAGAATAACATGATTCATTTCAGGAATAGCTTCAGCGCTAGCATTAAAATGACTAGAGTGGCTTCGTGACAATCTACGTCATATAAATATCTCATATAAGTATAAACTATCATTTATAATTAAATAAATGAAAACATGCCTTGTAATTCACAAGTACAAATAATCTATAAAGATTACAAAATATATATAATCCCCTATATATAAATACTCTCATTCTCGTCCATTGGCAAATCGGAGGTTTCGCTTGCAACTGTTATAGTTAAAAGATTTCAAAATTTTATTTTGGGAAAATCTTTTCGTTTTTTATAACTTGAGCTCTGATACCAATCTGTAACACCCCCAATTTCGGTCATAGCAGCGGAAGGGTCCTTGGGTGTTACTTACATGATTCAAGATCATAATCATAGAAAACGGCTCAAAACGAGTCATTTTGATTGAAACATCCATTCATTCATTCAACGATAAAACTTTACACATGGTCCCAGATAATTTAAAGTTTACAAACTATAATAAATGATAAAAGTTCTTTGAATGAATATGTTTTAGAAAAGTGGGCCAAAGTCATTTCAATTAAGCAAGTTTCACGAAACCACCTTCCTCGAGTGCCTTCCCTATGGACCTGAGATAACACATGCTATAAAGTCAACAAAATATGTTGAGTGAATCTATAGAGTTTAAACTATAAAAATCGAACACAAGTATTCAGAATAACCTTCCATGGTTAATAATTCATCGAAAGACAATTATGTTGTACGGACATAATTATCGGTGTTATTACATAAGCCTCATGACATTGAACGTTAACATATATTATTTCAGCCCAACACACCTAGCCAAGTGCGTATATTTCTCTTATACGTATGCATCCGATGTGCTCCAATACACATGTGCTTCACTGCACATTGCGATAGCTAATCGCATCGGACTGGGCGTCACCCCGATAGATCTATCCATAGTATTAGCGTTCTTTCGATTAACAATTCACGATTCCATGGGTCTTTTTAGGCTATAAGCTAACTTATGTAATAACGTTCATCTAAGCATACAATCGGGTCCCTTGTGTTCTATTTTAAAATAAATAGGGTTTACCATAACTTCTGGTTGCACCCATTCATAGGTTTACAGCAACTCTTGTTGTACCCTTCATTTTAAATAATTACTTTTCAAATAAATAGAGCTTCCACAACTACTAGTTGCACCATTCAATTGGTTTATCGCAACTAGTTGTACTATTTACTTTTAATAAAACAAGCATGTTATCCCCCTCTCAGGTTTCTAAAACAATTAAAGAATTTAAAAGCGAGGCTATAGACTCACTTTGATGTCGGCAACGAAGAGGCACAAAGAAATTCCGCAAACATCAAATAATTCCAACGTGACCTAAAATATGGGCACGTAATAAATTCTAGTTGGTACAGATAATATTTTCAAAAATATATATATAACAAAGTACACATATTGATCAAGACCTTAGACATTAATTTATTTAATTATAAACATGTCATAAATTTTTATAAGTTAAAAATATCAATTTTTTTACTTGTAAGATTGCTAAATGTCAAAAATAGTCCATCAAGCCCATTAACTAATCCTAATATCAAGTTCTCGTGTGCAGTATTAGGTGCTCGGGTCGAGGTTATCAACATTTACAGTATATAAGTCTATTAAAACTCCCTATAAGTGAGTCTCACCTCTTCGGGGTATTACCTGAAAAACCGTTTCAAACAAAAAAAAAAGTTTTCCGCGAAATTTATAAAAAACAAACTTTTTATATCACAAATGGTATCGTATTTCACAATCCGTGAAGGCTATGCCTATGGTTTTTATATGTATAAATTCATTTTTGAGTTTAATTTACGGAGATAAGCCTCCCTTAAACCCAATTTTACTAAAATAAGTCCATTTGGTCCAAGTTCTCACTTGTGGCCAGATCTGATTTTAGGCTTGCAGATTTAAGGTTCACCATTTTGGACGCTATATTCAAATGGTAATGAACTGGTAGACTATCCTTTTGATTCAGAATCTACATAAGGTTATCTACGTCTCATAGTTTTGGGTTTTTGGTTGGTTCTGCATGCATCATTATGTTATCAGTCTTATTAGGTAGCATGTTCCGAATTGTCCCTTTTCACTAATTTGGCCATAAATCACTCATCGAACATCGTCAAGATGTGTTCTACCCGCCCAACTCACCGTAAGGTACTCATCTACACTTACATTTGGTCACCTTATATCCCCAACCTACTGTATGTTTAGAAAAATCACGTTTGCTACTGCCCAAAATCAAGGTTTCTAATTAACAATTTAAGGCTTCTAATAGCTTGATTCTCTTGAGTGCTTTTATTCAAATATCGTCTAATCTTGATCAATATATAACACATGTATATATATCATAGAAATACATAAAATATGGAGATGAGTAAGATGGATTTACAAAGGATGATATAAATTAATTCTTACAAAGGTTCGAAGATGAGGCGAGTAAGAATAAGCCACAAAAATGACCCAAAATCCTTATAAAACAACAGATAACTTATATTCAAGTTAATCCTTATTATAAACTCTTAATATATAAAGGAAATGGGATGTTGAGATGTTATTGTTGCTGTTTATTTGTGATGAGAAAGAGATGCTTTTCCCCTTTTCTTTATTGTTTTGTTGTAAGTGAAATGAGTTAACAATTGTATTCAAGAGGATACGTGTATTGCAAAAGTAAGAGAAGAAAATGAGTCACAAGTATATACTTGAGACGTGTAATAATAATAGTTGGGATGAGATTGATATAAATCTTGTCCCACAATTTGCTAAAGCGGGTATTATTGAAGTCCGATATTTTAAAAGTTACGTGATTTTAAAAGATACACGTAAAATACGAAAAAAATTAAACGCTCAATATAAATAAAAACCTTGGCATTCGGAGGACATTTATATTTTTATAATTAAATGACTTAATATACGTTAATATGTCGAATGAAATAATGACACGTAAAGGCTTAACGTAAATGATGAAAAATACTATTAAAACTAAAAATTAAATGACGACAATAGAAAAATATTTACGGGACTCGTGTTTCGTAAAAATATTTTTCAAAAGTTAAAAGCTTCATAAATATAATAATATAGTTTCGACACGACTTAAAACGTAATTAAATCGAAAACGTTGAAAATATTAAATATCGAAACAATCGATAATAAAACATAAATTTTCGGGTATCCGTCGATATCGCGATCACTAATAGTTCTCGTCATTCGTTAAAACATAAATGACGAGAAATTAAAATAAATACAATAAAATTATTATTATAAATTGAGATTATAATATCGATACCCAACGTATTCCTTGGCGGTTTTCATCTAAACGACATTATTACGTTAAGTTTCAAGCCATAACCTTCTTGGTTAGCCGATAATTCAAAATTCTCGTTAAAGTAATCATATAATACTTAATAGTCGAGATTAAAATATCGACCTGAAATTCACGGATTGTCACAAATGAGTGTATGTTTTCTAGTCGTCATGATTCTTGCCTTATTGACCATGTGAATGAGATGTATGCCCGGAAAAATGGATTAGAATGGAAACCGACTGGGAAAGTGTTAACCCAAGTTGGTTGGATGTAGCGCCCCACTGGTAGAACTTTCACTATAGTAGGAAATACGTGCCCTTTAACTAGGATCACTCCCACTAAAGCGAAAAAAGCGTGCCCTTTAACTAGGAGTACCAAGGCTACCAAAACACAAGCGTATCCTTTAACTAGGAACACCGACACTACTGTAGGAACCAAGTGCCCTTTAAATAGGTCTACTCCCACTGTAGTGCCCGCGAATAATCCAAAACCTAAGAAAGTTGGAACAGTAAAACCTGTTGGTGCTAAAACTCACATTAGCAAACGCAGGAAATCTAAGGGTCACAAACATGTTAGCAATTCTGATAATATTTTATCTGTATCTGCTAACACTCCGGAACCAATAGTTTCCAATGCATTGTCTACTGTTGTTATTGAAAACAGGTGGTCCAAATTGTTCTCTGGTATTTGGACTCTGGTTGCTCCAAGCATATGACCGGAGATCGCTCTCAGCTCAGAAATTTCGTTAGCAAGTTTCTTGGTACGGTTCGATTTGGAAATGATCATATTGCAAAAATAATAGGTTATGGTGAATATCATATTGGGAATGTTATAATTTCGAGAGTGTATTATGTGGAAGGTCTCGGTCACAACTTATTTTCTGTGGGACAATTTTGTGATGCAAACCTAGAAGTCACTTTTCGAGAGCATACCTGCTTCATTCGTAATTTGGAAGGGGCTGATTTATTGAAAGGCACTCGAGGGAATATATTGTATACTTTGTCTCTACAAGACATGATGGCCGCTTCTCCCGTATGTCTTCTCTCCAAAGCATCGAAGACTAAGTCATGGTTATGGCATCGACGGTTATCTCATCTTAACTTTGACACTATTAATCATTTGGCGAAAAACGAACTTGTTCGTGGTCTTCCTAAACTTTCATTTCACAAGGATCATTTGTTTTCCGCGTGTACAATGGGGAAAAGCACTAAGAAATCTTACAAACCCAAGACGGAAGACACCAACCAAGAGAAACTTTATCTGTTGCATATGGATCTTTGTGGGCCAATGCGTGTTGAAAGTCTTAGTGGAAAAAAGTACATCCTCGTCATTGTCGATGATTACTCTCGGTTTACATGGGTGAAATTTCTTAGAGCAAAAAATGAGGCACCTAAATTCATCATCGGATTTCTCAAGATGATTCAAGTGCGTCTCAACACTACTGTCCGACGCATTCGTACAGATAATGGAACCGAATTTGTGAATCAAATTTTGCGTGATTATTATGAAGAAGTTGGCATTTCTCATGAAACATCCATTGCACGCACTCCACAACAAAACGGTGTCGTTGAAAGGCGAAATCACACACTTATGGAAGCTGCTCGAACGATGTTAATTTACACAAAGGCTCCATTGTTTTTATGGGCAGAAGCAGTATCTACCGCAGTGTACACCCAAAACCGGTCACTAATTCGTAAACGCCATGGTAAAACACCTTATGAGCTTCTCCATGGAAAAGTACCAGATTTGTCATATCTTCATGTATTTGGTTCTCTTTGCTATCCAAATAATGATGGTGACAATTTGGGAAAACTTCATCCAAAGGCTGATATTGGTATTTTCATTGGTTACGCACCCGCAAAGAAAGCATACCGAATCTACAACCGTAACTCTCGCAAGATCCTTGAAACTATGAATGTCAATTTTGATGTGCTGACAGCAATGGCTTCTGAGCAAAGCAGCTTTGAACCCGCACTTCATGAAATGGGACCCAGTAACATTAGTTTTGGTCTTGTCCCAAACAACCCTACTTCATCATCATTTACACCACCTTCTAGGACTGAATGGGATATGTTGTTTCAACCGTTCTTTGATGAATTCTTTACTCCTCCAAATATTGTTGCTCCAGAACCTGAGGTAATAGCTCCGGTAACCGAAGTTGTCGCTCCAGCAACCGAAGCACAATCAAATACGTCTGCACCTACAATTGGTCAAGATATACCTTCAACAAGTAATTCTCAACCAAAACATGTTTCAACTACCCATGTCATGCCTATTGATGATGAAGAGGATGATGATGATCACGATTTGTAATTCGCTCAAATGCGTGAACTTCCATTCTTTGGTGTACCTATTCCCGACCCTAATCAAGCCGGGTCGTCCACCTCAGAGGAAGCTCCCTCTGCGGTTTACTCCAATCCACGGATTCGTGAACATGACAGCAAGTGGACAAAGGATCATCCTATAGATTCTATTATTGGTGACCCTAATCGTCCGGTATCCACACGAAGTTAGTTACAAGAAAGTGTAATGTTTTGTCACTTTGATGCTTTTCTCACTAAAGTTGAACCTAAGACATGGCAACAAGCTTTTACTCAATCATGTTGGATAGAAGCTATGCAAGAAGAACTTAATGAATTTATACGTCTTGAAGTATGGGAACTTGTCCCATGCCCGGATCAAGTGCAGTTACTCACTTTGAAATGGGTTTACAAGGTGAAACTCGATGAGTTAGGCAAAATATTGAAGAACAAAGCTCGACTAGTAGCTCGTGGATACAAGAAATTATTGGGCATCGACTTTATGGAATCCTTTGCACCTGTTGCCCGTTTGGAAGCTATTAGACTATTCCTCGCTTATGCAGCCCACATGAATATGATCGTCTATCAAATGGTTGTGAAGACGGCATTTCTTAATGGTGAAATCAAGGAAGAGGTCTATGTTCAACAACCAGATGGTTTTGTGAATCCTAATTATCCTAATCATGTGTACAAGCTTAAGAAGGCTCTCTGTGGGTTGAAGCAAGCTCCTCGCGCATGGTATGATCTATTGTCACAATTCCTCATTACGCAAGGCTTCGCTAAAGGCAAGGTGGATCCCACGCTGTTCATTCAGAAACGAGGTAAAGATATGATTATGGTACAAATATATGTTGATGATATTATATTTGCAGCCTTGACCCAAACCTTATCGGATGAGTTTGGGACACTCATGTCTTCCAAGTTTAAGATGTCAATGATGGGTAAGGTATCATTCTTCTTAGGTCTTCAGATATCTCAAAGTCCCAGAGGCATCTTTATCAATCAATCCAAGTATGCCCTTGAATCGCTAAAGAAATATAAGATGGAATCTTGCGACCCTGTGGATACTCCAATGGTGGAAAAATCTAAGCTTGACGCAGATCCACATGGAGTTGCCGTTGATCCGACACTTTATCATGGAATGATCGGTACTCTTCTGTATCTCACAGCTAGTCGATCTGATCTTCAGTTTGCCATATGTATGTGTGCTCGGTATCAAACTCGACCTACTGAGTTACACTTAGCTACTGTTAAAAGGATCTTTCGATATCTTAAAGGAACCATTAATCGGGGACTTTGGTATTCGAAGGACTCTTCTATTACACTAATGGCATATGCAGATGCGGATCACGCGGGTTGTCAAGATACAAGGCGTAGCACGAGTGGAACTTTGCAAATACTAGGAGATCGACTAATAAGTTGGGCATCGAAAAGGCAGAAAAGCGCTGCAATATCAAGTACGGAAGCAGAATACATAGCTATGTCCGGTTGCTGTGCTCAAATTCTTTGGATGAGATCGCAATTAACCGACTATGGTCTAGGTTTCAACAAAATTCCGATGTACTGTGACAACAAGAGTGCAATTGCCTTATGCTGCAACAATGTTCAATTCTCCCGGTCGAAGCATATTGACATTCGCTACCACTTCATCAAGGAGCAAGTGGAAAATGGAGTAATAGAGCTTTACTTTGTCCGATTTGGGTATCAATTGGCGGATATTTTCACAAAGGCTTTAGATCGCGCTCGAATTGAATTTTTGGCCGACAAGCTAGGAATGAGAACTTTCTCGCCTGAGACTCTAAAGGAACTGGCAGATGAAGCGAAAGAATAGTGGCTGTAAAACTATTCTCCGTATCCTTGGTGATCATTTGTATATATTGTTTATATCTTTATCCACAAAGCAAAATACAAAAATATAAAACCATATAAAAACCATAAAAATTGAAAAATCTAGAAAAATACAAAAATATTTTTACTTTATTTTTCAAAGGCATGTCTTTTGGTACGATAATATTTACGGCCTTAGAAATGTTGATTAATATCGACACGGCGCCATAAATAGAGTTCGTACAAAAGTTGTAAATATTTCATAAAACATGCCTAAATGGCTTGTAGTTATTTCAGACTGCAACCCGGTTTTCACATTAAAGTCAAGTATTTCTTATGAAAGCTTTGGATAACAAAGGGAATTACTTTTCTCGGACAAGGTTTACTTTAAAACGTTGTAAGGGATCAAGTTTACTTTATAACTTGGTCTAACACAAATCTATGTACGTTTCAGTGCATTTATTTGTTAAAACAAGAGAAGTCTTGTTTTTATGAAGCTATCATCTCTACAATCATAGCAATCTATAATTGGTATCTACATACTCGACAATGCGACTACTCAACTGACGACTACAGCTCTTTCAATAGAACACGGGTCAACAATTGAGGGGGAGCAATTGTCAAGCATTCAGATTGTTTGATACCGAACGTGCCAAGCTCACTAACTGGTGTCAAGACAACAATACCAATCGTACACGTGGTGTCAAGAGATGACTTCAGACGTGACGAGGCGACCAACATATGCTGACAAGAACCATTTGATCCTATCATATGATGTTCTCATCAATCAGGTCCAACCTTGTCAATTCTTTTTAATATAGTGAATATGTGATCATGTTACAAATCGGTATCATATCTCATACGTTTGATATCATGAAGATTAAACGGACTTGCATTTTTCTTCCCAAAACCTTTGTTAAAACTTCATTAAATCAATTGATATTAAAAACATCGATTGGGTTAATATTTTTAATATGGGGGAGAAAATGTGATTTAATATGGGATATTATCACAAATGGTTTGACTTAATGTGCTGGCTCATCCCGACATGTGCGAAATGTTTTCGAATATCATGGCATATGTTAAGGGGGAGCAAAATGGATTTGCATATCAAAAATGGATTTCATGGTGATTTATACTTACCCAAAACCCATTTATTTCACGACGATGAAGATTGTGGTGACATAAGGATGGTAGGATAGGTTAAGTCCTATGATTCTTCCAGAACCGGAGGAATCTTCCCAAGGACACTCCATAGCTAGAAATAGTATCCCTTAGGAAAGTTGGAGAAAGATTGTGAACGTAGCTGAATGCCGACCAAGTACTTAAGTTAGCACTAGAACAATCACAACAAGGTGCTAGTTATGACGTATTGGTAAGCATTGAAGGGGTTGAAGAATGAAAAAGAATTGTAAAGATAAAGGGTGTAAAGAAAGAAGCCCTCCTTACAATTTTAGGCAGAAACTCAATACATATGCTATTAAGATCATTGTTTAATGATTCTTGATATTGAAGACAGACATCATGGACCCAGTGATGCAATGCACAACCCATCCCAGCTAACTCAGATATCTCTCAAAAGATATTTGTTTTAATCACACGGAGACAACACGTTATCTATTGATTTATTCACTCCGAATAAATTGGTATTGAAATGGTGGCACTCCTCTCCAGCCTCCGATCACTAAAATCCAAAATGCACGATCGAGTCTAGAGCCATTTGATATCATCAAATATCTCATTAGGACACACTTTCATAATTCCTTGCTTCTTCACATACTGTGAAAGTAAGAAAGATTTTAAGAGTCCTACGCAAAATCTTCATGATTTTGCCTGAACATTCGAGTAATACGAAAGTATTTACAATGAAGATGGAAATCCTTCTTGAGCGAATATCAAAAAGCTTATGGTAGGTGACTTGTGCGATTCTTTATGAATTAAACTTGTGATAACTGGAAAGCAACAGTGGTTTAATTCTTAAATGAATTTAAACACGTTCCAGGCCTCTACGCAATATCTTAGTGATCTTGCCAGAACACTCAGAGTGATACCTTAGTGTTCACAGTGATGAGTGGAAATCCTTCTAGTGTTAACCTCAAACAGCACTTGGTAGGTAACTTGCAAGATTCTATACGAATCAAGCTCGTGACAACTGGAAAGCAACGATGGTGCGGTTCTTAATTAAATTTCACCTGTTCCAGGAACATGAATTGACGGCTTCAAATCATGCGGATATTATTATCCAAATGATTCACTCTTTATGTTCGCAGTCAGCTTTGGACGGTCGAATAAAGAGAACGGGTTTACCCGCGAAATCCTGTCAGGAAGTTACTTAATTGAAACTATCCGTCACGGGTACGATATCTAATATCGTCCAACGGTCTTCACCGACCGGAGGTAAAATGCTACCGATTTAGAATGAAATGTTTAAAGCCATTTCGTTCGTGTCTACTTATGTTGCGGCATTTGAAGACGGTGGCGTTGCGGAATCTAAGAAGAAGTCGTCCCCGCATGCTTATACTTTATGTACTTAATACCTCATCTAATTCAAGAAAGCCTAAAAGTTAAGTCTTCTACTGTATCAAACTCTGAAGCTTTCAAGAATTACAAAGGTATAAATATGTGGGACGTGAGGTCACGAAGAGGCGAAGATCACAAGTGAAGGATGCACAAGATCAAGGCAAGAGATCAATGCTAAAGATTGATATCAAAGACCACATCAGCATGTTCACCAGAAAAGAAAAAGAAAAGAAAGACGAAGACTACGAGCTCAAGACAAGCATAGTATGCTAGGTTTATTTTATTATTGTAACTCGGGTGACGCCCTTGTTTGGAGTGACCTCCCTTAGGGGGAGATTGTTGGAAATACGTTTTTACGTATTTAGGAAGATTCGGTCACTCCGACAATATATTAAGTAGTAGCTCGTAGTCTAGACATCTTTATTAAACAAACAAAGCCAAGCCTAGCCTACAACATGTGTAGGCCGGCCCAACATTGTAAGCCCAAGCCCATCACAAGGCTTGGGTCTATAAACCCTCTCCATTGATGGAGAGGGTGTGTGGTTATTCACTTTTTCATATAGTAAACATTGGTTTTCTCTCTCTAGAAGTGTGTGTAATCCACCATCTCTCTATCTGTTTCTCTCTCTAAAAACATAAGCAAGATTTACATTTCTACAAGGTTGAACTTGAGCTTCGAGTGTCTTTGAAGAAACAAGATCTCGATACATCAAGATTATCACTAAGAGAGACCTAAGCTAAACATCAAATTGAAGGGGAAAGTTAGAATGAGAGAAAAAGGCTTCTATTTATAGGCAAAACAACCTATTATTCACACAGATCTCGCGGAGCCTTTCACTAGGAGGCTCCGGCTTGTTAGCCGAAGGCCCCGTGCATCTGGACAGAATTAGGTCGGGTTGGATTCAGGCCATGACGGGTAAAACCCATTCATACCAAATCTTTGACTAGATTATCATGTAATGTCACCTATGACGTCACATATAGGTGTCAAAACGGGCGGGCAGCGGGCTAAACGGGCGACGGGCTAAACGGGCGGCGGGCTAAATGGGCACGGGCGAAATGCGCGGGCTACACGAACGCAAGCTAAAACGCGAAAAAAACCATATAAAAACGTAGAAATAAAAAATAAACATACTTGTTTGAAAGACAGGGATAAAAAAATTAAATATAAAATATTCGTCGAGTAGCCTACTTAGTATTTTACATGTGCGTCTATTAAGCCCATTTATTTTGTTACATGTGCGTTCGTTTAGCCCATTAATAATAATGAATGGCAAAAAGTGTCTCATCCTTTTTTAAAAAACTATCAAAAATTGTCATATTTATCAAAATGGGCAAGATTTGCAACCTCTAATGTCACATGCAAATACATGTTTCATTTTATGTATTTCTTTAAAAAAAGAAAGTTTACGAAAATATAATTTAAGAAATAACCTAAATAATCAACAAATTATTTTTGTGAAAACTGTAAATTTAGCTTTTCAAGAGGCTTTGATGATCCAAAGATATATAATCGTTGTGGTGCTACTTTGAAAATCGTTTTGTGATTTTGATGAAAAGTGTTTTAAGTGACCTAATGAATATTTAGAAAGCGTGAGTCGAAGAGAAGAACAAGGTATAATATAAGTTAGAAAACTATTGGTTTAAAACTTAATGTTTAATTTACTTATGATTGTATAAATGTGTTTGTCGTCAACAAAAGACGAAAGGATTGTTAGATAGAAATAAGCATTTTTACGAGTGCATTTGTATTAACAATCTCCTCATTTTTGTTGATGACAAAACATATCATTCTTGTGAGTAAAATCAAACATCCAAGTTTTAAATCAGATTTTTACTCTCTTTTTCCCCTTTTTGGCAAAACAAAAAGAGCGTTGAGGAGAAACTAACATTCATATGTGATGAGTATACATGTTACGCGTATACAAAGCTTCATGCAATGCAAGCCTGAAATTATGGCAGTGGGCCCAAAGATATATCAATAAACAAGAATTGTAAATTGCAAGTTGTAGTATGTATGAAATAAAAGTGGGACTAGGGAATATCTAGAATTATATCATAGCAAGTGAAGATAACATATGGGTCCCAAAGAATATATGCTAAACGAATATATTCGTATTCGATTCGATCATATCCGATACGATTATTATTCGATTTCTTGCGCTATAAATAGAGTGTTGGTAAGCTCGGTTAAGATAATTCATTTCCCTATCTCATTTTGTTATACTTAATTTAAAGTCCTTCATATTATTCATTATGCTATCTGACTTGAGCGTTGGAGCATAATACGGGAATAAAGCTCGTCTTACTCCTAACGTTCTCTTTATTTTATGGTGTGATACAGATACACAGGCCCAACATTTGGAGGTTGTAGCCCATCCTAGCGGCCCGTAGATTTGCGTATTATCATTTGGCGGACACGAACATAATTCCCACTAACTCTCTAAAACTGAGTGCCCTAGGACGAAAGAAACCCCATTCGCCATTCTGGTAGATACCCTAGAGGAAGGCCCCAGTGGGTCTAATCCTAAGGAGCCACTGGTAGGAATAAATATCTCAGACCCTGTTGTCGAAAACCATACGTCCGATCGTACTCCAGTAAATGCATCCGAGGAAGCTGTCGGGGACCCAATCATGTAGTTTTTGGTTCAGAGTTTTGAGCAAATCAACGTTGTGTATTCAGCATTTTCTTCTAATACAAAAGAGGTAAACCCTACCTCCCAATTCAACGATGACGATTTTCATGGCATAGGACCGTAGAATGCGGACCCAGAAGGCATGCCTGAAGGGCCTACCCAACGAGCGCACGAAGAAATCGCCATGTCTGGAAAACCAGCCAAGAAAAGTCAAACCATTGTTGATAACTCATAGGGACCTCCAAAGCAACATATTGTAAACAACTTTGACTTTTACAATGTATCGTTCACGTTCAAAGAAAAAGAGATGGACGTACGCAACCTAGTGACGTCTCCCTTCACCCCGCGATAAGAGACTATGACATGTTGGATGGTCTTAAGGTCCCAACTAATTTGAAAACATATTATGGTATGTCGGATGATAACAGAGATTTTACTAGGTTGAAAGTTCGTTTCTCGGTATCTTCTCGAATTGATTACTGGTTAAATGTGTGACTCAGTTGTTCTTGGTGGAAAAGAAATAGAATGGTTGTCGTTGTCTACACTAATTAAAAATAAAGACTTTAAACAATAAAAATAAATAAAGACGGTAAAAAGAAATACTGAAAGATAAAAACTTGGCGGGAAATTAATGACGAGAAATTAAAAATGTAATTTAAGAAATAACCTAAATAATCAACGAATTATTTTTGTGAAAACTGTAAATTTAGCTTTTCAAGAGGCTTTGATGATCCAAAGATATATAATCGTTGTCGTGCTACTTTGAAAATCGTTTTGTGATTTTGATGAAAAGTGTTTTAAGTGACCTAATGAATATTTGGAAAGCGTGAGTCGAAGGGAAGAACGAGGTATAATATAAGTTAGAAAACTATTGGTTTAAAACTTAATGTTTACTTTACTTATGATTGTATAAATGTGTTTGTCGTCAACAAAAGACGAAAGGATTGTTAGATAGAAATAAGCATTTTTACGAGTGCATTTGTATTAACAATCTCCTCATTTTTGTTGATGACAAAACATATCATTCTTGTGAGTAAAATCAAACATCCAAGTTTTAAATCGGATTTTTTACTCTCTTCTTCCCCTTTTTGTCAAAACAAAAAGAGCGTTGAGGAGAAACTAACATTCATATGTGATGATGAAGGTCTACGTGATCTTTGGCCTATTCTACATGATTGATTAGATGGATTTGATAGATTGGATTGATTAATAATATAAAAGATAGATGAAGGAGATGAGGGTGTAGAGAGAGAAAGGAGAGAAAAGGGAGGAAGAGAGAGAAAGTGAAAATATGATTATCAATGAAAATGAAAACACCAACCCCTCCTAACATGCTAGGAGGGGTATATATATAGCCCACCCTACATGTGGGCTATATGGACTATACGTTTACTAAGTAGATCACGAGCCCATTACATAAATATCGTTGGAGCGACCGATCCTTCATAAATACGTAAAAACGTATTTCCAACAATCTCCCCCTAAGGGAGGTCGCTCCAAGAAACAAAGTTCTACATATTCTATATCTCGTGATCTATGCTAACTAAGATGTGACCGAGACTTTATTGGGAAAATCGTATTTCCAACAATCTCCCCCTAAGGGAGGTCACATCTTTTTACAAAATCTTAAACCTAGCATATATGCTTGAGTCTTCGATCTTGTTCTTGTGAATATGCTTGATGTGATCTTTGACTTAAGTCTTGAGCATGTTTTCTTGCCTTGACCTTGTGCATTCGTCACTTGTGACATTCGCCTCTTCGTGACTTCATGTTCCACATACTTATACCTTTAAATTCTTGAAAGCTTCAGAGTTTGATACAACGGAAGACTTGACCTTCAGACTTTCTTGAATTTGTTGAAGTACTAATTCTATGTAGTATAAGCATGTGGTGACGACTTCTTCTGGATTGTACACCGCAATGCCACCTTCTTATTACGCTGCATAAGACAGTTAGCAACAAACAATATACACGGATGAAATGGCCTTGAACATTTCATTCTAATTCGATAGCATTTTACCTCCGGTCGGTGAAGACCGTTTGTGACAATCCGTCAATTTACGATTGATATTTTATTCTCAATATTTATTTGATAACATTATTTTAATGTTACAATATGAAATCACATATTTTTGGGAAGAAATTTGGATTTACGTCTTGAAGTAGCATTGACTACGTCTAAACCGGAGGATTCAACGTTACGTGCTTACGTTTACATACACCGTCTTTGGTGACAGTCCGACATTTCAGAAAATAATTTTGTCCATGAATATTATTTTGGAGTTTTAAATTTGTGTTGGTTCATAAACTCACAAATTTACGAGAAAAGACTAGGACTTACGATTTTATTTTAACTTTTTTTACGACTAAACCGGAAACCTTAGGATTACGTATTTACGTTTTCGAACTCCGTTTTTGATGAAACAATTTTTATTGGATTCGTTTTGTGACGTTGATTCATAATTTATAAAAACGTTTTTCGTAAAACGACCCGAGGGCACGCAAATCGAGGAAACTAGAATCGAGGAATACCCGTAAACTAGTGAGATGGGACAAAATACATTGTCCCACCCCACTAGCTTACATGGGACGACAACATTGTGTACAACACACCACATTTGGTGTCATTTGTATTAGCTACATAGACACTTGTCATGATAGCTTAATTAGTAAGCTTACCATCTAACTAAACCACTAGCTACACACATACTCCCATTTCTAACATGCAATACCACTCCAAATTCTCTCATCTCTCTCTCTTGACTCCATTTTAGCTGTCCCAAATGCTCCTCAAAACACCCATTTCATACAAATTTTAACCATAAACATATGTTATAATTAACATATGTTAATCTCCATTCAAAAAGATGAAGATTGGTGCAAGTTATAACATCCAAGGAGGAGTATTCTTGGGGCTGATTTTCCACAAGGAGTTCATGGAGCATGGTGGTCTTGAAGATGGTCTTGGTGCAACACAAGTTTCTCCATCAAAATCCATGTTTTGATCACAACCTACATCATCATGGTGGTATAAAGATTGTCCTCCTCATCCTCTTGTTATTTTGATTATGTAAACATGTATTTTATTTCCTATTGTATATATTTATGATGATTATATGATGATAAAAATGTTATGTGGGGATTTGTTATTGATAATCATGGATGAAAAGATGAAAAACTATAAGTAAAAGTGGGTAAATCTTGTTAAAATGATAGGCTGTATAAAAACAGTAAAGAACCACATGTTAGACTGATTAAATGATGAAATAGAATCCATTTACAGTAAGCTAAATGTCTTGTACACATGTGAGAGTTGGCCATGCAATGGAATCAAAATAATGAGTGAGATATGATCAAAACAAGTTTAGGGTATAAATCTGAAGTTACTGTTTTGGACGATTTTTAGAAAATATTTAGAAGATGATTCAACAGTAGCTATAGAAGAGTTAAATGTAGCACATATCATTTAGTTTATGTGATAAAAATTTGAGCTTCTAGCTCCATATAGAACTCAAGATATGGCAGTTTTGGTGAAAGTAAAGATAAAAATTAGATTTTTGGAAATTAAAGAATAATACTATTATATAAGCACTCACATTTTAATATATAAAATGTAAAATAAAAACCCACTAACTTATAAAACTTATTTATATAAATATATATAAAAGGTTAATCAAATGGATAAATTATATAAATGATGGTGAAATAATGTTTATAAGTAATAAAAACTATAAACATGATTTTTACGACTTTTTCGGCTATTGCCGTAAAATTAACGTTTTTGTTAAATAAAACTTAGATGGTTGGAACCGTCTAATGAAAACTTTATAAAACTTATATACTGATATATAGACATGTATAACAAGTAAAAACCGATAAAACCCGAACTATAAGAAATACGGACATTTACGAGCTAATTAAGCATATTGGACTAATAATTGGACTAAATAAGATAAAAACTTGTAAAAAGAACTTATTGGGCTTAACCCATTTAGGCCCAACTTGTAAAGTTTAAGTACTGATAATATAAGTACAAAATGGATTAAAATAAGTTAAATAACTTATAATAAGCTTATTGGACTTAAGACATGTAAATAGGTAAAACGAGAAAACTAGTATAAAAGTTATCAACACATAACTCTAAAATGAGTAAACGAGAATATGTAAACCCACTTGATCATCATATATATAATCATCATATGTATACATAATTGATATTTTTATAAAGTCATTGGACAAACGTCTAAGACCGAGTATTATTTGTCTAGGTTTCCGTGATTGAAGCACGTACCGTACGTCCGAATTGCCGATAACCCGCCTTCCCACATCAACATGAGTTCATAGCCTCGCACTCTTTTAAATGTTTTTATAAATGTTTTATAAACCCGCGAGGGAGATAACATGTTAGTTTTTATAAAATTAGGACACCATTTGTCCCGATTGTTTGTTTATTGATTTTGGACCCGAATGATTGAATGACCCGATTGTATGACCCGATAAATGAATAAAGGACCCGATAGATGAAATTAAATGGATTATTAAAGTTAGGTTATGTCACTAAAAGTCCCATTAGCATGAATTGTGAACTACCGGGAGTTGGTAGACGCTTATGCATTTAATAGTACTATTTGGGGACGATCACCCCAGTTCGCGCCTTGACGGTTGATCCCCGTCGTGCCACATTGATTGGTAAGCGAATTTATGTATGAGAAGATTTCCAATAGCGTGACCTTTGTGACGACACGCTACTTTAGATGGGCAAAATTGGTATCGGGTTAGCTACCCGTTTTGGTTTAGTAAGGTAACAATGTCATGCGGCTTATAATAATCCAAATCACCGAAATACTATTAGACGCTTCGAATTACGATGTATTGCCTGACTAGCAATACAGGGTCATACTATTGATATTATGTTCGTGTTTTGGTTTTCATAACCACATTCATATAACGATTTTTATTTGACTTTATACAACGTCATAAGACGTATTGTATGATGTTTTTACGACATTGGCTCGTATAATGATTTTTAAGGCAAATGCCTATATTATGATTTTCGATAAGGATTTGTATAAAATGATTTTGGCTATTTCATGGCCTATCAAAACGATTTGTACAAAATGATTTTCAGTAATACTTTTATACTGATATTATATTGATGGAATTTATTAAACTCTATGAATTCACTCGGCGTTATCGCTGACCTTTTCTTTTAACATGTTTTATCTCAGGTACTTGAAGGTAATTCTCGGGAAGACGACAAGAATTCATGGCCCGCACTTAAACAATATTTTTCCATTCAAACACTTTGTAAAACTTTTGTATGAAATGTAATGACTTGGGACCGATGTAACTTTGATATTTATGAATGGAAATGATTTATTATTAAACGACGCGATTTTTATGCGTTGTCTATGATGTGAGTAATGTGCTATCCCGTAACACCAACTAGTCTTCCGCTGTACTAAGTTGTATAAATTTGGGGGTGTTACACCGTTGGACGATATTAAATATCGTACTTGTGGCAGGTAGTTTCAATAAAGAACCTCCTTGACAAGATTTCGCGGGTAGACCCGTTCTCTTTACTCGACCGTCCAAAGCTGACTGCGAACGTAAAGAGTGAATTATTTGGATAATATTATCCGCGTGATTTGAAGCTGACAATTCATGTTCCTGGAACAAGTGAAGTTCAATTAAGAACCGCACCATCATTGCTTTCCAGTTGTCACTAGCTTGATTCATATAGAATCTTGCAAGTTACCTACCAAGTGCTGTTTGATGTTAACACTAGAAGGATTTCCATTCGTCACTGTAAATACTTAATAGTATTACTCTGAATATTCTGGCAAGATCACTAAGATATTGCGTAGAGGCCTGGAACATGCACCTACCGTGAGCTTTTTGACGTTCGCTCAAGAAGGATTTCCATCTTCATTGTAAATACTTTCGTATTACTCGGATGTTCAGGCAAGATCATAAAGATTTTGCGTAGGACTCTTAAGAACTTTCTTACTTTTCACAGTATGTGAAGAAGCAAGGAATTATGAAAGTGTGTCCTAATGAGATATATGATGATCTCAAATGGCTCTAGACTCGATCGTGCATTTTGGATTTTAGTGATCGGAGGCTGGAGAGGAGTGCCACCTTTTCAATACCAATTTATTCGGAGTGAATAAATCAATAGATAATGTGTTGTCTCCGTGTGATTAAAACAAATATCTTTTAAGAGATATCTGAGTTAGCTGAGATGGGTTGTGCCTTGCATCACTGGGTCCATGATGTCGGTCTTCAATATCAAGAATCATTAAACAATGATCTTAATAGCATATGTATTGACCTGGTTTCTGCCTAAGTTGTAAGGAGGGCTTCTTTCTTTACACCCTTTATCTTTACAATTCTTTTTCATTCTTCAACTCCTTCAATGCTTACCAATACGTCATCACTAGCACCTTGTTGTGATTATTCCAGTGCTAACTTAAGTACTTGGTCGGCATTCAGCTACGTTCACAATCTTTCTCCATCTTTCCTAAGGACTACTATTTCTAGCTATAGAATGTCCTTGGGAAGATTCCTCTGGTTCTAGAGAAATAATTGGACTTTAACCTATCCTACCATCCTTATGTCACCATAATCTTCACCGTCGTGAATAGAGATGTTTTGGGTAAGTGTATGTCACCATAAAATCCATTTGAAAGTGCAAATCCATTTTGCTCCCCCTTAACATATGCCACGATATCCGAAAACATTTCGCACATGTCGGGATGAGCTAACACGTTAAGTCAAACCATTTGTGATTAATCATTTCCCATATTAAATCACATTTTCTCCCCCATATTAAAAATATTAACCCAATCGATGTTTTTAATATCAATTGATTTAATAGCATTTTAAGAATATTTGGGAAGAAAAATGCAAATCCAATTATCTTCATGAATTACACAAGCTCCCCCTTAAACTAATGAGGGTGTACTTGAAACGTAAATTAAATACCTTTTAAACACAAGTGTAAGGTATTTATCACGTGCAAAGATCATATATGATAATGAATTCACAATATTAGCAATTTACGAGGTTGGACCTGAATGATGGAGAACATCATATGAAAGAAGCACATGGTTCTTGTTCACGAATGTTGGTCTTCCTCGTAACTTCTGAAATTATCTTCCCCTTTACACCACATGGACAATTGATATCGTTGTCTTGACACCAACTTGTGAACTATGGCACTTTCGGCATCGAAGATTCTGAATACTGGACAATTGCTCCCCCTCAATTGTTGACCCGTGTTCTACTTAAAGAGTTGTAGTCGTTGTTTGAGCAGTCGCATCGTCTAGTATGTAGATATCAATTGCAACGAACTTCGGATTATGGAGTTGATAACTTCGGATTGTAGAGTCAAAGCTTTCCGGTGAAATGCTTGACTTCAATGTGAAAAGCGGGTTACTATCGGAAATAATAGCAAACCATATGGAGCATGTTTTAATTCTTTTAAACTTCTGCTCGAACTTTATTTACAACCCCGTGTCATTATTGAACGACATTTCTAGGTTCGTAAATATTATCGATTCCAGAAGACATGCTCTTTTTATCAAAACATATTTGAACACACAATTTTAAAAGATTTAGGAAATCCTTTTGAAAAATTCTTGAAAAATTGTGTTCATAGTTTTGAAAACCAATTACTTGAGCTTAAGATTTGGAATATCTTAGGAAAACTCAAGTCCGAGAAGTTGTAAACTTCTCGTTGTTAAGGATAAGTTACCATCGGCGATAAACTTTCATTTTATCTGAAGGACGAGTTCTAAGCTGACCTTTACTTAGAAGTCGTTTTCATGAGGTTGAAAACTTTGACTGTTTTAACGGAAAGCTCATGACCAAGAAAGGTTAATTTCTCGTTATGAGGAAAAGCTCTCTTTTTTAAAAGATACACTTTCCTTTCTGAGCTTAAAACTTCGAATGTTTTAAGACAAGCTCATGACCGAGAAAATTGAATTTCTCGTTATGAGGATAAGTTATCATTAATGATAAACTTTCCTTTATTTGAAGTTCGAGTTACAGTCTGACATTTAACTGTAAGTCATTGTGCATGAGCTTAAAAACTTGGAATGTTTTTTTGATATAAGCTCATGCCCGAGAAAAACTAATTTCTCGTTGTAAGGATAAGTTTATCATCGGTGATAAACTTTCCTTTCTTTGATGCACGGGTTATCGTCTGATTTTTAACGATAAGCCATATACACGAGCTTATAACCGTTGAATGGTTTTAGTGTAAGCTCGTGTCCGAGGAAAATTAATTTCTCGTTGTTAGGGTAAGTTATCGTTGACGAGATAAGCTTCCCTTTCTCTGAAGTTCGGGTCACAGACTGTGATTTGAATGTGAGCCTTTTTGCATGAGCTTAAAAACATGGAATGTTTTTAATATAAGTTCATGCCCGAGAAAAATGAATTTCTCATTGTTAGGATAAGTTTATCATCGGCAATAAACTTTCCTTTCTTTGAAGAACGGGTCACAGACTGTGATTTGCCTATGATCCATCTGTTAAGCTTAACCATGAATCCCCTGAGACACTTGTTTCTCCGATATATGCTTCTTCAGCAACCAAACTCTAAGAGTGTCCTTAGTTGAACGGTATACAACGATTGGACCGCTTCGTTCTTTTGGAACATCAACTTTGGTACCTGCATTCTCATTAGAGTTTGTATACTTTTGCATGGGTTAGCGATATCTATTTTAGAAGCACGTGGGGGTTCATGGTTGGATTTTCTTGTGCCAGAGGCGACCTGAGTGGATGATTCACTTGTCTTAGTTGGCAAACGTTTCCGTTTATAGAAAACCTTAAGTTCAGGCTTAAGTGAAGTATCATCTTTATCAGTTTCCTCCCTAGTAGACTTAGTAGAATCAGAGACTATCCTAGTTAAAGGGCACTCGTTTCCTACAAGAGTGAAAGTTCTACCAGTGGGGCGCCAAACTTTACCAAAGGGTTTGATTTTAGCTATCCACTAGGACTTAATTCTAGCACGGGAGTTCACCTCATTAAGAAGTTTCTTGATACAAGAATCATGATTTGCCGTAAAGACACATTTTCTACATGTTTTACAAGTAGCATATTTAATGTCCGAGTAAGATCTAGAATTCCTGGACGATTGATTGATGCTCCTAGGATTTGACATGCTACGGTTAGCAGTATTGGGTAATCTAGAAGGCATCTGTCTAGGTTTGAAAGTCTTATCTCTTACTTGTGTCTTTTGAATAGCTTCCCTTAGACCAGATTTATGGTGAACGTCATTTGAACTAGTTCTAGACGTGGTCTTGGTATTTTTAGAGAAACTAGAGGCAATCATGTTATTAGGTCTTGCTAAAGCTGTTTTGGTCACATAGGGCCTAGTTGCTGGAGTAACTGGTCTAGAAAGATGAACCAAAACAACTTGGGAGGCAAACCGCGGTCTCGAGGATTAGAGTCGCTCGGATCTAAATGCAGTAGGTTGTCTGACAGCCGGTTGTCTGACGAACTGATTTGTAGGCGGTTTTCCCAAGATCGATGGTTTTTCAAGCTTAGTGTCCACACTAGGTCCTCTATTTTTCCTTAATTCGTTTTTCAACGCAGCTATAGCAAAAACCTTTTCTTGGACTTGAGCTTTTAAAGTCTCATTCTCTTTGAGGAATCTATCTTGGGATGCCAATTTAGACTCTAGTAACTGAATTTGTTTCAAAAGACTATCCTTTTCAGCTTTAGAATCTAAAACTTTTTGATCCAATTTTCTTTCAAGAACAACGTTTGACTTTTCAAGTTTTTCAAAGTATGTTTCAAATTTGTCCGTTTTCTTAGAAAATTCAAGTTTGGCATCCTCAAGATCTTTTGATTGTTGAGCTACAATCGTTTCGAGCTCTCTAATCTTGGAATCAGAAGCGGTCAATGAAGCAGTTATAAGACAATTATCATGATGTTTAGCATTTTGAACACTTTCTCCCCCATTATGACTCACATCGGATGAATCAGAAGTGGTATTTCTATCACTCTTTTCCATCCCATGTTTGTCATAATTAGGTTCATAATGCTCAATATGCGGCATGGCGTCAGCATATACATCATAAACAACATTACATTGTACCATGTTTGCAGGGTCTTCGTCATAAACGGGTAAGGTGTCATCAAAAGAGATCTCGTGAACATGCCCTGACGTGCCACTAGTATCATGTTGTCCTCCTGATTTCGTGCTCTTGGCATCGTTAGGCTCCAAGTTATCAACCGTATGACCAGTTTCCTCTTGCATCGAAGAGTCTTGCACTCCATTATCATACCCTTGCTGAAGTCGAGATCTTTCATAAATCGAAGACGAGACCGATGTCATGAGTTTCAATATTGTATCA
This sequence comes from Glebionis coronaria, assembly GCA_025667525.1. Taxonomy (NCBI): domain Eukaryota; kingdom Viridiplantae; phylum Streptophyta; class Magnoliopsida; order Asterales; family Asteraceae; genus Glebionis; species Glebionis coronaria. Next base: position 81,055,190 of record CM046882.1, read on the forward strand.
CGGAACACTCGAAGCTCGGTATGTGTATCTCGAAGAAATGATTGGCAAATCACTGAACTTTCAGACTTGATGATATTGAATAGGAGGAAAGGCGTGAGTTGTGTCACAAGAGTCTTATATGCAAGTGTGGATGCAGAGTGATTAAAGTTTTCATGGTTGAGTTGCTCGGCGAGTTGGGTCAAAGTGGTGAACATTGAGTCGATGAATATATGACGATCTTGACCAAAGATTGTCACAAATTCGCTCCCTCCTTGAATCCTCGAAAGAGTGACAAGATGAGACTGAATCATTTGAAATGAAGTGATGCCACTTTTCCTAACTTTGTTTTGCATTGAATGCGATTCTTCCTCTTGAAATGTCGAACTCAACGAAGCCATTGAATGTCGATAAAAAATGATTGTGGACGTGGTTGTTTTCAGAATTTAACAATTCGTGAGAAAAACGAAAGATCCGTAAATAACACTTAAAAATCCTCGATGGATGATATAAATCTTTTATCGGCTCAAAAAAATGTTGATAAACCAAACCGAAGTCCAAATCAAACTCAGATCACGCTAAAAATAAAGCCCGTCAATGAAAAAATCCAAGCTACGGTAAATTTAATGATCGGCCCGTCAAATATTTTACCACTTTGGTTCTTTCTAAATACCCGCCTCAATACGATGTACCAAAAACTAATATTCAAAATTAACTTAAAATAAAAAAAAATTTACTTAACTAAAAATAGAATAAAAATAAAATAGAAATAAAGTAAAAATAAAATAAAACAAAAATCTGATAGAAATAGTTTAGAACGAAAAAACTTGAAAAAAAAACTGATAAATATAGTTTGGTTTACGTGGCTTAGGGAAAAACACAAATATCAAATGTTACACACCACCCACGTGGCTTCCACCTACGAAAAAAACGTTGTTATCTCCGCCTAATATTTAATTCCTCCTAAACACTCTCTTAGTTATCTCCGCCTAACTTTTATATATCTCTCTCTACACTGATCAAAAACTTCCGTCTCTTTCTTCTATTCTATCTCTCTTTCCTCAACTGAAACAAACACATAATCTCAAAATACACACTCACAATACCAAATCACTCTCTCTTAACCAAATCTCACAACCGCAACATACATCTAATCTCAAACACCAAACTCTAATCAACAATCAAACATGACCAAGCTGTTGGGACCCTTCTTATTATCTCCGCCGCCTTCTTTCTATCAAGATCCGATCTTTTACTACTCAATCCTTCAATTACATATCACGTTCGTTATCCGATATTGCTAGATGATCATCACAATAAATGAAAGGCACGAAGAAGGTTTAAAGAGACAGCAGCTTTAAGATCCACTAGGGTCTCGGGTAGGTTTTGTTGCATGTGTGTTAATCTTGATATCTATCGAGTCTTTCTAACATCTGTCGAGTCTTTCTGTCTAGTGATGAGGTCGTGTATTTGGTCTGTGAGTTTGTGTTGGAGTTGAGGGTGGATGGTGTCGAGTGTTTTGGGTGAGTGTGAGTGTATTGGGTGGGTAATACGAGAGGTTGGGTTTTTTGGTTGACGTTGGTTATCGAGGGTCAGTTGTGAGGGTCTGTTATCGAGGGTCTGTTATCGAGGGTCTGTTGTGAGGGTCTGTTGTCGAGGGTCTGTTGTAAGTGATGAGTCGAGTACGGTTTTCGAGTTGTGTGTTGTTGAATGAGGTCGTGTTCGAGGGTGAGTGGGTGAGAGACGAGAGTTGGGGTGTTATTGAGAGTGTAGGATCGAGTCGAGTGAGGCTTGGGTAGGTGTCGAGTCGTCAGTTTAGTCTGTTTGGTCGAGGGTGTGTTTTGATTTGGGTGAGTGTTGTTTTTTGAAAAAGAAATGGAGTCTTGAATTAGTGAGTCGAGGTAAGTGTTTTTAGTCTCTGTTCCCGTTATGTTTGAATCTTTCTTTTGTTTGAGTTTCTTTATCCGGAATAAACTGGTCTATCCGGAATAAACTGGTCTATCCGGAATAAACGGATCTATCCGGAATGACCTGGTCTATCCGGAATAAACTAGTCTATCCGGAATAAACAGGTCTATCCGGAATAAACTGGTCTATCCGGAATAAACTGGTCTATCCGGAATAAACTGGTCTATCCGGAATAAACTGTTCTATCCGGAATATTCAGTTCAGTAGGAAAAAAAAAATTCGTTCGGAATAATCTGATGAGTCTGTGTGTCGATGAATGACTGTTGGACTCAAAGATGATGAATGACTGTTGGACAACCGTGATACTTTTGACAGTTTTGACCAAAAAGGAAAACAGAAAACGGATTGGATAATATTAAAAAATAGATAATAAAAACTGATTATAAAAAAATTGATAAAAGAAAACTAATAATAAAAAATTAAAATTGATAAAACTGATAAGACTGATAAAAAAATTGGTAAAGAAAAACTATAAAACTTTATAAAACGATGATAAACTTGATAAAAAAATCCTAATCAAAAGAAAAGAAAAGATTTTTATAGAAGTTTATAGAAAAATTGATAAAAATGATAAACTTTCACCTAATCAAAAGAAAAGAAAAGATTTTTATATAAAAAGTTTGGTGAATTTTATTTAAAATAGGTAAATCAAAGATTTGATTATGATTTAAAGCATAAAAACACAAACTTTTTAAGATTTAAGCTTGAAAAAATCAAAACCCACGAAAATCAATAAAAATAAAAGCAAGAATAAACCAATCTAACCTTGGCTCTGATACCAATTGAAGGTCTACGTGATCTTTGGCCTATTCTACATGATTGATTAGATGGATTTGATAGATTGGATTGATTAAATAATATAAAAGATAGATGAAGGAGATGAGGGTGTAGAGAGAGAAAGGAGAGAAAAGGGAGGAAGAGAGAGAAAGTGAAAAGATGATTATCAATGAAAATGAAAACACCAACCCCTCCTAACATGCTAGGAGGGGTATATATATAGCCCACCCTACATGTGGGCTATATGGACTATACGTTTACTAAGTAGATCACGAGCCCATTACATAAATATCGTTGGAGCGACCGATCCTTCATAAATACGTAAAAACGTATTTCCAACAGATGAGTATACATGCTACGCGTATACAAAGCTTCATGCAATGCAAGCCTGAAATTATGGCAGTGGGCCCAAAGATATATAATTAAATAAGAATTGTAAATTGCAAGCTGTAGTATGTATGAAATAAAAGTGAGACTAGGGAATATCTAGAATTATATCATAGCAAGTGAAGATAACATATGGGTCCCAAAGAATATATGCTAAACGAATATATTCGTATTCGATCATATCCGATACGATTATTATTCGATTTCTTGCGCTATAAATAGAGTGTTGGTAAGCTCGGTTAAGATAATTCATTTCCCTATCTCATTTTGTTACACTTAATTTAAAGTCCTTCATATTATTCATTATGCTATCTGACTTGAGCGTCGGAGCATAATACGGGAATAAAGCTCGTGTTACTCCTAACGTTCTCTTTATTTTATGGTGTGATACAGATATACAGGCCCAACATTTGGAGGTTGTAGCCCATCCTAGCAGCCCGTAGATTTGCGTATTATCATTTGGCGCCATCCCATGGGACACGAACATAATTCCCACTAACTCTCTAAAACTGAGTGCCCTAGGACGAAAGAAACCCCATTCGCCATTCTGGTAGATACCCTAGAGGAAGGCCCCAGTGGGTCTAATCCTAAGGAGCAACCGGTAGGAATAAATATCTCAGACCCTGTTGTCGAAAACCATACGTCCGATCGTACTCCAGTAAATGCATCCGAGGAAGCTGTCGGGGACCCAATCATGCAGTTTGTGGTTCAGAGTTTTGAGCAAATCAACGTTGTGTATTCAGCATTTTCTTCTAATAGAAAAGAGGTAAACCCTACCTCCCAATTCAACGATGACGATTTTCCTGGCATAGGACCGTAGAATGCGGACCCAGAAGGCATGCCTGAAGGGCCTACCCAACGAGCGCACGAAGAAATCGCCATGTCTAGAAAACCAGCCAAGAAAAGTCGAACCATTGTTGATAACTCAGAGGGACCTCCAACGCAACATATTGTAAACAACTTTGACTTTTACAATGTATCGTTCACGTTCAAAGAAAAAGATATGGACGTACGCAACCTAGTGACGTCTCCCTTCACCCCGCGGATAAGGGACTATGACATGTTGGATGGTCTTAAGGTCCCAACTAATTTGAAAACATATTATGGTATGTCGGATGATAACAGATATTTTACTAGGTTGAAAGTTCGTTTCTCGTTATCTTCTCGAATTGGTTACTGGTTAAATGTGTGACTCAGTTGTTCTGGGTGGAAAAGAAATAGAATGGTTATCGTTTTATACACTAATTAAAAATAAAGACTTGAAACAATAAAAATAAAATAAAGACGGTAAAAAGAAATACTGAAAGATAAAAACTTGACGGGAAATTAATGACGAGAAATTAAAAACGTGACGAGAAATAAAAAGGCAAACTTAAAAGTAAATAAGGCAAGTAAACTAAAAGTGCGACTAAGGAAAACGGCGGGAAAAATAAAGTTTAAAACTTAAAAACAATAACTTAAAATAAGCTAAAACTAAAATTATACAACTAAGAAAAACTGCTCATCCGGAATACACCCTTCATCCGGAATAAACCCTTCATCCGGAATAAACTCATTCATCCGGAATAATTCTGTTCATCCGGAATATAAAGCTTCATCCGGAATAAATTCATTCATCCGGAATATTCATTCATTCGGAATATTCATTCATTCGGAATGTAGGCTTCATCCGGAATAAACAGTTCATCCGGAATAAACAGCTTCATTTGGAATATTCTTTCATTCGGAATGTAGGCTTCATCCGGAATAAATAGTTCATCCGGAATAAACATTTTTTCGGAATAAAAAACTGATTCGGAATAATAACTAGAAAACGTTGGTTCGGAATAACAGAACTGATTCGGAATAATTAAACTAAAAGCTTCATTCGGAATATTTCCTTGATCTGGAATAATCCCTTGATGCGGATTATTCACTGATCCGGAATAACAATTAAAATCCCTTCATTCGGAATGTAATGCTGGTTCGGAATAAACTGGGCAACAACAGTAGCGAAGAACACGGGAACTAAAAATAACACGAATCTAGACAAAGCTAATCCAAATCAACCAAAAGATTAAACCAAAACAACCAAATAACATCTACTAATCATAAACAAACAATCCAAATCAATCAAACTAACAATACTAATCAAAATAATCAAAACCCACTTAATCAAATCAATAAAAATAAAAGAACATAAACATAAACATAAGATTAAATCAACACAAGAAAGGAAGATGAGAGATTAACAATAAAGATAAAGATTCAATAACAATAAAAGGAAACTTACTTGGAATTAAAGGAATTAAAGGTGCAAGACAACGTATTTAAATTGACATGAAAATTAAAGGTGCAAAATTTAAAGATGGAAGAGCATAGTTTGTCAAACTAGCCAACAACCTAAACAAATGACTAATGAGGTGTATTTATAGGGGAGGAGGGGATTAGTGGAAGGAAGCTTCCTCCCCTCTTTCTTCTTTCTTTAATTATCTTGTTAAGTCCTTAATCTTCCAAATTCTTCGACTTTGTCTTGGGTTTAATAAACTCGTCTTGTAATTTCTTCAATAAATTAGACTTGAGTTCTTCGACTTTTAGTAAACTTCCGTCTTTTGACTTTTTCTTCGATAAATCTTCAGAATTTGTCTTGGACTTCCGTTCTTTTTGCACTCTTGATTTCTTGACTTCGTCTTTTGTCTTTTTCTTCGATAAAAAGCCCGTGAAAGCCCGTGTTTTCTCACCTTTTCACATTTTCGTCCTAAATCACAACAAAAACACAAAACACGCATAATTCTGACATTTACGACATAAAATACACGTTTTGGCCTGGTTATTATTGTAATTAAGTGGTAAAAGGATGGGTGTTTACAAACCTATTAAATCCCCTACACTTGACCATTGCAATGTCCTCATGCAATCCATTGGTTACAAAGCACGTTTTTACATTTTCCATCATAATCAATCCACATTGGCCTTTATTAAAGAGATACAAAATTATAAACATTCAAAGGAAGAAAGTAAGTAAAGAAATCAAAGACATACCTTAGGGTTTTGGAAATGTCATGAATGATCATCATCCTCAAGTTTTCACATTCTCCAAACCAAGCTTAAAACGAGATCATTGTTATTATAAGTTAGCAAACTAACACGAACTTATATGGACCAATTATTTACTTAGACTCCCTTATTCCTAGGGGTATCTCTTATATTTTATTGTTGTCTTGAATGATCACGAGGATGCATTGTTGACTTATTTCGCTGGTTATTTAGGCTGAAAATAAAATGGGACGATTTAATCAATAGTTAGCTAAAGGACAAAATCTTTTAAAACTGCTTCTCGGGACCTCAAAAAGTTCATATCTTGGCATAACTCGCTTCGCGATTTGAGACCTTTCTCGGACCGATATTTGGCAGCGACTTCATACTTCAAATCTTGAGAGACGTTCATGAAATAATGGTCTTCTCTTCATAATAGGAATTTCTTCACTTGAAGTTTTGAGAGATTCTTCATACTTGGACCACGACTTCTTCATTTTTCTCCAATCTTTATTTTGGGCTTTGATATACAACGATCCGCCTCCTTTTAGGACTTGGATTTATTTATCCTCATACCTTGCTAGGGTCTTTTCGGATAGACTTCTCCATGATGGGGAGTTTTTGCTTTTCGTCGTGTGTCTCGATCCTTCATATTGATTTTTGATAAAGATTCTTCACATCACTTTTGGATCTTTAGCAACAATATGTAGCCCTCATGCCTTGTTAGGGCATTTTCGGACTCGCCAATCTTCACATCCCGCTTCAATAAGTTATGCCTTGGCTATGAACTCTAATTAATACCGAGCAACTTTTAAACGATCTTGGGCTAGAAGCTAAGTAACTTTTCAAATCGTACAACCTTATTTATTACAGATAAATTTATTAGCAAGCGATGGGAGAATAGGCTTATAATCAACTCACATAAATTCACGAAAGAATACCAAACTTGTAATTGACTCTATCATCTCTCGTTCTCCATAATTTAAAATCTCAAAGAATGAGACTCGTGGATGCTTAGCCTATTAAATCAAAGTTTTGGGTTTTCGAGTCATCTATAGGATCTTGCAAACTCTTAGACTTTTTCAAGTTTAGAAATCGCATTTTAAAGTTCCCTTGATAAACGACTCTCTAGGATCTACTATAGGAACTTGCGAAAAGTTCTTGTTCTTAACCCGTAAGAGTTAAGACTTTTGCGTTTTAAAGCTCCCTATATAAAAGCCTAGCAAAACTTGACTTAAACACGTTAAGGATACTAGCTAGAGTAAACTTAGATAAGTAAACTCGGGTTGAGTCAAAAGATTCACAACGTTTGAAAATTAAAACCACTTTATTAAAATTTATTCTAGTAAAGAAAGAAAATAACTATACAAAGGTAAAAACTAATAGGCCAAAATAGATCAAAAATTTTGAAAAATGTCAAAAAATTGATTTTCCGGTTAAAATGAGGACAAATGCAAGGAAAAGACCACTTAACTTCGATAGAAGTCCCCCCTACACTTGATAAAAACATTGTCCTCAATGTTTAAGCATGTGGGAGTAAACTCCCCTACACTTAGGACATTGTGCACGTTGTTTAAATCTTGCTAAGGAAAGGACAACTAAAGAGATTCCTATTTTAATATTGAGAAATATAAAATAGTGGATCGAAAAGAGTTTAGGAAAGAACCGGGAAGACAGAAACATGGAATCACGGGTCGTCAAAAATCATCAAGAGTGTGTCTTTTGAAGCTCTAATCCCTGCACATGATAAGAAAGAAAACAAGAAACACCAACGAGGCTCCCCCTTCACTTATGGTGAAAACAGGTAAAGATAGATAGATAATTGGGTTGCCTCCCAAAAAGCGCTTGTTTTTATTAACCGAGTCACGAGCCTGACTCGTCCCCGAATTAAATGGTCCATGGGGAAGCCTCGAATGTAATACCGGGATCAAAGACCTTGTCCTCGTTCCCGGAGGACATCAATGAAGGAGAGGCGGGAGGATAAGTCTTGAATGGGAGAAAGGTTCTTTCAACATACGAAAAGTATGTGAAGTCGTGAGCCACGGGAGGTGGGGTGGGTAAAGAAATCACATTGTCATCCTCCAAAGACAATGGATGTTCAGAAAGCGGCAAAGCCGTAAGGTTATCAATGATAATATAATCAATGTCACCTCCCGGGTCAAAGCACTCATCCACCGTAATAGTGGCTAAAGGAGTGGATGAAAGGTGCTCGGGAGGGGGACTTGGGACAATACCTTCCTGCAGCAAATTAGCAAAAATAATATCCCCCTCCGTGTCATCATCATCAATACCCGAGGTATTGAGTGAATGTCGATTTCTTCTAGCGATGGGTCATTATCTTCAACGGGGGAAATAGATGGAGGTAAAGACGTGGAAAGAGGAGGAGAAGTCAACTCTTCGATTTGAGCAATAAGAAGATGCACTTTCTGTAATCTGTCGCGAATAATCACGTCTTCCACCTCATCTACAAGAGCAAGTTCATCGGTGAACTTCTCGTAAGCCGGAGAGAATAAATCGTCATCGCCCGCATCTCTCGGTGGAGATTGAGAAATTTCAAAAGTGAAATTCTCATAGCGTGGAGAAAAATCGTCATCATTAGGATCGACCTCTTCTGTAAGAGCAACGTCGTCCTCAGACTCCATAGCAGTCGGTATGTCACAAACCTCATCATCAAAGAATTTGTCGAGACCAAAATCACTAATCTCACTCAATAAGTCACCATCCTTAGACGCATTAGGAATATCGAGAGTAGGAGTAGCAACTTCAGAAGATGGGTTGAGAGCGTAGACATCATCGTCGTCATCATCATCATAATAGACGGGACCATTCCAATTAGGAGTGACATAGTCGGCTAACTCTTCCTTGATAACCTCCACATCTTTAAGAAGCTCATGAAGCAATTTTTGTTGTTCATCTCCCCGAGTATGTTCAATTAAACCAATTCTATCCCATGCTGTAATTAAACATTTTGGTGTAGAAAAGAAGGGAAAACGACCAAATTGGCTCAAAAAGGTGTTGGTGGATTTCAAGATTCGTCACCATCAAGCAAAGGTTGCCTTTCCTGATGCAAGTCAGCTCGGATTTGAGCTAAACTTTCTAGAACATGGTTCAAAGAAGTGAGTTGTTGGTCAAGACTAATTTGCTGAGAGGACTGATGATTGAGGGTGTGATGTGGGGGCTCAAAGTTATATACACTGGGATGATAGAACGGAATTTTCTCAAAGACCTTCGACAGATCACAAGAAGAAGCATCGTGAGGGCCCCCACAAATATAGCACCACGGGTATGGAGAAAAATTGGGTGCGTCATGTGGATAGCTATTACTATTGTCATAATTGTAACCCGGTTCTTGCCCATGACCATACGGGTATCGAATCGGGCACGAAACATGCTAATGAGAATCGCTTCCACAATACATGCAATAGGGAGGAGTAAGTTCATTAGAAGTAAAGGATGAGTTAGTCGAATTACACGATGGACAAAATCCTATTTGTGAATCGATGGAAATGGGAGGAAGGTTTCTTCCGCATCGCTTGCATGAACACCATTGACATGATTCGCCCCATATAGTCGTCTCCAACACCCTACGCAATGGACATAAGAATCCATAAAGAAAAATAGATAAGCAAGAAGAATATTTTTGGTGCAAAACTTTGAAAAAGAAATGCTTTTTATGATTTTTCAAATGTTTTGGGGATTTTTGAATATTTTTGACACGAAAAAATAATGTTCACTCGTGAACGGATCCCAAAAGCCAACGCGTCTCTCACAAAAAACCGTTAATCTTCACGAAAAGAGCCGGCAGCGGCGCCATTTGATAACAGAGATTTTACTAGGTTGAAAGTTCGTTTCTTGGTATCTTCTCGAATTGGTTACTGGTTAAATGTGTGACTCAGTTGTTCTTGGTGGAAAAGAAATAGAATGGTTGTCGTTGTCTACACTAATTAAAAATAATGACTTGAAACAATAAAAATAAAATAAAGACGGTAAAAAGAAATACTGAAATATAAAAACTTGACGGGAAATTAATGACGAGAAATTAAAAACGTGACGAGAAATAAAAAGGCAAACTTAAAAGTAAATAAGGCAAGTAAACTAAAAGTGCGACTAAGGAAAACGGCGAGAAAAATAAAGCTTAAAACTTAAAAACAATAACTTAAAATAAGCTAAAACTAAAATTATACAACTAAGAAAAACTGCTCATCCGGAATACACCCTTCATCCGGAATAAACCCTTCATCCGGAATAAATTCATTCATCCGGAATAATTCTGTTCATCCGGAATATAAAGCTTCATCCGGAATAAATTCATTCATCCAGAATATTCATTCATTCGGAATGTAGGCTTCATCCGGAATAAACAGTTCATCCGGAATAAACAGCTTCATCCGGAATATTCATTCATTCGGAATGTAGGCTTCATCCGGAATAAACATTGATTCGGAATAAAAAACTGATTTAGAATAATAACTAGAAAACGCTGGTTCGGAATAATAGAACTGATTCGGAATAATTAAACTAAAAGCTTCATTCGGAATATTTCCTTGATCCGGAATAATCCCTTGATGCGGAATATTCACTGATCCGGAATAACAATTAAAATCCCTTCATTCGGAATGTAATGCTGGTTCGGAATAAACTGGGCAACAACAGTAGCGAAGAAAACGGGAACTAAAAATAACACGAATCTAGACAAAGCTAATCCAAATCAACCAAAAGATTAAACCAAAACAACCAAATAACATCTACTAATCATAAACAAACAATCCAAATCAATCAAACTAACAATACTAATCAAAAAATAATCAAAACCCACGTAATCAAATCAATAAAAATCAAAGAACATAAACATAAACATAAGATTAAATCAACACAAGAAAGGAAGATGAGAGATTAACAATAAAGATAAAGATTCAATAACAATAAAAGGAAACTTACTTGGAATTAAAGGAATTAAAGGTGCAAGACAACGTATTTAAATTGACATGAAAATTAAAGGTGCAAAATTTAAAGATGGAAGAGCATAGTTTGTCAAACTAGCCAACAACCTAAACAAATGACTAATGAGGTGTATTTATAGGGGAGGAGGGGATTAGTGGAAGGAAGCTTCCTCCCCTCTTTCTTCTTTCTTTAATTATCTTGTTAATTCCTTAATCTTCCAAATTCTTCGACTTTTGTCTCGGGATTAATAAACTCGTCTTGTAATTTCTTCAATAAATTAAACTTGAGTTCTTCGGCTTTTAGTAAACTTCCGTCTTTTGACTTTTTCTTTGATAGATCTTCAGAATTGGTCTTGGACTTCCGTTCTTTTTGCACTCTTGATTTCTTGACTTCGTCTTTTGTCTTTTTCTTCGATAAAAAGCCCGTGAAAGCCCGTGTTTTCTCACCTTTTCACATTTTCGTCCTAAATCACAACAAAAACACAAACCACGCATAATTCCGACATTTACGACATAAAATACACGTTTTGGCCTGGTTATTATTGTAATGAAGTGGTAAAAGGATGGGTGTTTACACACCTATCATCAGACCCAAATGACCACCTCACGATATTCATGGGAACCATGGATGTCCATAAGCTCCCGGAACCAGTATGGTGTCGTTTCTTTCATATAACTTTATGTGGAGCGGCCAGGTTTTGGTATGATAACTTGTCGCCAGGAAGTATAAATTGTTTTCATGAGCCGAGGGACAAGTTTCGAGCTAACTTCCTGCAACAAAGGAGATTCCAAAAGACTCAAGCGGAAATACTTGGGATTCGACAACACTCAGATGAGTCGTTGAGAGATTATCTGGGAAGATTTGGAAAAGAAACGTTGCATATGATAGATCGCTCTGATGGAATGATGACAGGGGCATTCATTAGTGGGCTCCGCCCTGGAAGGTTCTTTAAAGACCTTATTGCTTGTCCACCTGTGTCAATGCAAGATTTGTTCACCCAATCGCATAATTTCATACGAGCTGATGAAGCAAACACTAAAAATCGGCTCTGCGATTCCAAATGGAGTAATAGTGACAATAAACAAAACGCAAGCCATAAAGATTCATCAAGGAGACAAAAGGAAAGATTTGCATCTCGCCTTAGCACCAAACCCCTCGATAGATCCAACAATCATAAACCATCTTTCACCCCCTAATTAAATCGTCTGTAGAGATATATGCAACATCAGAGGGGAAAGCATTTCTCAGGCCCCCGTCATGAATGTTCACACCAGGCCATCGTAGGGATCGTACGAAGTATTGTGACTTTAATAGTGATCATGGGAACGACACGAACAATTGTGTTGATTTAAGAAAGGAAATTGAGGCGTGTATTAGAAGTGGTCGACTTAGCCATCTCGCGTAAGGAGCGAAAGCCCACATTAGCTGCCAAACTCCAAACGCGCTTGCACTAACAGACAAAGGGAAAAATCAAAATGAGTGGAAGCAATTAAGCATAGAGCACAAGGAAGCAAACGAAATACTAATGACCAGTGTGCAACGAAACTCTGTACACAACAAACCGAAAGCATTGCATGGGTGCACATAAATTAAATTTTCAAGTGATGATCCTATGCCAAGGCACTCCACCGGGGAAGACCCACTGGTCATCAAGGCCGATATAGGAGGGAGCACCATACATCGCATCTATGTTGATGGTGGAAGCTCTACAGATATAATGTATGAACACTGCTTTCAACAATTGTGTAAAGACGAGAAAGAGAGGCTCCAACCGCCAAAATCACCGATGGTAGGGTTTGCTGGACAACTATTATGGCCCTTGGAGTAATAAGCATGCCTCTAACCTTGTTTGATTACAAGGGAAGAGGCATCAAAACAATCATGGCAGAGTTTATGGTAGTACGAGCCCCATCACCCTACAATGTCATATTAGGGCAACCAGGGATGAAGCAATTAGGTTCAATCGCTTCCACAATACACTTGCTCCTCAAGTTTCCAGTTCCATCAGGTATTGTCATCGTCAAAGGTGGTGAATCGTGTCAAGAAAAATGCCTCCAAGTATCCCAAAAAGGGGACGGACATATGAAATAATACCCACCTCCAGCCAACAAGAAAAAGAGGGATTCGTGCTAAATTCCCTCCACCCAAATCAGCCTGTCGCAATTGGCACAAACTTACCTATAAAATTAAAAGAAGAATTGAAAAACTTGTTATGTGCTAACCAAGACATATTTGCATGAACACCTTCTGATATGACAGGGATTCCAAGAGATATTTCGAAACATAAGTTGAACATACATCATCGTACCTTCCCAATCTGGAAAAAGAAATGAGTCTTGGCTAAAGAATGCAACGAAGCAATTAACCAAGAAGTTAGCAAACTCGTTGAAGCACGCATCCTTAGAGAGGTGTACTTCCCTCGATGGGTCGCCAATCCAGTAATGGTACGAAAGAATGATGGAATGTGGCGCATGTGCATCGACTTCACAAGCCTAAATAAAGCTTGTCCAAAGGATAGTTACCCCTTCCCTGAAATAGACCAAAAGATCGAATCGTTAGAAGAATTCAAATTCAAATGCTTCTTGGACGCTTACAAAGGGTACCATCAAATACAAATGGCACAAGAGAATGAGGAGAAGACGTCTTTCCTGTTGATCCCAAACTTCGATCGATTTAGCTTGTGTAAACGAGATTAAATCAAGTTAAACACGTAGAGAAACTTTGTTGTATATGTAACAATTTAAGTATTATGCAGAATTAATACTTAAACAAGAACACACAAACAGGATAAACCAAACTTTCACTTTGATTGATAAATCGAACTTGCGTACAATGAAAGTGTTAAAACGTATATAAAACAAAAACCTAAAGGCCTCCTTTTATAGATTAAGAAGCCTTGTACAAGAGTCTACGTATCAGCTATTTTAGGTAAAGATAAACATAAGGAATACATTGTCGAACATATCTTTACTAGAAACATACTAGAAACATAATACGTGTAGACTAAGTCTTCTATCAGTGCTTGACTTCCTCTTATCAACGCTTGACTTCTTCCTATCAACGCTTGTCCTGTCAACGCTTGATTTCTTCTTAACAACGTCCAGATTGCTCTTGTCAGCGTCCAAGTGTATAGGCTACATTTTATTCCCAACAATCCTCCCCTAAACTTGATATCTACTCTAATAATCAAGTTTCTGAATAAAAACTAAGAACTAGGAGGATTCTTACAAATCTTATCAAATTGGAAATAAACATATCTAATCAAATCTTTGGCCACGTCATTTGAGTAGTCTATCTCTAGCTGTGTTGTCATCATTACTCAGCATCCACAAGAAGATATCTAGAAAACTTTGTAGAACTCAAATGATACACACCAGCTGCTGAACATAGACGCCATTGAAGTCCACTGACATCATCCTCAAGATCCTTCCAAACTGGATCTTCTTCATCTGGTGCACACATTCTTTTGAATGTTGACCAAAGCTTTATTCCATTGACTAAAGTACGTGCTTTAGTCTCATACTTGGCCTGTAGTAACCTCCAAAGGTCTGCCAAGTCTTCCCTATCCAAACTTGCAAACAAAGACATAAGAGTAGTAAAAGTATGTACCTCTTTCCAATATCTGCCAATCATCCAAAACCCACTCGCATCTTCTTCATAACTAATGATAGGGTTCATGAGGTAATACTTTTACCATATGTGAAACTTCCATGGGTGAGAGATTAATACTCTTTCTAATAACAGCTTCACTTGGATGTATTATATTCAAATTTGAAGGAAACTCAAGTGGAACTCCCTTCTTCAATGGTCTTGGTACAATCATAGCCCTTTGAATCTCCATCTCCTCTGCAAGTTCGTCTTTCCTTTCATCTGAAAGAAGTCTGATAGTGTTCATCTCTTGTACTCTTGCCCAAATAGGATAAGCCTTATATTCTAATTCATCAAAGGACAATTCCTACAACTTCTGAAAAGTCTAACCTCCTTGATGACATCAAGCAACATATAATAAAGCTCCCTTCTTTCTCTCTTAGATTGTGAGAAAACTTTGCTGGCCTTATACTTTAGGATTACCTAACAATCCTTTTGAATCCTGAGAAGAATCTCTAATCCCCAAATCTGATCTGATAAAGACATATCTAGATTCTCCATGATCTTATTCTCCCAAGCAAAGTACATCTGGGCAACTTCTGGCATATCATAATCTACCTTCATTTTTAACTCTGCAAGTTTCTCCCTTGCCAACACATCACCATATTCAAGTCTTTCTGGTTCTTCAATAATCATAACACTTGAATCTGTGCTCTCATCATTACTTCCTTCTTGCTCCTCAGAAGTAACCACAAATGGTGACTCAACAACCTTCTTCTTTTCTTGTTCCATAATTTGTGCAGCCAACATTGAATCAAACTTTACTTGTGCTGCATCCTTGGGAACCTCTGTTTCTACCATAATTCCTTTACCCCTATCTAATGCATCAATGATGGGTAAAGATGATGATGGTACCTGTGAAGACACTTCCTTGATGATAGCTGATGACTGGAATACATCAACCATATCTGCAGGTCTATCAACGTCCAAAACCTGTGTGTCAACGCCCAACTTACTCTTATCAGCGCTCACCTTGTCAGCGTCAAAAATCTGCTTGTCAACGCTCACCTTACTCTTGTCAGTGCTTCTTGTGAACTGCTCCATCATTTCTATAAAGGACAAATTCAAATTTATGAGTAACCAAAGAGACATCAAAACCTGGTTGCTTCTTCAAATCTGTAAGAGCTTCAGCCACACCCAAAGATTCTCCATCATGTGAGCCTTTACCACTCAAATCAATTGGCTCTGTAGCAGCTTCATGTGAGCCTTTGTCACTCAAATTAATTGGCTCTGTAGCAGCTTCCTCCCCTTTGTAAGAATCCTCCCCTGATGAAAGGACTCTTGTCTGCCTTCTTCTAGTGTTAGCAGTTTCCAAAACAACAATCCTTTCCCTCAATTGTTAGCAGTATGTACAAGGTCTGCATTTTGCTTTTGCAAGCTAATGCAGACAGCCGTCAATTCCAACATTGTATATGGTTCCAATCTGCCCTCATCTAGAGTGGGGATTTGACCTCCCAAAATAGAGTCATGGGGCATGGATGAGGTCTTAATGTTGTTAGGACTAGCTTGGCCTGCATCTAAGCGGGTACCAATAGTCCTAGCCTCACCCATATCACCAACCACACTTGTGGTGGTGGTTCTCTTTGCAACATGGCTAGGACCACCAGAGGAGAACACTCCAATGGTCCTTTGGCGTTTTCCATCCTAAAGTCTGAGGGTGAAGAAGATGATGTGGATTGGGTAGTAGTTTGAAGGTTAAGGGGTGTTTGGGTATGTTGTAGAAAGGTGTCAACGTTTGGATTAGGCATATCAACGCCAAAATTTAATGTGTCAGCGTCGAAGGGATTTTGGTCAAGTTCCATATGTTGAGGTGAAGGTGATGGTTCGGGTAATGGGTCAAGTTGTGGTTGTGGGTCAGGTTGAGGTTGTGCTGCTGCAATAACAGCAAGCATGGCTTGGGTAAGAGGTAAGTCTCTGTGAGGTGGTGAATTCATCTTACTAAAAATAGCTTTCTTTTGCACAGGGATCGTATAAAAATTATCATGATCCCTGGTGCAATACCTTTGCTCATAAAAAATCATTTGTAAAAATCTTGGGTAAGCCAGAGTCATCTTGCTACCCTTGTTTTTACACATGCCATCAAAAATCAGTTTAGAAAAATTATACTTTTGCCCATTAGCAATACACACAATGGCACTAGTAATAGACCTGTTAATTTCATTATGTGCAGTACATTTGGGACTTAAACATTGAAGGATGACATGTATTAAGTACTTCCAAGCTGGGGGAAATTCCTGTTTATTATATTTTTTAAAGTACCCTCTTCAGGAAAAGGATACCCCAAAGCTTGAAGTATGTGACAATCCGTCAATTTATGATTGATATTTTATTCTCAATATCTATTTGAAAACATTATTTTAATGTTACAATATGAACTCACTTATTTTTGGGAAGTAATTTGGATTTACGCCTTGAAGTAGCGTCGACTACGTCTAAACCGGAGGATTCAACGTTACGTGCTTACGTTTACATACACCGTCTTTGGTGACAGTCCGACATTTCAGAAAATAAATTTATCCGTAAATATTATTTTGGAGTTTTAAATTTGTGTTAGTTCATAAACTCACAAATTTACGAGAAGAGATTAGGACTTACGATTTTATTTTAACGTCCTTTACGACTAAACCGGAAACCTTAGGATTACGTATTTACGTTTTCGAACTCCGTTTTTTATGAAACAATTTTTATTGGATTCGTTTTGTGACGTTGATTCATAATTTATAAAAACGTTTTTCGTAAAACGACCCGAGGGCACGCAAATCGAGAAAACTAGAATCGAGGAATACCCGTAAACTAGTGAGATGGGACAAAATACATTGTCCCACCCCACTAGCACACATGGGGCGGCCAAACTAGTGCCTCAACACATGAGGTGTCAAGCCTTAAACTAGCTACACAACACTTGTCTACTAAGCTTAAAGTTTAAGCTTCCACTACACCAAAACCAATTCTCATTACCACTAGCTCACAATCCACTCATGCAAACTAGCTACAACTCTCTATTCTCCTCTCATGTATGCCGTCCCATTTCTCCCCTTAAACACCAAATTTGATCAAAATCAACCATGAAATCTTATGTTATATACACATATGTTGAGACCCTATTGATTGGTGGTCCTTATAACATCCAAGGAGGAGTTTTCATGGAGTAGTAGGGCTGATTTTCCACAAGGAGTTTATGAAGAATGGTGGTCTTGAAGATGGTCATGGTTATTCACAAGTTTCTCCATCAAAAACCATGTCCAAATCATAACCTACATCAACTTGGTGGTATAAAGATTGTCCTCCTCATCTTCTTGTTATTTTGATTATGTAAACATGTATTTTATTTCCTATTGTATATGTATATGATGATTATATGATGATAAAAATGTTATGTGGGGATTTGGTGTTGATAAACATGATTAAAAAGGTGAAAAACTATAAAGAACAAGGCTAAAATCTTGCTTAAAAGTGATGGCTGTATAAAACAGTAAAGAAACATGTCATGAACTGATAAAATGATGAAGTAGAATCCATTTACAGTAATCTATGAGTCTTGTACACATGTGAGAGTTGGCCATGCAATGGAATCATTGTAATGAGTGAGATATGATCAAAACAAGTTTAAGGTACAAATCTGAGTTCACTGTTTTGGACGATTTTTAGAAAGTACTTAGAAGATGATTCAACAGTAGCTATAGTAGAGTTAAATGGAGCACATATTATGTAGTTAATGTGATAAAAATTTGAGCTTCTATATCCATATAGAACTCAAGATATGGCAATTTTGGTGAAAGTGAAGATAAAAATTAGATTTTTGAAAATTAAAGTATAATACTATTATATAAGCACTCAAAATTATATTGTATAAAATGTAAAGTTAAAACCCACTAACTTATGGATTTTATTTATATAAGTATGTAAAAGGTTAAATAAGTGGAAATTTTATTAAAAATGGTAACTTGTTAAGTTTTATAAGTTATAAAACTATAAACATGATTTTTACGACTTTTTCGGCTAATACCGTAAAATTAACGTTTTTGTTAAATAAAACTTAGACGGTTGGACACGTCTAATGTAAACTTTATAAAACTCATATACTGATATATAAACATATATAACAAGTAAAAACCGATGAAACCCTAACTATAGGACATACGGGCATTAACGAGCTAAGTAAACATATTGGACTAATAATTGGACTAAATAAGTTAAACACTTATAAAAAGAACTTATTGGGCTTAACCCATTTAGGCCCAACTTGTAAAGTGTAGATACTGATAATATAAGTATAACATGGATTAAAACAAGTTAAAGAACTTATAACAAGTTTATTGGACTTAAAACACGAAGATAGGTGAAACTAGTAAACTAGTATAAAAGTTATCGACATATAACACTAAAATGAGTAAACGAGAATATGTAAACCCACTTGATCATCATATGTATATAATCATCATATGTATACATAATTGTTATTTTTATAAAGTCATTGGACAAACGTCTAAGACCGAGTATTATTTGTCTAGGTTTCCGTGATTGAAG
Organism: Glebionis coronaria; assembly: GCA_025667525.1. Lineage (NCBI taxonomy): Eukaryota > Viridiplantae > Streptophyta > Magnoliopsida > Asterales > Asteraceae > Glebionis > Glebionis coronaria. The sequence continues at coordinate 81,074,429 of CM046882.1, forward strand.
CACGTACCGGACGTCCGAATTGCCAATAACCCGCCTTCCCACATCAACGTGAGTTCATAGCCTCGCACTCTTTTAAATGTTTTTATGAAATGTTTTATAAACCCGTGAGGGAGATAACATGTTAGTTTTTATAAAATAGGACACCATTTGTCCCGATTGCTTGTTTATTGATTTGGACCCGAATGATTGAATGACCCGATTGTATGACTCGATAAATGATTAAAGGACCCGATAGATGAAATTAAATGGATTATTAAAGTTAGGTTATGTCACTAAAAGTCCCATTAGCATGAATTGTGAACTACCGGGATTTGGTAGACGCTTATGCATTTAATAGTACTATTTGGGGACGATCACCCCAGTTCGCGCCTTGACGGTTGATCCCCGTCGTGCCACATTGATTGGTAAGCGAATTTATGTATGAGAAGATTTCCATAGCTTTACCTTTGTGACGACACGCTACTTTAGATGGGCAAAATTGGTATCGGGTTAGCTACCCGTTGTTGGTTTAGTAAGGTAACAATGTCATGCGGCTTAAAATAATCCAAAACTAACGAAATACTACTAGACGCTCAGAATTACGACGTATTGCCTGACTAGCAATACAGGGTCATACTATTGATATTATGTTTGTGTTTTGGTTTTCATAACCATATTCTATAACGGTTTTTATTTTCATACAACGTCATAAGACGTATTGTATAATGTTTTTACGACATTGGCTCGTATAATGATTTTTAAGGCAAATGCCTATATTATGATTTTCGATAAGGATTTGTATAAAAATGACTTTGGCTATTTTATGGCCTATTAAAATGATTTGTACAAAATGATTTTCAGTAATAATTTTATACTGATATTATATTGATGGATTTTATTAAACTCTATGAATTCACTCGGCGTTATCGCTGACCTTTTCTTTTAACATGTTTTATCTCAGGTACTTGAAGGTAATTCTCGGGAAGACGACAAGAATTCATGGCCCGCACTTAAATAATATTTTCCATTCAAATACTTTGTAAAACTTTGTATGAAATAATATGACTTGGGACCTATGTAACTTTGATATTTATGAATGGAAATGCTTTATAAATAAACGACGCGATTTTTATGCGTTGTCTATGATGTGAGTAATGTGCTATCCCGTAACACCAACTAGTCTTCCGCTGTATTGAGTTGTATAAATTTGGGGGTGTTACAGTTTGGTACAAGAGCTCTCGTTATAGAGAACGAAAGATTTTTAAAACTAAGGTTTTGAATAAAACATTTCAAAATCTTTTAACTATAAACATTTATCTAAAAATGTCTAAAAATCTTTTGACTATAACGGTGCCGAAGAACTCCCGAGTTACCGACAAGGCCAGACTGAGAAGTGTTATTTTAATATATATATAACTTGGATTATATATATATATATATATATATATATATATATATATATATATATATATATATATATATATATATATATATATATATATATATATATATATATATATATATATATATATATATATATATATATATATATATATATATATATATATATATATATATATATATATATATATATATATATATATATATATATGATGTAATTTTATTACATGATTGTTTAATGATTATTTTTATATTTATACGAGGTATTTATACGACGTAGATTGTCACAAGAAACCCTAAATCCCCTAGTAAATTAATCGAAGCTATTCTCGTAGGAATTCTAGCTATCCTAGATCTAAACCAAGTTGTGGATATTTTTGATCCCAACAAATGGTTGATACTCGTAGAAATGTAGATATTAGTTGATTGCGATATTAAGAAACAATTGGCGAGATTATATCTGATATCGATGTCATGACGATCTTTCCTTATAGAGTGGAGTTTGACAAAACGTTATCACCTGGAAAGATGTCACATGATTCGTTGTCATCCAATTCTTAAATTGAAATCGAAAGGGTGAATGTTGCACTTGAGGCTGTCATTGGAACCATTACCCAAAAGCCTCATGCACTAGTACCTTTCCGAGAAGTCTGATTGAATGTATGAGTTATTTCATACTAGTGACTTATTTGATAATTGTTGTTGTAAGAGCTATAGGATTGGAAATTAAGTGTTGATTCATATCGAGCTTTTATTGCCCTATTAAGGTTTATGAATAAAGTTGAAAGTATTGGAATATGAGTTAGGATATCGAATTAAGTATAAATTGATTAAAACTTGAATAAAGTAAAATTTAACCTGTATGGAATATGAGATTGTTAATAGAAGTCGTTAAGTTTTGTGATTAAATTATAAGGTTTTAATTGATTGTTGATTTGTGTTAAGGGATGTTCCTATGCCATTGTCCACTGACGAGGATGCCCAGTGTCCAATAAATAAATTGAAGAAATCTTCTTCTGAATTGGGACCGATGGATCTTCCGGGACAGGTGGGACACCTAATGACTCTTGTAGATTAGTATTCATTGTGGTATCTTTTAAAAATAATCCCTAACTTAACTGAGACAACAGTTGGTAGGATGAGTTCTGAGAATTGTATGACATAGTGACACGTAACGTGTTACGGTACAATTTTGACTTGTTTATGATTAATGAAAAGACTACCTTCGATTGCTAAATTCTACATGTATCGATGTTATCTATCTTTTCTTGCTTCTTCCTAATGCTCGCATTAGTGATGCAACCATTGAACAAGTACTCATCTTGAATTGAGTTACGTTGTGGATTATTCTTTTGAGTGCCATCGAGGTCATGAACCTCATGATTATTTGGCTAAAGCTCATTTCCTATCATATTGTAGTTAGTTCTTGGTGAACAAGCTTTCATCACTCTTTTGCAGATCACTCATTGTTTTTATAAGCTAAAACAGTATCTTTGAGAAAATTGAATTTTCATCACTATAAGGATTATTCAAAGCGAGATTTATAAGTGATCGTTATCAAAATGAAGTTGTTTATAAAACACCTTGGAAAACTTAATTGTTTTCATAACAAAGAAAATCTTTGTAAATTTATATTTGATTCTTATTTAAGAATTAAGCATGAAAATGTTTTTATTATAAACATGATGATAAAATTTTGACGAACTGAGTATTGCATCGTTAATCTTGAAATTGTATATAGTTGCGCGCCTACATACAATTCGGAATGGACCATGCAAGACTGATTAGTAGTCACCATAAAACTAGTGAATAAACACTACATTTTCTTTGAAGATTGTGAAAGATTAAATTTTACGAGATCTGCAAGAAGTGAAAAATAGGGACATAATGTTAGGGACACCTACATATGTTCCTATAGCATCTATTCTTCTGAGTCGAATTTACTCATCTGTGGAAATTGTCTTACTTGACAATTGACAATCCTTTCTTGTCCAATTCTCCCGTAGTAAGATCCTTAGGAAAAGTATTTGATTACCGAGTGTTGATACCCGACTGGATGTATTGACGTTCTTATCATTTCTTATGATTTGATTTCATTTGAATGACCTGGGTAACGATCCGAGGAGCTTTCGAATGCGTACTCAAATTATGAAAACATGGGATATATTCATATACATTAAATGTTTTCGTCTGTATCTGATTTGAAATTCTCTCGCATAGATTATGCGTTGACCTTACTCTTTTAATAGTAGTTGTGTATCCTAATATCCTTGAAATTGTGAAGGATTATGAGTTATTATTAGTCTTTTGAGAAGTTCACATCTTATAGACGGCAATAAAACTGAAAAGTTGATAGTGCCAGTAGAATGGATTGATTGATTATGACATGACGACATTGTCTTAATTGATGGGAACTCGAATTGAATTCCCCTAAATGATAAGATGTTGATTATCAAAAGTGATCTAAATAATTCTTGATGGATGACCATATCCTGCATTTTGACTTGAAATTATACCATGAATGGTTGTGAATTAGTCATAGATATTATAATCTAGAAAGAACCTAATATGAATATACTAAAAGATGATAATGTTATCTGAAACTTTAGGAGGTATTTGTTGATGAATTACCTAGACTTTCGCCATTAAGGCAAGTTGAAATTGGTATTGATTATATTTCCGGTGCTGCACTTGTGGCTTGTGCACTGTACGTCAGCACCATCTGAATTTAAGGAATTGTCGTACAACTGAGAGTGTTGTCGGAGAAAGATTTTATTATACCAAGCCTGTCATCCTGAAGAGCTATGGTGTTATCATTCCTTATATTTATAGATTATTGTGACTGAGTAAATTGACAATCGAAAGCGATATCCATAACTCGAAATGGAAGATTTGTTCGATCATTTACAAGGTTCTAGTGTATGTTTTAAAGATTTGATCCACGGCATGGTTATCATCAACTTCGCATATGCGGAAAAGATTATCTATTCCAATCACCACATCCCGAACTTGTGATGAACATTATGAGTTTCACGTGATGACGTTTGGATTGACTAATACACATGTAGCATTCATAAATTTGGTGAATCACGTGTGTAGGCTGTAATTTGATAAATTCATGCTCGTGATCATTAAGGACCATTTGGTTGTTTATAAGAATGAGTTAATAATTATTTATAGATTGCCCTGAATTGACCAAATAATAATAAAAAAACCTGTACCTTAAATATTTAACATATGACTTAAGACTTAACCTTCACATTATTTGACTATGTGATTAATAAGATAATGGAATACATTGACTCTTTAAAAATTTAGAGCCCTTTTAAGACTTTGGATTTTACCAAAAAGAAAGTGCACATATGTTTTGACAATTGTTTTAACAAAGGATTTTTAGGGATTATTCCCTTATACACAAACCATTTAACTAAACTTCTGTTTAGGGGTAAATGTTTGTGTATACCTTAAGACAACCTAAGAAGAATTGAGGAAGCTACATAAACCATGACTTAACACTTGAAACGACAATTTTTGCTTTTCAACTAAGAAAATTTTGAGCACAGTATAACCAAAGATTTTTCGAACATTTACGAATCTTATTAAATATTTTCAGTAAATCAACAAAAATCGTGTTAATTAAATTCAAATTTATTTTGAACATTTTATACAATTGGTCGAACTAAGAAATTTAAAACTTTTACGTTTACGCTTCATAAAAAAATTAACTAATATTTATTTAATTAATTATAATAATTATCGACGCTTTAAAAACGTAAGATTGAGTAAACCAGATAAAGATAATAGTAAAGACGAAACTAAAACTTAGAAATTATGAAGAAAGAAATTTTGAATAAATACGGTTATGATATTTATTTCATCAGGAAAGTGAACGTAATTACTGACACATTATGTATAAAAGATAAAGAACCAATTAGGACATGTTCCTTAATAATGAAGGTGCAAAATAAATTGCCGAACGATATAAAAATAAACGATGTTTGTAAAAAGGATAATATAGATAATAAAAGGGGTTCGCGGCTAATGTGAACCATCAGAATTAAGAAGCCGATAGCATTAAATGTTTTAAAGGCCACTTGTGGTTGCCTAAATAAAGAGGATTGTGAGATATAGTTATGTTGGAAGTTGTAAGTATAAGTATTCTATTTATGTCATTTGAGACTAAAAGTATCTGTGTCTGAAGAAGTTATACTGATAGCAATTATGAAGGCAGACATTGCCTCATACATTAGAAAACGTCTAGCTATTACAAAGGTTATCATCTGAATTTGATTCGATTTGGGTCATCGTCGACAGACTGACCAAATCTGCTAATATCATTCCCGTTAATGAAAAATACAAAAGAGTTATGTAAACATGGTGTGCCTGTATCGATCATCTCTATCAAGATCCTCGCTTCGCATCGAATTTCTAGAGATTTGCTCAGAAATCATTGAGAACGAACCTTGATGAGAGTACTATGTACCACCCCAATCGAAGGGACGTGGTAAAGTAACGATACAAAGTAATATAAGTGTTGTTTTATGTTTGAATGATTGACCTTTGGTAATAGACCGTATAATCGTTTTCCTTTGGAGAGATTATCATTGATAATCATCGTATTAGGATCGAGATCGAATCTTGTTAGGATCTAAATCGTAGAGCATCTGTAAGCAGGAGTTGAGATAAAGACACCCGACATACACCCACTGTGAGTTGGACATGTCTTTTAGGTTTAAGGTTTCCTATGATGGCGAACCTAACCTTACAAAATACCCGACCCGCGAGATCTGAAATGATTGTTGAAATTAGGATCTGATTATTGACTGCCGATAGTGGGCAGGAGGTTATGTGAATATGAAATGTAGATCTTGAAGTGCCAATGGGTAGCGAAGTTATGCCAAAAATTTTAACCTTGGAAAAATGAATTCATGATCTGACAAATCATGGGATATAAGTCCCCGTTGTATGGGACCATTGAGATGATGTAAAAGTTGGGATTGAAAGGCATATAAGCTAGATCTACCCTAGGACTTCAAGAGCTGCGTGAAATATGTTTCGTATATCGAACTTGATGGAATATCTATCAAGTGAGAATCTGATTATTCTGAGTAGAGCTTAGATCGGCGAAAATTTGCATTCATCAGAAACCCATGAACAACATGGATAGAGAAAGTAAGTCAACATTTAGCCTGATCTTATTCCCGTAGTTATGTTTGATGAAACTCGCGTATTGTAATGAATTACACTTGTGAGAAAAGACCGAATGTGGAGGAAATACCCACATGGCTTTAACTCTATAAGAAGCGAGTAGTAAGATGATCTTTGAGGGCAAAGATCCTGTTTAGGGGTAAATGCTGTGACAATCCGTCAATTTATGATTTATATTTTATTCTCAATATCTATTTGAAAACATTATTTTAATGTTACAATATGAACTCACTTATTTTTGGGAAGTAATTTGGATTTACGCCTTGAAGTAGCGTCGACTACGTCTAAACCGGAGGATTCAACGTTACGTGCTTACGTTTACATACACTGTCTTTGGTGACAGTCCGACATTTCAGAAAATAAATTTATCCGTAAATATTATTTTGGAGTTTTAAATTTGTGTTAGTTCATAAACTCACAAATTTACGAGAAGAGATTAGGACTTACGATTTTATTTTAACGTCCTTTACGACTAAACCGGAAACCTTAGGATTACGTATTTACATTTTCGAACTCCGTTTTTGATGAAACAATTTTTATTGGATTCGTTTTGTGACGTTGATTCATAATTTATAAAAACGTTTTTCGTAAAACGACCCGAGGGCACGCAAATCGATAAAACTAGAATCGAGGAATACCCGTAAACTAGTGAGATGGGACAAAATACATTGTCCCACCCCACTAGCACACATGGGGCGGCCAAACTAGTGCCTCAACACATGAGGTGTCAAGCCTTGAACTAACTACACAACACTTGTCTACTAAGCTTAAAGTTTAAGCTTCCACTACACCAAAACCACTTCTCATTACCACTAGCTCACATTCCACTTATACAAACTAGCTACAACTCTCTCTTCTCCTCTCATGTATGCCGTCCCATTTCTCCCTTTAAACACCAAATTTGATCAAAATCAACCATGAAATCTTATGTTATATACACATATGTTGAAGCCCTTTTGAAACCCTATTGATTGGTGGTCCTTATAACATCCAAGGAGGAGTTTTCATGGAGTAGTAGGGCTGATTTTCCACAAGGAGTTTATGAAGAATGGTGGTCTTGAAGATGGTCATGGTTATTCACAAGTTTCTCCATCAAAAACCATGTCCAAATCATAACCTACATCAACTTGGTGGTATAAAGATTGTCCTCCTCATCTTCTTATTATTTTGATTATGTAAACATGTATTTTATTTCCTATTGTATATGTATATGATGATTATATGATGATAAAAATGTTATGTGGGGATTTGGTGTTGATAAACATGATTAAAAAGGTGAAAAATTATAAAGAACAAGGCTAAAATCTTGCTTAAAAGTGATGGCTGTATAAAACAGTAAAGAAACATGTCATGAACTGATAAAATGATGAAGTAGAATCCATTTACAGTAAGCTATGAGTCTTGTACACATGTGAGAGTTGGCCATGCAATGGAATCATTGTAATGAGTGAGATATGATCAAAACAAGTTTAAGGTACAAATCTGAGTTCACTGTTTTGGACGATTTTTAGAAAATACTTAGAAGATGATTAAACAGTAGCTATAGTAGTGTTAAATGGAACACATATTATTTAGTTTATGTGATAAAAATTTGAGCTTCTATCTCCATATAGAACTCAAGATATGGCAGTTTTGGTGAAAGTGAAGATAAAAATCAGATTTTTGAAAATTAAAGTATAATACTATTATATAAGCACTCAAAATTATATTGTATAAAATGTAAAGTTAAAACCCACTAACTTATGGATTTTATTTATATAAGTATGTAAAAGGTTAAATAAGTGGACATTTTATTAAAAATGGTAACTTGTTAAGTTTTATAAGTTATAAAACTATAAACATGATTTTTACGACTTTTTCGGCTAATACCGTAAAATTAACGTTTTTGTTAAATAAAACTTAGACGGTTGGACCCGTCTAATGTAAACTTTATAAAACTCATATACTGATATATAAACATATATAACAAGTAAAAACCGATGAAACCCGAACTATAGGACATACGGGTATTAACGAGCTAAGTAAACATATTGGACTAATAATTGGACTAAATAAGTTAAACACTTATAAAAAGAACTTATTGGGCTTAACCCATTTAGGCCCAACTTGTAAAGTGTAGATACTGATAATATAAGTATAACATGGATTAAAACAAGTTAAAGAACTTATAACAAGTTTATTGGACTTAAAACACGAAGATAGGTGAAACTAGTAAACTAGTATAAAAGTTATCGACATATAACACTAAAATGAGTAAACGAGAATATGTAAACCCACTTGATCATCATATGTATATAATCATCATATGTATACATAATTGTTATTTTTATAAAGTCATTGGACAGACGTCTAAGACCGAGTATTATTTGTCTAGGTTTCCGTGATTGAAACACGTACCGTACGTCCGAATTGCCAATAACCCGCCTTCCCACATCAACGTGAGTTCATAGCCTCGCACTCTTTTAAATGTTTTTATGAAATGTTTTATAAACCCGCGAGGGAGATAACATGTTAGTTTTTATAAAATAGGACACCATTTGTCCCGATTGCTTGTTTATTGATTTGGACCCGAATGATTGAATGACCCGATTGTATGACCCGATAAATGATTAAAGGACCCGATAGATGAAATTAAATGGATTATTAAAGTTAGGTTATGTCACTAAAAGTCCCATTAGCATGAATTATGAACTACCGGGATTTGGTAGACGCTTATGCATTTAATAGTACTATTTGGGGACGATCACCCCAGTTCGCGCCTTGACGGTTGATCCCCGTCGTGCCACATTGATTGGTAAGCGAATTTATGTATGAGAAGATTTCCATAGCGTGACCTTTGTGACGACACGCTACTTTAGATGGGCAAAATTGGTATCGGGTTAGCTACCCGTTGTTGGTTTAGTAAGGTAACCATGTCATGCGGCTTATAATAATCCAAAACTAACAAATACTACTAGACGCTCATAATTACGACGTATTGCCTGACTAGCAATACAGAGTAATACTATTGATATTATGTTTGTGTTTTGGTTTTCATAACCATATTCTATAACGGTTTTTATTTTCATACAACGTCATAAGACGTATTGTATGATGTTTTTACGACATTGGCTCGTATAATGATTTTTAAGGCAAATGCCTATATTATGATTTTCGATAAGGATTTGTATAAAAATGACTTTGGCTATTTTATGGCCTATTAAAATGATTTGTATAAAATGATTTTCAGTAATAATTTTATACTGATATTATATTGATGGATTTTATTAAACTCTATGAATTCACTCGGCGTTATCGCTGACCTTTTCTTTTAACATGTTTTATCTCAGGTACTTGAAGGTAATTCTCGGGAAGACGACAAGAATTCATGGCCCGCACTTAAACAATATTTTCCATTCAAATACTTTGTAAAACTTTGTATGAAATAATATGACTTGGGACCTATGTAACTTTGATATTTATGAATGGAAATGCTTTATAAATAAACGACGCGATTTTTATGCGTTGTCTATGATGTGAGTAATGTGTTATCCCGTAACACCAACTAGTCTTCCGCTGTATTGAGTTGTATAAATTTGGGGGTGTTACAAAGTCCCTGTTCTATCTCACCAATGGGTAGAGTGGTTACACCATCTGCATCATTAAGATACAAAGCCTGGCGAACCAAGGCTTCAGTAACCACCCATGGACGGCCATGGACAATACAGTTAATGTAGTCACATTATTAAGCATTGAGGAACTAACAGTGTTCCAAAACTATTTAATATGAGTGGCAGGGATAAGAGTAGCATGAGAAAGTGCATACCAAAGAGGAGATGCATTCAAATACGCCACCATCTGAGTGTATTGAGGAAACAGAGCATCACCAGCCTCCAAATAGGCAACCATGTTATGCTGACTTCTGAATCCCAACACCAAGTCACTCGGTTTAAACTTAGGCGCCATTGATGTAGAAAGCTGTGTGAAAGATTATGAAAGATGAATATAGAAGAAAAATTTGTTAGACAAGAATATGAAATTACCCTGTTTAAAAAGAAGGAGCCAAATATATAGGAGAGGTAGGCACATGTGATTGGTAAAAAATGAGGCAGTTATTTTCAAAATATAATGATGAAAATTTTGAAAAGAAAATAACTTATCTTGTTCATTAATTAAAAGTTACCAACTCCTAAAATTACTGCCCCAATTTTCGTCAAAAATAACAACTGGGGAGGACCTAATGAGTGTCAACGGTCAAAAATAACCCATCAACGCCCAACGGCTATATTCTTGTCAACGTTGGAAAAATCCATGTCAACGTCTAACTTGGTCATAACAACATTTGGAAATAAATCTGTCAACGTCCAAAAATAAAAATAATAAAAATAAAAAAGGACCTTAACAAAGTGATTTATCCTAGTGAAGATAACCTATAAACTGAAAATTACTATAGGGTGGCAAGCACTATCCAATCATGCACACTTGCTTAAGCAAGATAGACATAACAGTCCTCTAGTGTTCCTTGCTAACTAAATTTCTTAACAGTGAAGTTATCTCATAAAATCCTTTGTAACTTCCCAGGTAAGCCCAAAATAAATCATACCCAAGTCTCCCAATAGACCACTCCTAATTCTAGGCCAAAAAGTCTTGGCAGCGTGCATAGTATATCAACTTTGCATGCTACAGTGCCTCATGAGTTAGTAAACTAATTCATACTCACCAGTGGACACAATCTAGAATTGTGATAAGAGTATTATAAGAATACCCAAAAATTCCTAAAAGGTTCCTAACCTCCCCTTAAACTATGATACATAAGTTGCCAACAATAATATGCATGTAATAAAAATTTATGTCAAGATAGGAATATAAATATTCCAACCATCATCCATAAACTGAAACATGCTCCAATAATGCTCCAAGAATCTATAAGCAACTCTGTATCCAATTGTACAAAACTAACAACGCCTTCATAATTAGATCAAAAACCACAAAACTAACATGTTGCTGACAACGTCAATTTAACACTTGTCAGCGTTAAAATAACCTTTGTCAGCGTTAGACAAATAAAGTGGAAAATCTAATTTGGTATAAAGACCAATAACAATGCATGTCTTGTACATACTTTTACAATAAGTTCCCAAAACACATATTAAGTAAGATTGATCATTCCAATACTTGTTACCAAGTATTGAAATCTTCCAGTATCAAAAGGTTTAGTTAATAAATCAGACACATTGTCTTTTGTGTCAACCCTATGTGGTTGTATTAAACCTTTTTCAAAACAATCTCTTATAAAATGATGTCTAATTTCTATGTGTTTTGTTTTAGAGTGATGTACAGGATTTTTAATAATGCATAAAGTATTGTTATTGTCTACAAAAATCTTGGTATGCATGAAATTATACCCATAATCCAACAGCTGGTTCTGAATCCATAAGACTTGTCCACAACAAGCAATTGCAGCAACATACTCTGCTTCAGTTGTAGAATTGGCCACCACTGTTTGTTTCTTGCATTGCCAAGATATCAATCTACTCCCAAGAAATTGGCATCCACCAGTTGTGGATTTTCTATCAAACTTGTCACCACCATAATCACTGCCTGAGTATGCAATAAGCTCCAATGGGGAACCTTTTGGATACCATAATCCCAGGTCTGGATAACACCTAAGGTATCTAAAAATCCTTTTGACAGCATGAAGAAGACACTCTTTGGGAGTCACTTGATGGCGTGCACATGCACACACAGCAAACATAATGTCGGGTCTTGAAGCTGTGAGATACATCAATGAACCAATCATTGACCTATAATGCCTGACATCCACCTCTTTTCCATCTCCAACTTTTCCCCAAGGGTTTTCCCTATCCATAGGTGTGCTAGCCTGTTTCTCATGTGGAGAAAAGCCAAACTTCTTCAAGATTTCTGCTACATATTTATCTTGAGAGATGAAGATACCATCTTCTTTCTACTATACTTGTAACCTTAGAAAGAAGTTCATATCCCCTATTGCACTCATCTTGAAATTGTCTGTCATGAGTTTGGAAAAATCCTCACTCATCTTTGGACTAGAAGAGCCAAAGATGATATCATCCACATAGACCTATACAAGTAAGAAATCCTTACCAGTCTTCTTTGTAAACAAGGTCTGATCTATGGTACCCCTTTTGAATCCATTTTCCACCAGATAGGTGGACAAGGTGCCGTACCATGCTCTTGGGGCTTGATGAAGTCTATACATATCTTTCTTCACTCTATACACCTTGTCTGGATGTTCTGAATCTTCAAAACCAGGAGGCTGCATGACATAAACCTCCTCTGCAATTGTGCCATAAAGAAAAGCAATCTTCACATCCATTTGATAGACTATAAATCCCATGCAGGTTGCATAGGCTAGAAAAATCCTTATAGCCTCAATCCTTGCAACAGGTGCAAAGACCTCCTCATAGTCTATCCCTTCCTCTTGTGTATATCCTTGTGCCACTAAACGTGCCTTGTTTCTGACCACAATGCCTCTCTCATCCTTTTTGTTCCTAAGAACCCATCTTGTCCCAATAGGTCTGACATGTATGTGACAATCAACCAACTCCCAAACATCCTGAATAGCAAATTGGTGAAGCTCATCTTGCATTGCTTCCACCCAACTTGGTTCTTTGAGAGCATAAAAAATCTTCTTGGGTTCCTGTTGTGACAGAAAATAGGCAAACAAACATGCTTGAACAAGAGGGATATCAACCTTCTTGTGAATATTGGCAATAAATCCTCCATGATTCTGATGAGACCTTCTAGTTTGCACAGGAGTCATCACATCACCAATAATTAGAGAAGGAGGATGATTTTTTATTGTAGAAGTAAGCACTCCTCCTTCAATAATTGTGTTGTTCTCAATATCATCTTCTAAATTACCAAGATCCTCCTCAGACTCTCTTCCATCATCATCTGAATGAACCCCTCCATGGCTGTTTGAAGGTTCACCTTGGTCAAAATTATTGGAAGAGAAAAGATGGTCAAAAGATCTGTCAACGCCTGAACCAAAGCTGTCAACGTTTGAGCCATCAACGCCTGAATTTGTCTTGTCAGCGCCAGAATTTCCTTTTCCAGCGCCTGAAGGATCATGCATGTTTTCAACTGGTGATACTTGGGGACCACCTTTTTCCTTTCCAGCAGCAGCAAATGCATCTGTCCATATGGGAATGGTAACATACTCAAGTATGGGTGCTGATTTGTCTGCTTGTGATCCAACCTCTTCATCAACCTGTTTACCTGAAATATCAACAACTGGTTCTTACATAACATTTGAGTTACCTTCACAATGTTTGGATTAGTAACAAGCATATAATTCAATGTCCTAGATAGAGGTTCCAAGTCAATAACCAATTTGGACCAGTTTCAGGATCACTAGGTTTACTCTTTAAAAACCTAACATGTACCTTTTCAAGTATACGTTTTTCTTTCTTAAGGTAAACTCTATATCCTCTACTCTGCACACAATAACCCATGAAGTAGCCTTCATCACCTTTAGCACTAAACTTACCTAAGGCATCACTAGTATCCAACACAACTACATGACATCCAAAAGGTTTAAGAAAACCAATGTTAGGTTTCCTGGCCCAAAGTAACTCATAAGGTGTTTTGTTATGAATCTTGTTGACTAATACCCTATTCTGAACATAACAAGTTGTATTCACAGCCTCAGCCCAAAAAGCAATGGGAAAGTGAGCATCAGCCAACATAGTCCTTGCTGCTTCTATGATGGTTCTATTCTTTCTCTCAACTACCCCATTTTGTTGTGGGGTTCTAGCTACACTAAACTGTCTAGTAATCCCTTTCTTGGCACAAAAGTCATCTAACAACTTATTTCTAAACTCACCACCATTATCACTTCTAAGTATCTTAACCTCATTACCAGACTTCTTTTCTATTTGGATAATAAAGTTAATCAAAGTATCAGTAGTGTCACTTTTCAAAGCTAAAAAGAAAGTCCAAGTAAATCTAGAAAAATCATCAGTGATGACAAAACAGTAGGATTTACCATTTAAGCTTTCTATATTAGTTGGACCAAACAAGTCCATATGCATTAAGTGAAGGGGTTTAGAACTAGAATGCACATGTTTAGACTTAAATGAGACCTTGTGTTGTTTTCCTTTAAGGCATGCAACACAAGAATGGTCATTGTGGAAAGTCTTTTCAGGCAAACCATCAACTAAACCATGTCTCACAAGTCTATTTATATTCTTAAAATTAATGTGCCCTAATCTTCTGTGCCAAAGATTACTCTCATCAACTAAAGCCTTAGCATATAGACATGACAGATTATTATTCATCATAGTTCCATTAAGATTCACATTATAAATCTCCTTATGCCTAGGTGTTCTATAATCAATGAATTTCTCATCTGGTATTTTAAAATCTTTGCTCAACACCAAGCATTCAGTATCAGTGAAAAGAACCTTATTTTTGTTATCACATACCTGTGATACACTAAACAAGTTATAGTCAAGTTCTTATACCAGAAACACGTTTTCAAAACGCAAATTGTTGGTGAGAAGAGTGCCTTTGCAAGTGATAGTCCCATATCCACCTCCAAAGTATACTTTGTCACCATCTTTAATGGGGATAAAATTTGTCAGATAATCTTCCTTCCCCGTCATATGCCTAGAGCATCCACTATCCCAATAGCCATAATCATTAACCTGCTTTTGAATGCCTTGCACATAAAGAAAACAAATTAGTTTTTTTTGGGAACCCAAGCCTGAGCAGACTTGGATCCATTTGGTTGTTCAACAAGAATAGACTTAGTCCTTATGACAACCCCTTGTTCATCCCTTTTTGAATTAAACACCCAGTTAACCCCAATTGGTTTTGTTATGACCTTTGAAATATAATGAAACCTGTTATAGGTCATAGAAATCCCATCTGAATTAGGGTTTTGGTCTTGCTTAGGTCTCCATGTCAAGCTAGAAGAAGCTTTAGACCCCTTTCCTTTTGGTTGTAAATATTTTCCATTGCTTGGTCTGGCAACGTTCCTGTCAGCGTTTAATTTGTTCTTGTCAACGCTGAAATTACCCTTATCAGCGTTGAACCTAGGGTTTGCTACAGGAACCCATTGTCTGTTAGACCACGTATTGGTCTTCTAAAAAGGTCTTTGTCCATAAGTATTAGACCCTTTAGTAAAGAATGAGGCTGGTCTAACAACTTGTGGACTTTGCTGGACAAAAGGTTTGGGTTTGACAGTGTTTGACTTTCTATCAGCGTTGACCTTTGAAGCATTGACACACTTATAAGCTAAATGTGAAAAACTTCCACAAGAATAACAGGATTTTCTAGACATAGCTCTAGGTCTGGAAGAAAAGAAACCTGTCCCATTATCACTAATTTGGCTTTTTGGTGACCTATGTTTTCTATACATTTCTGTATATTTAATACTAGGTTTTCTATCAATGTTTAAGCCAAGGTCAACAGTCTTGCCAGTAGTAGGATTGGTCACTTTTATGGGTGTAGACTAATTTGGGTTGTCACTAAGCATGCCACCCTTAACAAACAAGGTAGGGTTGGCTTTCTTCTATTGGTCCAAATCAATCAACTTCAGCTTGTATTCCTCTACTGGGGTAAGAACTCTTGGTGGAGGAATAAATTCCTCTTCTTGGAGTTCTGGTATACCAGTCCAAGACAAGTCCTTTCTAAGGACACCATAGAAGTTCCCAGCAGGTGGTGGAAAACCAACATATTCTTTCATCCCAATCCCAGTCATGTCCCTAGAATCCCTTTGTTCTCTAACACATTTTTCTAGGTTTGTGAAGCTTTATCAAATCTCTGAATTTTAAGATCTACATTATCTTTGTTTTTTATAGCCTCATCTAACTTAGCCTGTAAAACACCATTGGCTATCTCCATGATGTTTCTAACCTCAACACTAGCATTTAAATCATGAGTTAAAATATTGATTTGATCTTTTAGGTCAAACTCCATTTTCTTATACTCAGCTAAAGTCTTTTCAGTTTGAGTAAGAGCAAGTTGATAGTTAGATAACTTGCATCTTTCATTAACTACATCTGTTGTCAAATTTAAAACTTCTTTGTTAAGTTTTTCAGTGTTTAGACGACAACCCTTACTACAAAATGCATCATCATATACCTCATTGTCTGATGAAGATGAAGAGTGTGCCATGAGAGCATAGTGAACATGCTCTTCTTCTTCCTTTTCTGCAACCAAAGCTTTGTTTTCTTCCTCATCCTTGGCCAAATAGCTCCAATCCCAGCCAACACCATCAATGTCTTGCATAGCAACCATAGCTTTGGAATCCTGAGCCTTGATGATTTGGCTTGAGGGTTTTCCAGCATCAGATCTTCTTGGAGATCTGCATTCTCTCATAAAGTGACCCATTCGATGACAATTATAACACTCAACCTTGGATTTATCAAATCTAACAGTGTCCTTAGCATTAAAAGTCATCTTCTTCTTAAATCTTCGATTCCATCTACTTGCTCTTATGCTTGCAAGAGCCATATTCCACTTTATGTCCATCTCCTCCAAATGCTCATCACTAATTTGCTCAAGGTCCTCATATGTAATCACTAAACCATTAGGCAATGAACCAATGTATGCACATAGTATCTAGATCAATACCAGCAGGCTTAACTCTTGGTGAGTCAACATTGTATGTGCCAGCGTTTGAATGAGGGGCGCTGATAAAGCTTGATCCAGCTTTGACACAAGACGATCTAGTAACGGGGTGCATGTATGATTCCCTTTGATCAAATTGACCTTCACTGTGTGATAAGAAGTCCATGTTTCCATTGGTAGACTTGCTTCCTTGGTCCAAAAGGACTTCATTCTCTACAAGCCCCAGTTTATTGTAAACATCATCAGAAGAGGAGTTTTTGTGAGTATTATTAGCAATCATAGACCTTGCTTCAATCTTTCATGCATCACCAAGACTTTTAAGAAAAGTGGTGATGATATCAACATCACCATGCATTGTTCCCATAAAGGACAGCTTGCTTGTAATGTCAAGAAGTCTGCTTCTCACTCCACTTAGCTTTTCATTGGGTTGAGCTTTAAAAACATCACACTCATGCAAGAGTTGATTCTTTTTCTCTTGTACAGTATCAGCATTACCACCATAAGCAACTTCAAGGGCTGCCCATAGATCTTTTACAGAATCATAGCCTCTATACTTGTGCTGATTGGCTTGTCCCAAAGAGAGTTTGAGGATGCTTAGGGTTTTCATGTCATTCCTTCTTTTTCCAACATCCTCAACTAAGACAGCTCTTCCATCTTCGGGCTTTTCTTTTCGATCCTCTTCTATAGAGCCTGGAATTGATCTTACCAAGATTGCAGCTGCAATCTTGGCAGCCTTATTGAATGTGTTTCCATATTTAATAATTTCCCATAGGGTGTGGTCCTGAATTTGAAGATACTATTCAAAGTTAAACTTCCAGAGCTCAAATTTGTCTGGGTCTAGCATGGGAATCTTGATGTTAGGGGTTGAGGAGGAGGATGAGGTTAACTCTGGAGTAGACATGGATTTAGTTTTAGGTTTTCTTGAAAATTAGGGTTTTTGGCGATTTAGGGTTTTTGTGTTCTTTAGATCAAAGTTTCTCAACAAGCTCTGATACCACTTGTTGATCCCAAACTTAGATCGATTTAGCTTGTGTAAAAAAGATTAAATCAAGTTAAACACGTAGAGAAACTTTGTTGTATGTGTAACAATTTAAGTATTATGTGGAATTAATACTTAAACAAGAACACACAAACAGGATAAACCAAACTTTCACTTTGATTGATAAATCGAACTTGCGTACAATGAAAGTGTTAAAACGTATATAAAACTAAAACCTAAAGGCCTCCTTTTATAGATTAAGGAGCCTTGTTCAAGAGTCTACGTATCAGCTATTTTAGGTAAAGATAAACAAAAGGAATACGTTGTCGAACATATCTTTACTAGAAACATACTAGAAACATAATACGTGTAGATTAAGTCTTCTATCAGTGCTTAACTTCCTCTTAACAACGCTTGACTTCTTCCTGTCAACGCTTGATTTCTTCTTAACAACGTCCAGATTGCTCTTGTCAGCGTCCAAGTGTATTGGATACATTTTATTCCCAACATTTCCATACAGAACATGGAACTTTTTGCTATGAGAAAATGCCCTTTGGACTCAAAAATGCTGGTGCAACTTACCAACGACTTGTAGATAAAGCGTTTTCCAGCCAAATTGGTCGAAACATAGAAATCTATTTAGATGACATGGTAGTCAAAAGCAGAAATGAGGGAAGTTTTCTAACAAACGTTAAGGAAACCTTTAACACTTTGTGGCACATCAATATGAAGCTAAATCCAAAGAAATATGTGTGTGGTGTTGAAACAGGTCAATTCCTAAGGCACATGATAACAAAAGACGAAATTAAGGCCAATCCAGAGAAAATAAAGGCCATCATCGATATGGCCTCACCTAGAACAATTCAAGAAGTACAGAGTCTCAATGGAAAGCTAGCTGCACTCGCCAGTTCTTGGCAAAATCAACAGAAAGGCTCTCCCGTTTTTCAAAACACTTAAAGGGCGCATGGGCAAAAAAGACTTTCGATGGAATCAGGAGGTTGAGGAAGCATTCCAAGAGCTAAAGCTACACCAATAATCCCTGCCTGCCTTAACAGTGCCCATGTTCGGCGAAACTTTGATACTCTACTTGGCCGTATCTCGAGAAACAATTAGTTATGTTCTTATGACAGAAAGGAAAAATGTTCAAAGGTCGATCTACTTCGTTAGCAAGGGCTTGCAAGGACCTGAGCTGAACTACCCTGTTCTCAAAAAATTGGCCTTGGCTCTTGTACACACTGCCCGTCGCCTCCGCAGGTATTTCCAAGCTCATGAAATCTGTGTATAAACATATCAACCAATCAGGCAAATATTACTCAAGCAAGAAAACTCTGGCGACTGGCCAAATGGGCGATTGAATTAGGAGAACATAATATCACATATAACCCACGATCCGCAATCAAGGGACAAATAATAGTTGACTTCTTAGCTGAAACTCCAAGGAACAGCTCTCCTAAAAGGGAAGATCCATTATTTCGAGCATCGAAAATCAAACAAAAACACCAATATAGACGTTATACATCGATAGAGCATCAAGAAATGAGGGTTCAGGAGCAGGACTCTTCCTTACCGATCCAGATGGGAAAGAAATTACATACGCCCTGCGATTCGACTTTCCAACATCTAATAATGAAGCAGAATATGAGGCACTAATAGCAGTACTGGAACTCACAGTCAGACTTGAGGTCCACCATCTTCGGGTTTTTAGTGACTCATTACTCGTTACAAATCATGTAAGCGGGGCATATGAAGCACGAGAAGAATCGATAAAACGTTACCTAACGAAAGTGAAAGAAAATTTCAAAAGTTTCTCAATCACACACATCCCTCGTTTGAAAAATAAGCGCCCATATGCTTTAAGTAAGTTGGCCTCCTCCTCGTTCCCACGTCTCACTAAAAAAGTTTTGGTAGAAGTCATCCCGATTCGAAGCACTAAGACTACAACAATAAATGTGGTCGAAGAGTCACACGCCACATGAATGGATCCCATTGTTGATTACTTTCAGGATGGGAAGCTCCCAGAAGATCCCTTAGTCGCAAGAAAAATAAGAATTAAAGCACCACAATACTCCATCAAGCAAGGTATTTTATATAGGAAAGGTTACTCAACACCATGGTTGCGATGCATCGGCCCAAACCAGGCACAATATGTTCTTCAGGAAGCACATTTCGGATCTTGTGGAGCCCATGCAGGTGCAAGAGCCATTGTCCAAAAAACAGCTCGATTGGGGTATTATTGTCCCACAATGTACATCGATGCCACCCAAGTCGTCAACACTTGTCAAAAATACCAAGAGCATGCCCCTATAATGCGAAAGCCGCAATACGACATGACGAGCATCAATAGCACATGGCCTTTTTATCAATGGGGAATAGATCTTGTCGGTCCTTTTCCTAAGGCCCTAGGACGGATGAAGTTCTTAGTCGTAGCCATCGATTATTTCTCAAAATGGGTTGAGGCGGCACCATTGGCCAAGGTCACCGGGAAAAACATTCTTAAATTTGTATGGAAAAACATTGTGTGTCGTTTTGGAATCCCGGGTATCATAATAAGTGACAATGGAAAACAATTCGCTGAAAATCCCTTTCGTGAGTGGTGCGAAGAACTCAAAATTAAACAACAATTTACCTCAGTGGCACATCCTCAAGCAAACGCACCAACGGAGGTGACAAATAAAACTATTCTTCAAGGACTAAAGATACGTTTATGAAAAGCCAAGGTTCAATGGGTCGAGGAGTTGCCTAATGTACTTTGGGCACACCGGGCGACCGCAAAACAAGGAATAATTGTACCCCTTTCAGCTTGGTCTATGGTTCTGAAGCCGTCCTTCCACCAGAATTTGGAATTCCTACCTATCGAATATCTTCGTTTGAGGAGAACAAAAACAATGAAGAACTTCGTCTTAATATAGATTTATTGGAAGAGCGAAGGGAACTCGCGGCACTACGTGAAGCAAAGTATAAGCACCAATCAAAGCAATACTACAACCATAAGGTACACCACACCCATCTTAAAGTTGGGTATTTCATACTCCGCAAGAACGAGGCAAGTCGACAGGAAGGACAAAAGAAACTCAACCCCAACTGGGAAGGACTATATCAAGTCATCGAGGCTAAACGTCTAGGAACGTACATCCTCAAAGATCTTAATGGGAAAGTAATTCCACGAACGTTACACGCCAGTAATCTGCGCAGGCTATACTTAAGAAGAAGAACCCACGTCAAGAAAATGCAAGACTCTGTATAGAAAGCGTACTTTGAAAAGTACCATGTAAGAAAAAATAATATTTGCGTTATTCTCTTTAAATAAAGTTTGTATCAATGAAATACAACATTATGCTATAATACTTTTACTACATAAAGATAACAGAAACCAGGACTTATGTCTTTGGTCAAGCAAAGCGTCTATGTAGCATCCGATGTAAAAGGATAATTTAAGCAAAGGCTACACTAGCTATGCTCAAAAAAGGAAAAAAAAATCCAGATATTATCCCACCATAAAAAGGGATGAATGATCAAACAGGCCTAACAGTGTACACTAAAATTCCAAATAGATCACCAAATGAGACCTCCAAATTGCGGCAAATCATTCGCAAAAGAAAAAAAGAATGTCGCTATAAGCGTCAAATCACACTCCATTCAAGCGTGATGACCATTATCCACATTACCATAACACCAAATTAAATAAATCTAAAACAAAACTACTACATCAACCATAATTGTGAAATAACTTTACTATTAATAATTTCAAGTTGCAAGTATTATACTTGCTTTGATCCACTACCATGCGTTTCGTATGATACTTTAATTTATGTACCGGGAACAGATTTATTTATAAATCAATTCCTCAAATAAAAAAAGAAAGAACATGAACATCTTTTAACCCATAATCTATAAGAATTGTTGTGATTCTATAAAAACCGACCATGAACAAACATAAGACTATTCCTATACTTAATATAGTACGAAACAAAAATCCTTAATGAAAATTTTGCTACGTTGCATGTGGCATATATTTGAGAGAAAAAACTCAAGTACGTTGCAAGTGGCATATATATGAGAAAAAAACTCAAGTGTTACATTTCAAGCTATATTCTAAATGAATAGAAATACAATTATTAAATTTATTCATATAATAATATGCTTACATTATATCAAAGCAAACACATACAAAGGAAATGATAAGCTTACATGCTTAAATTACAACATCACACAGGTAGTCATGTGGAGCAAAACAGACTACATTTATTCTAAACGATCCGATATTAATACAGGGACGAGTCCGTTAGTAACGACGGGCTCTAAAATTGCAGTCATGGTAAAAATTTGGTTTATTTAATTATCAGGGACTCCCAAGCACACAAATTTTCAAATGGAAAACTGCCGAGACACCTACGAAGACGGTTAACCTCATGTTCAAGCGAAGCCACATGTGCCCTAAGGTCTCGTCGATCAGCCAAAACACGGTCAAACTCATTAGTGAAGGATGAAAACTCCCTTTCTTGGTCCGCGGCCTCACCCCTCAACTCGGTGCACTAATGTACCAATGCATCCTGCTCCTTCTTCAAATCCTCCACCAAAGCCCGTAACTCATCTATCTCAAGACGATCACGGTCCACCTCACCAAATAACTAGTATTCCCCACATATGTTGAAACACCGTAAGGCAGAAACCAACCACCATTTCCACCACTCGTGTACTGACCCGCATCATTCCATGAATAAACATGCATGTCTTCCGAGTTCGACCCATACAAGTTAAAATGTTCATTACCATGCCCAATCGTCTATGTAATAGCCGAATTTTGTTTCTTACACATACGGCTCATGATACCAGTAGTAATGCTAGTATGAACCTCCACGTTTTGGGTCTCAACCGACTCGTCGAGCACTACACCTTCGTCAAGACCCCTAATGTCAGGAAGAGGCCTAGTTTCTTCCCCCATCATCGGTGCATTATCAGCAGCCTGCCCACTACTGTCGTACATCGAGTATGTCCGAAACCATATCTAAAAACACAGAAACATGAGTGTTAAACATGCTAAGGCAAAAAAAATATTTTTATATATTTATATATGAAAAGGAGCTAAGAGCGTAAACTTGCACCTCCATTGAAAAACGATGTCTCATAATATTCCTCGCTCCATACATCACTGGTTATGGTAACCGGTGTCGTGTTCCCATATGGGACGATAGCCCCCGTCCACTGAGGATCTAGAAAATTCAACAGTCCATCAAATAAAAAGCAGTATGGAAACAAAACAAGAACAAGGTGACTAAGAAAAAACAATGGAAAAAATGTATTTGTACATACAAATACTTATAAAAGTTTGGAAACACATGATGTCCAAGAGACCACACACGATTAAAAAAGAAATTTGCCATGAAATGTCATTCATGTGTCAAATAGAATGACATGAAAAGGACACAACATGAAGAGAAAAAGAAGTGGACCTAAGTGGTGGTCCTTACTTAAGATAAATGAAAAATTATACACCTGATTGGTCACTCATTTTCAACAAAAAGAATGTATGGAAAAGTAAAGTGGACATGGTAAGTATTTATAATATTGATAGTAATCATTGAAGCTAGTACTAGCCTTGCCACTCACACCGAGTAGGTTTGGCACATATGTAATTAGCATTCTTATGTGGCCATACCTAAGGGACATGATGAGTATACATGCCACATGTATACAAAGCTTCATGCAATGCAAGCCTGAAATTATGGCAGTGGGCCCAAAGATATATCATTAAATAATAATTGCAAATTGCAAGTTGTAGTATGTATGAAATAAAAGTGAGACAAGGGAATATCTAGAATTATATCATGGCAAGTGAAGATAACATATGGGTCCTAAAGAATATATGCTAAACGAATATATTCTTATTCGATTCGATCATATCTGATACGATTATTATTAGATTTCTTGCGCTATAAATAGAGTGTTGGTAAGCTCGGTAAAGACAAATCATTTTCCCTATCTCATTCTATTATACTTAATTTAAAGTCCTTCATATTATTCATTACGCTATCTGACTTGAGCGTCGGAGCTTAATACGAGGATAAAGCCCATCTTACTCTTAACATTCTCTTTATTTTATGGTGTGATACAGATACACAGGCCCAACATTTGGAGGTTGTAGCCCATCCTAGCAGCCCATGGATTTGAGTATTATCAATATGCAATAATTATTAACGAGTGAATAAGTGTAAAACCCACATGAAAATACCACTAAATTAAAACTTTTAATATTTAAATAATTCACGACAAGTAAATACGACATGAAAAGTTGTAACATGAAATTCAAAATCCATGAATATACGAACACACGGGAATATGAGTTATGTCACGAAATAATAAAACGGGCCTTATGTTAGGCATAAGCCTTATAAGTTAATTAGGGCCAAGGCCCGGTCGAGTTAGAAAACAACTAACAAAAACCCTTTCAACCTTTTCATCTGTTCAAGCTAAGAAAAAAATAAACAAACCCTAGAGGGGTGTTAGTTGTCGTTGGCCACCAAGGGAGAAAAGGGGAGGAGAACTTGTTTTGATCTTGGTTTTACGGGTGTGTTCGTGTTTAATTCATCATCCCTTAATCCTACATCATTCGATATATCTCAAACCTTAATCTTTATTTTAATTTTAAGAAATCATATATGAATTTAATTGAATATGAAATGTATGCATGTTTTTATATAATCAATAATAACAAATCATGGTTGTAGGTGAGCCATCGGCTCGGTTGGGTTGTATCCGGTAAACCGAGACCCCTAGTGGGTGTTCGGTTAGCTTTGTTGCTCGGTAAACCGAGGTGTTCGGTTGGTTGTGACTCGGAAAAACCAAGAGCCCCGAAAGGGTGGCTCAGTGGTGTTGGTGTTCGCCAAATCGAGAACCCGAAGGGGGTGTCTCGGTGGTGTTTTGTTTGTCCGGCAACCGAGACCCACATAGGGGTGCTTGGTGGTTTGTGGCTCGGAAAACCGAGGGCCACACAAGGGGGTGTTTGGTTATTTACTCGGCTTATTTGTTTCGGCTTAATGAGTTTAACTTAATTAAAATCGGTTTAATTAATTTTGGGCTTATTAAAATATGCTTATTAAGTTAAACTTAATTATTTTTTTGTTTATTAAATCATGACTTATTAAAATGGGATTATTGAGTTGAACTAAATTAATATTGGCTTATTAACAGGAATCGGCTTATTTAATATCGGCATATTGAAATCGGCTTATTCGATAAACAAGATAAAGTACCTACGTATATTAAAATGAGCTAATTGACTGTTTATGAAAACTTACTATTTATGCAAACTTACTATTTATGGAAACTTACTATTTATGGAAATTTTATGTTTATGAAAACTTACTATTTATGGAAATTTACTATTTATGGAAACTTACTATTTTTAGAAAGTTAATGTTTATAGAAACCTGCTATACTTGGAAATTTACTATATATAGAAATCTGCTATTTTTAGAAAGTTACTATATATGGAAACCTGCTATTTTGGGAAGTTACTATATATGGAAACCTGCTATTTTTGGAAAGTTACTATTTATAAAAATACCAAGTATAACAATACATGAATCATGAAACACGATAATCAGGAAAATATGAACATATAACATTAAGGAAAGCTATTAATATTAGAAAACTGCTAAAGAAGGAAAGACATGTTAAACCATGAACAAGTAACTTAAATCATGAACAAATAACTTATACCATAAACAAGTAACTTATACCATGAACAAGTAACTCATACACGTCATTTAACATGTAGATTACGTGAAGTTGGAGTAATTATTTTCCGCTATCCATCTCTCTCCCTACTTGCTGGATAAAGGCACGGATATTCTGTCCTTTCAGTGCGGACATTCATTTCTTTTCATGATTAGGATTTCCTGATTGCCATGCCACATGTTCTATCCATTTTCATGTTATAAATATTTTCATGACTGCTATGATTTCCCTTAGCTTTAATTCATGACCCACATATTGCGCAAGCTATTTACATGCATGACCATGATATACATGATTTACCACCTAGTCATAGAGGTACCATGACCATGAAATATGAGGCACCTATGTTATGACTCTTCTGTGACGAGAGTGATTTCTCGCAGCGTCCCTTCATGTTATATGTTATATTTATCAGTTGGCCATTCTTATTATTATTATAGGGCGAATGGGTGCTTCCTAATTTACATGTTTACACATACAGGGTGATTGGTTTGGTGTGTGCTCTACAACCCATCACATTGGAGCTGATCCCTCTACCTAGGTTACTATTATTAGAGGTCACCCCTTTATTGCATGTTGAGGCAGCCCCTCTACTTATCATGCACACGTTTATGATATTATTATCCATGACATGTTATGACCTAAATGAGCTCGTGGGCATTTACTTGTATTACTTATACAATTCATGACATTTCAGTTACCCTATATTCTTCATAACTCATCTCTAAGGTTTTCCTCAGGACATGGATGTTCTTCAGTTTCTTTCATATTCATTATTCATGTTACATTTATCTTTATCTTGTCTTTATTTCCGTTCACTGAGCGTATTGCTCAGTCGTATTTTCTTTTCATGTCTTATACGGCAGGTACCTAAAGACGGGATTTGGGCATTGAGAGTGAGTGCATAGGATGAGAGCTACCCATAAACTTCTTTACTTTATGCACTTTAATACTTATGTTTGGTTAGAAATATGTTTTGTCTTTTAGATTTCCTTTACTTTTATTCATGTTGAGCTTATTTTGAGATCCGATGTTTGATTCCGGCTTTCCTGTTGGTCTTTTATGTCTTTATGACTTGATGCCTTTATTGTGATTTGATGATACTCTATGATTATGACATAACGGCCATCTTGCCAAAGTGGGTCGTTACAATTATGGTATCAGAGCCAAGGCTTTGACCTTTAGGCTATTTGACCTGTGAGGATTGGTTAGTTACTAGGATCTTCCTTAACCGACATTTGTTCTCTTCCATGTATTGATATTTTCTGAATATTGTTAGTTCTTATTCATGATGTTTTCTCTTGAATTTTTTACTCGTATGGATTGAACCATAGTCGTCCATACTTAGTAACATGTTTCTTCTTTTCGAATTTTAGACTGGTATGGGTTGAACCATAGTCATCCATACTTAGTCACGTGTTTAATTCTTTCTGAAATTTTTAACTAGTGCGGGTTAAACCATAGTCGTCCACACTAGTTATTGTTGGATTTCGTTTGATTGTGCTTTCATGTTTCTAACGGTTTAATAATTTACTTCTCTTTGATAATGTCAGATGGTTAACACTCGTACCGATGATGAGCTTGTTGTAACTGTTTAGACAGCTTTGTAAACTTTACTTCCACATATTCGCAATGAGATCCGTGAAGAGTTTCATGCTGGACCATCCAATGGTTCAGGTGGAAACCCTCCACCAGTCACTATTCATACTTGCCTTTAACGCTATAATAAGCAAAAGCCCCATTCGTTTGAAAAGGCAACATTTCCTGCAGATACGAAGAACTGGATTTCCCACATAGAAAAGATATTTGATGCTATGGGTTGTGTTGATGGTTACAAGGAAAGTTTGGCAGTGTATAAGTTTGAGGGTGATGCATTAGCTTGGTGGAAGGCCTATAAGCAGGCCAAAGGAGGAGAGACATGGCTCAACACTGTGACTTGGACACAATTCAAGGAGCTTTTCTATCTTCAGTTTTTCCCTCGAGCCGAGCAGGAGCACCTGAAGTGGGAGTACCATTCCATTCGCCAGAAGGCGAATGAAACTAGTACCGAGTTCATGAAGCGTTTACCGAGTTCATGTAGCGTTTTCTCCGATTAGTTGGTTTTCTTGGGGAGGCTGCTGGTATTGTAGAGGAGCAGGTGAAGAAATTTTGTTGAGGTCTTCGCAATTTGACTCTAGATCGTCGCATGTGTATTCTATTTACCGACCTTGCTCAAGTTGTTGATGCTGCTCGTAGCTTGGAGATCCTACATGACAGAGATGAGTATGATGGATCGGGGCGACCAGACAAGAGGTATACTTCATCTATCAGACGTTACCATCTCATTTCATGTCTTTACTTTCTTATTTGTATATCATGCACCACTCTACTATATTTTTCAGGCATAAGAGTAGAGAGCGGTACCAGACGGCCACTCAACAGTGTTGTTACAGGAATCATGGTCAGAATAATGACCGCCATGGAGCTGAGAGGCGAGGCAGTAGTGACAACTACTGTAACAACACCAACTACTCTGGCAATAACAACAGGTCCCTCTTTAAACTTTTCGGTGATAAACCGTTGTGTGACACGATTCTAACATTTCAACATGATAACAGGAACTCCGATAATGGACGTGACTAGAGATACGAGGGTCAGCATTCCAACCGGACCTCTGGCAATAACAACATGTCCCTCTTTAAATTTTTCGGTGATAAACCGTTGTGTGACACGATTCTAACATTTCAACATGATAACAGGAACTCCGATAATGGACGTGACTAGAGATACGAGGGTCAGCAGTCCAACCGGACCGCCAATTCTGGTATTATAATTCCAAACTTATTCATTTTTACCTCTCAAGACCTATGTCTCACGTATATCTTCTGAACCAGGTTCTCAGCAGTCTAGGGTATCCTTCGAGGGGTATACCGATCATGTTTGTACCATGTGTGGACGTAGACACCCAGGAGAGTGTCGTTGTGCTACTGGTACTTGCTTCAAGTGCGGACAGGCTGGTCACCTTTAGCGAGATTGCAAGAAGGACACTACTGCGGGTACATCCGGACATGCTCACAAGAAACCTGATGCATTCGGCCGTGTCTTTGAAACTACGCCGGATCAGGCCACTAAGACTCCAGGTACCATCACTGGCATATTATTCATGTTTAGACGCGTAGTGTTCGCTCTGTTTGATACGGGCGTGACACATCAGTGATATCTACCATTTTTGCTTCATGTATTGATATGGCACATGCATTACTTGATCATGTATATGTGTATCCACGCCCATGAAAGACTCCGTTCGTATTACCACGTATATAGAGATCTTCCTTTAGAATTTGATGACAGGATCCGTTATGTTAAGGCATTTCCTTTGGACATGTACGAGTTCGATATGATTATGGCTATGGACTGGTTAGCATCACATCATGCTACGATCGACTGCCATTCATATCGGGTTATATTCGGTGATATTAATGCTCCTGAATTCATTCATCATTGTTTCCTACCAGGAAAATCTATGCAGATCATTTCTGCTTTACAAGCACGTACCTTATTATCTCATGGCTGTGAAGGTTTTCTAGCTGCCATTCATGACACGTCTTCTGATGTTCCTTCCATTCATGATCAACCGATTGTTTTCGAGTTTCTTGATGTATTTCTAGAAGAACTTCCAGGAATACCACCTATTTACGAGGTTGAATTTGGCATTGAACTTGTTCCGGGAGCTGAACCTGTCTCAAAAGCTCCTTATCGCATGGCTCACATTGAGTTAAAGGAGCTGAAGGATTAGTTGCAAGAGTTTTTGGAACGAGGTTTCATTCGCCCAAGTGTATCACCATGGGGCGCACCGGTTCTGTCTGTCAAGAATAAGGACGGTAGCATGAGATTATGTATCGACTACCGCGAATTGAACAAGATCACTATCCGTAATCGTTATCCTCTTCCACATATTGATGATTTATTTGATCAATTGGCGCTAAGCACTTTTCTAAAATTTATTTACGATCTGGATACCATCAGTTGCGAGTGAAAGAGCATGACATCTCCAAGACTGCTTTTCGCATGCGGTATAGCCATTATGAATTCATGGTTATGCCTTTTGGTCTCACGAATGCTCCAGTTGTATTTATGGACTTGATGAATCGAGTTTTCCATGAATTTTTAGAAAAGTTCGTCATTATATTCATTGATGACATCCTGATCTTCTCTAAGTCTAGAGAGGAACATGAGGATCATCTTCCCACGGTACTACAGATTCTTCGACAAGAGAAATTGTATGCTAAGTTTTCCAAGTGTAAATTCTGGTTGAGTAAAGTGACATTCCTGGGTCACATTGTTTCAGCAGAAGAGATAACTATGGATCCAGTGAAGGTTGAGGCTATCACCAAATGGCCAAGACCGACGTCTGTGACTGAAGTACGTAGTTTTCTGGGGTTAGCTGGTTATTACCGCAGATTTGTTGAAGGTTTCTCACGGTTGGCCTTACCTTTGACTAAGCTTATGCGTAAGGGTGAGAAATTTATTTGGAACAATGAGCGAGAGAAGAGTTTCAAAGAGCTTAAGAAGCGTTTGGTTTCCGCACCTATCCTTACTCTCTCATCTGGTACAGGTGGATTTCAGATTTATAGTGATGCTTCTGGTAAGGGTCTTGGTTGTGTACTCATGCAGCATGGGAAGGTAATTGCCTATGCCTCGCGACAACTAAAGCCGTATGAAGTGAATTATCCTACTCATGATCTAGAGTTAGCAGCCGTAGTCTTCGCACTCAATATTTGGAGGCGCTATCTCTATGGAGAGTGATGTGACATCTTTACCGATCATAAGAGCCTCAAATATATTTTCACTCAACGAGAGTTGAACATGAGACAGAGACGTTAGCTAGAGTTGCTAAAGGATTATGATACCAACATTCAATACCATTCGGGTAAAGCCAATATAGTGGTTGATGCTCTGAGCAGAAAATTGGACACGGTAGTTGGTATCAAGGTAGAGGAGGAGATTATTCGCGACCTTGAGCGTTTGGAGATCGATCTATTTGTACGTGGGCAGAATGGTTTCTGGGCTAGTCTGAGAGTTGAGCCAGACTTAATTTCCCAGATTAAGGCAGCTCAGAATGATGACAGCGAGATATGGGTACTTGTTCAGAACATTAATCAGTAGACCGAGTTCTGTGTTGATGATGACGGTGTTGTATGGCAAGGCACTAGATTATGTGTTCCAAAGGATCCTATACTACGAGAGGCCTTGTTAACCGAAGCTCATAGTTCTCCATTTTCTATTCATCCAGGTTCTACAAAAATGTATCATGATCTCAAACAACATTTTTGATGGAGCGGTATAAAACAAGATGTAGCTACTTTCGTATCAAAGTGTCTGATTTTCCAGCAGGTTAAGATTGAGCACCAACGTGCTAGTGGTTTATTATAGATGTTAGAAATTCCTAAATGGAAGTGGGACAAGATATCCATGCATTTTGTTACCGAATTACCACAGACTCAGAGGAAGCATGATGTTATCCGGGTAGTTGTCGATCGTTTGACCAAGTCTGCACATTTTCTTCCTATCTGCAAGGATTACTCAGTTAGTTAGTTGGCAGAAATATTTCAGCAGGAGATCGTACAATTACACGGTACTCCATCAGACATCATATCAGATAGAGATCCACGTTTCACATCTCGTTTCTGTAAAGGCTTACAGAAAGCTTGGGGAAACAGGCTCAAGTTTAGCACAGCTTTCTATCCTTAGACCGATGGTCAGACTAAAGGTATGATTCAGACAGTAGAAGACATGTTACGCTCTTGTGCGTTAGAGTTGACAGGAAATTGGGAAGATTATATATGCTTGGTAGAGTTTGCTTACAACAATAGTCGCCATGCGAGTATTAAGTGTGCTCCTTTAGAGATGTTGTACGGTAGAAAATGGTGTGCTCTGATTTGTTTGGATCAGGTCGGTGAGCGTATCCTTGAGGGTCCAGAGTTAATTGAGGTGACTAATGAGAAGGTCGCCATTACTAAGGAAAAACTTAGGGAAGCTCGTACTCATCAGAAAAGTTATGTTGACAAGCATCGTAGATCATTAGAATTTCAGCCTGGTGATCGTGTATTCTTAAAGGTATCACCCGCACGTTGAGTCAGACGTTTTGGTATTAAGGGCAAGCTTAGTCCTCGTTTCATCGGACCGTTCGAGATTCTAGATCGTGTCGGTGAGGTTTCGTATCGTTTAGCGTTACCTCCTTAGTTATCACACGTTCACAACATGTTCCACGTATCATTACTCAGAGGTTACAAGTATTATCATTTGCACGTTGTCTCGTATCCACTCGATCAGATTCATGAGGATCTATCTTACGTTGAGGAACTAGAATCTATTCTAGATCGTCAAGATAGGGTCATGAGGAAAAAGACTATTCCTTTCATCTAGATCCTTTAGAGGAACCATCCCGAGCGGGAAGCTACTTGGGAAACCGAGGAGTCGATCCGGACTTCTTATCCTCATTTTCTCACATGATCCGGGTATGTTCTTTTCAGCCACATCATGTTTCTAATTCGAGCACGAATTATTCTTTTTAGAGGAGAAGAGCTGTAAAACCCGCATGAAATACCACTAAATTAAAACTTTTAATATTTAAATAATTCACGACAAGTAAATACGTATTAAATACGACATGACAAGTTGTAACATGAAATTAAAAATCCATGAATATACAAACACACGAGAATATGAGTTATGTCACGAAATAATAAAACGGGCCTTATGTTAGGCATAAGCCTTATAAGTTAATTAGGGCCCAAGGCTCGGTCTAATAAGAAAACAACTAACAAAAACCTATCAACCTTTTCATTTGTTCAAGTTAAGAAAAAAAATAAACAAACCCTAGAGAGGTGTTAGTTGCCGTCGGCCACCAAGGGAGAAAAGAGGAGGAGAACTTGTTTTGATCTTGATTTTACGAGTGTGTTCGTGTTTAATTCATCATCATTTAATCCTACATCATTCGATATATCTCAAACCTTAATCTTTATTTTTATTTCAAGAAATCAAATAGGAAATTAATTGAATATGAAATGTATGCATGTTTTTAAATAATCAATAAGAACAAATCATGGTTGTAGGTGAGCCATCGGCTCGGTTGGGTTGTATCCGGTAAACCAAGACCCCTAGGGGTTGTTCGGTTGGCTTTGTTTCTCGGTAAATCGAGACCCCAAAAGGGGGGTGTTCGGTTGGTTGTGACTTGGAAAAACCGAGAGCCCCGAAAGGGTGGCTCGATGGTGTTGGTGTTCAGCAAACCGAGAACCCCAAGGGGTGTCTCGGTGGTGTTTTGTTTGTCCGGCAACCGAGACCCACATAGGGGTGCTCGGTGGTTTGTGGCCCAGCAAACAGAGGGCCACACAAGGGGGTGTTTGGTTATTTACTCGGCTTATTTGTTTCGGCTTATTCTTGGCTTAATGAATTTAGCTTTATTAAAATCGGTTTAATTCATTTTGGGCTTATTAAAATATGCTTATTAAATTAAACTTAATTATTTTTGGTTTATTAAATCATGATTTATTAAAATGGGCTTATTGAGTTAGACTAAATTAGTAATGGCTTATTAACAGGAATCGGCTTATTTAATATCGGTTTATTGAAATAGGCGTATTCGATAAAAAAGATAAAATACCTACGTATATTAAAACGAGCTAATTAACTATTTATGGACTATTTATGGAAACTTACTATTTATGGAAATTTACTATTTATGGAAACTTACTATTTTTAGATGCTACTATTTATAGAAACCTTCTATTTTTGGAAAGTTACTATATATGGAAACCTGCTATTTTTAGAAAGTTACTATATATGAAAACCTGCTATTTTTGGAAAGTTACTATATATGGAAACCTGCTATTTTTGAAAAGTTACTATTTATGAAAATACCAAGTATAACAATACACGAATCATGAAACACACTAATCAGAAAAATATGAACATATAACATTAAGGAAAGCTCCTAATATTACAAAACTACTAAAGAAGGGAAGACACGTTAAACCATGAACAAGTAACTTATACCATGAACAAGTAACTCACACACGTAAGTTAACATGTAGATCACGTGAAGTTGGAGTAATTTCCGCTATCCATCTCTGTCCCTACTTGCTGGATAAAGGTATGGATATTCCGTCCTATCAGTAAGGACATTCATTTCATTTCATGATTAGGATTCCCAATTGCCATGCCACATGTTCTCTCTATTTTCATGTTATAAATCTTGTCATGACTGCTATGATTTCCCTTAGCTTTAATTCATGACCCACATATTGCTCGAGCTATTTACATGCATGACCATGATATACATGATTCACCACCTAGTCATGAAGGTACCATGACCATGACATATAAGGCACCTATGTTATGACTCTTTCGCGACGAGATTGATTACTCGCGGCGTCCCTGCATGTTACATGTTATATTTATTAGTTGGCTATTATTATTATTATGGGGCGAATGGGTGCATCCTATTTTACATGTTTACACGTACAAGGTGATTGGTTTGGTGTGTACTCTACACCCCATCACACTGGAGCTGATCCCTTCACCCAGGTTACTATTATTAGAGGTCACCCCTCTATTTCATGTTGAGGCAGCCCCTCAACTTATCATGCACACGTTTATGACATTATTATGCATGACATGTTATGACCTAACTGAGCTTGTGACATTTATTTGTATTACTTGTACAATTCATGACATTTCAGTTACCCTATATTCTTCATAACTTATCTCCAAGGTTTTCCTCAGGACATTGATGTTCTTCTATTGCTTTCATATTCATTATTCATGTTACATTTATCTTTATCTTGTCTTTATATCCGTTCACTAAGCGTATTGCTCAGCCGTATTTTCTTTTCATCTCTCATACGGCATGTACCTAAAGACGGGATTTGGGCATTGAGAGTGAGTGCTTAGGATGAGAGCTACCCATAGACTTCCTTTATGCACTTTAATAGTTATGTTTGGTTGGACACATGTTTTGTCCTTTAGATTACCTTTACTTTTATTCATGTTGATCTTATGTTGGGAGCCGATGTTTGATCCCGACTTTTCTGTTAGTCTTTTATGTCTTTATGTCTTGATGCCTTTATTATGCTTTGATGACACGCCATGATTATGAGGAACCTATGTTATGACTTTTCCACGACGAGAGTGATTTCTCGCAGCGTACCTTCATGTTACATGTTATATTTATCAGTTGACCATTATTATTATTATGGGGCGAATGGGTGCTTCCTAATTTACATGTTTACACGTGCAGGGTGATTGGTTTGGTGTATGCTCTACACCCCATCACATTGGAGTTGATCCCTCCACCCAGGTTACTATTATTGGAGGTCACCCCTCTATTGCATGTTAAGGCATCCCCTCTACTTATCATGCACACGTTTATGATATTATTATGCATGACATGTTATGACCTAAATGAGCTCGTGGCATTTATCTGTATTACTTGTAAAATTCATGACATTTCAGTTACCCTATATTCTTCATAACTCATCTCCCAGGTTTTCCTCAGGACATGGATGTTCTTCATTTGCTTTCATATTCATTATTCATGTTACATTTATCTTTATCTTGTGTTTATATCTGTTCACTGAGCGTATTGCTTAGTCGTACTTTCTTTTCATGTCTCATATGGTAGGTACCTAAAGACGGGATTTGGGCATTGAGAGTGAGTGTTTAGGATGAGAGCTACCCATAAACTTCTTTCCTTTATGCACTTTAATACTTATGTTTGGTTGGACACATGTTTTGTCTTTTAGATTTCCTTTACTTTTATTCATGTTGAGCTTATTTAGAGAGCCGATGTTTGATTCCGGCTTTCCTGTTGGTCTTTTATGTCTTTATGACTTGATGCCTTTATTATGCTTTGATGACACTCTATGATTATGACATAACGGCCTTCTTGCCAAAGTGGGTCGTTATAATTATGGTATCAGATCCAAGGCTTCGGCCTTTAGGCTCTAAAAGTTGACATGTGAGGATTGGGTAGTTACTAGGATCTTCCTTAACCGACGTTTGTTCTCTTCCATGTATTGATATTTTCTGAATATTGTTAGTTCTTATTCATGATGTTTTCTCTTAAATTTTTTACTAGTATGGTTTGAACCATAGTCATCCATACTTAGTCACATGTTTCTTCTTTTCGAATTTTAGACTGGTATGGGTTGAACCATAGTCATACATATTTAGTTACGTGTTTAATTCTTTCTAAAATTTTTGACTAGTGTGGGTTGAACCATAGTCGCCCACAATAGTTATTGTTGGATTTCGTTTGATTGTGCTTTCATGTTTCTAACTGTTTAATCATTTACTTCTCTTTGATAATGTCAGATGGTTAACACTCGTACCGATGTTGAGCTTGCTACAACTGTTTAGACAGCTTTGCAAACTTTACTTCCACAGATTCGCAATGAGATCCGTGAAGAGTTTCGCGTTAGACCGTCTAATGGTTCAGGTGGAAACCCTCCACCAGTCACTATTCATACTTGGCTTGAACGCTTTAATAAGCAAAATCCCCGTTCGATCAAAAAGGCGACATTTCTTGTAGGCGAAGAGAACTGGATTTCCCACATGGAAAAGATATTTGATGCTATGGGCTGTGATGATGGTTATAAGGCAGGGTTGGCAGTGTATAAGTTTGAGGGTAATGCATTAGCTTGGTGGAAGGCCTATAAGCATGCCAAATGAGGAGAGACATGGCTCATCACTGTAACTTGGACACAATTCAAGGAGCTTTTCTATCTTCAGATTTTCCTCGAGCCGAGCAGGAGTGCCTGAAGAGGAAGTATCATTCCATTCGCCAGAAGGCGAATGAAACTAGTACCGAGTTCATGCAGCGTTTACCGAGTTCATGCAGCATTTTCTGCGATTAGTTGGCTTTCTTGGGGAGGCTGCTGGTACTACAGAGGAGCAGGCGAAGAAATTTCGTTGAGGTCTTCGCAAGTAGACTCTAGATCGTCTCATGTGTATTCTATTTACCGACGTTGCTCAAGTTGTTGATGCTGCTCGCAGCTTAGAGATCCTACATGACAGAGATGAGTATGATGGATCAGAGCGACCAGACAAGAGGTATACTTCATCTATTAGATGTTACCATCTCATTTCATGTCTTTACCTTCTTATCTATATATCATGCACCACTCTACTATATCTTTTAGGCATAAGAGTAGAGAGTGGTGCCAGCCGGCCACTCAACAGAGTAGTTACAAGAATCACGGTCAAAATAATGACCGTCATGAAGCTGACAGGCGAGGCGGTAGTGACAACTACCGTAACAAGACCAACTACTCTAGCAATAACAACAGGTCCCTCTTTAAACTTTACGATGATAAATCGATGTGTGACACGATTCTAACATTTCAACATGATAACAGGAACTCCGATAATGGACGTGACTAGAGATACGAGGGTTAATAGTCCAACCGGACCGCCAGTTCTGGTATTATAATTCCAACCTTATTCATTTTTACCTCTCAAGACCCATGTCTCACGTATATCTTTTGAACTAGGTTCTCAGCAGTCTAGGGTATACTTCGAGGGGTATACCCATCCTGTTTGTACCACGTGTAGACGTAGACACACAGGAGAGTGTCATTGTGCTGCTGGTACTTGCTTCAAGTGCAGACAGGTTGGTCACCTTCAACGAGATTGCAAGAAGGACACTACTGCGGGTACATCCGGACATGCTCACAAGAAACCCGATGCATCCGGGCGTGTCTTTGAAACTACACGGGATCAGGCCACTAAGACTCCTGGTATCATCACTAGCATATTATTCATGTTTGGACGCGCAGTGTTCGCTCTGTTTGATACGGGTGTGAAGGTCTACGTAATTATTGGCCTATTCTACATGATGGATTTGATGGATTAAGATGGTTGATTAATTGATAGATATAAAAGAGATGAAGGAAGGAGATGAGGGATTAGAGAGAGAAAGGAGAGAAAAGGGGAAAATTAGAGAGAGAAAATAAAGATGGAAATGATTAAGTGTGTAATGAACAATCAACAACCCCTCCTAACATGCTAGGAGGGGATATATATAGCCCACCCTACATGTGGGCTATATGGACTATACATAAACTAAATGGATCACGAGCCCATTACATAATTATCGTTGGAGCGACCGATCTTTCATAAATACGTAAAACGTATTTCCAACAATCTCCCCCTAAGGGAGGTCGCTCCAAGAAACAAAGTTCTAAATAGTCTATAACTCGTGATCTATGCTAACTAAGATGTGACCGAGACTTTATTGGGAAAAACGTATTTCCAACAATCTCCCCCTAAGGGAGGTCACATCTTTTTACAAAATCTTAAACCTAGCATCTATGCTTGAGTCTTCGATCTTGTTCTTGTGAATGTGCTTGATGTGATCTTTGACTTTAGTCTTGAGCATGTTTCCTTGCCTTGACCTTGTGCATTCTTCACTTGTGATATTTGCCTCTTTGTGACTTCATGTTCCACATACTTATACTTTTAAATTCTTGAAAGCTTCAGAGTTTGATACAGCGGAAGACTTGACCTTCAGGCTTTCTTGAGTTTGTTGAAGTACTAATTGTATGTAGTATAAGCATGTGGTGACGACTTCTTCTGGATTGTACACCGCAATGCCACCTTCTTGTTACGCTGCATAAGACAGTTAGCAACAAAACAATATACACGGATGAAATGGCCTTGAAAATTTCATTCTAATTCGGTAGCAATTTACCTACGGTCGGTGAAGACCGTTGGACGATATTAAATATCGTACTTGTGGCAGGTAGTTTCAATAAAGAACCTCCTTGACAAGATTTCGCGGGTAAACCCGTTCTCTTTACTCGACCGTCCAAAGCTGACTGCGAACGTAAAGAGTGGATCATTTGGATAATATTATCCGCATGATTTGAAGCCGTCAATTCATGTTCCTGGAACAAGTGAAGTTCAATTAAGAACCGCACCATCGTTGCTTTCCAGTTATCACAAGTTTGATTCATAAAGAATCGCACAAGTCACCTACCATGAGCTTTTTGATATTCGCTCAAAAATGATTTCCATCTTCATTGTAAATACTTTCGTATTACTCCGATGTTCAGGCAATATCATGAAGATTTTGCGTAGGACTCTTAATATCTTTCTTACTTTTCATAGTGTGTGAATTAGCAAGGAATAATGAAAGTGTGTCCTAATGAGATATTTGATGATCTCAAATGGCTCTAGACTCGATCGTGCATTTTGAATTTTAGTGATCGGAGGCTGGAGAGGAGTGCCACCTTTTCAATACCAATTTATTCGGAGTGAATAAATCAATAGATAATGTGTTGTCTCCGTGTGATTAAAACAAATATCTTTTAAGAGATATTTGAGTTAGCTGGGAAGGGTTGTGCATTGCATCACTGGGTTCATGATGTCTTTCTTCAATATCAAGAATCATTAAAAATGATCTCAATAGCATATGAATTGACCCGGTTTTTGCCTAAGGTTGTAAGGAGGGCTTCTTTCTTTACACCCTTTATCTTTACAATTCTTTTTCATTCTTCAACCCCTTCAATGCTTACCAATACGTCATAACTAGCACCTTGTTGTGATTGTTCCAGTGCTAACTTAAGTACTTGGTCGGCATTCAGCTACGTTCACAATCTTTCTCCATCTTTCCTAAGGACTACTATTTCTAGCTATGGAATGTCCTTGGGAAGATTCCTCCGGTTCTAGAGAAATCATTGGACTTTAACCTATCCTACCATCCTTATGTCACCACAATCTTCATCGTCGTGAAATAAATGGGTTGCGGGTAAGTATATGTCACCATGAAATCCATTTTGAAGTGCAAATCCATTTTGCTCCCCCTTAACATATGCCACGATATCCGAAAACATTTCGCACATGTCGGGATGAGCCAGCACGTTAAGTCAAACCATTTGTGATTAATCATTTCCCATATTAAATCACATTTTCTCCCCCATATTAAAAATATTAACCCAATCGATGTTTTTAATATCAATTAATTTAATAGCATTTTAAGAAAATTTGGGAAGAAAAATGCAAATCCAATTATCTTCATAAATTACACAAGCTCCCCCTCAAATTAATGAGGGTGTGCTGAAACGTAAATTAAATACCTTTTAAACACAAGTGTAAGGTATTTATTATGTGCAAAGATCATATATAATAATGAATTCACAAGATTAACAATGTACGAGGTAGGACCTGAATGATGGAGAACATCATATGAAAGATTCACATGGTTCTTGTTCACGAATGTTGGTCACCTCGTCACGTCCCCGAGAAAATTAATTCCCGTTGTTGAGTCAAAGCTTTCCGGTGAAATGCTTGACTTGATTATGAAAAGCGGGTTGCTATCTGAAATAATAGCAAACCATATGGAGCATGTTTTAAATCTTTTAAAACTTCTGCTCGAACTTTATTTACAACCCCGTGTCATTATTTAATGACATTTCTAGGTTCGTAAATATTATCGAT
Organism: Glebionis coronaria; assembly: GCA_025667525.1. NCBI lineage: Eukaryota > Viridiplantae > Streptophyta > Magnoliopsida > Asterales > Asteraceae > Glebionis > Glebionis coronaria. Next base: position 81,114,810 of record CM046882.1, read on the forward strand.
TCCAGAAGACATGCTCTTTTTATCAAAACATTTTGAACACACAATTTTGAAAGATTTAGAAAAATCTTTTGAAAAAATTCTTGAAAAATTGTGTTCCAAATTTTGAAAAACAATTACTTGAGCTTAAGATGTTGAATATCTTATAAAACGAGCTCAAATCCGAGAAGTTGTAAACTTCCCGTTGTTAAGGATAAGTTATCATCGGCGATAAACTTTCCTTTTATCTGAAGGACGAGTTCTAAGCTGACATTTACTTAGAAGTCGTGTACACGAGCTTAAAACCTTTGAATGGTTTAAATGTAAGCTCGTGTCCGAGAAAATTTAATTTCTCGTTGTAAGGATAAGTTTATCATCGGCGATAAACTTTCCTTTATTTGAAGCACGGGTTACCATCTGATATTTAATGATAAACCATATACACGAGCTTAAAACCTTTGAATGGTTTTTAGGGTAAGCTCGTGTCCAAAAAACTTAATTTCTTGTTAAGAGGGTAAGTTATCGTTGCGTGGATAAACTTCCCTGTCTCTGAAGTTCGGGTCGTCGTCTGTCATTTAACGAGGAGCCATTGTGCATGAGCTTAAAAACTTGGAATGTTTTTTATATAAGCTCATGCCCGAGAAAAATGAATTTCTCGTTGTTAGGATAAGTTTACCATCGGCGATAAACTTTCCTTTCTTTGAAGAGCGAGTTATAGTCTGTGATGTGACTATAAGTCCTTTGTAAGCTTTAACCATGAATCCCCTGAGATACTAGTTTCTCTGATATCTGCTTCTTCAGCAACCAAATTCTGAGAGTGTCCTTAGTTGAACGGTATACAATGATTGGACCGCTTCGTTCTTTTGGAACATCAACTTTGGTACCTGCATTCTCATTAGGAGTTTGTATACTTTTGCATGGGTTAGAGATATCTATTTTAGAAGCACGTGGGGGTTCACGGTTTTCTTTTCTTGTGTCAGAGGTGGCCTGAGGGGATGATTCACTTGTCTTAGTTGGCAATCGTTTCCTTTTATAGAAAATCTTAAGTTCAGGCTTAAGTGATGTATCATCCTTTGCAATTTCCTCCCTAGTAGTCTTCATAGAATCAGAGACAATCCTAGTTAAAGGGCACTCGTTTCCTACAAGAGTGAAAGTTCTACCAGTGGGGCGCCACATTTTACCAAAGGGTTTGATTTTAGCGACCCACTGGGATTTAAGTCTAGCACGGGAGTTCACCTCATTAAGTAGTTTCTTGATACAGGAATCATGATTTGCCGTAAAGACACATTTTCTACATGTTTTACAAGTAGCATATTTAATGTCCGAGTAATTCCTAGATGATTGATCGATGCTCCTAGGAGACGTCATGCTACGGTTAGAAGTGTTGGGTAATCTAGAAGGCATCTAACTAGGTTGGACATTGTTATCTCTTACATGTGTCTTTTGAATAGCTTCCCTTTGACCAAAATCATGGCGCACATCAGTTGAACTAGTTCTAGACGTGTTCATTGAACTATTCATAGAGAAACTGGGGGCAATCATGTGATGAGGTCTTGCTAAAACTGTTTTAGTCACATTAGGCCTAGTTGGTGGAGTGACTGTTCTAGAAATATGACCCAAATCAACTTGGGAGGCAAACCGCGGTCTCGAGGATTGTGATCGCTCGGATCTAAATGCAGTAGGTTGTCTGACAATCGGTTGTCTGACGAACTGATTTGTAGGCGGTTTCCCCAAGATTGATGGTTTTTCAAGCTTAGTGTCCACACTAGGTCCTTTACTTTTCCTTAACTCGTTTTTCAACGCAGCTATAGCAAAAACCTTTTCCTGTACTTGGGCCTTTAAAGTCTCATTCTCTTTGAGCACTCTATCTTGGGATGCCAATTTAGACTCTAGTAACTGAATTTGTTTCAAAAGATTTTCCTTTTCAGCTTTAGAATCTAAAACTTTTTGATCTAATTTTCTTTCAAGAACAACGTTTGACTTTTCAAGTTTTTCAAAGTATGTTTCAAATTTGTCCGTTTTCTTAGAAAATTCAAGTTTGGCATCCTCAAGATATTTTGATTGCCGAGCTACGATCGTTTCGAGCTCTTTAATCTTGGAATCAGAAGCAGTCAATGAAGCAGTTATAGGATAATTATCATGATGTTTAGCATTCTGAACAATCTCTCCCCCATTATGACTTACATCGGATGAATCAGAAATGGTATTGCTATCACTCTTTTCCATCCCATGTTTGTCATAATTAGGTTCAGAATGCTCAATATGCGGCATATCATCAACATATACATCATAAACAACATTACATTGTACCATGTTTGCCGGCTCTTCGTCATAAACGGGTACGGTGTCAGCAAAAGAGATCTCGTGAACAGTTCCTGACGTGCCACTGGTATCATGTTGTCCTCCTGATTTCGTGCTCTTGGCATTTATAGGCTCCAAGTTTTCAACCGTATGACCAGTTTCCTCTTGCATCGAAGAGTCTTGCACTCCATTATCATACCCTTGCTGAAGTCGAGATCTTTCATAAATCGAAGACGAGACTGATGTCATGAGTTTCAGAATTGTATCACGGAAGACTCGAAGCTCGGTATGTGTATCTCGAAGAAATGATTGGCAAATAATTGAACTTTCAGACTTGATGATATTGAATTGGAGGAAAGGCGTGAGTTGTGTCACAAGAGCCTTGTATGCAAGTGCCGATGCAGAGTGATTAAAGTTGTTATGGTTGAGTTGCTCGGCGAGTTGGGCCAAAGTGGTGAAAATTGAGTCGATGAATATATGACGATCTTGTCCAAAGATTGTCACAAATTCGCTCCCTCCTTGAATCCCCGAAAGAGTGACAAGATGAGACTGGATCATTTGAAAGGAGGTGATGCCACTTTTCCTAACTTTATCTTGCATTTGATGCAAATCTCCCTTGTTCGATGTCGAATTCAAGAAATCCATTGAAAATCGATGAACGATAAGTGACAACGGGAGAGTATAATTCGACGAGAAATTGAGTTCTCGGGTTTTGACAAACCAAAAAAAATCTGTAAATGACTCTAATAATTCTCGATAGATGATATATCTCTATTGTCAGCTCAAGAAATTTTTGTCGACTCAACCGTTTGATAAAACAAATCGGAATCCAATACTCACTTGTCTGACTCAAAAAATAAACCCGTCAACAAATACTTATCAACTTAGGTGGCATCAACGTTTATTAAAACTTGGATAAATATTGGTAAATAGCACGTGGTGATGGCATGGAAATTTGGCACTAAATTCGTTTGTTTCAAGCCAAATATATCCCATCATTTGGCTAAACACCAAACCTACGCATAGGCCCAATCACAAACTTTTGATATGAAAAGATATTAAATCATATATGAGTACTCAAATCTCATAGTTAACCCTACCAAAAATTCATATTCATCAGCCGACACTTAACCTTTTTCTCCCAACCTCCTAAACATCTCCGCCCCCTTAATCTGACCTAATCTATCAATCTCAAAATCTTCTCCCAATCTGTTACACCAAAATCGATCAAATCTAATCCATCTTACCAAACTGATGAATACTGATCGTCACACAATCATATGAATCGCCATCTCATTTACAAAATCAATCAAAGAAATTGAACCACATAAATCAAATGAAGTAATAAATGAGAGAAGATGACTTCAAGATCCGAGCAGGGGTCTCAGGTGGGTATTTCTTTTTTTCTTTTTTTTAATTGTTAATCTTGAGATCAATCGAGTCTATCTTTCATCTGTCACGTCTTTCTTGTTGTGTTGTCAAGATTGAGTCTGTGAGAAAGAGAGTCTTGATGTTGTGAAGTGTTTCCGAGTGCGGTTAGGGTGAGGGTCGAGAGGTGACGTCGTGGTGAGTTTGGTGTAGTCGAGAGTGAGGGGTCTGTGTGAGATGGGTGATGTTCGAGGGTGTGTCGGGAAATCAGAGTTTGAAAAGGATTTGGATTTGAGTCGAGTCGGGTTGTGTGATGAGTCTAAATCAGGTTTCGAGAGGTGTGAGATTGAGGGGGGGTGTTTGGTGTCTGTTTGATTTTTTTTTTTAAAATGGTTTGTGAGTAAAAAATGGTTTTGAGTGATGTGTAGGTGTGTCCGAGTGCGGTTAGGGTGAGGGTCGAGAGGATGTGAGTTTGAGAGGGATTTGAGAGTCGGTTGTGGTTGAGTCTTGGGTTTAGATGTCAGTCGAGAGTGTGTCGAGGGTTTTTTGTTTTGAGTGTAGGTGTTGATGTCGAGAGTCTAGATGTCGAGAGAGTTTTCGAGGGTAGGAAACTTTTGATTTTGGTTTGTGGTTAGAGTCCCATTATGTTTGAATAAACATGCTTCGTTCGAAACAGTTTCGTTCGGAACAGTTTCGTTCGGAACTTGTTCGTTCGGAACTTGTTCGTTCGGAACTTGTTCGTTCGGAACTTGTTCGTTCGGAACTTGTTCGTTCGGAACTTGTTCGTTCGGAACTTGTTCGTTCGGAACTTGTTCGTTCGAAACTTGTTCGTTCGGAACTTGTTCGTTCAGAACAGTTTCGTTCGGAACTTGTTCGTTCGGAACTTGTTCGTTCGGAACTTGTTCGTTCGGAACAGTTTCGTTCGGAACTTTTGAGCACCCGAAAAATTTCTTCACCCGGAACTTTTGGGTTTGATACGGAACTGTTGAGTTTGATACGGAACTGTTGAGTTTGATTCGGAACTTTTGGGTTGATACGGAACTTAAAGATCAGTTTTGTTGGGACAAATTTTGGACAGTTATGACATTGAACAAAAATTGACAGTTATGACATTGGACAAAAATTGACAGTTAGAAAACTGATTAAAATGATACTAAAAAATAAAAATAAAATAATAATAAAAAACAAAGATGGATAGTTGGACATGAAAATAGATAGAAACGAGATCAAGAAAATTGATAGATTAAAAACAATAAAAAAATAAAAAAAATAAAAAAATACAAACTTTTTATAGAAATTGATTATTAACAAAAAATTTGTGCTTTTTATATAAAATAAGTAAATCAAACTTTTTATAGAAATTTGTGATTAAATTTGTGATTAAAAACAATAAAAAAATACAAACTTTTTATAAAAACACAAACTTTTTATGAAAAATACAAACTTTTTATGATCTAAAACATAAAAACACAAACTTTATATATAAAAATACAAACTTTTTAATATAAAAACTTGATTAAATCAAAAACCCACCAAAATCAAAAAGAAATAAAAGCAAGAATAAACCAATCAAACCTTGGCTCTTGATACCAATTGAAGGTCTACGTAATTATTGGCCTATTCTACATGATGGATTTGATGCATTAAGATGGTTGATTAATTGATAGATATAAAAGAGATGAAGGAAGGAGATGAGGGATTAGAGAGAGAAAGGAGAGAAAAGGGGAAAATTAGAGAGAGAAAATAAAGATGGAAATGATTAAGTGTGTAATGAACAATCAACAACCCCTCCTAACATGCTAGGAGGGGATATATATAGCCCACCCTACATGTGGGCTATATGGACTATACATAAACTAAATGGATCACGAGCCCATTACATAATTATCGTTGGAGCGACCGATCCTTCATAAATACGTAAAACGTATTTCCAACAATCTCCCCCTAAGGGAGGTCGCTCCAAGAAACAAAGTTCTAAATAGTCTATAACTCGTGATCTATGCTAACTAAGATGTGACCGAGACTTTATTGGGAAAAACGTATTTCCAACAGGGTGTGACACATTCAATGATATCTACCACTTTTGCTTCATGTATTGATATGGCACATGCATTACTTGATCATGTATTATGTGTATCCACGCCCATGAAAGACTCCGTTCGTATTACCCATGTATATAGACATCTTCCTTTACAGTTTGATGACAAGATCCATTCTGTTAAGGCATTCCCCTTGGACATGTGCTAATTCGATATGATTCTGGGTATTGTTGATCCCAAACTTAGATCGATTAGCTTTGTGTATACGAGATTAGATCAAGTATAACATGTAGAGAAACCTTTGTATATGCTTTGTGAAACTAAGTGTTATGCGGAATTTAACACTTAAACAAGAACACACAAGATATAAACAAACTTTCACTTTGATTATCAATGTCGAACTTGCTTATAATGAAAGATGTTTATGAACGAAAACTTATGTAAAACTTGATATTGAACATTAACCTAAAGGCCTTCTTTTATAGACTAAGAAGCCTTGTACAATAAGCTACGTATCAACTATTCTAGGTAAAGATAAACATAGAAAATACATTATCGTTTCTATCCTTACTAGAAGTATTCTAGAATATAATAAGCATATAGATCATATCTTCCATTAGTGCTTGTCTTCAATGTTGTCAACGCTTGACTTCAACTTGTCAACGCTTGAGCTGTCAGCGCTTGTTTTGTTCTTGTCAACGCTTGAATTGTTCTTGTCAGCGCTCAAGTGATCTGGCCTTAATTTATTCCCAACAATCCTCCCCTAAACTTGATATCCACTCTAATGATCAAGTTTCTGAATAAACATTAAGAACTTGGAGGAGTCTGACAAATCTTCTCATATTGGTAATGAATAAATCTGATCAAATTCTTTGCCACGTCACTTGTATAATCTATCTCCAACTGAGTGTCCTTCATCTTTTCCAAAACAGCCTTGGATATGAAATACTGAGCATCCACAAGTAGATACTCAGCACACTTTGTAGAGCTCAAATGGTATACACCAGCAGCTGAATATAACCTCCATTGAAGACCACTGAGGTCATCTTCAAGATCCTTCCATATTTCAGGATCTTCCTCTTTTGTCCCACACATTCTTTTGAATGTGGTCCAAAGTTTTATTCCATTAGCTGAAGTTGGTGCTTCAGCCTCATACTTGGTCTCTAGTAACCTCCAAAGGTCCACCAAGTCTTCTCTATCACAACTTGCAAATAAAGATATGAGAGTGGTAAAAGTGTGTACCTCCTTGCCAAATCTGCCAATCTTCCAGAATCCACATTCATCCTCATCATAACTCACAATTGGATTCCTGGAATCTAATGGTAACACCTGCACCATATCTGAAGCTTCTAATGGGGAGAGCTTAAGGCTCTTTCTTATGACTGCTTCACTTGGATATAGTGGATCCATATCTTTTGGAAACTCAAGTTTAAATACCTTCTTCACTGGCCTGGGAACTATCATAGCTTTCTTGATTTCCATTTCTTCTACAAGTTGCTCCTTTCTTTCATCTGAAAGAAGTCTGAGAGTGTTTGCTTCCTGCACTCTCACCCAAATAGGATAAGCCCTATGTTCCAACTCATCAAATGTCAAAGCCTTCAACTTCTAATGTGTCCATCCAACTCCATGACATCTGAGCAACATAAAGTAGAGCTCTCTTCTATCCCTTTTCAATTCTGAGAGAATATTGCTTGCCTTGTGCTTCAAAATCACCTTACAATCCTTCTGAACTCTAAGAAGAAGCTCCAAACCCCATATTTGATCTGAAATGGTTAAGTCTGGATTATCCATGCAGCTTTCTTCCCAAGAATTGTACATTTGAACCACTTCTGGCATGTCAAAGTCAACCTGCAATTTCAATTCTCTCAACTTTTCCCTAGCAAGCTCATCACCATACTCAAGCCTTTCAGGTTCTATAATCATCACACTTGAGTCTGAGCTAGCTCCTGCACTTTCTTCTTCAAAAGTCACAACAAATGGTGACTTTTCCTTTTCACCTTGTTCCATCATTTGTTCAGCCAATCTTCTATCAAATTCAACTTGGGCTGCATCCTTTGGAACAATTTCTTCTACCAATTTACCCTTACCCTTATCTGATGGTGCAATGGTTGGTAAGGTAAATGGTAATACCTGAGTAGAAACTTCCTTGATGATAGATGATGACTGGAATACATCACCTTCATGTGCAGGTCTGTCAACGCCCAAATTTCCTCTATCAGCGCCCAAAATACTTCTATCAGCGTCCAAATTTGTCTTGTCAACGCTCAAATATTTTCCCTCAGCGCCTTGTGTAACCTCTCTCAACATAGTTGTAAATGATAAATTTAGATTGGTTGGAGAGATTAAGGACGTATCAAAACCTGTTTGTTCCTTCAAAGTTGTAAGGGCTTCAGCAACATCCATTGATTGACCATCTTGGCTGCCCTTATCACTCAGATTTCTTTGATCTTCCTCCCCTTTGGAAGACTCCTCCATACCCCTCCTAGCATGATCACTCTCCAAAACAACAATACTCTCCCTCAATTGCTTGAGTTCAAGGCCTTGAGAGCTGACAATTTGTACTAAGTTTGCATTTTGCTTTTGCAAGCTAATGCAGACTGCCGTCAATTCCAAAAGAGTCATTGGTTCCAGACTGCCCTCTTCTGAAATGGGGATGTGACCTCCCAAGTCAGGTTCATTGGGCAAAGATGAGGACTTAATTATGGTGGGACTGCCTTGGCCAGCATCTAAGCCAGAACCAATAGTCCCAGCCTCATCCAGGTCACCAGCCACACTTGTGGTGGTGGTTCTCTCTGCTTCATGGCTAGGACCACCAGAGGAGAACACTCCAGTAGTCCTTTGGCATTTTATCAACCTATATTCAGGTGGTGTGGAAGATGGTATGGAAGAATGGGTAGATGTGGGTTGGTTAAGGGGTGTTTGGGACTGTGAAGGTTGTGTGTCAGCGTTGGAAATAGGCACATCAACGCCAACATTTGATGTGTCAGCGTCAAAGGGTTCTTGGTCAATTTGCATTTGGTCAGGCGAGGGTAAAGGTTCAGGAATGGGTTCAAGTTGTGGTTGAGGGTCAATTTGAGGTTGGGGGTCTGGTTGGGGTTGTGTTGCTGCAATAACAGCAAGCATGGCTGGGGTTAAAGGTAAGTCTCTATGGGGTGGTGAATTCATCTTCGTAAAAATAGCTTTCTTTTGCTCAGGGATCTTATAAAAATCATTGTGATCCCTTGAGCAGTAACCTTGATCATCAAAAATCATTTGCAGAAAACGGGGATAAGCTAAAGTCATTTTTGTCCCCTTGTTTTTACACATCCCTTCAAAAATCATTTTAGAATAGTTATATTTTTGCCCTGTTGCAATGCACACAATAGCACTGGCAATGGATCTATTGATCTCATTGTGTGCAGTACATTTGGGACTCAAACATTGAAGGAGGATGTGGATGAGGTACTTCCAGGCTGGGGGAAATTCCTGCTTATGATACTTGTTTAGAGTACCTTCATCAGGAAAAGGATATCCCAAAGCCCTAAGCCCTTGTTCTATTTCATTTATGGGAAGGATGGCTACACCATCAGCATCATCAAGATGCAAGGCCTGGCGTACCAAGGCCTCAGTAACCACCCAAGACCTCCCATGAACAATAGAAATTAATGTGGTCACTCCATTAACTGTTGAGGAACTAACAGTGTTCCAAAACTGCTTAATGTGTGTGACTGGAATGAGTGGTGCATGAGAAAGAGCATACCTTAGTGGGGATGCGTTCAAATACGCCACCATTTGTGTGTATTGAGGAAACAAATCATTATCAGCAACAAGATAAGCAATCATGTTGTGTTGAGATTTGAACCCCAATTCTAATTCTGCTGAGTTAAACTTTGGTGCCATTGATGAAAGCTGGTAATTTGAAATGTAGAAGATGAAGTTGATAAGAGAAAAGTGTTAGACAAGAATTATAGATACCCTGTTTAAAAACAGGAGCCAAATTTATAGGAGAGAAAGAATGCATGTGATTGGCCCAAAAATAGGCAAAGATTTTCAAAAACTAATCATGAAAATATTGAAAAAGTTATAAGTTATCTCATGCATTTAATGAAAGTAACAACTCCTAAAATTACGGCTTGAAAATATGTCAAAAAGTAACAACTGGGTAGGTCCCATTGAGTGTCAACGGTCAAAAATAACCTATCAACGCCCAACGGCTATAATCTTGTCAACGTTCGCCTAAAGCCATGTCAGCGTCCAATTTGGTCACAACAACGCTTGGAAAAATCTTGTCAGCGTCCAAACATAAAATTGTTTTTAAAAAGTGAAAAATGACCTTAACAAGTAATTTATCCTAGAGAAGATAACCAAAAGCTGATAATTATTATAGGGCGGCAAGCACTGTCCAGTTATGCACACTTGCATAAGCAAGATAGACATAACAGTCCTCTAGTGTCCCTTGCTAACCAAAATTCTTAACAACAAAGTCACCTTATAAAATCCTTGTTACTCCCAGGTAAATCCCATATCAAAATCATTCCCAAGTCTCCCAACAGACCACAACCAATTCTAGGCCAAAAATGTCTTGGCAGCATGCAAAGGTGATATACTATGCATGCTACAGTGCCTCATGGTTTAGTAAAACTAACCCATACTCACCTGTGGACACAATCTAGAATTGTGATAAGAGTATCATATGGATACCCAAAGATCCTAAAGGTTCCTAAAACCTCCCCTTAAACGATGATACATAAAGTTTGCTAAAATCATGGATGAACATAAAAAAATTTATGTCAAGATAGGAATGAAACATTTCAACCATCATCCATAAATAAAAACTTGTCCAAATGCTTCTCTATTGATCCATAAGCAACTCTGTATCCAATGGTATACTGCTAACACCATCTGCACATTTAGATTGAAAACCACAAAACTAACATTGTTGCTGACAACGCCCCGATAACACATGACAGCGTTGAGGGAAGCTTTGTCAGCGTTAGACAATTATATTGCTGACAACGTTGCAAAAACACTTATCAGTGTTCAAACAACCTTTGTCAGTGTTAGAAAAAATATAGTGGAAAATCTAAATCATCAATAAGACCAATAATAATAATGCATCATCCTGTACATACTTTTACAAAAAGAATCCAAAACACATATTAAGTGAGATTAACCATTCCAATACTTGTTACCAAGTATTGAAATCTTCCAGCATCAAAAGGTTTAGTTAATAAATCTGACACATTTTCCTCAGTGTCAACCCTATCTGGTTGTATTAAACCTTTCTCAAAGCAATCTCTTATAAAATGGTGTCTAATTTCTATGTGTTTAGTTTTAGAATGATGTACAGGATTCTTAATGATGCATAGAGTACTATTATTGTCAACAAATATCTTAGTATGCATGAAATTATACCCATAGTCCAACAGCTGGTTCTGAATTCCACAACACTTGACCACAACATGCAACTGCAGCCACATACTCTGCTTCAGTTGTAGAATTAGCCACCACTGTTTGTTTCTTGCATTGCCAAGATATTAACCTGCTCCCAAGAAACTGACATCCACCAGTTGTGGATTTCCTATCAAACTTATCACCTCCATAATCACTATCTGAATATGCAATCAGCTCCAATGGTGAATCCTTTGGGTACCACAAACCAAGATTAGGATAGCATCTTAGGTACCTAAAGATCCTCTTCACAGCATAAAGGTGACATTCTTTGGGAGTCACTTGATGGCGTGCACAAGCACACACAGCAAACATAATGTAAGGTCTGGAGGCAGTAAGATACATCAAGGATCCAATCATGGATCTGTAATGCCTGACATCAACATCTTTCCCATCTCCAATCTTTCCCCAAAGGTGTTCTCTATCCATAGGAGTAGTAGCCCTCTTTTCATGTGGAGAAAAGCCAAACTTCTTCAAGATTTCAGCAACATATTTGTCCTAGGAGATGAAGATACCATCCTCTTTCTGCTGAACTTGTAAACCAAGAAAGAAGTTCATCTCCCCCATAGCACTCATCTTGAATTTGTCTGTCATAAGCTTGGAGAAATCCTCACTCATCTTTGGATCAGTAGACCCAAAAATGATATCATCAACATAGACCTGCACAAACAACACATCCTTGCCTTTTTTCTTTGTAAATAGTGTCTGATCTATGGTGCCCCTCTTGAATCCATTGTCCACCAAATAGGTAGACAAAGTACCATACCATGCTCTAGGGGCTTGATGAAGGCCATACATAGCCTTTTTGACTCTATACACTTTATCTGGATGCTCTGGATCCTCAAAACCAGGAGGTTGCATGACATAAACTTCCTCAACAATGGTGCCATACAAGAAAGCACTCTTGACATCCATTTGATAGACTGTGAAGCCCATGCAGGAAGCATAGGCTAGAAAAATCCTAATAGCTTCAATCCTTGCAACTGGTGCAAAGACCTCCTCATAGTATATCCCTTCCTCTTGTGTATAACCTTGAGCCACTAACCTTGCCTTGTTTCTGACCACAATACCTCTTTCATCTCTTTTGTTCCTGAGAACCCATCTTGTCCCTATAGGTCTGACATATCTAGGACAATCAACCAGCTCCCAAACATCCTGAATTGCAAATTGATGAAGCTCATCCTGCATTGCTTCCACCCAACTTGGTTCTTTGAGAGCATCAAAAATCTTCTTGGGTTCTTCTTGTGACAGAAAACATGCAAACAAACATGCTTGTACAAGAGGGGTATCAACCTTCTTGTGTATATTGGCAATAAATCCACCAAGACCTTGATGGGATCTTCTTGTCTGAACTAGAGTCATAATATCACCAATGATCTGAGATGTGGGGTGATTCTTCATTGTGGAGGTGAGAACCCCTCCTTCAAAAAGTCTGGTGTCCTCACCCTCATGCTCCATGTTGCCAATATCTTCTTCATCAGACTCTCTTTGAGCAACAGGAATCTCTTCATGAACATTAGAAGGTCCACCTTGTTCAAAACTGGAAGAGAAAAGATGCCCATAAGTGTTGTCAATGTCTGAATCTTGGTTGTCAGCGTCTGGGCTAACAGCGCTTGAAATGTTGTTGTCAACGTCTGAACCATCAACGTCTGAATTGGTCTTGTCAGCGCTTGATTTGCCTTTGTCAGCGCCTGAAGAACAATGCATGTTTGTATCTGGTGGTATTTGGAAACCACCATTATCTTGTCCAGCAGCAGCAAAAGCATCTGTCCAAATGAAAATTGTGACATATTCAAATGTAGGAGATGCCTTTTCTGCTTGTGATCCAACCTTCTCATGAACCTGTGTACCTGAAACATTAACAACTTGTTCCTCCACAACATTTGAAGTTATCTTCACAATGTCTGGATTAGTGACAGGCATATAATTTAAAGTTCTAGATAAGGGTTCCAAATCAAACAACCAATTAGGACCACTTTCAGGATCACTAGGTTTATTCTCTAAGAACCTAACATGTACTCTCTCAACTATCCGTTTTTCCTCTTTAAGATAAACCCTATAACCCTTGCTCTGCACTGAATACCCCATGAAGTAACCCTCATCACCTTTTGCACTAAATTTCCCTAGGGCATCACTAGTATCTAATACTACTACATGACATCCAAAAGGTCTGAGAAAACCAATATTAGGTTTTCTTCCCCAAAGTAACTCATAAGGTGTTTTGTTCTGAATTTTGTTAACCAATGCTCTATTTTGCACATAGCATGCTGTATTAACAGCCTCAGCCCAAAAGGTTATAGGAAAGTGAGCATCAGCCAACATTGTTCTGGCTGCTTCAATTAGGGTTCTATTTTTCCTTTCAGCAACCCCATTTTGTTGTGGGGTTCTAGCAATGCTAAATTGCCTAGTAATTCCTTTCCTGGCACAAAAATCATCTAGCTTCTTGTTCCTAAATTCTCCATCATTATCACTCCTAAGCATTTTAACCTCATTGCCAGACCTTTTCTCAATCTGAGTGATAAAATCAATAAGAACATCAGCTGTGTCACTCTTCATAGCTAGAAAGAATGTCCAAGTAAACCTAGAAAAGTCATCTGTGACAACAAAACAATATGACTTACCATTCAAACTTTCTATATTAGTTGGACCAAAGAGGTCCATATGAAGCATATGAAGAGGTCTGGAACTAGTGTGCACCTGTTTGGACTTGAATGAGACCTTGTGCTGCTTGCCTTTAAGACATGCAACACAAGAGTGGTCATTGTGGAAGGCCTTCTCAGGCAAACCATCAACTAAACCAAGCCTCACAAGCCTATTGATATTTTTAAAATTTATGTGCCCTAGTCTCCTGTGCCACAAATTACTTTCATCTACTGAGGCCTTAGCATAAAAACAAGACATATTGGTATTCACTTTGATCCCATTTAAATTCACATTATATATGTACTTATGCCTAGGTGTTCTATACTCAATATACTTCTCATCAGGGATCTTAAAATCCTTGCTTAACACCAAACACTCAGTATCAGTGAAAAGAACCTTATTTTTGTTATCACAAACTTGTGATACACTAAACAGATTATAATCCAGTTCTTTTACCAGGAAGACGTTCTCAAAACGCAGATTATTGGTGAGAAGGGTTCCTTTGCATGTAATGGTGCCATAGCCCCCTCCAAAGTATACCTTATCACCATCTTTAATAGGAGTGAAGTTCGTCAGATAGTCCTCCTTTCCTGTCATGTGCCTTGAGCATCCACTATCCCAATATCCATAATCATTGATCTGTTTTTGAATGCCCTGCACATAAAGAAAACAAATTAGTTTTCTTTGGGAACCCAAGTCTCAGAAGACTTGGATTTATCTGGTTGTTCAATAAGAACAGACTTAGTTCTCACAACAACCCCATTCTCATCCTTTTTAGGATGAAATACCCAGTTGACCCCAATAGGTTTTGTAATGACCTTTGAAATGTAATTAAATCTATTGCAAGTCATTGAAATTCCATAATCATTAGGGTTTTGATCTTTCTTGGGTCTCCATGTTAAGCTTGAAGAAGCTTTAGACCCCTTACCTTGTGGCTGCAAATATTTGGGTCTGGTCACGTTTTTGTCAGCGTTGGATTTTGTCCTGTCAACGCTGAAATTACCCTTGTCAGCGTTGAACCTAGGGTTTGCTACAGGAACCCATTACCTATTTGACCAGGTGTTTGTCTTTTGAAAAGGTCTTTGTCCATGAGTGTTAGACCTTCTAGAAAAGAATGGGGCAGGTCTAATCACTTGTGGACTTTGCTGCATACAAGGTTTGGGTCTGACAACGTTTGACTTCCTAACAACGTTGACTTTCTTCCTATCAGCGCTGAAATTGTTCCTATCAGCGCTGGTTTTGGGAGCGTTGACACACTTGTATGCCAAATGTGAAAAGCTACCACAGGTGTAACAGGCTTTCTTAGACACAATCTTAGGTCTAGAGGAGAAGAAACCTGTTCCATGATTGCTAACTTGGCTCTTGGGTGACCTATTATTTCTATACATCTCTGCATATTTAATGGTAGGTCTTCTAACAGTGTTTGAGCCTAGGTCAACAGCTTTACCAGTGATTGGATGAGTAACCTTAATGGGTGGTGATTCATTGGGACTTTCACATAGCAAACCTCCCTTAACAAATAAAGTAGGGTTAGCTTTCTTCCACTCATTTAGGTCAGTCAGTTTTTGTTGATACTCTTCCACTGGAGTGACAACTCTTGGTGGAGGAATGAATTCCTCTTCTTGGCATTCTGGTATACCAGTCCAAGACACATCCTTTCTAAGGACACCATAGAAGTCACCAGCTAGTGGTGGAACCAGAGAGTAATCATTCATCCCAATCCCAGTCATGTCCTTAGGATCCCTTTGTTTAGCTATACAGTTTCCTAGGGTTTGGGTGGCTCTATAAATCTTTGAATCTTGAGGTCAACATTATCTTTATTCTTAATGGCCTCATCTAACTTAGCCTGTAGGTCTCTATTGACCTTTGTCATGATATTTCTAATATCCATGCTACCCTCTAGCTCATGTTTTAAGATATTGATCTTATCTTTTAAGTCAAATTCCATTTTCTTGTATTCAGAAACGGTTTTCTCAGTTTCAGTAAGAGCTAGTTGGTAATTGGACAATTTACACCTTTCAGTGCTCATATCATCTTTTAGTTTTAACACCTCTTTGTTAAGTCTATCAGTGTTTAACCTACAACCTTTGCTACAAAAAGCATCATCATATACCTCATTATCAGATGAAGAGGAGGAGTGTGCCATGAGAGCATATTCAACATGCTCTTCTTCTTCAATATCAGCAACCAAAGCTTTATCCTCTTCAGCATTCTTAGCCAGATAGCTCCAATCCCATCCTGTACCATCAATTCCTTGAACTGCAACCATGGCTTTGGAATCTTGAGCTTTAACAACCTGACTTGAGGGTTTACCAGCATCAGATCTTCTAGGAGATCTGCATTCCCTCATGAAGTGCCCCATACGATGACAGTTGTAGCATTCAACTTTGGATTTATCAAATCCAGCTGTGTCTTTAGCATTGAAGGTCATCTTCTTCTTGAACCTTCTATTCCACCTATTTGCTCTAATACTAGCAAGAGCCATGTTCCACTTGATGTCCATCTCTTCCAAGTGCTCATCACTTATCTGCTCAAGGTCCTCATATGTAATCACTGAACCATTGGGCAAAGAAGCAATGTAAGCACAAACAGTATCCAAATCCAAACCAGCAGGTTTAACTCTTGGGGAGTCATTCATGAATGTGTCAGCGTCTGAAAAGGAGACGTTGACAGGACTTGTTCCAGCGCTGACATATGATGATCCAGTAACTGGATGCATATAAGAGTCCTTCTGATTGAATTGACCTTCACTATGAGAGAAGAAGGCCATGTTGCTGGTGGAAGATTTGCTTCCATGATCTGAAAGAGTTTCATCTTCCAACAGTCTTACTTTGTTGTAGATGTCATCAAACGAGGAGCTCTTGTAAGTATTATTGGCAAGAATAGATCTTGCCTCAATCTTCCATGCCTCACCAAGACTTTTCAGAAAGGTAGCATTGGTGTCAACATCACCAACTTGTGTCCCCATGAAGGACAACTTGCTTGATGTCAAGCAATCTGCTTCTCACACTACTCAGTTTCTCATTGGGCTGAGCTTTGAAGACAGCATAATCATGCAGAAGTTTCTTTTTCTTTTCTTCCTTAGTGTCTGCATTGCCACCATATGCAACTTCAAGTGCTTCCCAAAGATCCTTAGCAGATTCATAGCCTCTATATTTGTGCTGATTTTCTTGTCCCAAAGAGACTTTCAGAATGTTTAGGGCTTTCATGTCAACCCTTTTCTTTGCAATATCTTCAGCACCTACAGCTCTACCATCTCCAAGTTTTTCTTTCTTATCCTCATCAGGGCATCCTTCAACAGCTGATCTTTGAGTAATGGCATCAAGAATCTTTTGAGCCTTATTGAATGAGTTTCCATATTCAATAATCTCCCAGAGTGTGTAGTCATAGATCCCTAGATATTGTTCAAAGTTGAACTTCCATAGGTCAAAGTGGGTTGCATCAAGCATGGGAATCTTGATGTTAGGTAAGGCTGAGGAGGAGGAGGTTATTGCTTCAGACATGATGTTGTTAGGGTTTTGGTGTTTTTAGGGTTTCTGAGAAAATTAGGGTTTTGGTGTTCGTGTATGGTTCTGGTGTTCTTCAAAGATCAAAAGTTCCTCAACAAGCTCTGATACCACTTGTTGATCCCAAACTTAGATCGATTAGCTTTGTGTATATGAGATTAGATCAAGTATAACATGTAGAGAAACCTTTGTATATGCTTTGTGAAACTAAGTGTTATGCGGAATTTAACACTTAAACAAGAACACACAAGATATAAACAAACTTTCACTTTGATTATCAATGTCGAACTTGCTTATAATGAAAGATGTTTATGAACGAAAACTTATGTAAAACTTGATATTGAACATTAACCTAAAGGCCTTCTTTTATAGACTAAGAAGCCTTGTACAATAAGCTACGTATCAACTATTAGGTAAAGATAAACATAGAAAATACATTGTCGTTTCTATCCTTACTAGAAGTATTCTAGAATATAATAAACATATAGATCATATCTTCCATCAGTGCTTGTCTTCAATGTTGTCAACGCTTGACTTCAACTTGTCAACGCTTGAGCTGTCAGCGCTTGTTTTGTTCTTGTCAACGCTTGAATTGTTCTTGTCAGCGCTCAAGTGATTTGGCCTTAATTTATTCCCAACAGGTATGGACTGGTTAGCAGCATATCGTGCTACGATTGACTACCATTCATATCGAGTTATATCTGGTGATATTCATGATCCTGAATTCATTCATCATTGTTTCCTACCAAGAAAATCTGTGCAGATCATTTCTGCTTTACAAGAACGTATCTTATTATCTCATGGTTGCGAAGGTTTTCTAGTTGCCATTCATGACACGGCTTCTAATGTTCCTTCCATTCATGATTAGCCGATTGTTTCCAAGTTTCCTGACGTATTTCCAGAAGAACTTCCAGGAATACCTCCTATTCGCGAGGTTGAATTTGGCATTGAACTTGTTCCGGGAGCTGAACCTTTCTAAAAACTCCTTATCGCATGGCCCCCATTGAGTTAAAGGAGCTGAAGGATCAGTTGCAAGAGTTGTTGGAACAAGGTTTCATTCGCCAAAGTGTATCACCATGGGGCGCACCGGTTCTGTTTGTCAAGAAGAAGAACGGTAGCATGAGATTATGTATCGACTACCGCGAGTTGAACAAGATCACTATCCGTAATCGTTATCATCTTCCATGTATTGATGATTTATTTGATAAATTACAGGGTGCTAAGCACTTTTCTAAAATTAATTTACAATTTGGATACCATCAGTTGCGAGTGAAAGAGCAGGACATCTCCAAGACTGCTTTTCGCACGCGTTATGGCCATTATGAATTCATGGTTATGCCTTTTGGTCTCACGAATGCTCCAGCTGTATTTATGGACTTGATGAATCGAGTTTTCCATGAATTATTAGACAAGTTCGTCATTGTATTCATTAATGACATCCTGATCTTCTCTAAGTCTAGAGAGGAACATGAGGATCATCTTCGTACGGTACTACAAATTCTACGACAAAAGAAATTGTATGCTAAGTTTTCCAAGTGTAAATTCTGGTTGAGTAAAGTGGCATTCTTGGGCCACATTGTTTCAGTATAAGAGATTACTATGGATCCGGCGAAGGTTGAGGCTATCACCAAATGGCCAAGACCGACGTCTGTTACTGAAGTACGTAGTTTTCTGGGGTTAGCTGGTTATAACTGCAGAAATGTTGAAGCTTTCTCACGGTTGGCCTTACCTTTGACTAAGCTTATGCGTAAATGTTTTAAACGATGAGCGAGAGAAGAGCTTAGAAGGCTTAAGCAATGTTCGGTTTCTGTGCCTATCCTTACTCTCCCATCAGGTACAGGTGGATTTCAGATTTATAGTGATGCTTCTGGTAAGGGTCTTGATTGTGTACTCATGCAGCATGGGAAGGTAATTGCATATGCCTCACGACAGCTAAAACCAAATGAAGTGAATTATTCTACTTATGATCTAGAGTTAGCAGTCATAGTCTTCGCACTCAATATTTAGAGGCACTATCTCTATTGCGAGTCATGTGACATCTTTAGCGACCATAAGAGCCTCAAATATATTTTCACTCAACGAGAGTTGAACATGAGACAGAGACGTTGGCTGGAGTTGTTGAAGGATTATGATACCAAGATTTAGTACCATTCGGGTAAAGCCAATGTAGTGGCTGATGCTTTGAGCAGAAAATCGGGCATGATAGCTGGTATCAAGGTAGAGGAGGAGATTAGTCGCGACCTTGAGCGTTTGGAGATCGAGCTATTTGTACGTGGGCAGAATGGTTTCTAGGCTAGTCTGAGAGTTGAGCCAAACTTAATTTCTCGGATTAAGGCAGCTAAGAAGGATGACAGCGAGATATGGACAATTGTTCAGAACATTAATCAGCAGACCGAGTTCCGCGTTGATGATGACGGCATTGTATGGCAGGGGTCTAGATTATGTGTTCCAGAGGATCTTATACTACGAGAGGCCTTGTTAACCGAGGCTCATAGTTCTTAATTTTCTATTCATCCGGGTTCTACGAAAATGTTTCATGATATCAAACAACATTTTTGGTAGAGCGGTATGAAACAAGATGTAGCTACTTTCGTATCAAAGTGTCTTATTTGCCATCAGGTTAAGATAGAGCACCAACGTGCTAGTGGTTTATTACAGCCGTTATAAATTCCTGAATGGAACTGGGACAAGATATCCATGGATTTTGTTACCGGATTACCACAGACTCAGAGGAAGCATTATTCCATATGGGTCGTTGTCGATCGTTTGACCAAGTCTGCATATTTTCTTCCTGTCTGCAAGGATTACTCGGTTAGCAAGTTGGCACGAATATTTCAGCAGGAGATCGTATGATTACACGGTACTCCATCAGACATCATATCAGATAGAGATCCACATTTCACATCTCGTTTCTGTAAAGGCTTACAGAAGGCTTGGGGAAACAGGCTCAAGTTTAGCACAGCTTTCTATCCTTAGACCGACGGTCAGACTAAACGTACGATTCAGACAGTAGAAGACATGTTACGCTCTTGTGCGTTAGAGTGGACAGGAAATTAGGACGATTATATACGCTTGGTTGAGTTTGCTTACAACAATAGTCCCCATGCGAGTATTAAGTGTGCTCCTTTAGAGATGTTGTACGGTAGAAAATAGCGTGCTCTGATTTGTTTGGATCAGGTCGGTGAGCGTATCCTTGAGGGTCCAAAGTTAACTGAGGTGACTAATGAGAAGGTCGCCATTACCAAGGAAAAACTTAGGGAAGCTCGTACTCGTCAGAAAAGTTATGCTGACAAGCATCGTAGATCATTAGAATTTTAGCCTGGTGATCGTGTATTCTTGAAGGTATCACCCGCACATGGATTTAGACGTTTTGGTATTAAGGGCAAGCTTAGTCCTCGTTTCATCAGACCGTTCGAGATTCTCGATCGTGTCAATGAGTTTTTGTATCGTTTAGCGTTACCTCCTTAATTATCACACGTTCACAACGTGTTCCACGTATCATTACTTTGAGGTTACAAGAATCATCATTTACACGTTGTCTCGTATCCACTCGATCAGATTCGTGAGGATCTATCTTACATTGAGGAACCAGAAGCTATTCTAGATCGTCAAGATTGGGTCATTAGGAAAAAGGCTATTCCTTTCTTCAATATCCTTTGAAGGAACCATCCCGAGCGAGAAGCCACTTGGGAAACCGAGGAGTCGATCTGGACTTCTTATCCTCATTTTCTCCCATCATCCGGGTATGTTCTTTTTAGCCACATCATGTTTCTAATTCGAGGACGGATTATTCTTTTTAGAGTGGAAGAGTTGTAAAACCCGCATGAAAATACCACTAAATTAAAACTTTTAATATTTAAATAATTCACAACAAGTGAATACGTATTAAATACGACATGACAAGTTGTAACATGAAATTAAAAATCCATGAATATACGAACTCACGAGAATATGAGTTATGTCACGAAATAATAAAACGGGCCTTATGTTAGGCATAAGCCATATAAGTTAATTAGGGCCCAAGGCCCGGTCCAATAAGAAAACAACTAACAAAAACCCTTTGAACCTTTCATTTGTTCAAGTTAAGAAAAAAAATAAACAAACCCTAGAGGGGTGTTAGTTGCCGCCGGCCACCAAGGGAGAAAAAGGGAGGAGAACTTGTTTTGATCTTGATTTTACGGGTGTGTTCGTGTTTAATTCATCATCCCTTAATCCTACAACATTCGATATATCTCAAACCTTAAACTTTATTTTTATTGTAAGAAATCATATAGGAAATTAATTGAATATGAAATGTATGCATGTTTTTAAATAATCAATAAGAACAAATCATGGTTGTAGGTTAGCCGTCGGCTCGGTTGGGTTGTATCCGGTAAACCGAGACCCCTAGGGGGTGTTCGGTTGGCTTTGTTGCTCGGTAAATCGAGACCCCAAAAGGGGAGGTGTTCGGTTGGTTGTGACTCGGAAAAACCGAGAGCCCCGAAAGGGTGGCTCGGTGGTGTTGGTGTTTGGCAAACCGAGAACCCCAAGGGGTGTCTCGGTGGTGTTTTGTTTGTCCGGCAACCGAGACCCACATAGGGGTGCTCGGTGGTTTGTGGCTCGGCAAACCGAGGGCCACACAAGGGGGTGTTTGGTTATTTACTCGACTTATTTGTTTTGGCTTATTTTTGGCTTAATGAGTTTAGCTTAATTAAAATCAGTTTAATTAAATTTGGGCTTATTAAAATATGCTAATTAAGTTAAACTTAATTACTTTTGCTTTATTAAATCATGACTTATTAAAATGGGCTTATTGAGTTAGACTATATTAATATTGGCTTATTAACAGGAATCGGATTATTTAATATCGGCTTATTGAAATCGGCTTATTCGATAAACAAGATAAAATACCTACGTATATTAAAACGAGCTAATTAACTATTTATGGAAACTTACTCTTTATGGAAACTTACTATTTATGAAAACTTACTATTTATGGAAACTTACTATTTTTAGAAAGATACTATTTATAGAAACTTTTTTTTGGAAAGTTACTATATATGGAAACCTGCTATTTTTAAAAATTTACTATATATGGAAACCTGCTACTTTTGGAAAGTTACTATATATGGAAACCTGCTATTTTTGGAAAGTTACTATATATGGAAACCTGCTATTTTTGGAAAGTTATTATTTATGAAAATACCAAGTATATACACGAATCATGAAACACGCTAATCAGGAAAATATGAACATATAACATTAAGGAAAGCTACTAATATTAGAAAACTACTAAAGAAGGAAAGACACGTTAAACCATGAACAAGTAACTTATACCATGAACAAGTAACTTATACCATGAATAAGTAACTCATACACGTCATTTAACATGTAGATCACGTTAAGTTGGAGTAATTCTTTTCCGCTATCCATCTCTCTCCCTGCTTGATGGATAAAGGTACGGATATTCCGTCCTTTCAGTAAGGACATTCATTTATTTTCATGATTAGGATTTCCTGATTGCCATACCACATGTTCTCCCTAATTTTACGTTATAAATCTTTTCATGACTCCTATGATTTCCCTTAGCTTTAATTCATGAGCCACATATTTCCCGAGCTATTTACATGCATGACCATGATATACATGATTTACCACCTAGTCATGGAGGTACCATAACTATGAAATATGAGGCACCTATGTTAAGACTCTTCCACGACAAGAGTGATTTTCGCGGTGTCCCTTCATGTTACATGTTATATTTATAAGTTTTCCATAATTATTATTATGGGGCGAATGGGTGCATCCTAGTTTACATGTTTACACGTACATGGTGATTGGTTTGGTGTGTGCTCTACACCCCATCGCATTGGAGTTGATACCTCCACCCAGGTTACTATTATTAGTGGTCACCCCTCTATGGCATGTTGAGGAAACCCTCTACTTATCATGCACACGTTTATGATATTATTATGCATTACATGTTATGACCTAAATGAGCTAATCGGCATTTATTTGTATTACTTGTATAATTCATGACATTTCAGTTACCCTATATTCTTTATAACTTATCTCCCAGGTTTTCCTCAGGACATGGATGTTCTTCCGCTGCTTTCATATTCATTATTCATGTTACATTTATCTTTATCTTGTCTTTATATCCGTTCACTGAGCGTATTGCTCAGTCGTATTTTCTTTTCATGTCTCATATGGCAGGTACCTAAAGACGGATTTAGGCATTGAGAGTAAGTACTTAGGATGAGAGCTACCCATATACTTCTTTAATTTATGCACTTTAATCTCATGTTTGGTTGGACACATGTTTTTTCCTTTAGATTTCCTTTACTTTTATTCATGTTGAGCTTATGTTGGGAGTCGATGTTTGATTCCGGCTTTCCTGTTGGTCTTTTATGTCTTTATGACTTGATGCATGTATTAAGCTTTGATGACACGCCATGATTATGACATAATGGCCTTCTTGCCACCGTGGGTCGTTACAATAAGTATGTAATATGAGGTAGTTTCGAGAATACAATCCTGATGTTGAGAGCACCCTATGTGGCCGATCAATAGTGAAACAATTTTTGAAATGTACACGAAAGTTTTGTTAGGTAAAACATAATGTTTTAACACCCTCCCCCCCTTCGTTGGGTTAGGTAAAACATAATGTTTAACCCCCCCCCCCCCCCCCCCCCTCCTTCTTTTTGTTTAAGGATATCTACAATGCAATGAGTTATAAAAATAAAACCTCATCTTCCCTCGTTTGAGAATACCTACACATAAAATAACAGTGTTAAATATATTAAAAAATAGAAAACAAGTATTGTTGACCATGAAGCCCCTAAGCCTTTCGTTTGAAGGCTCTGTGTAAACATAACACATATAGAGATTTTTAATGATCATAGACAAAGTATTCCAACTATTCATGGCTAAAAATGGTATCTACTAGTCATATAAATAAAGTACATGAATTAAAAACAAGCATGATTCATTCGTTCAATAAGTGAATGCATATATATATATATATAGCCGAGTAATAAAACCACCAATTACAATGCAATCATTCTAAAACTTATAAGAAAATAGGGTTAGTGTGTATGATGAATCGTGGATATCTAACTTGAATCGTGTTGAGTTCACTTTCTGTATAAAATATTTCGACCCTATCGATGCCTGGGTTACACAAAATCCTTATTTGGGATAACTCAAGCAGAAACACTTTGATTCTAGGCACAAGAGATTAAACCACAACAAAGAGTAATTGCGATTTTTGTTATATTTTGTGAGACCAATGTATTTGTCTATAAAACGAATACTAATGAGAGTTTTACACACAGTTATAATTGGCTATAAACAATTGAAAATGCAACAGTCATAACGGTTGTCCAAGAGTTGTGTTTGTTGGGTTTTGCTAGGGAAAACTGAATATCCTTGAGTATCAAATACCATTTGGGTCGGGGCTCTGCCCATTGACCCTACATCTTTGTCGTGGATGAAAACATATTAGCTCAACGAGTGTGTACTCCACACTTCATAACTCGTATCTGATCCGAATATGAAATCTCATTGGTCTCTAATAAATCTCGTTTAATTAAAATAGTTGATTACAGTAAAATCATCAACAAATCCCCCCCCCCCCTATTTTAGTGTATTATTTTATTTACTAAAATATATACAAATATAACAAAAAAACAAATGCATAAATGAAAATGTCTTGCCATTGAATTTTCATCTTAGTATAATACACATTCCAAATACTCGAGAGTCGAGGTGTCGTAACGATTGAACCCGTCAAATCACTTGAATACTTGAAGATACTATAGACATGTTTCTACAACATTCTACTGTTCGTACTTGACACTATTAATAATAGAGCTATTGGTTTTGGCTATATCGGAATCTCATGTATCAAATTTCTTAGCCAATTTGCCACTTTACCAACAACTGCCAATGCTACAAACTCTGATTCCATAGTAGAACCAATTATGCATGTTTGCTTCTTGAAAGCACATGAAATGACACCTCCCACAAGCAAGAACACCCATCCACTAGTAGAAGATGAATCTTCAACATGATTTATCTAGCTAACATCTGAATAACCTTCTAACATCGAAGGATATCCAACATATGACAAACCATAATCCATAGTACCTTTCAAGCACTTAAATACTCTTGTTATTGCATGCCAATGTTGTCTACTAGGATTACTAGTAAACCTACTCAATCTACCAACTGCATAAGATATATCAGGTCTAGTGCTCGGCATAACATACATCAAAGAGCCAATGGCTCTTGAGTATTCGAGCTGATCCACAGGTTTTCCTGCATTTGGTACAAGCTTCTCTACTAGATCCATGGGAGTAATCACTTGAGAACAATCTTCGTGATTAAATTTCTTGAGTATTTTCTCAATATAATGATATTGTGTAACTATAATCCCTTTATTCTCATGCTTTATCTTAATACCAAGTATAACGTCTGTTTCTCCCACATTTGTCATGGAAAACTTTGATGATAAAAACTTCTTAGTTTATCAACCTGATTTTGGTCAGTGCCAAATATCAACATCTCATCAACATATAGACAAATTATAACACCTTTACCGGATCCATCAAATTTTTTATATACATATTTGTGAGATTGGTTTAGGAGGAAACCACTAGATAACACAACCTCATCAAAATTTTGATGCCACTGTTTAGGTGCTTGTTTCAGTCCATACAATCACTAGATACACACCTTATGCTAATTACTGGGAATAACAAATCCTTTTGGCTGCTTCATATACACTTTTTCCAAATAACCATTTAAAATTGTTATTTTGACATCCTATTTGATGGACCAGTAAATTGTGAATAACAGCCAAAGCTAACAATAATCGAATGGTAGTGATACGAGAAACCGGTGAATAGGTATCGAAATAATCGATCCCTTCCTTTTGTCTAAAGCCTTGGATTACCAATTGAATCTTAAACTTGTCAATTGTTGCATCGACTTTCATCTTCTTTTTGAAGATCCATTTGCAATCTAAAAGCTTGCAACCTGGTGGTAAATCAGACAAGACCCATGTATTATTTTCCATAAATGAACCAATCTCATCATATATTACTTGTAACACCCCATTTTGGAAATGGAATATTACGCATATCATGGCGTGTCATCAAAGCATACAAGGATAAATGTCTAAGCATTATTCAACCATAAAAGGAAATACCGGAATCAAACATCGGTATCCCAAAGTAAAGCTCATCACACACAAACATAAATACTGTAAAAGGAAGGACGAAACAATGTCCAAAGCAACTGTATCAAAATAAAGGAAATGCATAAAGTAAAGAAAGACAGTAAAGCTTCCAGTCCATATGCACCTACGTTTCAGATCTACGAGCGTCCCTGAGTACCTGCCGTTTTGGGAACATGAAAAGGAAAACGGCAGGTACTCAGGGACGCTCGTAGATCTGAAAGTAGGTGCATATGGATGATGGAGAGATTTGGGCGATAATACAGAATTTGGAGAAGTCTAGATTCAGAGACTCGGAGTTCGCAAACTCCTAGGTATCAAGTTCTACGAAGCAAGATACAGTTACGTTCATATCTAGGTACCTGACATACCAACAGGTTAAGATAGGACACCAACAAACTGGGATGTTTTCATCATATGAAATTGTGAATCGAAAAGGGACAAGATCTCCATGGATTTTAGTACCAGATTTCAGCAAACTCAGAAGAGGCAGGATGCTATCTGGGTTATTGCCAACAGTTTAATCAAGTCTGCAGAATCCTTACATCCGTACGGATTTCAGAACCAACAGATTGAACGAACATGTTCCTGCCAAGGCTCATCCGATCACTTGGCAATCCCTCAGCTATCGGGTCAGACAAAGATTAGTAATTGTACTCCTAACTTACTTCACGTCTTCATTCTAATTCTACGACTTGCTTTCGCGCTCACGTTCATGACACTATTCACGTTCATGATTGTATTTTGGCTTACGATTTTACGTTCAATTCTTTCCTCATTCTGGGAAGTTTGCAAGAACTTGTGAGACCAGACCCAAGTTTAGTATAACTCTCCATCATCAGATAAGACGTTTCACGTCATATTCCACGTCTCACCTTGTAGCGTTTGGCGTTACCGCCATTATATTCTATGATCACGATATGTCTCACATGTCATGTTCATTCCATGTTCCTCATATCATGATCAAGATATGTTACACGTATCATGGATCACGATATGTTTACTCATACTACACTCGCCATATCTCCACGTAGCACGTTCAAAATGTTTTCACGTATCACGTTCAAAGTTTTTCACGTACTACGTTTCTTTATGTCTCGCGCATCGTTTCTAATTATCAGCTAAGTCAGATGGTCTTGCATCGTAACGTTTCAGCTACCCTTGCACGTTAACTCTTATTTCCTCGATCGAATGTAGGGGATCTACCTTCCGTTGATAACCAAGAATTTCTTCGTATTCCAAGTCAAGGTCATGAGGACCAAGATTTATCATTAGTGTCAAGATTTTCTGAAGGAACCGTTCCAAGAGGGAGGCCACTTGGAAACGGACAAGTTCATCCGGACTTCTTATCCATTTTTCTCTTATCGATTAGATATGTCTTTTCAGTCACGTCACGTTCCATGTCACGTTCCACGTTCCCTTCTACCATGTCACCTTCATTTCCGTTATTTTGCATACCTTTCCAGTTTGATTCGGGTATGTTTCGCTTCCAGTTACTTTATCTATAATTCGGGGACGAATTATTCTTTTTAGGGGGGAAGAATTGTAAAACCCGCATGCTTTTACCATGAATAGTGCCCTTAAGATCGTACGTTCTAGATTAAAACTTACCTCATGTAGTATTGATCACATTCATGTGCTAATAATCAAGCAAGTGCATACGTGTATGACATGACAAGTATCGATTACGTACGAACTCATGATAAACAGTTAATAATATATCACGTGAACATAATTAAATCATGATCACCATTTAAAATACTAACTAAAATAATTACGTAAATACTCAGAATATATTCACGAGCGTGGAGTTTACGATAAACGACACGTGAAAAGAAACAGAAACACGTTAAACACGAGCACGTTTAACCACGAACGAACACGAAACATCGGGACACGAGAAAGGTACGGGTACCCCATGTGGGGCCCCCATACCCACGGCACAAACCAAGAAATGGGCTTAGCCCATGGACTTTACAAGTTGAGGGGGGTAAAAGTAAAAACATGTTTTCATTTTTTTCATTTTCAAGAAATAAACATAAAAACCCTAAAAAGAGTTTTCTCCTCTCCTTTTCCTTCCCTTTGTGCCGCCACATAAACACCACCACTAGAGGGTGTTTGTTTGATTTTGATCTTAAAAACAAGTGTTAGAATACGTGTTTGTTCATCCTTTTTCCAAGCTACATAGTGGTATACCTTTCTAACCCTTCTTTTTAATTCTTTTTAATTCTTTTAATCTTTGATTATTTTCATGAACATGTTATTATTTTTCTTATGAAAACAAGGTAATTAATCATTGATCTAACAAGTTTTGGTATTAATTAAAATCAAAGAATGGTTTATAAGGGTGTTTGTTTTTGGCCGCCTAGCAAACAAACCCGAGGGGGGGTTTGGTTTGCTATTGCCGCCACCACCAAGACCACAATTGGTCTAGGTTGGCTCATGTGGGACCCACGGCAGCAAGGGGACACGTGTGCCCCGGGTTTGGCCTGGGGTACGGTGTCGAATTCATGCCCGATTAATGGTTCGTTGGTTAAAATCATGATCTATGTTACATGTAATTTTTATGAATCATGAACTTAGGATATAATTAATTAATAACATGAATTATTAATTAAATCATGACTTAGGTTATTTTAATTATTAGTTTATCATGACATTAATTTAACCTAAGTATTTTATGTTATAAGTTATAATTAATTAATTATTAAAACATGCCTATAATTAATTAATTTAGACATGACTTAGGTTATATTATTATTAATAATAATACACATTTTAACCTAAGTATTTTCATTTCATTTTAATTAATACATGTTACACTTTAATTAAAATGCTTAACCTATAGTTTAATTAAAATACATGAAATAATAATTAAACTATACACTATATCATATGACTTAAGAAATAAGCTTAAACACTTAGACTTATATGTTAGCTTATGTAATCAGCTTAATTCTAATTATGGAAACTTCTATTTTTAGGAACTTAATTAAATAAGGCAACTAATCTAATTATGGAAACCTTCTATATATGGAAATCAATCTATTTCAGGCAGCTAATCTAATCATAGAAACTTTCTATATATGGAAACTTATTTAATTAAGACAACTGATCTATTTTTAGAAACTAATCTATTTTAGGCAGTAAATTCTATTTTTGGAAACTTTCTATTTTTGGAAACTTTCTATTTTTGGAAACTTTCTATTTTTGGAAACTTTCTATTTTTGGAAACTTTCTATTTTTGGAAACTTTCTATTTTTGGTAACTTTCTATTTTTGGAAAGTTACTTATTATTACACAGTAAGTATAATAATACATGAAATACCAGTAATACTTAAACGGATTGATCAGAATACAAGATAAACATAGTTTAAGGCTTTAAACAGTGAACCATGACCTAAAACATACCAAGTCAGCTAAAATGAGACATAAAACCCAGTACGTAATCAGTGAATCGATACTTATACACGTGTGTATTCATGTAGCGTTAGTGATCCAGAAGTAGGAGTCTTTCTTCCGTTCATTCACTGGACTTGAGGTACGGATTCCCGTCCTTTCAGTATGGACATTCCTTCCTTATTAGGATTTCCCCGTATGCAGCCAACTGTTTTCCCCAGCATTTGTTTTATTGTTTTGAACTGCTTATGTTAATTTAGCATAAACTATAGCCATATACAAGCATGACCAGTTTCACCTAGTTATGGAGGTACCATAACCATAGCATTGGAGGCACCGGTGTTATGACTTCCCCACGGCGGAGTGATTGCTCGTGGCGTCCCTTTTCAGTTTGGCCATATTATTATATCAGTCGGGGCGTATGGGTGCATCCTAGTTACATGTTTTATTCAGTTTATCATGGTGAATGTGGTGTGTGCCTTGCACCCTTCACAAGGAGCTGATCCCTCCTACCCAAACCAGTATATTAATTAGAGGCATCCCCTCTAATCAGCATGATGAGGTCACCCCTCCAAGTATTCATGCACGTGACCTTTTCATGACCTATATGGGCTATGGTATTTATATGTTAAAACAGTTTTCACAGGTTAAACATAAGGCTTTTCAAACTATAAAACCAGTTTTCATGTTACTTAACCAGTTTACTCAGTACTTAGTCTTCCGCTGTTATATGTTACATGCTTATCCTATTTCATGCCTTATTGTACATCCGTGCACTGAGCGTCTTGCTCAGCCGTTACTTTCCTTTCCATGTCCCAAAACGGCAGGTACCCAAGACTCGAGCATTTGGAGGACGCACATAGGATGGAAGCTGCCAGAGACTTCTTTTCCTTTTTGCCTTCATATAGTTATGCTTGTTTAGTCTTTATTCAGTTCATTTCCTTTATTTATGTTTTGGGCTTGTGTTTGGGAACCGATGTTTGATTCCGGTTTTCCCTTTGGTCATGTATGTTTTACTACATATCACCTTGCATGCTTTGATGACACGCCATAATCACGCGTGACATTCCATTTATCAAAATGGGGTGTTACATTACTTCTTTCTAGAAAACAACGTCTCGAGATTGCCTAGCTTCATCATAGGTTCTTGGATCCTCCTCTATGCTATAAGAGTAAGAATATTTAGATACGTACGTATCTCTTGATCCCTCAACTAAATATACTTGATAATCAAAACTATATGATTTAGCCCTTTTAGCTCTTTTACTCTTACGAGGTTTGAAGGTCTCACTTGGTACATCATTTGAATGATCATCCCTATGAAGTTCATTTGCATTTTGTATAACATCCTTTGGTTTATGTATTGAAGAGAAAGGATTATCATCAAATATTGTATCTCTTGATTATATAATTGTGTTAATAGAAAAAGAATCATTAGGTTCTAGAACATAAAACCTACGACCTCTGTCCCATAATAAATGTTCACTTAGACTTTTATTAGTCTTTTTTATATAACTTTGAATATAAATATTTTTAAATGTGTTATATAATACTTGATGAAAATTATACCAATGAAAATAGTCAAATACATTTAAAAACTGAATCTATTCATATGACTTTCATAAAGTATTATATAACACAAATGCATGTTATTCAATTGAGGAGGATGATTGACAGTGACAATGGTAATGGTAGTGATGGATATAAATGAGAGAATTTGTATGTACGTGCTTTTTTGTGTTTACTGTGCTTTGATAAATTTTCACTTTTATATGTTACAGAAATGAATGGTTGAGATGATTTTGATCTAATGGTTTAAATTGTGTTTTTTTATTGTTGCGTCTGTCTCAAAATTACATCTATCATTTTATTTTAGGTTGTTTCAAAATAATTGTCCACTTTTAAAAATATAGAAAATTTAGTTTGAGATTATCATATTATCCTCACTCGAAATTATTGTTACAAATGCTAAAAAAGATTAAATTAATTATTTAAGAGTAAAACTATCATACTACAAAAAGTATGAGAGAAAGATCGTGGTTAGTATCGAAAATTCATTTTTATATAAAAGTTAGATATAGAAGTATAGAAGTATAGATTATAGCATTTTAATCAAACTTATCAAACCACTAACTCTAGACATGTAACCGTAATGTTGTGAACTTGTGATGTATATTATGAAGATGTTGCTTACATGCACTAAAGATAATAATATCTCAATAACACAAATACGTAGTAATATATTGGATTGTGGTATATTTTATTCGAAACATGGTCACGTTGGCTTATGGTATATTTTATTAACAGTCTAACATCTCTACTAACATCGGTTGTTTCTAAAAATGATGTTTGTAACATAAATATATAGATACATGTTGTTACATACACAATACTGTCCTTGATTGTGTAAAAAGACAAGTTATCACCAACAAGACCGGTTATCACTAACAAGAACGGTTCTCACTAACAAGACCGGTTCTCACTAACAAGACCAGTTTTTATGCTTTTTGTATTATACACACTAGGTTTTTCAAAAAAACCAATATCAACTTGTTCCATTGCCACTAGTTTTTTATCATAGGAATTGGGTTTTATGTAATTGGCCTTTATTTGGGGGTGTGATACTCTGGTTTTAGATAGTTCGGATTTGTTCTCTCGGTATCTCCTCGAATTGATCATGGTTAATAGTGGAATGATTGTTCTTGGTTACAAATAGGGGGTTTGGTTTTGGTTATCTAAATTTTAAACTAAATGTAAGTAATTAAAATTGTCGTTAAGTAAAATTAGAAGCCTTAAAATTTAACTACAAGTAAGAGCGTGCAACCTTGGAAATTAAAACTTGACAATTCAAAAACTTAAAAACAAGTTTGAAATAAACTAAGTAAAAGAGCGGGAAAAACTAGAATTCAAAAATTAAGCAAAAACAAAACACAGATCTTAGTCCGATCGTAAGGGGATCGTACTCAAACAATAGTCCAGATCGCAATGCGATCGTATCCAAAATAACACGATGGATCGTGTTCACCAGATCGCACTCGATGCGATGATACAAAAAGGGATGGATCGTACTCTCCAGTACGATGGGAGGAGACAATCTTACTAAAAGATCGCAACGTGATCGTGGTTCCAGATCGTAACAACCGATCGCACTCAATGCGATCGAAGCAAGGACAAGAGACCCGATCGCACCCCAGATCGCAACAAGTGATCGTGGGCGTGGATCGTACCAGGGAAAGCAGAAGAGATCGCACTCAAAGCGATTGGAGCCAGGGATCATACTCAATAAAACCTACCAAGATGGAAAAAGCGTCCAAGAGAGAAATAAGCTCAACTGAATAAGCAGTAACAAAATAGCATTTTCAAACTTCTCAAAGAGTAAATAAGCACAAATTTGCTAACTTTTGAAATCTAACACATTCAAACGTCCATAAAACGGATTTGAGAACAATAAATCTTTTAGAAAAACTTAAAGAGTAAATAAGCTAAACGATCGAATAAGCC